>CM038670.1:69034563-69634563 GCA_021605145.1 Aegilops bicornis | reverse complement strand
CGTCCCCAAGTCTCTTGTCCAGCACCGCCATCGCCCAGCACGCCGACAGACAGCTCCTCCATCATCACATGCGATCCCATGCCCAGATCCCGCCCCTTGCACATAATCGTTGTTCACCTATGCCAGTAAGAATCACGACAACCCATTTTCAGCCATTTTTTGAGTTGGTTACAAGTTCGCGAGGTGCAAGATGGCAATTTTTTTGAAAGGAGGATGACCCCCGGCCTCTACATCTCGGCGATGCATGCAACCATTTTATTAATTATTCACAAAGACCTTACAAAGCAATACATTAGTAAGTTTGAAGCCACCATCTTGGCAACACTTGTCGCTACTCCTATCCACTTGATGAAGGGGTGCCGATAGTCCGAGCCGAGTACCAAACAAACCTCGGAACAAAGACTAACATCTAAAGTCGAAGGCCCCAACCAAGCCGCATTGCCGGGTTTGGGGCACACACCGGTCTGGCACGCTCTCAGAGGCCTCCGCCGCCGCCATCTTCCACCCATTCATCTTCAAAGTAGGTACTGACACATCGACCTTACCAGGCCCACCGTCGATGCCACCATGGCACCAGTCAACGACACCTCCCTACGTGCGTCCATCATCACGCATCCTTGGGCGAGACCCTGTTGTGTCACGCTGCCGAGACTCCACATCGTCAATGCGTGACATGAAACGCCGCTCCATCGCTAAAACTGTCCACTGGTCCCTCGAGCCAATGCACACCTCCAAGAATGACGCCCCCATGAGGGAAAGATATAAGAGTGTTGCCATTATCGGAGCAAGAGATCAAGGGTTTCCCCCGGAGGTAGTGGGCACTACAAACAAAAGACATCCGTGACATTTTGGGCCGAACGATTTTTTTTGCCATACTTATGACACTTCTATGACGATAATTGTGACAAAACCCGGTATCATCATAGATGTGGTGGGGTCCTACTTCTATGACAAAAAATCATGACAGAAAATGGGCTTTTCATCCTGGGCGGGACGGAGACGCAGCTGCATGACATTCTTTGGGCTGTCCATGACGGACAAAACCGTGGTAGAAGCGAGGGCGAGGAAAATATCGGGGTGTTCTCGGTTACGGTGGGTGGTCGGGGCCGAGCGATGCGCGTTTCTCTCATACACGCACGCGCGTGGGTGCAAGGCGTTGGGCTCTAACTGAACCCGAGTGAGGCGTTGAGCTCTAACTGAACCCAAACGATTGCACTGCAGGCTACGTGTTACTGAACCCGAGCGATCGATCGATGGCTGTTAACAGAACCCGATCGAGCGATTCCTTCACTACTGATGCTAACTGAAGCCGATCGATGCTGCCTCTGGATGAGCGATGGCGTTGCGGGGAGGTTGGATGAACAGTTCCGGGGGATGAACAGGACCCGTGGTGTTGCCTCTGGATGAACATGACCCCGATCAATCAAGCGATTGGGGCTGGATGAACAGGACCCGTGGAGGCGGGATGAACAGGACCACCCGTGGAGGCGGGATGAGCGATGAGGCGGTGGAGGGCTGTGTTGGGGAACGTAGTAATTTCAAAAAAATTCCTACGCACACGCAAGATCATGGTGATGCATAGCAACGAGAGGGGAGAGTGTGTCGATGTACCCTCGTAGACCGAAAGCGGAAGCGTTAGCACAACGTGGTTGATGTAGTCGTACGTCTTCACGATCCGACCGATCAAATACCGAACGCACGACACCTCCGAGTTCAGCAAACGTTCAACTCGATGACGTCCCTCGAACTCCGATTCAGCCGAGCTTTGAGGGAGAGTTCCATCAGCACGACGGCGTGGTGACGATGATGATGTTCTACCGACGCAGGGCTTTGCCTAAGCACCGCTACGATATGACTGAGGTGGATTATGGTGGAGGGGGAGGAGGAGAGGGCCGAGCAAGGGGAGGAGGCGCGCCCAAGGGGGGCAATCCTACTCCAAGTAGGATTCCCCCCTCTTTCCTAGTCCAAGTAGGAGAGGGGAAGTAAGGGAAGGAGAAGGAGAAGGAAGGAGAGGGAGGAAAAGGAGGAAGGGGCGGCCCCTAGTCCAATTCAGTTTGGGCTAGGGGGTCGCTGCCTCCTCTCTTCCACCACTTGGCCCATGAGGCCCATTGCTTCTTCCTCGTATTCCCGTAACTCCCCGGTACCCCCGAAAATACCCGAATCACTCGGAACCTTTCCGATGTCCGAATATAGTCGTCTAATATATTGATCTTTACGTCTCAACCATTTCGAGACTCCTCGTCATGTCCCCGATCTCATCCGGACTCCAAACTACCTTTGTTACATCAAATCACATAAACTCATAATACAATCGTCATCGAACTTTAAGCGTGCGGACCCTACGGGTTCGAGAACTATGTAGACATGACCGAGACACGTGTCTGGCCAATAACCAATAGCGGAACCTGGATGCTCATATTGGCTCCCACATATTCTACGACGATCTTTATCGGTCAAACCGCATAACAACGTACGTTGTTCCCTTTATCATCGGTATGTTACTTGCCCGAGATTCGATCGTCGGTATCTCAATACCTAGTTCAATCTAGTTACCGGCAAGTCTCTTTACTTGTTCCGTAATGCATCATCCCACAACTAACTCATTAGTCACATTGCTTACAAGGCTTATAGTGATGTGCATTACCGAGAGGGCCCAGAGATACCTCTCCGACAATTGGAGTGACAAATCCTAATCTCGAAATACGCCAACCCAACAAGTACCTTCGGAGACACCTGTAGAGTACCTTTATAATCACCCAGTTACGTTGTGACGTTTGGTAGCACACAAAGTGTTCCTCCGGTAAACGGGAGTTGCATAATCTCATAGTCATAGGAACATGTATAAGTCATGAAGAAAGCAATAGCAACATACTAAACGATTAAGTGCTAAGCTAACGGAATGGGTCAAGTCAATCATATCATTCTCCTAATGATGTGATCCCGTTAATCAAATGACAACTCATGTCTATGGCTAGGAAACTCAACCATCTTTGATTAACGAGCTAGTCAAGTAGAGGCATACTAGTGACACTATGTTTGTCTATGTATTCACACATGTATTATGTTTCCGGTTAATACAATTCTAGCATGAATGATAAACATTTATCATGAAATAAGGAAATAAATAATAACTTTATTATTGCCTCTAGGGCATATTTCCTTCAGTCTCCCACTTGCACTAGAGTCAATAATCTAGTTCACATCGCCATGTGATTTAACATCAATAGTTCACATCTTTATGTGGTTAACACCCATAGTTCACATCGGTATGTGACCAACACCCAAAGGGTTTACTAGAGTCAGTAGTCTAGTTCACATCGCTATGTGATTAACACCCAAAGAGTACTAAGGTGTGATCATGTTTTGCTTGTGAGATAATTTTAGTCAACGGGTCTGTCACATTCCGATCCGTAAGTATTTTGCAAATTTGTATGTCTACAATGCTCTACACAGAGCTACTCTAGCTAATAGCTCCCACTTTCAATATGTATCCAGATTGAGACTTAGAGTCATCTGGATCAGTGTCAAAACTTGCATCGACGTAACCCTTTACGATGAACCTTTTGTCACTTCCATAATCGAGAAACATATCCTTATTCCACTAAGGATAATTTTGACCGTTGTCCAGTGATCTACTCCTAGATCACTATTGTACTCCTTGCCAAACTCGGTGGTAGGGTATACAATAGATCGGTACACTGACATGGCATACATTATAGAACCTATGGCTGAGGCATAGGGAATGACTTTCGTTCTCTTTCTATCTTCTGCCGTGGTCGGGCTTTGAGTCTTACTCAATTTCACACCTTGTAACACAGGCAAGAACTCTTTCTTTGACTATTCCATTTTGAACTATTTCAAAATCTTGTCAAGGTATGTACTCATTGAAAAAACTTATCAAGCGTCTTGATCTATCTCTATAGATCTTGATGCTCAATATGTAAGCAGCTTCACCGAGGTCTTTCTTTGAAAAAACTCCTTTCAAATACTCTTTTATGCTTTCCAGAAAATTTTACATTATTTCCGATCAACAATATGTCATTCACATATATTTATCAGAAATGTTGTAGTGCTCCCACTCACTTTCTTGTAAATACAGGCTTCGCCACAGGTCTGTATAAAACTATATGCATCGCCAATAAGGGAGCAGGTACAGTTACCTCATCAAGTTCTACTTTCCTCCCACTCACTTCTTTCGAGAGAAACTCCTTCTCTAGAAAGGATCCATTCTTAGCAACGAATGTCTTGCCTTCGGATCTGTGATAGAAGGTGTACCCAACTGTCTCCTTTGGGTATCCTATGAAGACACATTTCTCCGATTTGGGTTTGAACTTATCAGGATGAAACTTTTCTTATAAGCATCGCAACCCCAAACTTTAAGAAATGACAACTTTGGTTTCTTGCCAAACCACAGTTCATACGGTGCCGTCTCAACGGATTTAGATGGTGCCCTTTTAACGTGAATGCAGCTGTCTCTAATGCATAACCCCAAAACTATAGTGGTAAATCGGTAAGAAACATCATAGATTGCACTATATCCAATAAAGTACGATTATGACGTTCGGACACACCATTATGTTGTGGTGTTCCAGGTGGCGTGAGTTGCGAAACTATTCCACATTGTTTCAAATGAAGACCAAACTCATAACTCAAATATTCTCCTCCACGATCAAATCGTAGAAACTTTATTTTCTTGTTACGATGATTTTCTACTTCACTCTGAAATTCTTTGAACTTTTCAAATGTTTCAGACTTATGTTTCATCAAGTAGATATACCCATATCTGCTCAAATCATCTGTGAAGATCAGAACATAACGATACACGCCGCGAGCCTCAACACTCATCGGACTACATACATCAGTATGTATTATTTCCAATAATTCAGTTGCTCGCTCCATTGTTCTGGAGAACGGAGTCTTAGTCATCTTGCCCATAGGGCATGGTTCGCAAGCATCAAGTGATTCATAATCAAGTGATTCCAAAATCCCATCAGCATGGAGTTTCTTCATGCGCTTTACACCAATATGACCTAAACGACAGTGCTACAAATAAGGTGCACTATCATTATTAACTTTGCATCTTTTGGCTTCAACATTATGAATATGTGTATCACTACGATCGAGATCCAACAAACCATTTTCATTGGTTGTATGACCATAGAAGGTTTTATTCATGTAAACAGAACAACAATTATTCTCTAACTTAAATGAATAACCGTATTGCAATAAACATGATCAAATCATATTCATGCTCAACGCAAACACCAAATAACACTTATTTAGGTTCAACACTAATCCCGAAAGTATAGGGAGTGTGCGATGATGATCATATCAATCTTGGAACCACTTCCAACACACATCGTCACTTCACCCTCTACTAGTCTCTGTTTATTCTGTAACTCCTGTTTCGAGTTACTATTTTTTTGCAACCGAACAAGTTTCAAATACCCAGGGGCTACTATAAACACTAGTAAGGTACACATCAATAACATGTATATCAAATATACACTTGTTCACTTTGCCATCCTTCTTATCCACCAAATATCCAGGGCATTTATGCTTCCAGTGACCATTTCATTTGCAGTAGAAGCACTCAGTTTCAGGCTTTAGTCTAGCTTTGGGCTTCTTCACGGAAGTGACAACTTGCTTGCCATTCTACATGAAGTTCCCTTTCTTTCCCTTTGCCCTTTTCTTGAAACTAGTGGTCTTGTTAATCATCAACACTTGATGCTCTTTCTTGATTTCTACCTTCATCGATTTCATCATCATGAAAAGCTCGGGAATCGTTTTCGTCATCCCTTGCATAATATAGTTCATCATGAAGTTCTACTAACTTGGTGATGGTGACTAGAGAATTCTGTCAATCACTATTTTATCTGGAAGATTACCTCCCACTTAATTCAAGCGATTGTAGTACCCAGACAATCTGAGCACATGCTCACTGCTTGAGCTATTCTCCTCCATCTTTTAGCTATAGAACTTGTTGGAGACTTCATATCTCTCAACTCGGGTATTTTCTTGAAATATTAACTTCAACTCCTGGAACATCTCATATGGTCCATTACGTTCAAAACGTCTTTGAAGTCCCGATTCTAAGCCGTTAAGCATGGTGCACTAAACTATCAAGTAGTCATCATATTGAGCTTGCCAAACGTTCATAACATATGCATTTACTCCTGCAAGTGGTCTGTCACCTAGCGGTGCATCAAGGACATAATTCTTCTGTGCAACAATGAGGATAGTCCTCAGATCACGGATCCAATCCGCATCATTGCTACTAACATCTTTCAACTTAGTTTTCTCCAGGAACATATCAAAAATAAAACAGGGAAGCTAAACGCGAGCTATTGATCTACAACATAGATATGCTAATACTACCAGGACTAAGTTCATGATAAATTAAAGTTCAATTAATCATATTACTTAAGAACTCCCACTTAGATAGACATCTCTCTAGTCATCTAAATGATCACGTGATCCAAATCAACTAAACCATGTCCGATCATCATGTGAGATGGAGTAGTTTTCAATGGTGAGCATCACTATGTTGATCATATCTACTATATGATTCACACTCGACCTTTCGGTCTCAGCGTTTCGAGGCCATATCTGCATATGCTAGGCTCGTCAAGTTTAACCTGAGTATTCTGCGTGTGCAAAACTGGCTTGCACCCGTTGTAGATGGAGGTAGAGCTTATCACACCCGATCATCACGTGGTGTATGCAGGGCACGACGAACTTTGGCAACGGTGCATACTCAGGGAGAACACTTTTATCTTGAAATTTAGTGAGAGATCATCTTATAATGCTACCGTCAATCAAAGCAAGATATGATGCATAAAAGATAAACATCACATGCAATCAATATAAGTGATATGATATGGCCATCATCATCTTGTGCTTGTGATCTCCATCTCCGAAACACCGTCATGATCACCATCATCACCGACACGACACCTTGATCTCCATCGTAGCATCGTTGTCGTCTCGCATACTATTGCTTCTACGACTATCGCTACCGCTTAGTGATAAAGTAAAGCAATTACAGGGCGATTGCATTGCATACAATAAAGCGACAACCATATGGCTCTCGCCGATTGCCGATAACTCGGTTACAAAACATGATCATCTCATACAATAAAATATAGCATCATGCCTTGACCATATCACATCAGAACATGCCCTACAAAAACAAGTTAGACGTCCTCTACTTTGTTGTTGCAAGTTTTACGTGGCTGCTACGGGCTGAGAAAGAACCGTTCTTACCTACGCATCAAAACCACAACGATAGTTCATCAAGTTAGTGATGTTTTAACCTTCTCAAGGACCGGGCGTAGCCACATTCGGTTCAACTAAAGTTGGAGAAACTGACACCCGCTAGCCACCTGTGTGCAAAGCACGTCGGTAGAACCAGTCTCGCATAAGCGTACGCATAATGTCGGCCCGGGCCGCTTCATCCAACAATACCGCCGAACCAAAGCGTGACATGCTGGTAAGCAGTATGACTTGTATCGCCCACAACTCACTTGTGTTCTACTCGTGCATATAACATCAACGCATAAAACCAGGCTCGGATATCACTGTTGGGGAACGTAGTAATTTAAAAAAAATCCTACACACACGCAAGATCATGGTGATGCATAGCAACAAGAGGGGAGAGTGTGTCCACGTACCCTCATAGACCGAAAGCGGAAGCGTGAGCACAACACGGTGGATGTAGTTGTACGTCTTCACGATCCGACCAATCAAGTACCGAATGCACGGCACCTCCGAGTTCAGCACACGTTCAACTCGATGACGTCCCTCGAACTCCGATCTAGCCAAGCTTTGAGGGAGAGTTCCGTCAGCACGACGGCGTGGTGATGATGACACTACAAAAAAATACACTTCCGTGATGATACGTGTTTGTCACAGTAGGTCGCGTTTTTTGTCATGCATGTACATCCACGACAAATTTATGGCGATGTAATCAAGATAGTCATACCGTCTTTGTCGTAGAAGTGTTCCATGACATTACCAAAATTATCATCACGGAAGTGTCCACTTCCATGAAGATAAATCGCGCGTCACAGAAGTGCTTTCGTCAAGGGTGACCGACACGTGGCATCCACCGTAATGGAACGTCGTTAAGCTATCGGGTTGGGTTTTGGCTCCGCTAACCCGTTAACGGCCCCGACCAATGGGGATTTTCCACGTGTAAAATCATCATTGGCTGGAGGAAACACGTGTCGGCTCACCGTTGGGACAGATGTCATCCGTTCATTGGATGAAGTCGCCTATGATACGGCAACACGTGGCACGGCCCAACAGAGGCCCATTCCTGTGAAAAGGCCGGCCCGTTTGACTTGGTCAAAAGGTGGCGGCCCGGCCCACGGAAAGCGTGTTAACGGCTTGTTCGCAGATAGCCCATTTACAGCCCGCTAACCCAGGTCCCGTTACGCCCTATCCGAATTAGGCCCAGTAGCGTCATCTGGGCCGTCCAATATGATTCAGCCCGTTTTAACTTCCAGCCCATGTGTGGCCCATGACTTCTTTCGGCCCATATGAGGACCTTTGTAACTCTTGGCCCATTAACGACCCGTGGTGAAACTGGCCCGTAATGAACAGTGTATTTCTTTATACCCATTAACGGCCCGTTATTCCATTGGGCGTTCCATTAAGTTATCTTCGGCCTTCTCGGGGCCCATTGATTCTTGGGCTCATTTGCGAAGATTCGGTTACATCTGACCCGTTACTATCATTTTCTGCTTGTGGGCCAAATTCAGCCCGTCGTTACAGTCGGCCCGTTTGCGGACCGTTAATACGTTGGGCCGTTTTCATGTAAAAAAACCCGTTGGGCTGTTTTCATAGAGTTATCAAATACGACCTATTAACGGCCCGTTATGGTCCACGAATAGTACTACCCATAATTGGCGAAATGATGATACGCCCCGTAGAAGGCCCATGGATCCTACGACCCGTATGAGGCCCATGGATAGTACGGCCCGTAGAAGGCCCATGGATCGTACGACCCTTAGAAGACCCATGGACCCTACGGCCTGTAGAAGGCCCATGGACCCTAAGGCCCGTATAGAAGGCCGATGGATCCTATAGCCCGTATAGAAGACCAATGGATCCTATGGCCGGATGAAGGCCCATGGATCATACGGCCTGTAGGAGGCCCATGGTTACAACAGTCCGTGTGTTGCCATGATTATTTTGGCCTAGCTACCAAAAATAGGCTATTGTGGCCACTAGAAAAACACAGAAAAAGAACTGCAGTGACTACAAGAAAACAACTAAACAAGACAATAAGGAAATAAATAAGCAAGCAATTAAGGCTAGCCTATTACCGCTATTATACATATTACATCCACTGGGCATCAAAGTTTACCACCAGTGCAAATATAGGGAATAAAGCAGCATATTACATACACTGGCCGTCAAAATTGGCCACCAGTGCAAATAAACGTGGCAGCAAAACAAGAGCATAACTGAAACAACTTCAGAAGAGCTCAAGAAACATTATCCTGTGTATCCACCATGCTGGCAATAAGCTTAGCAAGCTGATTAGCTTTGTCCTGTTTGGCGCTAAAATCCTCCAACGCTTGCTGTTGCACCAGAAAGTATGCATCTGAATGCTCCAGGGACTTCCGCAATCCTTCAGCTTCTTGTTGCAGCACAGCTGATCGATGTCTTTCAGCTTGTAGTTGAAACTCAAGAAACCGAACCGATTCATACAGTGAGTTTGAATAGCTTGGGCATGCGGGAGTGGCGATGCTTTCGAACACTAAACCAAGACGGGACTTTGGGTTGTCTCATTGTCTTCAAGATAGTCTTCCTTAGCTGTTTTATCAGCTTTGTTGGAGACCAACAAGGATGTGTCAAGATATCCTGAACCTTATCTGCATTACTTCCTTTACCATTGCTTAATAAGGCACTCTTCCCCAATATTTTGTCGACATTCTAAAAGAAGAAATAAGCGGACACATAACAAGTTTAGCATGTACTAGTATATGAAACTCATTTATTGAACCAGTTCATTAGTAAGGTGGACATGATTAAACTACCAAGTCTTACATTTGCCAAGTACTAGTACATAATAAAAGCATCAAACAAACATATATCTATGTCCTATGGTCACTACGTTGTCTTGCCAAATCAAAATAGAGACACGGTTCAAATCATATCAGTTCAAGACAAAGCAGCAATGAAAGAATACAAAGCGTGGGAAACTACACGGCACAACAAGATTTCAGATGGGTACCACGGGTCTACATGTACAACAACACTATTGGCTCTGTTGTGATGCTAGTAATGTGCATGATATGAAAGTCAACTGTATACACAATTGAAATTGAAATCAACAAAGCTATTGACAAGAGCAAACCTGTTAAAGAAACATGCGTGAACATACCTGCTGTGCCATTGGAGTTTCGATTGGATCCTTCAATTTAAAAATAAGTTTGTATGAGTAAATAGAGTGATACAAGAGCAAAGCGATCATAGTTAAAAAGGCGCGCCTAAGCGAGCGCTTAAGCGCGCCTAGGCTCTAGGCGTTGGCAAAACGCATTGCGCATAACTACGCATAATCTATGCATAACTGTGCATAAGCATGCGCTTTGGTCAGTAAAGCGCAAGGCGGTGGCAAAGCGCACAATTAACGCATAGCGCCTTTTTGAACTATGATAGCAATGGAATATTAAATTAGAATAGTTGTTCTTCAGGTTTAGGCACTTGTTCTATATGAACAGAGTACAGTAAGACGCAAGAATAAAATACTTAAAAATAGAAAATGAGCTCATGGACCTTACTACATTCTTGGTTTGGGACCAGTACAGAACAAGGTCTTCCCAGTCATCGTCCAGTAAATGTGTCTCAGGAGAACGTAAGGGAATTTGATGAGTTTATTTGCCGGTGAAGTAAGTTTTCTTTAGGTAATTTCGATACTGCCACCAAGCATTCTTGAAGATAGCAGAGGTATTAGCACAAGTTACCTCATCCTGAGTTTCCAAATTGGTCCTTCTCTATAGAGAAAAATGGGAAAATTTGATGTATTATAACCATCATGGAGGTAGGATGTATGGGAATGAATCAAATTAATTGCCATGAATAACATTACTTACACATAACTCCTGGACAAACACCTGCAACTGGCATTTTCCTTCATCTTCAGTATAATATTTCCAAGATGGGAAGATACGCACATACGATTTAACAACATCAAATGCGATATATGCTAAACTACGACTGGCTGGTTGTGCTTCCTCCACAGGAATAGGAGTACTAACTGGTGGAGTTGAGGTTCGCTGTGATAGTACTGGCCCTTTCACTACTAGGGAAAAGCCTATACACAGAATCTTACCAGCAGCGCTCCTCAAAATACAATGCTACTGCTATTTAGCAACAGTGCATGATAGCAAAACGCGCTGCTGAAAGGAAAATAGCAGTAGCGCGTCCACACCAAACCGCGCTACTGCTCTAATTGCCATGACCTCGCAACCCAGCTAGTTATAGCAGTAGCGCCCTATACTGAACCGGCCATCGCTATAGAAGTTAGCTGCTGCGGCGCTTCTAAGAAAGTCGCCATCGCCAAGATCAGCCCACAAGTTTAGTCCCACCTCGCTCATGAACAGGGTGTTTACCACCTTAAATATGTTATACGAAACTATCACAACCAGTTGGTCTTCTTTGAACTCTATGTGTAGAATTTGTGGCGCAATATGAGTCCTCTCCGGTTCCTACCGGAGAGGACTCATATATTAATTCAGATTGTACACAAAAAGATCATTGATGGCCAATGTATTTTTTTGATGTGTGCTTAGACTTAGCAGTAGCGTTTTTCCGTAAAACGCGCAATAGCTACTTTAGCTATAGTGCGTTTCCTAAAGTGCGCTTATGCTAGTTCGACTTAACCCCGCTCAAAATTTCACTAAGTCCTCCTCCCCCTGTTCCCCTACTCCTCTATCGCCGCCGCCCGAGCCCGAGCCTGCCCTCACCGCTGCCGCCCGAGGCCGCCCTCAACCTCACCGCTGCCGCCCGCCGCCGCTCTCGACCTCACCGTCGCCGCGGCCTCCCCCACCCCCTACGCTCTCGACCTCACCGCGCTGCTCTCGACCTCACCATCGTCCGACGCCACCGCCGCCATCCTCCATCCGCCACCGAGGTACTCCCTCCTTCCGTGCCTCCTCCTCCCACCGCGCCCTCCTCCCTCCTCCTCCCACCATGCCCTCCTCCCTCCGCCTGCGGCCGCCCCCTCCTCCCTCCTTCGCCGGCAGCCCTCCTCCCACCGCCCCTCCCTCCTCCTCCTCCGGCCGGCCCCTCCCACTCCTCCTCCGGCCGCTCCCCTCCTATCTCCTCCCTCCATCCCTTGTCTCTGTTATTGCAAATCGTAGGTGTTTTGAATAAAATAGAAGTAATAAAATTTAGGGTAGAACTAGGGTAGTAGAATTTTTAGCAAGTGTTTAATAGAAAATAGTTTATTTAGTAAGTTATTAATATAACTAGTTTATTTATATTACATACTTAATAGAACTAGTTTATTTGGTAAGTGCTTAATAGAACTAGTTTATTTATAGTAAGTGCTTAATAGCACTAGTTTATTTAGTAAGTAGTTAATAAAACTAGTTTATTTAGTGTTAGGATTATATATAAGATATTTTCAAATGTTTTTTTTTCATATTTTGAACCATTGAAATGCAATGACCATCACTAAATGGCATATGTTTTGCCGTAGTGTTGAATAATTTCCGTTCCTGCAAATTTGTATTTCGATATGTCTTTTTAGCAAAGGTCATGCGGATTTTTTGGGTTTTGCCGTTGAGTTATAATCTTTGAATTTTGAACACAGGAGATGTCCGATGACGATGGGATCCCGGAGTGCGGGTCGCCACGATGACCGTGGTGTGTGCGACAGGTTTCCTCACCGCAAAATGATAGGTTTTTCACCGTGAAGCTGGAATAGACCTTCGATGTTTATGCGATGCGCAATGACAAGCATTTCATCATAATAAATATCATCACTTGTGCTTCTTTTGTTCAACGTGTAATTTATGGATTTTTTCAATACGACTAGTACATCCCGTGCCATGCTAGACCATATGTATTGGAGAAGCTTGGTTTTGGTTTAGATGACTTTGAGAATGTGGAGACGAGGAGGGCTCACTTAAGAACTAAACATGGTTATGAGTTTCTGGTTAAGTTCTATAATGCCGTCGATCCCTCCCATTTCGGTTGCTCTAATTGGGAAGCTCTCTGCAAGGCATATGGATTTGAGGAGGGAATGCGAATAAGATTTGATATTCGTCCTGAAGATTATGATGACAATGATAATATCGACATCCGGGTGGATGTGGATATGCCTCCAGTTTTACCTAGATGTGAGTTTGTCAAACTAATTTGTTAAGTTCAGTAATTTATGTTGTTAATTTAAAAATATTTGGTGTTCGTCCGTACTAAACTTATTTATTTATAATTGTCAGCTTATTTCTTATCTTCAAGAAATACTCGGAAGGTAGTAGACAACACATACTTCCAAGCTTAATTGTGAGGAGAAAGGTTATCTTGTCTCATTCATAGAAGATGTTGAGGACTTCAAAACCAGTCACTCTATCAGCCCAAATTATACTAGATACGTGCCACTAGTCCATAAATTGCTTGATGGTAACTTCATTGCCAAAAACTTGGTAAGATTATGTTAATGATGGTAACTTCATTGCATACATTATTCTTAAGTAAACTACATTGCTAACTATATATGTTACTATTTTGGTTTTGAACAGAGGCTCCCGAAGCAGGTTGTGCCTGACATGCTATGTACCGTAGGTGATATGCATATGGCTAGCTTACGACCAACTCCTTCGGAGGCTTACCATACTGCATACTCGATTTCCTGAAATGATGGAAGGCTCAAAATCAAAGAATGGAGCAAAGTGATGAATGCGCACACGCAAATAATTGGAGACAAAATGAATGTGCGCAAGCCACAAGTTGGAGATTGGTTTATGTCCATTCTCCATTATGGTGAAGGACCGATTTATCTGTTTTATGGTATTTTAGCTAGGAGAGAGGAGTAGGTCCTAAGTATTAAGAACAATTAGTTAGTGTTGATTATATATGACTATAATGTCTTAGACTTGATGGTGATGCTGAGTACGAGTAGTGATTATGAGTACTATGATGATGATGATAAGGAGTTGTTATTTTAACTAGTGACGAAGTTGTTATATGATGTCTCATCATGAATGAAAATGATGATTATGAGGAGTTATATGACAATGATATATTATGATGAATAAGTTGTTAATGATATTGTGATGATGATGATAAGTTATTATGTCATTGGGTGAAATAACCGCGGATTAGTTTCAAATGGATGGATCCAAAGTGATCCTCACTTGAAACTAATCCAAAGTTCTTTCACCTAGTGATTTAATAACTCATTATGATGTTAAAACAATCTCTAACTTGCTACTATATGAAAATTTGTATACAGGTGTATGAATACGACCTAAAATAAAAAAGAAATGGAACTATGAATAATAGTAGTAGCGATTGTTCTCGAAAGCGCTACTAGTAATTAGCAGTAGCGCCCGTTGGGGAAAGCGCTACTACTAAGTAGATATAGCAGTAGCGCGTGCCAGCAGGCGCTAGTGCTAAGCTTTAGCTGTAGCGCCTTATCAGTAGCGTGCTTCCCCGCGCTACTGATAGGCCAAAAACCAGCGCTACTGCTAGGCTTTTCCCTAGTAGTGTTTGGGAACTGGAGCTGCCTTACTAACTGCTCTTGTTTGGGAGCTCTGTGGTGGAGATGGTGCTGTGTCAACAGGAACTGGGTTACTATCGGCTGGGGTTGGGGTTAGATTGGGTGAAGCTGGTTCTCTGTCCATCGAAGTAGGGGTACAATCTGCGAGAGTTTGGGTTATGTGTGGTAGGGCTGGTTCTGGTTCATGTACAACCGGGGTGCTATCTCCACCAAGAGGTAGCACTGTTTTATTTGAAGACCGTGTTTTTATTCTGCTAGATACTGGCATCACCTGCTCCAATTCAAATGGCTGATAAACAGGAAACATAGTTGAATGTACAGACATTGTATGAGAGACAGATGCAATAGATAGTGTGGAAAAAAGAGGGCATGAAATAGTTGAGATGTATATTGTTTAACTAAAACGGATAGCATGACATAATTTCACATATATGATGCCTATCTAAACTGGATAGCATAGCATAACATAATTCAAAGATATGATGAATAACTAAACAGGATCGCATGACATAATTCACCTACATGTTATCTAAGTAATCAGGATCGCATCATTTAATTCACATATGTGATTTATATGCTAAACAGAGGGCATTCGATATGATGTCTGAACTAAGAACATGGTGTTGAATTTTGTGTATATGATGTCTAAACTATGCAATGCAAGACACCGTATGCATGATATGAGTAGTATAACCGTGCCAAGTTAGAGCATACACATCAGTGGGGGAATAGGACTGGTCATCTGTCTCTGAATCCATCTCTGAGGAGCTATCAAGACCCAACAAGAGATCTGCTTCGACAGGTAGCACTATCTGCTCTGAAGGCCTTGTTTTCACTCTAGATTTTTCCATCTCCCACCCAAATGGCTGATTCACAGGAAGAGTAGTTTAATGTACAAACATTGTCGACAAATGGAAATGTAATGAAGGAAAGGATGGGCAAGATATCATTCAAATATATGATGCCTGGTTAAACAGGATGGCATTGCACATTTCACATATATTATGGCTGGCTAAAAGACATGAGACTGCATAATTCCCATATATGATATAGAAACTAAACAGGTGGCATTCTGAACATGTCTAAACTAAGCGGATGACATATATGATGTCAATAGTATTCACTTCTATTCAACATATTCATGATATGACTAACATCATCATGCCAATGTATATCAAACACCTTGGGGGGTAAATAGGAGTGGTCAGCGGCGTCTGAATACGCCTCAGAACAGATATCTTCCTCTGGATTACAATTTGGAGAGGGGTGGGGAGGGTTTGCCATTGAACCCACCATGGAGCGATGTCTGCATGACATTGTATTGCCGTGCAAAACTCTTCTCTTTTTCTCTACATGTTCAGCATGACTGTGTACAATATCTGACATGCATACGAAAAAAATATGGTGAGATTATGTAAGTAGAGCATGCAAAAATTTAGAGTGATGGTAACAACCAGTGGATCGACATTTTTCCGTTGAACCAAAATAGCCCTAATGGATCGACGTGAATGTATAGTAATAAGTGATGCAACAAGTGTACAACCTCTTTGCCGTAGCCGTGTCGACCTCAGCATCATTGGGTTGGTCTGAGGTGTGGAGGAAGATCTGAGGAATCTGTAGACCGTGTCCAGGGCACTGCTCTGTTGTGATGGATCGTTCTGTCGTTGGAGCAGCTCCGGTGAGCCATAAGACGTCAAGGCTGAAGCAAAGACAAGATGACATCATCAATCTCAAGTGGGATTCTAATAGCATCTCCAATAGATGATGTAAAATGGATGTAAAATTAACATCACCAAAAACCACCGACTACAACAGATGACGTAAAACTGTTGACTCTGAACTTAACTGTCGAAACTGAAATTTCTTGTGGAATCTGAATGTCATTGTCGGCCGAGCATAATGGTAGCAGAGAGGCACTTGACATGTAGTTTAGGGAGGGCCTGCAGTTCATCTTCAACCTGCACCCCCCTGAGCCGCCAGCCACCACCGGCCGAACCGCCGGCCCAAGCGCCGCCTCGCCGCCCCAAAACAACTCGCCACCGCCGCCCGGCCAGCCCTCTAGGCCCCCCGCCCCACCCTGAACCCTAAGATAGATAGTGGGGTACCTCTCCGGCGAGCCCCGTCCCGCTAGTGGTGGTTCTTCCTTAACTCCATGAGCCCCCCAACCCCTGAAAATCGATCGACCCAAAAGTCGATTCGATCAAGTGTGGCTTAATCGAGCAGAGCAAAGAAGACGGCGAGGGGAGAGCAGCAGAATTGGGCGGCAGCGATCGGCGAGAACTGGAGTAGCAGCAGTAGATCCGGCTGGTATGGACGCCGCCGCCGAAGAGGCCTCGCACTTGGGGAGAGCCGCCGTGGAGATGTCGCCCACGGTGCCGGCTTCAAGATAGCCGCTCCATGGGGGTGCGGGATGGGTCGGCACCGGGAGGTCGAGTTAAGGAGAAGGTGCGATGCGATGAGTGTACAACCTCTTTGGTGGCGCCGAGTAGGCCTTGGCTTCGTACGAGGAGTCGGTGAGGATGCTGCTGTTCCGGTGGAGCAGGTTAAGGCAGCGCTGTGGGGATGGAGCAGCCGCGATAGACGAGGCGATCGTCGGAGCAGCTCCTTGGAGGTGGAGGACGGGGCGGCTGAACTGGCGGGACGACGAGATGGACGACGGATCCTCATCCGGGGAGGTGGACGAGGGACGTCGAGCTATTGCGGTGGACGACGTCGTCGGGGAAGAGGCTCCGGCTGGGCAGCGGTGACGTGGCGGATGGAGGAGGGTGGGGTTTCGCGGCTGGAGCGGAGAGGTTATGGCGGCCTGGGATTTCGAATGGCGAAAAGGGGGCGATGGGAGGGGGTGAAGCATGACTTAGGGACGCGCTTGTCCAAAATGTAGGGTGTGTTACAAAAGTACCCCCACCGATTTGAACTAGCGGCCCTTTCGGCTCAGGGTTAGAAGGGGGATTTCACGTGTCGGGATTTGGCAGCTGGAGGGAGTTTTCGCGCGCGTTGTAATTTTGGGATAGCAAGGCGCGGGTTGTGAAGGCGCCAGTTTTGGGAGCACGATATCTGAATTTTCGGGATATAACAAGATGTGATTTGAATTTTAGGGACAAGCCTAACGTGTAGTAATATTGTACTTGTACGTACCAAATCAATTCGCACTTCCCTCAATCAAAAAGAAAAAAAAGTATTCACACCACACAAAGAGAGAGTCTTGCCCCCTTTTACTATACAAATGCTATTCAAAGCTACTCCCTCCTTCCATCTATAGGGCCTAATGCGTTTTTCGATGCTAACTTTGACCAAATATTAGAGCAATGATATATGACATGCAACTTACACAAAGCACACCGTTAACCCGTGCGTGAAAGGTTCTTTCAATGATATAATTTTCACATTGTGCATGTCATGTACTATTAATCTTGTCAATAGTCAAAGGCGGTCTTAAAAATCTCATTACGCCCTTTATAGATGGAAGGACGGAGTATGAATCCATGTTATGTCTGATTAATTTTTTTCGCTTGCTGTATAATGCATGTAACCTACTCATACCAACATTTTAGTGCATTCCAAATGTCTATGCTACCGCTGCAATTCGAACTAAATTTTAATTTGTTTCTCTATTTCAATAAGAATCTACAATCATGATTGTTGCCAACTTCAACCATCATAGTTTCCTTGCTATCTGCCAGATATAAATCGGACGGCCTATAATGCAGGATGGCAGGCACACCATCATCAAAAACTCCGTTTTTTATAAGAGTAGAGATAAAATATATTAAATGTAGTATAACATGTTCATAAACACACCATGTGTATCACCGTTATATATATTCACACATGCGTCGGTTTAAAACACTATGACAAATTCTTCAAATATCCGAATTCGCTTTTTATAATGGAGTATATATGATCTCTATTCGTCTTTTACACCCACACAACCCTCTTATCTTTGTAGCTAGCGCTAACTTTCTCTTGTGCATGCACACGCCCGCATCCCTCTCACCCTCCCTCAGCATTCTCTAGCTCCATCGCGCAAATTCGTCTTTTCACTTTAGGTCGTTCACCCACGGTGTGTGTAGTCCCCCCAGCTCCTTCTTTACGGCACACATCGGTCGATATGCCTCTCTAGCCAGGTGTGCCTAGCACAAACACAAGCTTCCCCTATTCTCTTGTCACCGTCCATGCCTCACTCCCACCACTCTTTTCAACGTTCTCGTACTCGCACACTCCTCCCCGCTCGATATAGTATGCCTCTCGTACCACCTCCTACATGCATCCCTCTCTCTCTATCCTTCTCCTCGTGCCTCGTTTGCTTCTAACACACACATGCATGTATACCGATCGATCTCCCAACATATACCTGGATCGACTTTAACTACCCCCCATCGATCGGCGTACCTCACAAGTTATGTCTCTCCTGTCTCTAACATATGGCGATTTATCTTCCTATGTAGTTATGTCTGCTTACCACATCCACATCGTCCCCCCTCATCATTC
The DNA here is from genome assembly GCA_021605145.1 of Aegilops bicornis. NCBI lineage: Eukaryota > Viridiplantae > Streptophyta > Magnoliopsida > Poales > Poaceae > Aegilops > Aegilops bicornis. Next base: position 69,615,335 of record CM038670.1, on the reverse strand, counting down.
GTGCATGAATCCTGACCCGTATCTCACACGCACGCGCGTGCATAACAGGCAGCCATCTCCTCTCTTATTGATATTGCGGGCGTGCCCTCCGTTTGTCTAGAAAGCCTATCCTACCATTTGTTAGAAGCAACTCCACTACCACCCCTCCACCACTCTAGCTCTGTCTCTCTCCCAACCTTATTCCTCTCCTGCACATATGCATGGATGCCGATCGATCTCCCTTAATACATGAGGCAGATCGATCTCCTTAATACATGAGGTAGGCCTATCTCCTCCTCCACACATATACCAGCCATTGTACCTCTATAGTTAATTGGGCCTCCCTCTTCCCCCACCACACACCGATAGTCGAGCGCTGCAGGTTTGTATCCATGCCACATAGACAAACTGCACATGTCCCTCTCACGCTTGATGGGCCAGCCACTCTATATCTTTGACGTGGGCACACACAAATTCGATGGCACTCTTTATCGATCAGCAAGACATACACACACACATAATCCCTCTTTTCGATTCTATGGACACCTCAAGCCGGTGATACCTCCACTCTCTTCTCGTGGATCGCCCCCTCTATATATATATGTTATATCCAGGACTCTATTTCACACAAATTGCATATGTTACATTTTTTGATTGACCCCCCACCCCCAAAAAAAAACTCTCATGAACCCACACACTATATCTCTCTAGGTTTGTATCTCTCTCACACAACCCCACGTAGGTGGTGTACGTATACAAGAAGAGAATAGGTGCACCGTGCATGTACTCACGCTTTGTGCCCAGCCACACCCGCGCGGGTACATGGTGCAGCTCATTTCTTTACGAAATGGCAGCCCACGTGCTAATTTGAACACCTGTATCGGTTGTTTACCTAGGGAGGTCGTGTACCACGCCTGCACGAAACAAAGTTCGACTTGACGCGTTGCCGCGTTATTTTTAAATAAAGTTATAGCGCTCAATGGAACGTACACAGAATATAAAACGATTTTTATGGAGAAAAAGGTAGTCCGCTCACTATATACAATGGAGCCTTGCGTGCCTGGTTTGTCGCTCTTCAGAGTATCTCACACAAGGCTGCGGTGGCCTCTCTCTCTCTCTCACCGTTGGTCACTGATCCGGCCGCATCCCGTCCGCCGGGGGAAAGGGAGTGCGGTGGCCTCTCTCTCTCTTACCGTTGGTCACTGATCCGGCCGCATCCCGTCCGCCGGGGGAAAGGGAGGAAGTGCATCGTTTCTCCGTTCGACGGCGCCGAGGCAGCACGCCCCGATCTGCGGTACACGTCGTTCTCTTTGACCAAGCTCCGGCGCGGCAGGGCCTACGCCACCTGCTCGCAGATTCCGCCCGCCGCCACTCACCTAGTTACATCCCGACGACCTCCAGGTATCCCCTCCGGCCTTGCTCCACTGCCTGTCTTCGCACGTCGCTGCATGTGGATCTTCCATAGTTCTTTGCCCAAAACGTAGCGTGGCCCAAAATACTTTCCATATTGCATTCTCGTCCTCACACCGTTTTAGACAAACACAACCGTGTTGTTATCTTCCCTTAGGGCAAGGAATATGCTTCTTTTTTTGTCGTCGCATGTGTCATCAACTGTTATTGGCCAGTAATTGTTTCCTTTCTACCTCTTTTTTACAAATAGGGCTATTCATTTCACCTCGTTGCTATTGCGACCTTTTGGTGAACTGCACAAATCACTTTTTTCTTAAGAGTGTTTTGTGCAGTTGTACTAAAATGTCACATGGGCAACGTCTCTACATTTCAAGGTCTTGTTGCACAAAGGGAGATTGGTTTGCTCTATCCTCCTCATCCAACTCCGAGCCTAATCTTCTCCAACTAGTTAGTCTTAAGAGAGACTGCAAAGGTGATTGGCTTCTATTTATGTGTTTATTGTTTCATCAACAGTCCTCTATTATCGTAATCACACTTAATATCTTTGGAACAGGGATGCTCAGCTCTATTTTAGTGGAACTGCACAAAATGATCGGAATGTTGCATGCTCCAGATAGCTACTTTTTTTTCCAACATGCCTTGTTGATTTAGACAGAGCTGGGGGTACGTTGCTGCCAATGAAAGCATGGATCTATATTAATTTAACACCTTCTCACAACTCTGCCTTCAGTTGTAATGTAATTATTAGCTCTGATCTGCTAATAATTGACATGCATTAGCAAGGAAGTTAGTTTTTTATTGTTTCCGAAAGAGCATCGATGGCAAGACACGCGAAACAGAAGCTGAAAGCTTACACCATTGTCTCGCTAGAAAATTATTTGTATAGTACATCAATTATGTAAACAAATGATGGAAGCTTGATAGCATTGCCAGAAGCCTCTTCATCATCCGGGTCCATGTGCCATGCACAAAATTATACTCCTTCGTTCCTAAATATTTGTCTTTTTACAAATTTCAAACGGGCATATTTTAGAGTGTAGATTCACTCATTTTGCTTCGTATGTGTACTCCTTCCGTTCCTAAATATTCTATTCGTCTTTCTAGAGATTTCAACAAGTGACTACATACGGAGCAAAATGAGTGAATCTACACTCTAAAATATGTATATACATCCGTATGTGCCAGTACATTTGAAATCTCTAAAAAGAAAAATATTTGAGTAGTCACTCGTTGAAATCTCTAGAAAGACAAATATACTCCAGAGTATATTTAAGAACCGAGGGGGTAGTGCACAACCGCAATGGGAGACTCAGCCCGGTCGTTGCGCCGCATTAATAGTGAGTACTGGGCAGTCAAATCGTAAGCCCCACCTTTCCCACTGTAAGTTGTTCTGAAGAAGCAACCATCAATACGCTCTTCTTTGAATCCGCTCATACTACTCCATCCGTCACTGTTTATACAACGCGCTTCAGAAAAAAGAAAAAAGATCTGTGGGACCAAGGCGACTAGCTATCGGCCTAAAAAATAGCATTGGTAGTTATAGCACGGCATCTATTACTAGACAGAATAATGCGTACACACATGCATGCAGTGCTTCCACCCCGGGTACACACATGCATGCACCTACTCCACTTCGTAGTAGTACATAGTACATGGAGAGAAAATTGTGGACTTGATTGCGGTTACCACGCCCTAATTAATTGAGCATTAAACCAAACGCGTCTAAAGTCTCTCTGGTGGTGGAAATGCATTGAGAGAAATGCATCATAATGAAGCGCACCCTGTAAACTGTGACGGAGGGAGGAGTAGTATGAAGGTTCAAAACCAAGTACGCGTATGGCCAGTCGGTCAACGCACCTCCTCTTGGCATATCACTGACATGTGGGACAGGAGTGTGAGAAAACCGATCTCAATTGACGGCAAAGAGCCAACCCGCCGTTCCTTGAGAGAGACGAGGAGCGAGAACACACAGACGGGCTCGCATGGAGGCCAAGATATATTCGAGCATGGTTGGTTGATCGATATCATTCATTACATGTTGGGCTGCCGTTTTCCGCCCTTCTCCGGAATAAACGTGTACTTTATCAGAGATAAAAAAATAAGAGTACAGACGCTCCACCATGTGGTTCTAGTAGTAGTACTACTCGTACTACTTCGCTTGGCTCTTCGCCTCTTCATGAAGTCGAAAAATGATGGTACTCCGCATGTTGGGTACTACAGTGTATGCCTCTGACAATCTGACACCGAATGGACTGTTGCATGTCCACCGAGGGTAGGTTGCATTAGCCAAAAGGCGTAAGCGAGCTTCACCTTGTCCTGCAAGCTTCTCCTCGTTCTGCGAGTTGACGGGGCACACCAAAAAGTAGTGCTAGTCCATACTCCCTCCTTTCCGGTTAATATGGCTTAATATTTTTTGCGGGTAAATGAGAGAGCTTTATTCATATATAAGCATTCTTAGGACGATTAGCCAAGACACTGGTCAATAGGAAGCGAGATACCCCGCAAAACCAATGTTTAAATCACGTCTGTCGTGTTCGTGTCTCACCCTCCTCCACGGCTCGACCCCACACGGTCGCTCGGCATGCCACTCACCGCAAACCGAGTATACGATAACTTTCACTTTGCTTGTCGATGGATCGCGCCATGGAGTACTACTAGCACTCTTTGGAAGAGATTGACAAGTTGGGGAGGACAGCTAGCTGTAGCACGGACTCCCAAGAACTTTTTACATGCATGTTGTAGCCGGCTATTGCGACCTTTGAACAGCGGAGCAGCCGCGTGCACACGAAGCGGCGGGCGACGCTCTCGGCCGACGCGCCGCTTCAATGCAGCGCCAGTGAGAGGTCGCATCCGCTCTGGCCGGGCATGAATGCGGCACTGACCGTTTCGGGCGGGAAGCACGCGCGGGTGATGAAGAGGGTTCGGGTTGGTCAGGACCGGCCGTGGCAGCGGTCCGGACGTGCGCAAACAAGAGACATTGTACATTAATATTGTTGCGTATATAATTAACAATGTAAATAATGTGCCAGTTGGACAAATATGATTGGAGATGGAGATGGAAATGGAATTTTACGTAAACACGGATATGCATGTCTATGTCTATGTGTGTGCTTGACGACTCTCGCGACACAGGCGGGGCGTGTTTTTGATCGAGTTTTCTTTCTTGATACGTTAGAAAATCAGTTTGTCTAATTCACATCTAGATGTTATTTAAGGATATCACATCTAAGCTCCCACAAGTATATAATGTAGCAACAAGAAACAAAAAAAACTAGGACAAAAAAAATAGACTCAGCGTTCATTTGCTAGGGTTTGCTATATTCATAGTCTCTCACCCTCTCTTCACCAGATCTAAACAAGACTGCGTTGGCCACTTGTCTCTCTCTCCCCCCTCACAGCTGGTGAAGGAGGCGTCCGTATCCCGTCGCACCGGGAAGGGGAGGAGGTGCAACGTTAACTCTATCGCCTTCGGCGAGGGAGGCAATCCACTGCCGGCTGCGCTGTTCTCTTTCACCCAGCGCCTATGCGGGAGGGCCACCGACCCCTTCTTCCTCGCTGCCCGTGCGTGGTGTGGGCAGATCCGGCCTCCCGCCGCACACCTTGCCACATCCCGACGACCCTAAGGTATAAGTTTCTTTGAAACCGTGATTGCTCTAGCTGCATGTGGATCTTTTTCGATCTGTAGTCGAATCTAGATCTTGGTTCAAAGAGGAAAGAAAGGTGCGGTGGGGTGGAGCATGAATCTAGGACGTGGTTCAATGAGGAAAGGAGGGAGGAAAAGTAGTATAGACTAGCTATACATCCGCTTTGTTGGCGAAAAGGGAAAAAGGGGTAACCCGGTACACACATCCGTAAGGAACCGATCTCTTTGTTGAAAAGGGAAAGAAACTTCGGAAGTCGGGTAGTTTGTGCAGGACTAGATTTGCTGCCCTCACATAGGAAAAAAGTTCAAAGAGAACAAATATGGGACCAACACAGATATGCTGCTTGGCTACATACTCTGCATCACCCATTTATACGTGTGGATGCACATGGTGCTAGCATGTCCCATACAGCTATTTTGCTATTGTTAATCTAAGAATGTCACTTTAAAATTGAAGCAATGCCACTGTTAAAAGTAAATTACATTTTTAACGAATGTTGTTTCAAGAGAGTGTCTCGTTAATATGAATCAATGCAACCGTTTTAGAAATGCTACTATCCTACTTTGTTTTCCATCCAAGATAAGTTAGATGCTTCTTTACATCACCGTTTTTTCATCCTCCTTTATCGGCAAGTAATTGTTTCCTTTTTTGCCTCTGTTAAAATAGGGGTATCGATTCAACTTGTTGCTATTGCGACATTTTGCTTCGCTACTCGAAACACTTATGTTTTAAGAGTGTTTTGTGCAGTTCAACTTGAATGTCACACCGGTGACTTTGCTTAATTTTGGTGGAACTGCACAGAAGGAGATCGAGATTTGTTTCCAGTGTTCCTGTTGAGTTGTTTCAAATCTTTGTCTCAACCACATGATATCTATTCAACTTGTTGCTATTGCGACATTTTGCTTCGCTACGCGAAACACTTTGCTTGATTTCAGTGCAACTACACAAAAGGAGATTAGATTTCCTATTCGTGTTAGCAGATTCGTATTTTATCCTGGTGTTCTCATGAAAGGTCAGTACGGGCCTTCATCCACATGATTGTGCAGTGTGCTTTGAGATGTTGTGCTACTTGTATTGGTACTGTTTTAAATAAATGTTGAATTGAAGCTATTGTATTGCTGTCTTTTCCCATTAAGTAGTGAACAAAAATGGGACCAACCCAGACATGATGATTGTTGCTTTGTTACAACAAACTCTGCATCACCCCCTTTATAAGTAGATGGCACATATTGTTGTTGCGCCCACTCTCCCCTGGAACTGTTTATGCTTTTCGTTAATCTAATGTCATTTGGTAAAATTAAGCAATGCCACTCTCGAATTAATTAACTACTGAATCTTAGTTCAAAACTGCAACACTTGTTAGAAATGGTACTATCACTGCTTTGTAGTTCTTTCTACATGTTTAACCAAGGTATTGTTAAGATAATGTCTCTTTAAAAATGAATCAGTTGCATTGTTTTAGGAATGGTACTTTTACGCTTTGTCGTTCTTTATACATGTTGAAACAAGGCATTGTTAAAATAATGTCTCGATCAATATGAATGAATCACTGCTGATGGAGAATTGCTACTCTCCTGCTTTGTTTCCCATTAAGACAACTCATCAACCGTTATTTCTCAGTAATTGTTTCCCTTATACATATTGTTGCTTACAGGGATATCAAAATTAAAGCTCGGTTTTATTCCGACTTCGATTTTAGTTGAACTGCACAAAAGGAGCCAATGTGTCCAAGGCAAACTGCTGCGTTACTGGGTCCAGTTGGTCGTTCCACTTTGCAGAAAGAAGCAGTCACTGGATGCGGTACATTACAGAAGGAATGACCGAGAAGCTTTACAGAGTATTATTAGACACCGGTGACATGACTAGTCTGCAGAGACCATTGGCAATTTAACAACACGTGGAGTGCCCTGGGCAAAAAGTGCCCAAACAAGTACAAGAAGCTACGACGGGACACGATCATAGGCATTACATATTTTGAATGGGAAAAGCTTGTCAAAGTTTAATCATTGATGTTAGCAAGAAGACGTTAGTTTAATATATTGGAATTGGAAAACCTTGTCAAAATTTGCTCATTGATGTTAGCGGAAGACATGCATTTGATATTTTTGAGTGGGACGCCTTCTTTGTGAGCAGCGTCGAGTGTTTTTCCTATTCCCGTGTTCAGTTTAGAAGTAAATAGTTACTCTGCTGAGATATTCCTGTGTTAAGAGTTTGTTACGAATATTGTCTATGTAATGCGGGCCTTGTGTTTGACTGCAAAGTTGAGCTTGGAATGTTGTGGCATGCGGCATCACGAGATGTTCACCGTGCCTCCTGAGAATAATGCTTCGTATTGTTTTGCATGTCGATCTAATGCTAGTGATTTGCTTGTTAAGAAGATCATCCTCTTCTGTTGTTTCCATGCGTAAGAAGTTCATCGTCTGATGTTTCATTCATAGCCTATAGGACATGTCGGGTAGGTTAGACGTGAAACCATATGATCTTCCGACCAACTCATGATATTGGGCCGTGATTGGATCGTCGTTTTCCAACCAAAACCGCTTGTAAAACTGATGCTTGTAAATTAAAGCAGATGGTCTCGGGCGAAGGCGCTTGGTTGGTCGATTTCGACTAGTAAAATATCGGAAGTACTTCACACACGATAAAACATTGAACGATACTCGGACGATTGCTAATCCAGCCGTTAGCTGCTGTTTCAGCCTTGCCCATGGATGGCATGATACGCACGTCGTGCATGTATCGTTTGGTAATGTCGTCCATATAGCAGTGCTCATAAAATATACACTGGTCTCTCAAATTACACGCGTAACCCGCCGGTTTTACTTACAGACCTGGGGCCTTCCGATGACGAGTAAATTACACTTGTATGTTAATACAGGTTTGAAATAAACCAGAGCTCCCAAGCGCGGCCTTACCGTTTCAAGCCGTCTCAGTTTCTCGAAGGTGCTCATAGGTGTCCGATGATCCTGGCTTCCTGAATGAGCAGCGGGCGCTGTATCAGACCATCCGTAGGGCCCGCGAGGCCCTCTCCGTTGTCCTTCGAGTTGTTGCGCTCGCCGTGGCACCGAGCATTGTTAACATCGTCAACGAACATGAGGATTCAGGAGATGACTTTATTTTGACTGGATGACACTAGGGACCCACTAGGGCCATAGCCGTCGTCTGGAAGTGCCTCCTTATTATGTACAACTATATATTTTTTTGCTTTCTCCTGGTTTCCTGACATCAGGTCCCACACCATTGTCAACCTATGTAGTCAATATAAACGAGAGAATTGCACAAGGTGCGGCCGACAGCTGGGACCAAGTAGCTCGAGCAGTATTTGTGTTTTTGAGTCGTGAGCACTGCAGAGTTTTTCTTGGCGATGATTTCGTTGTTCAGAGGAGAGCAGGGTATTAACTGGGCGGGCTGTGGCCCGTCTAGCCCAAGCCAGATATCCAGCCCAGATACTACTTTTTTCAAGATGAAAATGGCTAGCCCAGCTATACGTCTTTTTGAGGAATACCCAGGCAAGGTCAACTTGTTATTCTCCGCCCCGCTGGGCTGCAAATATTTCCTAGGAGGGTTGCATTAGGCTTAACAGGAAAATGGGCTTTAAAAATAATAAATGGGATGTAATTATAAAAACTGGCAGTAACTATAAGAAATGCACCAAACACGAAATTAGTTTATAAAATATTATTTATGGATTTTGAAAATCCTAAATTTTCATTGTTACGCGCGCAATGTTTCGTTGGATTTTTATGTAATACAAATTTATATTTAATCTGACTAGAAATTTCGGGATACAAATATTTCGGATCCCATCAAAATGTGGGAAATTTTATTGAATTCTGTCTTCAACGGTTGGTTGAAATTATTAATCGTTGTCCTAGCTAGAAAATGGGATGTACTTTTAACAAACTGTAAATGGGCTATTGTAAATTCCATTAGAATTCAAAAATGGGCTGTACATTCTTACAAAAGCATAAATGGGCTATAAGTTCTCTGCCACACACTTGTGGGCCTACTAAGTGACACGTGCCCTAAAAAATAAGTTGACGCGTATGCAAGGCTTTGTCAACTTATTATAGTCAACCTGCAGTTCTAGTAGCAGTGGCCGTTGGATGTCTATCCAACGGATGTCGTGCTTCTTCTTTAATCTCGGATATTCTTAGCTCCGGCCGCCCAAAAAATGATTCCTCCCCCTGACATCTGGGGCGCACCGTTTCGGAGGCTGACCTGTGGGCCTACTAAGTTGGAGAGTACCAAGGGCTTTGTAAACTTAGTCAATATAAATGATTCTAGCTTCAGTGACTGTACGATGTCCATCCAATGGCCATAGTGCTTCTTCAACCTCTGGTTTTCTTGGTCCAGCCGCCCAAAGCAGCGCCGGTCGTGCCGCCTGCTCCTGCCTCCCGTGGCCGGCTGTGCTGCCGCAGAGGCCTCACCACCCCCATACTACTCCCACCGCTGGCCAGGCCATCCCTCCACTCACCCACACCCCCTGTTATTCTGCAGCGACGGCAGCCTCACACCGCAGCCGAACCAGTGAACCCTCGTACTCCTCTCCGCGCGGGCTTCCGCTGCTGCGTCTTCCCCGGCTCCGCGTCGTCCCCTTCCTAGGCGTCGCCGTCGTCCACCGCCCTGGTGCTCTCGGCGCGGCGTGGTCAACGTGGTCAACGACCGACTTCCATCGGAAGAGTACTGTACGTGGAGAGGCTGACAGCTGGGTCCACGACGGCCGCAAGGAAGTGCCTCCTTATTACGCGCAAAATAATTATTCCTCCACCTGACAGCAGGGACCCACCGGACGGGCCACCTTATTTCGCGAAAAAAACGTTTCCCCCTGACTGCTGGGACCCATCGGACGGGCCACCGTATTTCGTGAAAAAACGTTCCCCCCGCTGTCAGCTCGGACCCGCCGGAAGTGCCTCTTTATTACGCTCAAAAAATGAATAGTCCCCCTGCTAGCTGGGACTCACCTTGGTGGGAGGCTGACTTGTGGGCCTACTAAGTCTACGGGGACGAAGGGCTTTGTCAACTTAGTCAATATGAACGATTCTAGCTCCAGTGACCGTACGATGTCCATCCAACGGCTGTAGTGCTTCTTCAACCTCTGGTCTTCTTGCTCCAGCCGCCCAAAGCAGCGCCGGTCGTGCCGCATGCTCCTGCCTCCCGTGGCCGGCTCTGCTGCCGCAGAGGCCTCACCGCCCCCTACTATTCCCACCGCTGGCCAGGCCCTGCGGCGACGGCAGCCTCACACTGCAGCTAAACTAGTGAACCCTCGTACTCCTCTCCGCGCGGGCTTCCACTGCCGCGTCTTCCTCGGCTCCGTGTCGTCCCCTTCCTAGGCCTCATCGTCGTCCACCGCCGTGGTGCTCTCCGCACGGCGTGGTCAACGTGGTCAAGGAACGACTTCTATCAGAAGAGTACTGTACGTGGAGAGGCTGACAGCTGGGTCCACGGCCACAGCCCAGTTTTTTTGTGATTTGCCAAGTAAGTCGCTTTTTCAGGCCTGTTGGGCTGCAAATCTTTCAAGACGAGGAGAGCTTTCATTCGGCTGGCCGAGAAAATGGCCCATCAGTAATGAGAAATGGGCTGTACATTTTTAAAACACATCAAACCGGCAATTAGTTTCAAATATTTTTTTTTCAAGATTTTAAATTACATTAATTTTTATGCGTGGAGAATTTGTTGGATTTTATATTGATATACATTTATTTTTAAAATCAGTTTCAATGTGAGTCGAAATTTCGGGATTAAAAACAGTTCGGACCGCACCGAAATATGCAAAATTTCGTATAATTTTTTAACCGTGGCCACAATATGGGCTCCAAAAAGAACCTTAAGAATTAGCAAATGGGCTGTAAATTATTAGAAATAATGTCAGATGGGCTGTATGTTGTTTTCCACAGATTTGAGGCTTTCCTAAAAAAAGGTTGACGCATAAGCAGTGACGGTTGGATGTCCATCGAACGGCCGTCGTGCTTCTTCAATCTCTGCTCTTCCTGCTCCAGCCGCTCTAACAAGCACCGTCGGGACTGCCTGCTCCCTCCTCCTCATGACCAGGTGTCTTTGCCGTGCAGCCTCGGCCGCCCCATCGTACTCCCATCGCTGGCCTAGCCATCCCTCTACTCACCCGCACATGGTGTTATTCTCCGGCGATGGCAGACGAACCAGTAAACCCTCGTACAGTCGTACTCCCCTCCGTATGGGAAACAACTGCCGAGTCTTCCCTGCCTCTGTGTCGTCCCCTTCCTAGGCCTCGCCGTCGTCCACCGCCGTGGTGCTCTCGGCGCGGCGTGGTCAATGTGGTCAACGACCGACTTCCATCGGAAGAGTACTGTGCGTGGAGTGGCTGACAGCTGGGTCCACGGCCGCAACAAGGAAGTGCCTCCTTATTACGCGCAAAATAATTATTCCTCCACCTGACAGCGGGGACCCACCGGACAGGCCACCGTATTTCGTGAAAAAAACGTTCCCCCCCTGACTGCTGGGACCCACCAGCTACACCTTCGCACGCAAGGAAGTGCGTCTGAAAAAAAAATGATTCGCCCCACTGACTGCTGGGACCCACCATCTACATCTAAGCACGCAAGGAAGTGCGTCCGGGCAAAAAAAACGATTCACCCCCTGACTGCTGGGACCCATCAGCTACATTTTCGCAGGCAAGGAAGTGCACGGATACCGGGACCCACCTGGTCAAGCGTGCGTAGCGTTGTCATTCTGGTCGCGAACGTGTATGTACATATATCTTGGTGGATGTAGAGGCGCCGCGTGTCGTAGTAGAGGCGCCGCGTAGCATGTACACGTACGTACAGCGGCCAGGGTGCAAGAAAGAAAATACGGCCACGTATGTGTACATACGGGCGGGGTCTCGAACACCTACTCGCGCATACGTACGGCGAGGGCTCGTGTACATGGCTGGGTCGGAAATGAGAAACATCGTCGTCATCGTGTTCATGGTGAGGCAACGGAATGCGTCGTGTTCATGGGGAGGCAACGGAATGCGTCGTGTTCATCGGGAGGCAACGAAATGCGTGGGAGCCAACCGGCCGGGTCGGAACGGAATGCGTGGTCGTGTTCATCGGCAAGGCTTGGACGGAACAGGCAATGGAAACGAGGCCTGGCGTACCGCAGAATGGAGGAAATGGACCTCCTACGTTCGGAACGGGGTCCTGTTGATCGGGAGGGGTGTGGCGTACCGAAAAACGGACGAAACCGACCTCCTACGATCGAAACGGGGGTCCTGTTGATCGGGAGGTGTGTGGCGTACCGCAAAACGGACGAAACGGACCTCCTACGGTCGAAACGGGGGTCCTATTGATCGAGAGGGGTGTGGTGTACCGCAAAACGGACGAAACGGACTTGTGTTGGAGCGTTACGGTCGAAACAGGGAGGGGTGTGGCGTACCGCAAAACGGGACTCCACGGGATACTGTTCATCTCCACCGTCGACCTCCTCCAGCCTCCACGGGCTACCGTCGACCTCCTCCAGCCTCCGCGGGCTCCTGTTCATCCAGCCTCCACCGCGCTACTCCACCGCTCTTGTTCAACCACCCCTCCACGGGCACCCCTCCACCGTCTACTGTTCATCCAGCCCTCCACACCACGGAGTCCTGTTCAACCACCCCTCCACGGCCACCCCTCCGCCGTCTACTGTTCATCCAGCCCTCCACACCACGGGGTCCTGTTCATCCAGAGGCAACGCCACCGCTCACTGTTCATCCAACCCCCCGGCAACGCTCACTGTTCACCCAATCGATCGACTTCAGTTAGCAGCAGCGAAGGAATCGCTCCATCGGGTTCAGTTAACAGCCATCGATCGATCGCTCGAGTTCAGTAACGTTTAGCCTGCAGTGCAATCGCTCGGGTTCAGTTAGAGCCCAACGCCTCGCTCAGGTTCAGTTACAACGAACGCCTCGCACACACGCGCGTACGTACGAGAGAAACGTGCATCGCTCGACCCCCGACCTCCCACCGTAACCGGCAACTCCCCGAAATTTTCCTCCCCCTCGCTTCTACCACGGTTTTTCCGTCATGGACGGCTCAAAGAATGTCATGCAGCTGCGTCTCCGGCCCGCCCAGGACGAAAAGCCCATTTTCTGTCTTGATTTTTTGTCATAGAAGTAGGAGCCCACCACATCTATGATGATACCGGGTTTTGTCACAATTATCGTCATAGAAGTGTCATATGTATGACATAAATTTTTTTCGTTCGGCCCAAAATGTCACGGATGTGTCTTTTTTTTGTAGTGTGATGATGTTCTACCAATGCAGGGCTTTTCCTATGCACCGCTACGATACGACTGAGGTGGATTATGGTGGAGGGGGGCACCGCACACGGCTAAGAGATCCAAGGGATCAATTGTTGTGTCTATGGGGTGCCCCCTCCTCCGTATATAAAGGGGGGTGGAGGAGAGGGCCGGCCAAGGGGAGGAGGCGCACCCAAGGGGGGCCATCCTACTCCAAGTAGGATTCCCCCCTCTTTCCTAGTCCAAGTAGGAGACGGGAAGGAAGGGAAGGAGAAGGAGAAGGACGGGGAGGGAGGAACAGGAGGACAGGGGGGCCGACCCCCTAGTCCAATTCGGTTTGGGCTAGGGGGGCCGCGCGCCCTGCCTCCTCTCTTCCACCACTTGGCCCATGAGGCCCATTGCTTCTTCCTTGTATTCCCGTAACTCCCCGGTACCCCTGAAAATACCCGAATCACTCGGAACCTTTCCGATGTCCGAATATAGTCGTCCAATATATCGATCTTTACATCTCGACCATTTCGAGACTCCTCATCATGTCCCCGATCTCATCCAGGACTCCAAACTACCTTCGGTACATCAAATCACATAAACTCATAATACAATCGTCATCGAACTTTAAGCGTGCGGACCCTACGGGTTCGAGAACTATGTAGACATGACCGAGACACGTCTCTGGCCAATAACCAATAGCGGAACCTGGATGCTCATATTGGCCCCCACATATTCTACGAAGATCTTTATCGGTCAAACCACATAACAACGTACGTTGTTCCCTTTGTCATCGGTATGTTACTTGCCCGAGATTCGATCGTCGGTATCTCAATACCTAGTTCAATCTCGTTACCGGCAAGTCTCTTTACTCGTTCCGTAATGCATCATCCCACAACTAACTGATTAGTCACATTACTTGCAAGGCTTATAGTGATGTGCATTACCGAGAGGGCCCAGAGATACCTCTCCGACAATCGGAGTGCCAAATCCTAATCTCGAAATACGCCAACCCAACAAGTACCTTCGGAGACACCTGTAGAGTGCCTTTATAATCACCCAGTTACGTTGTGACGTTTGGTAGCACACAAAGTGTTCCTCCGGTAAACGGGAGTTGCATAATCTCATAGTCATAGGAACATGTATAAGTCATGAAGAAAGCAATAGCAACATACTAAATGATCAAGTGATAAGCAAACAGAATGGGTCAAGTCAATCACATCATTCTCCTAATTATGTGATCCCGTTAAACAAATGACAACTCATGTCTATGGCTAGGAAACTCAACCACCTTTGATTAGCAAGCTAGTCAAGTAGAGGCATACTAGTGATACTATGTTTGTCTATGTATTCACACATGTATTATGTTTTCGGTTAATACAATTCTAGCATGAATAATAAATATTTATCATGAAATAAGGGAATGAATAATAACTTTATTATTGCCTCTAGGGGATATTTCCTTCAGTCTACCACTTTCACTAGAGTCAATAATCTAATTCACATCGCCATGTGATTTAACATCAATAGTTCACATCTTTATGTGGTTAACACCCATAGTTCACATCGATATGTGACCAACACCCAAAGGGTTTACTAGAGTTAGTAATCTAGTTCACATCGCTATGTGATTAACACCCAAAGAGTACTAAGGTGTGATCATGTTTTGCTTGTGAGATAATTTTAGTCAACGGGTCTGTCACATTCAGATCCGTAAGTATTTTGCAAATTTCTATGTCTACAATGCTCTGCATGGAGCTACTCTAGCTAATGGATCCCACTTTCAATATGTATCCAGATTGAGACTAAGAGTCATCTGGATCAGTGTCAAAACTTGCGTCGACGTAACCCTTTATGACGAACCTTTTGTCACGTCCATAATCGAGATACTATCCCGTGGAGGCTGGAGGGGGTCGACAGTGGAGATCAACAGTATCCCGTGGAGTCCCGTTTTGCGGTACGCCACACCCCTCCCGATGAACAGGACCCCCATTTCGCCCGTAGAGCTCCAACACAAGTCCGTTTCCTCTGTTTTGCGGTACGCCACACCCCTCCCGATCATCAGGACCCCCGTTTCGATCGTAGGAGGTCCCTTTCCTCCGTTTTGCGGTACGCGAGACCCGTCCCGATGAACAGGATCCCGTTTCGACCGTGGCCGGTCAAACACAAGGCCGTTTCTCCCGTTCTGCGGTACGCCAGGCCTCGTTTCCATCGGCTGTTCCGTCCAAGCCGGTTGGCTCCCACGCGTTTCGTTGCCTCCGATGAACACATCGCATACCGTTGCCTCCCCATAAACACGACGACGACGCAGTTTTTCCGTTCTGACCTAGCCATGTACACGAGCCCTGGCCGTACGTATGCGCGAGTAGGCGTTCGAGACCCCGCCCGTATGTACGTACGTGGCCGTATTTTCTTTCTTGCACACTAGCCGCTGTATATATGTGTACATGCTACATGCGCGCCTCAACCACGACACATGCGCGCTCTACATCGACCAGTATGTACGTACACGTTCACGACCAGAATGACAACGCTACGTACGCTTCGACCAGGTGCGTCCCGACTGTCAGGCACTTCCTTGCGTGCGAAGATATAACTGGTGGGTCCCAGCAGTCGGGGGGCGAATCGTTTTTTTTTGCCCGGACGCACTTCCTTGCGTGCGAAGATGTAGCTGGTGGGTCCCAGCAGTCAGGGGGGAAACATTTTTTTCGAAATACGGTGGCCCATCCGGTGGATCCCGCCGTCAGTGCAGGAATAATTATTTCTGGCGTAATAAGGAGGCACTTCCTTGCGGGCCGTGGACCGGTGTCGACCTCTCCACATCTGATTACTCTTCCGATGGAAGTCGGTCGTTGACCACATTGACCACACCGCGCCGAGAGCACCAAGGAGGTGGATGACGGCGAGACCTAGGAAGGGGACGACACAGAGCCAGGGAAGACACGGCAGTGGATGCCCATGCGTAGAGGAGTATGAGGGTTCACTAGTTCGCTGCGGTTTGAGGCTACCGTCGCCGCAGAATAACAGGGGGTGTGGGTCAGTAGAGGGATGGCCTGGCCAGTGGTGGGAGTAGTAGGGGGCGGTGAGGCCTCCGCCGCAGCCCGGCCACGGAGGCAGGAGCACGAGGCACACGACCGGTCTTTGGTTTGGTAATTGGAGCAAGAAAACCAAAGGTTGAAGAAGCACTACGGCCGTTGGATGGACATCGTACGGTCACTGGAGCTAGAAACGTTCATATTGACTAAGTTGACAGAGCCCTCAGTCCCCGTCAACAGTAGGCCCACAAGTCAGCCTCCCACCAAGGTGGGTCCCAGCTAGCAGGAGGAGTATTCATTTTTTTCTGCATAATAAGGAGGCACTTCCGGTGGGTTTGAGCTGACAGCGGGGGGAATATTTTTTCCTGAAATACGGTGACCCGTCCGGTGGGTCCCAGCAGTCAGGGGGAAACGTTTTTTTTCACAAAATACGGTGGACTGTCCGGTGGGTCCCTGCTGTTAGCTAGAGGAATCATTATTTTCCGCGTAATAAGGAGGTACTTGCTGCGGCTGTGGACCCAGCTGTCAGCCTCTCGACGTACAGTACACTTCTGATGGAAGTCGTTCCTTGTCCACGTTGACCACGCCGCATTTTGTTGCATGCGTGCGTCCATGGGCGTGGTGCGTCCCCACTGTCAGCCTCTCACGTACAGTCATCTTCCGATGACTCTCGGTTGTTGACCATGTTGACCACACCGTGCCGAGCGCACCAAAGGCCGGTGGACGACGGCGAGGCCCCAGACTGGAATGACCCGGAGATGGGGAAGACGGGGCAGTGGAGTCGCAGATGGAGAGGAGTGGGAAACTTGACTGGTTCGGGTGCGCGGCAGCACAACCGCGGTGCCGCCCACGGGAGACAGGAGCAAGAACAAAGGTTGAAGAAGGAGCACAGCTGTTGGATTAACATCCAACGGTCCAGCTGCTAGAATCATTTGTTGATTAAGTTGACAAAGCCCTGCGTACACGTCCGCTTAGTAGGCCCACAAGTCAGCCACCAAATCTGACGGGTCCCAGCTGTCAACGGGAGGAATAATTTTTTTCGCATAACAAGGAGCCACTTCCTTCCGTGCGAAGATACGGCCGGTGGGTTCCAGCTGTCAGGTGGAGGAAACATTTTTTTAAGCTTAATAAGGAGGAACTTTCCTTGCGTGCGACCATGGACCTCGTGGGTCCCAGCCGTCAGCTTCTCCATGTACAGTCCTCTTACGATGACTGTCGTTTGTTGACCACGCCGCACCGATCGCAGCGAGGCGATGGACGACGGCGAGGCCCCGGATGGGAACGACTCAAAGATGGGAAGACGCGGAAGTGGAGTCGCAGATTGAGTGGAGGAGAAGGGTTATAACTGGTTCTGGTGCGGCGTGGGGCTGCAGTCGGTGGAGAATAACAGGAGGTGTGGAGGGGTGGAGGGATAGGCTGGCCGGCGGTGGGGTAGCGCTTGCAGCGATGCTCGCTAAGCGAGCCGCTAGCCGCCGGAGGCGGACCAGGTGGTCGAGCGATCTTTGGAGGAAGAAGACGAGAGATTGAAGGTGCATGCCGACCAAGTTGACAACGCCCTGCGTAGGCTTCGACCTATTGGCCCACATGTCAGCCTGCAAAAATGTGGCATATATTTAACCCATGTTTTCTAGAATGTACAGTCCATTTGCTGGGCTGGGTGAACAAATAATTTCGTGTCAATGCGGCCCATTTTAATTATCTAAGAAATCCCAGCCCATTTGCACTTCCTTCAAATACATGAATTAGCTGGGCTTGTTATATATGTAATGTTATGTTAGAAGGAGGAATTAATATCAAAAATAAATCTAAGAGGTACATTTTTTATATACATAATTAACAAATTAGCGAGTTATTGCTCAAAAAAAAGAGTGCGTTATTATTACATTGCTCCTTAAAATCTTCACAAGCTTTTGTACGCAATCACTAGGATTTTCCTTGCGTGTGAGTCAAAAACAACCAGGATTTTCCTTGCCAACTTCTGTTAAACATTTACTTTTATAAGTTAATAACACGTGGGATGTTTTTATAATGTATATATAAGTCTCTATAAAATATACGATAATAGTAATAATATAAATATATATAATGTGGTTAAAAAATTATATTGGGCTGCCGATCTTGAAGAAAAATCCCATAGGCCGGTATGGACCTCGAAAAATAAGTTGAAACCACTATCACCGTATGTCGTGGGCTACGCATGTTAAAATACAAAACCTAGGCCTAGCTGATACTTGTTCGCCCTCTGGAAAAAATGATACCAGGTCCCCGAGCGAACTGGATTATAGAGGGGGCCGGAGGCACGACTGAAGAAGCACATCAGGAGCGATTTTTTTTTCTTCAGTGGATGGCTCTCGATGGCATTTTTTTACTTGCCTCTGCACCATACAACTTGTATTTTAGCCTCCCAGTCCGTGGTGGACCAGCAGCCCATTTGCTGGGCGGGCCAACCTACAGAAACCAGCACTTGATTTTTCATCAAGCCCCAAAAACAACGCAGTACTATGTTTGTTTGGAGGCAGAAAACATCACAGCAGGGGTTGAGCGGGGGAGGGGGCAAGACATAGCAAAAAGATTAAAAAGAGCTGATGTGCCGTTGCTACCCTAACAAAGCAGGTGCAATTCTTCTCGGGAAGAAGGTGTGCCGTTGACACCCACACGTCACATACCCCACAGTAGGCATACTAACAAGTTCATACACAAGCACAACAGAAAAGGTAAACATTTGTATCAAACTCTGGTACACAGGACACGTTCATATTCATAGCCAACATTCACTATCAACAACTCAAAAGATTCATATATACACAAGTTCAGCATGTCTATGGATCCAAATGATTGATAGATCACACAATAATATTCATAGATAATTCACAAAAAGATTCAGATATACACATGTTCAGTATGTTTATGCATTCAAATGATTGAGATCACCGCCAATATCATCCATGGACAAACTTTAATTACCTAGGGTACAGAATGGTAAATGGTGTTCAGTCGGAGGTACTTCTTGCTAAAATTAATGCTTGTACGAGTAAACTTTCGAGTACATAAGAGGTAGTACAGACAATCTGAACTTTGCTTGTAGGTTTATCCTCAAATAGTGGCCCAGTGCCGAGGGAGGTTTGAGCAACTTGGCCACTACTTTCATCCAACTAGTTCTTGGCTCATCTTGGTCCCGTAGCTCGCCAAAATTCTACATTGCAGACTGGTAAATGGTGTTCAGTCGGAGGTACTTCTTGCTAAAATTAATGCTTTTACGAGTAAACTTTCGAGTACATAAGAGGCAGCACAGACAATCTGAACTTTGCCTGTAGGTTTATCCTCAAATAGTGGCCTCGTGCCGAGGGAGGTTTGAGCAACTTGGCCACTACTTTCATCCAACTAGTTCTTGGCTCATCTTGGTCCTATAGCTCGCCAAAATTCTACATTGCGCATTTAGAAAGGAGGCGGTTGAGAAAATGAACCACCCAAATTTTTGTGCAGTTCAAGCTGGAATGGAGCATCCTGGCGCGTGCATCGATTAAGTGCCAGATGAATATATGCGTCAACCAACTTGTCTAGAATCTTTAGACTCCATGCCATACAGTTCGCTACCATATGTGCCGATAACCAAAAGGCACAAGTTGGGACCAAAGACTGGAGTGCATTTTTCTGGGCTATGTGCCAAGCAATATTTTTGGTGTTCACTCTCCTAATACTTGGAGTTTGACAATTGGTTGACGCCGGTTGATACTCGAATGAATATAGGCACTTCTTCTTGTTAACATCGATACTTGTCTGAGTGAACTTTGGAGTACATAGCAGCAGCATAAGTACCTGTCCATCTGATCTTTTGTGCAGTTCTCTGAAATCACCCGATGTAATGATTTGCTGCATGAGTTCAGGCTCCAAGTTACTCCTTTATGAAAATCAGCAAACAGTAGCACAATACCAAATTACCAATACATATGACAAGCACAATAATCAGGATAAAGACCAGTACCAACCTGTGTGAGGTAGCATATCAATTACTATTTCCTTTGACTGGAAGCCTAGATAAGCCAAGCGACTGATAGCAAAGGAAGAATGCAAGCCGAGGTTAGTGACTAACAGGAAAGGAAGGAAGCTGTCGAGGCCATGAAGCACCCAAAGTTTTTGTGCAGTTCCACCAAAATCGAGCATCCGTGTTGGCACATATATTGAGAGTGTGAGATTACTTTAATAGTGGGACTAGTTGATGAAACATACACTAACAAATAGAAGCACCCTCATTATCTTAATGGGTGAAGTTAGCAACAAAGTAGTCTTGCTTAAAGTGAGGTATTAGTTTATTTAATCAGTGCCAATTAGCTCAACATTCAAAGCATTGCCATGTATCATAGGTTGCAAAACTTTAATGTGCAAAGATAAAGGAATTTCTCATGACAGTAGCATGATACAAATAGAGATGACAGCAAACTAATATGGATGAAGGCCTTAGGCCCGTACCAACCTGAGGAAAAAAGCTTATTCATGTAGTCCCATAAGAGATAATAAAGCACTTACTGGAATCACTCGATAGTATATATTTTTGTGCACTTCAAATGTATGGTTGAAATCACTCTTGTTTACCAGTGCTGAGATTATATCGAAAGATTATCAAGAACTTCCAGCAGAGTTAAAGCACTGGCTGGGATACACTTCATTGTATTGTCTTGTGTAGTTCCACTAAAATGTATGATTGACACAACATGATCCCTGTTTGCACAAGTAGGAACAAGGTGAAACCTTCATTAGCTTAGTGAGAAAGGATAGAAAGACATTAGCATATTACTCTAACAGTAGCATCAAATTCATGATGGCAATACGCAAAACATTGCCTCATTGAACCAATCGCAATAAATTGACATGCAAAACAATATCACTATTATGTCATGACACTAATAATATTCCCTCCCTGCTCCACCACATGATTCACCTCCATAGACAAACATACACACGTACATGATTCAGCATAGGATGCTACTAAGGATTTGTTTAACTCCAACAGGAAAATTAGGCAACAACAAATTAGTGGTACTTAAGTACTCCTAATTAATTAAGTGAGACAGAAGAAGTGGAAGGGCTCCCTGGAGGATCGTCTCACATGTAAGGTAGTTGTTGCCGGAGCCCTTGAATGGCCTTGACTGAGGCCTCTGGCTTCAGCAAGATCGCCTTGGCACTGTTTATTCTTCTTCTTCTTCCTCTTCATGCTCTATTTCTCATTCTCCTCACCAGTTAGTGAAACCAATTACATGATTGACCTTGTATTTCAGAATTGGTTTTGTCAGTGAGGGAGTACAAGTGTACTAGTAAAAAATAGCATTATTTTCTCATGGCAGTCGCAAAATAGAGATGAACACATGCATTAAATATCATTATTACCTAAATGAAGGTTATGGTGCCAATATGGATGATGAGGATTGGAACACATATCTCCCTTTGTGCAGTTCCACCGAAATGAACCAACTGTTCCATTCTAACATTCCAGTTAAACAACACAAAAGTCACTTCTTTTAAGAAGAGTTTTGTGCAGTGCACCAAAAGGTCACAACAGCAACCAGGTGAAATGGATATCCCTGTTTGCACAAAAAGCTACAGAGGAAACAGTCAGAGTCTCAAACAATTACAGAAAAAAACATTTGGCTAAACTTGGCATGACTTATAATAGTGGCATGGCTTCATTTTTACCAGGGGCATTAGATTAAGAACAACTAAATATTTGGTATAAGGGCATGGGACAGTGGGTGCACCAGCAGTCCAGCACCATGTACCTAAATAGGGGCATAAAGTGGTGTTTCATAGTTTTTTGCCCCGAGAAACAAACATCCAAGAAACATATCTGGGTTGGTCCCATTTTTGTTCACTCTAGCCACCTACTCCTATGTGTGGATAGCAAATCTAGTCCTGGTCATACCACTGTGTATAGCGTTACCCCTATATTTCCCTTTTCGACCAAGAGACCGGTTGGATGACCAGTCTGTACTACTTTCACCCCCTTTCCTTCCTGTTTGTACCAAGTCCGATGTACTACATACTAAATTCCCCCACCTCCACTTTATATCTTGTTTGAACCAAGTACAAGATTCGACTCCATGAAGTGGCTTTACCTCTAACAATAGAAGAAGAAAAAATAGGTGACATTGGACCATCTGATCGAGAGGGGCTGAGAGGTAGAAAATGATGCACATGCCGCGACGTAGCGAGCTGGGGAAGTAGAGCTAAGGCGTTTTCGAAGGAAGATATACCTGAAGGTCGTCGGGATGTGGATAGGTGGGTGGCGGGAGGCCGGATCCGCCAACACTACGGCAACGACGAAGGGATCGGAGGACCTCCAGCCGGGCGCCGCCGAGATAGCGGTGCGGCCGGCGGTGGGTCTCCTCCCTCATTTGTCGACGGCGTCCTAAATGTTGCCCCTCCTCCCCTTCACCGGGCGGAGGGATACGTCCGGATCTGTAACCAGCGGTGAGGATAGAAAGACATTTTTTGAAGGGAGAAAGACGGTGTTACCACCCCTATCTTGTTTATATCACGGAGAGGATGAGAGTGTGTGAATAGAGCAACCCTAGCAAGCAAGCGCGGAGGCTCCGGCCTATATATACGTGAGGGGTAGTTTTCCTTTTCACTCCATCAAAACAATCGTTTAAAATTGTGTACTACGTGCCAGGTCGCCGTTTTTTTAGTTGTTGATTGTTTTTTGAGATAGCTACCCGCTTGTTCCAAGTGGTGTTATGGTGTGCCAGGTCGCACTTTTTTTAGGGTGCCATGTCGCACTTTGTATCATTCAAGTCTGGTACAAGTCCCTCCATTAAATGAACAACCACCCGCTCGTAAAAATTGTGAACAAGCCCACGGCTAAAATTATCAAAAATATGGGTTTCCCCAACATGCATTATTATTTATATTTTCTACTCCCTCCGTTCCTAAATATAAGTCTTTTTTATTAGCCACACCAAAGACAAGAATATTTTTATTAGCAGTGAACCCCACATGTCATAGACACAAAAAGTGTGGCAAGATTCCCTTAGGCAAGCCAAAGTGTGTCTAACAATTTGAGCAACTCAAGTTAGGCAAGTGTGGCAATTGTGGGAAAAAAATAATGTGGCAACATAAGACAAACATAGTCACAATCCAAACAGCCCCTTAATTTTTTGTGACATGCATGAAAATTTGGTTAGTTAAATTTATAGTCAAAATTTGGCAAGGTGCATCAAATCAACACATGCAAGTATCAAAAGGGAGGTCACTGCATGCATGCATGTGTTGTACTCCCTCTGTTTCCAAATATAAGTCTTTTTAGAGATTGCAACAAGTGACTACATACGAAGCAAAATATGTCTACATACATCCGTATGTAGTAGTCCATTTGAAATGTGCAAAAAGACTTATATCGAGTGCAGTGCTTTGATGTGTCACGTCAACTCGTACAAGACCGAGAAGTTTGATTACTACAACGCCCCCTCCCTCGCGCATGAGCATGGTGGCTGGCAGGACTTGTAGGAGCTTTCGCTACACGCTTCTTGATGGCGGCGAACTTGCGGATGGAGTTGACCATCATGTCGTCCATGCGAGAGGCGAAGACGGCATCGGCGAGGGCTATGACGCCAGCGGACGCCAGCACCGTCTGGAAATGTTGCGCGGTGCGGGGCCGCAGGCCGACACCTTGGATGATTTGGCACAGCCGACTGCCGCTCGCGACCATCGCCTCCATAGGTGCTTCTGGCTTCTGGTCACTTAGTCTTGGATTGGAGTGAGCAGTGTTGCGTAGTGATTGAGAAAGAGCATTTATTGTCAATCTAACCCTGCCATCCATACACCTCTTTTGTTTAGAGTTAGTTCAGTGTTAGAATCTAACTCTAACCTCTAACTAAGTTAGTAGAGTTCTCCTCGTCTCGGTTCATCGCCATCAAACTTTCACCATTTCTGTGTTTTCAGTATCCTGCGAATCAAAGAGGCCCTTAGACTGGTTTAGGTCCGGTAGTTTTTTATATACGTGTTATGCCCAAAATTTAATGAACGTGCTCCGGTTTCTACGAAAATAATCTAGTTTCATGTAGTAATTTATTTATTTATTTATTCTTCTGCGGGAGGTTTCCATGTAATTCGTGAGGTCTGAAATGTAAAGTACCCCGGCATATGCTCCGAGTCATGCATGCACTGCGACCCAGATGCTCTATGTCCCACATGTCGGCGAAAGGGTGCACGTGGAAATAGCTTAGGAGTACATATAGGAGGATAAATGCGTGAAAAAATATGTACGGTGAAGCGTAGCTGCGGTTCGAAAAGGAGACCTAAAGTGATGACATGTATAGGTCGCACGCACCCAACTAGTGGTAGTACTAGACATACGACTGCTTTTTCCCTAAAAAAAGAGGTACGAGTGCTCAGTACTCCTATTCTATCAACACGAGTCCCATCTGACAACAGCGTCTATGCTACAGCTAGCTCTTCTCCCTCGTTTCTCTCTTCTAATTCTAAACTCAGCCGACGCCCGGTGGGCGGGGTGGGGATTTGCCGATGGTCGGTTTGCTCAACTGCGGCCCCACCTCACAGTGAAAACGTTACTACTGGAATAAAAATGCCATATACTCCTATACTAATAAAACATTAAGGCCACGAGGCGATGCAGTGCTGGTTACAGGAGGCAATAAGAAGGGATGCATCCATCGACGACGTGCACCTCCTCGGCGCCGGCCCACCGAACGGTGGCTAAGTAGCAGCGGTTTTCGTGGCCAGGTCGACGTGCTTCTGAACAATGGCGTCCAAAGATTCCAGCCGCTGGAAGAAGGCCAACGTCTTTCTGTCCTCGCTGGCCTTGTAGTGGCCTATGCAGACGATTTCCTTGTAGACGTGGATGTGCAGGTCGACGGTTTCTTGCATGGCGAGGCGCTGCGCGACGAGAGCGGCCTTGAGGTGCACATTATTCATCGCGACCTCTGGCAACTGCAAGGCCACCAGGGCTTGAAAGAGTTCATCACCATGGAGGCTGATGAGGGTGGCAGGCAATGAGGAGCCTGGGCGCGCAGGCTGGAGTAGTACGGCAAGGTCGTCCACGCGCTTCTTGACGGCGGCGAACTTGCGCATGGAGTTGACCATCATGTCGTCCATGCAAGAGGCGAAGCTGGCATCGGCGAGGGCTACGACGTCGACGGTCGCCAGCACCGTCTGGAAATGTTGTGCGGTGCGGGGCCGTAGGCCGGCGCCTTGGATGATTTGGCACAACCGATCGCCGTCAAGGCCCATCGCCTCCATAGGTGCTTTCGGCTTCTAGTCACTTGGTCTTGGATTGGAGTGAGCAGTGTTGCGCAGAGACTAAGGAGTAGATGGATTGGAGTGGTGGGGTGCCTTTATATGAGAATCAAAACTCTGTTGCATTCACATCGTGCTGGCTCTATTCTGCTTCTCCAATTAATTTCCTCTGCATGTAGAGTAATTTGAGGATGCATCATTGACCGCTCAACGTCTCGAGAACCGCTACCATGTCCCTCCTTGGCATTCAAGAACCTATGGAGGCGACTGCGCTCGCGTCTATCGCGTGTCAGGAGACGTTCCCGTCGATGACGAGGTGCCTATGGTGACTTCGTAAATTACAAGATGTTAATACTAGTATACTCAATATTGTGCACCGCGACCAAGGCCGAGAGGAAAACGAGAGAACTACGTATTTATTTACGGTGTAGATTCACTCATTTTGCTCCATATGTACTCCGTCTAGTCTAGTCACTTGTTGAAATCTCTAGAAAGGTAAATACTCCTTTATGGTTTAAAGGGCTATACTAGCAAGTACTTACTACAATAGTGGGCTCACATAGCAATTTTGTCTCATGCAAGAGCCTGGCTATATGCGTGCTCCAAGGTTCGCAACTGCCACGTTCGGGTTGCACTTGGCTCTTCGCCTCTTCGAGAAGACAAACAATGATGTTACGACTACTGCTTCTACAGTATCGAATCCACTGCTGCATGTCCGTCCACCGCGAGCGGGAGGGATAGCTTGTTGTAGTACTATATAAGCAAAAGCATGTCCTCGTCTGCGAGGGAGAAGGTGTGTAGTAGTAAAATCAAGCTTCTCCTTGTTGTACGAGTTGACGCAACACATCATAGCACTGGCCCCACATGGTTGCCTCTAAACTTGGCTGAAAGACCCGCAGTGTACAATACTCCATTTGCTACAACCTCTAACATTTACCCCACCACAAATTAAAATATATATTCCTGTCTTGACCAGATGAGCGTGCAAACTAGAATCACCAGGATGACAGGTAGGGCTAGAAGATAATTTTAATCAAAAAAAATATAGCATGGAGTCGACCCCAAAGATTTTAAGCTTACAGGCATGGTACACGCTATCCTAGACTACTCTACACATGAAACTACCACACGAGCGTCCAGGCTGCGCTTGGCTCTTCGCCTCTTCGGGAAGTCGAACAAAATGATGGAGTACTACTGCAGTGGAGGAGTACTACAGTATGCTTCTGGACATCTGACACCGATTGAACTCCTGCATGTCCACCGCGTACGGGAGGGAGAGTGTGTAGCGAACGAAAGCTTCTCCTAGTCCTGCCAGCCACCACGCTCATTGGCGAGGGAGGGACGCAGCTTCATTGACTTACTGCTCCTGCCTTTGCGTCCATGACAGGTGGGCCCAACAGGGTCGGTGGCCCACCTGTCATGCAGCCAAAGGCAGGTGCGGTTAAGGCGAGATGGCATTGTAGTAACCAAACTTCTCGTACGAGTTGATGCGACACATCAAAGCACTGCACTCGATATATTTCAATAATTTGTGTTTACCGATGCATTAATTACAACGCATGCATGCATGCCGTGACTCTCCTTTTGATACTTGCATGTGTTGATTTAATGCACCTTGAGTATGAATATGTGATGGTAAAGCTTTGTAATGCCCCAGGCCTAATAAAGCGAGAAATGGTTGTGCACAAGGAGGGCGAGATCATGCAGACAGAACAGGACCTGACGATGGAGCTCTCTATGGTCTCGATGGACCTCACCTTGCTCCACTGCCCCTTGTGCCTCCGCCCCTTGAAGCCTCCAGTGTATGAGGTTTGAATACACCTCGTCCGTTCGGCTGATCGAGCAAGGTGCAGGTTTCTTGATTGATGTGTTGTTTGATTGATTTATGCGGTGCAAGGGAGGACACGGCTTGCGTGGATCGCCGCGTCGAGTGCCAGGAACCAGCGGCGGCGAAAAGTCTGGCGGTGGCCCGACGTGCGGAACACGGCGGTGGACATCGTCCTCTCCTCGGTGAGGGTGGAGTTCCCACACGAAGGCTGTGGGCTCTACGTCACTTACCACAAGCTCGTCGATCACCAGAGCGTGTGTCCGCTCGCGCCCTGCAAATGCACCGTGCCTGTCTGCGGCTACGAAGGCCCGCCGTCGTGGCCCTCCCACCACATCAGCCCCATGCATCCCATGCCCGTGCACAGGATCCAGTACGGCAAGGCGCTCCAGCTGCAAGTGCCACTGTCGGAGCCACGACTCTTGCTGTTCGCGGAGGAGGACGGCCATGCATTTTTCTTGGTCGGCGGCGTGCTCGACATCGGCGCACCTATCACCGTGTCGGTCGTCTGCATCAGAGCGGGGGCGTCCCCACTACCGCACTACGTGGCCAAGCTGTGGGCGAACGGCCCGCCGGGGGAGCCCAAAGGCAGGACCGACGCCGTCAAGGTGGAAATGGAGGTGACAAGCAGCAGGGATCCCGGCGACGTTGCCGTGCAGGAGCTGACCTTCTTCACAGTTCCGCCCAAGCTGCTGGCCGGGGCTAAGCTGGTGTCCCTCACATTCAGATTGACAAGCTCACGTCCTAAATGGTTCTACAGTGCCTTTTGTTTATCTTAGTAATATGCTAATATAGGGGTTAGCTCAGTCTACTTTAGCTTAAGAGATTGTGGGTTTTGGTGGCAATGCAGCAATTACCTCAACATCAGATTAGCAGTGAAAGTAATTTCGAACAGTCGAATGGATATTCTGTGTCTGTTGGATATAAAGATCCTTTGGGTAAGATGTAACAGCTTATATGCTTTTTTAAACGGAACAATGATACTAGTATAATTTTTGTTGACATGCACTAATATTTTCAAAACGGACGTCGGGCTGTAGCTAGAAGGGAGGTTGGGACGCGGCATCGGCCCATACCGCGGTGACCCCCGATTGGGACGCACCGACTGTGGATTTTCTCCCTCGCTGATGTCGACCGCGTCTATGCAGAACATTGTTCCCTTCCCCAGCTGCGGATTAGGCGGATATGTGACCAGCGGTGTGGCCACCGTCGTTCTATGCTTGTGAAGAGAGGAACCCAAGCAAGCAGGCTTGTAGCTTAGGCTCCTGCTAGTGTATATATAGTGGTTTTCTTTTTCTCTCCATATCAACCATTTTATATTGCGTACGTGTCATTGAAGAGTGAAATAATGGTTGCTTCTTCCGACTAACTTACTGTGTGATTTTGACTGCTCCTTTAGTGGCCCCTACACGTACTCTTCCTACGTGTATGCAACAGTCACACGTACACATGGACGCAAAAACGCGCGCGACGCCCTAATGCATGCATGTCCGAGCACACGACGGAACACACACGGTCACGCTCAAGTGCTCAACCTACACGTGCATGCACACACATACTCAGCCAGGGTGAGCTAGTGACCGTATAAACACCGGAAAACGTATATATTGAGCGCAATGAGCGTATTATGAAGTCCACTGACCATATTTTTACAAATATATGATGTGACAGACAGTGTATTTATCTCGTTTGAAATTAAGCCATATTAACCGGAGAGGAGGCAGTATGGACTAGCATTATTTTGTTGTGTCCCGTTAACTTGCCGAACAAGGAGAAGCTTGCAGGACGGGAGAAGCATGCGCGCGGTGGCTCGCAGGAGAAGTAGAAACTTTTGACTAATGCAAGTTGTCCTTCGCTCAGGCGATGGACGTGCAACAGTTAATTCGGTGTCAGATTGCCAGAAGCATACACTATACTAGTACTATTATTGTTGCACTTCCCAAAGAGGCAAACAGCCAAGCGCAAAGTTTACTAGTACTACTACTATAGTCTATAGAGGTGCTATACTAGTACTAGGAACCGGATGGAGGAGCGTCTGCACTCTTATTATATTTTTAAAATGTGATAAAGCAATCTTCAACACATTTGGTTCTCTTCAAGGGTTCTCGCATGTGATAATGGAAGTTGATTGCATGGAACACTCGCCACAATTCTCGCTTAATTCTGGCTCATATCCTGTTACAAATAGGGGAGCTCGGTAATATTTCCTCTTTTTTTGTTATTCAGCATGTAAACAGGACAGCAAACTTTGCGGTCCATCTTTGTGCGAACCGTGCTTGCTGCACTTTGAATGTGGCCGAGAGCTGGCTTGATGAAACACCTCGCTTCCTACTTCTTTTTTTGCGGGGTACCTCGCTTCCTAGTGACTAGTGTCTTGGCTGATCGTCCTAAGAATGCTTATATATGAATAAAGCTCTCTCATTTACCCGCAAAAAAGATTAATCCATAATGCTTAGTAAAGGAGGGAGTATGGACTAGCACTACTTGTTACGTGTGTCCCGTCAACTCATGAAACGAGGAGAAGCTTGCAGGACAAGGTGAAGCTCGCTTACGCCTTTTGACTAATGCAACGTACCCTCGCCCAGGCGGTGGACATGCATCAGTTCATTTGGTGTCAGATTGCCAGAGGCATACACTATAGTACCGAACATGCGGAGTACTGCTACCTCTTGAGCACTGCTTAAAATTCATAATATCGTTTCTAAGAGATATGTTCTTAGCGGGAGGAAAATACTTAGAGATAAAAGCATCTTTGCACTTGTTCCAAGAATCAATACTATTTTTGGCAAAGACGAAAACCAAGCTTTAGCACGATCTCTAAGCGAAAAAGGAAATAGCTTCAATTTAACAATATCATTATCAACATCTTTCTTCTTTTGCATATCACATAAATCCACGAAGCTATTTAGATGAGTAGCGGCATCTTCACTAGGAAGGCCGGCGAATTGATCTTTCATAACAAGATTCAATAAAGCAGTATTGATTTCACAAGATTCAGTATTGGTAAGAGGAGCAATCGGAGTGCTAAGGAAATCATTATTGTTGGTATTGGTAAAGTCACACAATTTGGTATTATCTTGAGCCATAGAGACAAGCAAGCAATCCAACACACGAGCAAACAAAAGGCAGGCGAGAAAAAGGCAAACGGAAAAAAGAGAGGGCGAATAAAACGGCAAGGGTGAAGTAGGGGAGAGGAAAACGAGAGGAAAATGGCAAATAATGTAATGCGAGAGATAAGGGATTGTGATGGGTACTTGGTATGTTGAATTTTGCGTAGACTCCCGACAACGGCGCGGAAATTCTTCTTGCTACCTCTTGAGCACTGCGTTGGATTTCCCCGAAGAAGAAAGGATGATGCAGCAAAGTAGCGTAAGTATTTCCCTCAGTTTTTGAGAACCAAGGTATCAATCCAGTAGGAGGCTACGCGCGAGTCCCTCGTACTTGCACAAAGAAAATAACTCCTTGCAACCAAGGCGAATAGGGGTTGTCAATCCCTTCACGGTCATTTACGAGAGTGAGATCTGATAGAGATGATAGATAATATTTTTGGTATAAAGATGCAAAGTAAAATAAAAGCATAGTAAATAGCAAAGCAATAATAAAGCGTAGGAAGATTAATATGATGAAGATAGACCCGGGGGCCATAGGTTTCACTAGTGGCTTCTCTCAAGAGCATAAGTATTTTATGGTGGGT
This sequence comes from Aegilops bicornis, assembly GCA_021605145.1. NCBI lineage: Eukaryota > Viridiplantae > Streptophyta > Magnoliopsida > Poales > Poaceae > Aegilops > Aegilops bicornis. The sequence continues at coordinate 69,584,278 of CM038670.1, read as the reverse complement.
GAACGAATTACTGTTGAGCAATTGACAGAATTGAGCATAGTTATGAGAATATCTAGGTATGATCATGTATATAGGCATCACGTCCGAGACAAGTAGACCGACTCTGCTGCATCTACTACTATTACTCCATTCATCGACCGCTATCCAGCATGCATCTAGATTATTAAGTTCAAGAAAACAGTGTAACACCTTAAGCAAGATGACATGATGTAGAGGGATAAATTCATGCAATATGATAAAAACCACATCTTGTTATCCTCGATGGCAACAATACAATACGTGCCTTGCTTTCCCTACTGTCACTTGGAAAGGACACCGCAAGATTGAACCCAAAGCTAAGCACTTCTCCCATTGCAAGAAAAACCAATCTAGTAGGCCAAACCAAACTGATAATTCGAAGAGACTTGCAAAGACAACCAATCATACATAAAAGAATTCAGAGAAGATTCAAATATTGTTCATAGATAATCTTGATCATAAACCCACAATTCATCGATCTCAACAAACACACCGCAAAAAGAAGATTACATCGAATAGATCTCCACGAGAGGGGAGAACATTGTATTGAGATCCAAAAAGAGAGAAGAAGCCATCTAGCTACTAACTATGGACCCGAAGGTCTGAAGTAAACTACTCACACTTCATCGGAGGGGCTATGGTGATGTAGAAGCCCTCCATGGTGGATTCCCCTTCCGGCGGAGCTCTGGAACAGGCCCCAAGATGGGATCTCGTGGGTACAGAAGGTTGCGGTGGTGGAATTAGGTTTTTGGCTCCGTATCTGATCGTTTGGGGTTACGTAGGTATATATAGGAGGAAGAAGTACGTCGGTGGAGCTTCGTGGGGCCCATGAGGGTGGAGGGCGCCCCTGCGGGGGGGGGGCCTACCTCGTGCCCACCTTGTTTCTTTCTTGACGTAGGGTCCAAGTCTCCTGGGTCATATTCGGTGAGAAAATCCCGTTCCCGAAGGTTTCATTCCGTTTTGACTCCGTTTGATATTCCGTTTCTTCGAAACACTAAAATAGGCAAAAAAAACTGCAATTCTGGGCTGGGCCTCCGGTTAATAGGTTAGTCCCAAAAATAATATAAAAGTGGAAAATAAAGCCCAATATGGTCCAAAACAGTAAATAATATAGCATGGAGCAATAAAAAATTATGGATACATTGGAGACGTATCAGGCATCCCCAAGCTTAATTCATGCTCGTCCTCGAGTAGGTAAACGATAAAAACAGAATTTTTGATGCGGAGTGCTACTAGGCATAATTTCAATGTAATTCTTCTTAATTGTGGTATGAATATTCAGATCCGAAAGATTCGAGACAAAAGTTTAATATTTACATAAAAATAATAATTCTTCAAGCATACTAACAAAGCAATCATGTCTTCTCAAAATAACATGGCCAAAGAAAGTTATCCCTACAAAATCATATAGTCTGGCTATGCTCTATCTTCACCACACAAAGTATTTAAATCATGCACAACCCCGAGGACAAGCCAAGCAATTGTTTCATACTTTTGACATTCTCAAAACTTTTTCAATCTTCACGCAATACATGAGCATGAGCCATGGATATAGCACTATATGTGAAATAGAATGGTGGTTGTGGAGAAGACAAAAAGGGAGAAGATAGTCTCACATCAACTAGGCGTATCAACGGGCTATGGAGATGCCCATTAATAGATATCAATGTGAGTGAGTAGGGATTGCCTCAGTACTCTTATTTTTCTTAGTCGTTGATAAAGTACACATTTATTCTGGAGAAGGGCGGAAAACGGCAGCCCAACATGTAATGATGATATCAATCAACCATGCTCGAATATATCTTGGCCTCCGTGCGAGCCCGTATGTGTGTTCTCGCTCCTCGTCTCTCTCAAGGAACGGCGGATTGGCCATATTGCCGTCAATTGAGATCGGTTTGCTCACACTCCGGTCCCACATGTCAGTGATATGCCAAGAGGAGGTGTGTTGACCGACTGGCCATACGCGTACTTGGTTTTGCACCTTCATACTACTCCTCCCTCCGTCACAGTTTATGGTGCGCTTCATTATAATGCATTTCTCTCAATGCATGTCCACCACCAGAGAGACTTTAGACGCGTTTGGTTTAATGCTCAATTAATTAGGGCATGGTAACCACAATTTTCTCTCGATGTAGTACTACAGAGTGGAGTAAGTGCATGCATGTGTGTACCAGGGGTGGAAGCACTGCATGCATGTGTGTACGCATTATTTCCTCTAGTAATAGACGCCGTGCTATAACTACCAATGCTATTTTTCAGGCCGATCGCTAGTCGCCTTGGTCCCATAGATTTTCTCTTTCTCTGAAGCGCGCTCTATAAACAGTGACAAATGGAGTAGTATGAGCGGATTCAAAGAAGAGCGTATTGATGGTTGCTTCTTCCGAGCAACTTACAGTGGGAAAGGTGGGGCTTATGATTTGACTGCTCATTACTCACTATTAATGCGGCGCAACGACTGGTCTGAGTATCCCATGCGGCTGTGCACTACCCTCTCGGTTCTTAAATATACTCCGGAGTATTTGTCTTTCTAGAGATTTCAACGAGTGACTACTCAAATATTTGTATTTTTAGAGATTCAAATGGACTACTACATACGGAGGTATATAGACATATTTTAGAGTGTAAATTCACTCATTTTGCTCTGTATGTAGTCACTTGTTGAAATCTCTAGAAAGACAAATATTTAGGAACAGAGGGAGTACACATACAAAGAAAAATGAGTGAATCTACACTCTAAAATATGCCCATTTGAAATTTGTAAAAAGACAAATATTGTTGATGACGGTTGCGACGACAAAAAAGAAGCATATTCCTTGTCCTAAGGGAAGATAACAACACGGTTGTGTTTGTCTAAAACGGTGTGAGGACGATATTGCAATATGGAAAGTACGCCGGACGAGCTACGTTTTGTGCAAAGAACTATGGGAGATCCACATGCAGCGATGTGGGAAGATGGGCAGTGGAGCAAGGCCGGAGGGGATACCTGGAGGTCGTCGGGATGTAACTAGGTGAGCAGCGACGGGCGGAATATGCCCATACTACGGTAGTGAGCAGGCGGCGTAGGCCCTACCGCGCCGGAGCTTGGTCAGAGAGAACGGCATGTACCGCAGATCGGGATGTGCTGCCTCGGCGCCGTCGAATGGAGAAACGATGCACGTCCTCCCTTTCAGCTGGCGGACGGCATGCGGCCGGATCAGTGACCAACGGTGAGAGAGAGAGGCCACCGCAGCCTTGTGTGAGATACTCTAAAGAGAGACAAACCAGGCAGGGAGGCTCCATTGTATATAGTGGAGCGGACTATCTTTTTCTCCATAAAAATCGGTTTATATTCTGTGTACATGCCCTTGAGAGATATAACTTTATTTAAAGATAATGCGCCAACGCATCATGTCAAACTTTGTTTCGTGCACGCGTGGTACACGACCTCCGTAGGTAAACAACCACTACACGCGTTCAAATTAGCACGTGGGCTGCCATTTCGTACAGAAATGAGCTCCATTGTGTACCCGCGCGGGTGTGGCTGGGCACAAAGCGTGAGTACATGCATGGTGCACCTATTCTCTTCTTGTATATTTACACCACCTACGTGGGGTTGTGTGAGAGAGATACAAACATAGAGATATATAGTGTGTGGGTTCGTGAGAGTTTTTTAGGGGGGGGGAGGTCAATCAAAAAATGTAACATATGCAATGTGTGTGAAATAGAGTCCTGGATATATCATATATATAGAGGGGGCGATCCACGAGAAGAGAGTGGAGGTATCATCGACTTGAGGTGTCCAAAGAATCGATGAGAGGGATGATGTGTGTGTGTGTGCGCGCGCGGTCGATAAAGAGTGCCATCTAATTTGTGTGTGCCCACGTCTAAGATATAGAGTGGTTGGCCTACTAGAACGAGAGAGGGGACAGATGCGGTTTGTCTCTGTGGCATGGATACCTACCTACAGTGCTCGACTATCAGTGTGTGGTGGGGGGAGGGAGGCCTAATTAACTATAGAGGTAGAATGGCTGGTATATGAGTGGAGGAGGAGAGAGGCCTACCTCATGTATTAAGGGAGATCGATCTACCTCATGTATTAAGGGAGATCGATTGGCGTCCATGGATATGTGTAGAAGAGGAATAAGGTTGGGAGAGAGACAGAGATAGAGTGTTGGAGGGGGTGGTAGTGGAGTTGCTTGTAACAAATGGTGGGATAGGCTTGCTAGAAAACCGGAGGGCACACTTGCAATATCTATAAGAGAGGGGATGGCTGCCTGTCTGTGCACGTGCGTGTGAGAGACAGGTCAGGAGGCATGCGCGAATGATGAGGGGGGGTGATATGGTTGTGGTAAGCAGGCATAACTACATAGGAAGATCAATCGTCCTTTGTCAGAGAAAGGAGAGACATAACTTGTGAGGTACGTCGATCAATGGGGGGGAATAGTTAAAGTCGACCTAGGTATATGTTGGGAGATCGATCAGTATACATGCATGTGTGTGTTAGAAGCAAATGAGGCACGGGAGAAGGATAGAGAGAGAGGATGCATCTAGGAGGTGGTGCGAGAGTCATACTATATCGAGGGGGAAGGAGTGTGCGAGTACGAGATCGATGAAAAGAGTGGTGGGAGTGAGGCATGGATGGTGATAAGAGAAGAGGGGAATCTTGTGTTTGTGCTAGGCAGACCTGGCTAGAGAGGCATATCGATTGATGTGTGCCGTAAAGAAGGAGCTGGGGGGCCTACACACCGTGGGTGAACGACCTAAAGTGAAAAGACGAATTTACGCGATGGAGCTAGAGAATGCTGAGGGAGGGTTAGAGGGATGCGGGCGTCTGCATGCACGAGAGAAAGTTAGCGCTAGCTAGCTACAAAGATAAGAGGATTGTGTGGGTGTAAAAGACGAATAGAGATCATACTTCATTATAAAAAGAGAATTCGGATATTTGAAGAATTTATCATAGTGTTTTAAACCGACGCATGTGTGAATATATATAATGGTGATACACATGGTGTGGTTATGAACATGTTATACTACATATAATATATTTTATCTCTACTCTTATAAAAAACAGAGTTGTTGATGATGGTGCCATCCTGCAATATAGGTCGTCCGATTTATATCTGGCGGATAGGAAGGAAATTATGGCAATTTTGAAAAAAGATACCCACACCCCTCTCCATATTTGCAAATTAAGCCTCCCCTTGATCATGTTGATGTTCTGTGGAACGCATGGGTATCTTGCTAGTACTACGTATAACATATAGAACATTGATCATAATTTGGGCTAATGTGTGGCTTTTGCAGCTCAGGTCTAAATACTTGTCATAATGTAGGGGGCGAGGCACTATACTATGTGTGATAAACACGGTGTACACGTATGGAACATGGTTTAGATCATGAATATATATTTAGTACATCAAATGTACTATTATTTGGAATCAACGTCAAGTGTATTCAAAAAATAAAATTCGAGTTCATGTAGTACACATAGTTCATATCCATCTCTATAGTAATCATGTGGTGTGTTATTAAGGTAATACACGAATGATGGTTGAAGTTGGCAGCAATCACGATTGTAGATTGTTATTGAAATAGAGAAACGAATTCAAATTCAGTTCGAATTGCAGGGGTAGTATAGACATTTGGAATGCACTGAAATGTTGGTATGACTAGGTTACATGCATTATACAGCAAGCGAAAAAAAAATTAATTGGACATAACATGGATTCATAATACCGAATAGCATTTAACTGAACTAAATTGATGGTATGAGTAGCTTTAAATAGCATTTTTATAGTAAACGGGGCAAGACTCTCTCTTTGTGTGGTGTGAATAGTTTTATTTTTTTGTTTTCTTTTTGGTTGAGGGAAGTGTGAATTGATTTGGTACGTACAAGTACAATATTACACGTTAGGCTTGTCCCTAAAATCAACCCGCGCCTTGTTATATCCCGAAAATTCAGATATCGTGCTCCCAAAACAGACGCCTTCACAACCCGCGCCTTGCTATCCCGAAACTACAACGCGCGCGAAAACTCCCTCCAGCTGCCAAATCCCGACACGCGAAATCCCCCTTCTAACCCTGAGCCGAAAGGGCCACTAGTTCAAATCGGTGTGGGGTACTTTTGTAACACACCCTACATTTTGGACAAGCGCGTCCCTAAGTCATGGTTCACCCCCTCCCATCGCCTCCTTTTTGCCATTCGAAATCCCAGGCCGCCATAACCTCTCCGCTCCAGCCGCGAAACCCTACCCTCCTCCGTCCGCCACCTCACCGCTGTCCAGCCGGAGCCTCTTCCCAGACGACGTCATCCACCACAACAACTCGACGTCCCTCGTCCACCTCCCCGGATGAGGATCCGTCGTCCATCTCGTCGTCCCGCCGGTTCAGCCGCCCCGTCCTCCACCTCCAAGGAGCTGCTCCGACGATCGCCTCGTCTATCGCGGCTGCTCCATCCCCACGGCGCCGCCTTAGCCTGCTCCACCGGAACCGCAACATCCGCACCGACTCCTCGGACAAAGCCGAGGCCTACTCAGCGCCACCAAAGAGGTTGTACACTCATCGCATCGCACCTTCTAATTAGCTCGACCTCCCGGCACCGACGATGCTCCATCCCGCACCCCCATGGAGCGGCTACCTTGAAGCCGGTGCCGTGGGCGACATCTCCATGGCAGCTCTCCCCCAGTGCGAGGCCCCTTTGGCGGCGGCGTCCATACCAGCCAGATCTGCTGCTACTGCTCCGGCTCTCGCTCCATCGCTCGCTCGCCCAGCTGCTACTGCTTCGGCTCTCGCTCGCTCGCTCGCCCTGCTGCTGCTGCTCTCCTCCTTGCTCGTGCTGCTGCTCCGATTTAGCTACACTTCAGTCGACTGAATCAACTTTTGGGTCGATCGATTTTGAGGTGGGGGGCTCACGAGGTAAGGAAGAACCACCCGCAGCGGGGACGGGGGCTCGCCGGAGAGGTTCCCCACTATCTATCTTAGGGTTCAGGGTGGGGGGAGGGGGCCTATAGGGCTGGTCGGGGCGGCGCCGGACCGGCGGTGGGGAGTTGTTTTGGGGCAGCGAGGCGGCGCTGGGGCCGGCAGTTTGGCCGGTGGTGGCTGGCGGCTTAGGGGGGTGCAGGTTGAAGATGAACTGCAGGCCCTCCCTAAACTACATGTCAAGTGCCTCTCTGCTACCATTGCATTCAGTTTCGACAGTAACATTCAGATTCCACAGTAAATTTCAGTTTCGACAGTTAAGTTCAGAGTCAACAGTTTTTACTTCATCTGTTGTAGTTAGGTGGTTTTTGGTGATGTAAATTTTACATCTATTTTACATCATCTATTGGAGATGCTATTAGAATCCCACTTGAGATTGACGATGTCTGCCTCTTGTCTGCTTGACCTTGACGTCCCCACGGCTCACCTGGGCTGCTCCAACGGCGAGCGATCCATCACAACAGAGCGATGCCTCGGATGCCATCTCTGATTCCTCGAGATCTTCCTCCACACCTTTGACAGCCACCTCTTGCCTCAATCGCTTCAAATGACCAACCAATGATGTTGAGGTTTACACGGCCACTGACAAAGAGTTTGTACACTTTTTTCATAACTTATTACTATACATTCATGTCAATCCATTAGGGCTATTTTGGTTCGACAGAAAAACATAGCAATAGGGAATTTTCCAATGGCACTCTACTATTCAATTATTCATGCATTTTGTTGAAAGGAATGAAGCAAAACATCCACCTAGACCTACTTTAAAAAATCCTATGCATGAAAACATGACCAAGTGCATTAGTGGCAGAGTAACATTCTAACTGTACACGCTTTCATATGGTTTCACTTTATTTTGGCCAAGTTTCTTTGCATTCCTCTCTTCTTCCAATTCCTGTAAACCAAACACCCAAGTTGATGAAATCCTGTGTTTACAAATGCTCTGTTTACCATGTGCATTCCTATCCTATTCCGGTGTTTTTCCTATCCCTGCGTTTTTAGAATCATGCAAGCCAAATGAGCCCTTACAGAATTAGGTAGGTGTCGAAGGGAACTTTGTGTGGTTTGTCCTGCACCTGCCGCGACGTCGTCCACCTCACCTGAGGTGCTCCATCGACAGAAACATCCACCAAACCAGACATCACGACTCCTGACCGTCTTTCGCCGCCTCAGATCTCCTTCCCTGCCACCGGCACCCACCGCAACGGCATCACCATCATCGACTCAGCAGATGAACCTGAGGAGTACACGGGTCCACAAGAGAGGTCGCACTCTTTTGATTCTGCTTATGTTATGCATTGCTTAAAATTACCTGCTACTTTATCGTCCTATTCACCTCTTGGACTCCAAGTCAGGTCCAAATTAATGTTCAAACTTGAGTTCTAAATTAGTTGTGGGGGACATATCTAGGAAGCAATGAATAGTATCTCTGTCTAATATCTGGTTCACCTAGGGTATGCCTATGTTGTTCATCTTGGGTGGGAAACAAATAGTAAAGCAATCATCATCTGTCTTTTTATTAAATTAAAGCAATCATCAGCCTGCTATCATTATTTTTGGATCCATCCACTGGTTTTTACCATCACTCTAAATTTCTGCATGCTCTCCTTACATAATCTCACCATATTTTTTTTCGTATGCATGTCAGATATTGTACACGGTCATGCTGAACATGTAGAGAAAAAGAGAAGAGTTTTGCGCGGCAATACAAAGTCATGCAGACATCGCTCCATGGTGGGTTCAATGGCAAACCCTCCCCACTCCTCTCCAGATTGTAATCCAGAGGAAGATATCTGTTCTGAGGCGGATTCAGACGCCGATGACCACTCCTATTTACCCCCCAAGGTGTTTGCTCTACCTTGGCATGATGATGTTAGTCATATCATGCATTTGTTGCCTTGTAGTGCCTACTTTTGAAATCATATATGACATCTGCTTAGTTTAGACATGTTCTGTAATGCCACCTATGTAGTTACTATATCATATATGGGAATTGTGCAGTCTCATGTCTTTTAGCCAGCCATAATATACGTGAAATGTGCAATGCCATCCTGTTTAATCAGGCATCATATATTTGAATGATATCTTGCCCATCCTTTTCGTCATTACATTTCCATTTGTTGACAATGTTTGTACATTAAACTACTCTTCCTGTGAATCATCCATTTGGGTGGGAGATTGAAAAATCTGGAGTGAAAACAAGGCCTTGAGCGAGCGGTGCTACACTGTCAAGCAGAGATCTCTTGTTGGGTCTGATAGCTCCTCGAGAGATGGATTCGAGAGATGATGACCAGTCCTATTCCCCCACCGAGGTGTATGCTCTAACTTGGCACGGTTATACTACTCATATCATGCATATGGTGTCTTTCATTGCATAGATTAGACATCATATACACAATATTCAATACCATGTTCTTAGTTCAGACATCATATCTAATGCCCTTTGTTTAGCATATAAATCACATATGTGAATTAAATGATGCGATCCTGATTACTTAGATAACATATATGTGAATTATGTCATGCGATCGTGTTTAGTTATTCATCATATCTTTGAATTATGTTATGCTATGCTATCCAGTTTAGATAGACATCATATATGTGCAATTATGTCATGCTATCCGTTTTAGTTAAACAATATAAATGTCAACTATTTTATGCCCTCTTTTTACCACACTATTATTGCAGCTGTCTCTCATACAATGTCTGTACATTCAATTATGTTTCCTGTTTATCAGCCATTTGAATTGTAGCGGGTGATGCCAGCATCTAGCAGACTAAAAACAAGGTCTTCAAATAAAACAGTGCTACCTCTTGATGGAGATAGCACCCCGGTTGTACATGCACGAGAACCAGCCCTACCAGCTTCACCCAATCTAACCCCGACCCCAGCAGATAGTAACCCAGTTCCTGTTGACACAACACCATCTCCACCACAGAGCTCCCAAACAAGAGCAGTTAGTAAGGTAGCTCCAGTGCCCAAAGGGCCAGTACTACCACGGTGAACCCCAACTCCACCAGTTTGTACGCCTATTCCTGTGGAGGAAGCACAACCAGCTAGTCGTAGTTTAGCATCTATCGCATTTGATGTTGTTAAATCGTATGTGTGTATCTTCCCATCTTGGAAATATTATACTGAAGATGAAGGAAAATGCCAGTTGCAGGTGTTTGTCCAGGAGTTATGTGTAAGTAATGTTATTCATGGCAATTACTTTGCTTTGTCCCATACATCCTACCTCCATGATGGTTATAATACAACAAATTTTCCCATTTTTCCCTATAGAGAAGGACCGATTTGGAAACTCAGGATGAGGTAACATGTGCTAATACCTCTGCTATCTTCAAGAATGCTTGGTGGCGATATCGGAATTACTCAAGAAAACGTACTTCACCGGCAAAGAAACTCATCAAATTCCCTTACGTTCTCCTGAGACACATTTACTGGACGATGACCGGGAACGCCTGGTTCTGTACTGGTCCCGAACCAAGAATGTGGTAAGGCCTATGAGCTCATTTTATATTTTGAAGTACTATATTCTTGCGTCTTACTGTACTCTGTTCATACAGAACAAGTGCCTAAACCTAAAGAACAACTGTTCTAATTTAAGATTCCATTGCTATCATAGTTCAAAAAAGTGCTAGGCATTAATTGTGTGTTTTGCCACCGCCTTGCGCTTTACTGACCAAAGCGCATGCTTATGCGCAGTTATGCACAGATTAAGCGTAGTTATGCGCAATGCTTTTCGCCAACGCCTAGAGCCTAGGCGCGCTTATGCGCTCGCTTAGGCGCACCTTTCTTAACTATGATTGCTATCATGCATACTGCTTCGCTCTTGTATCACTGTATTTACTCATACAAACTTATTTTTAAATTGAAGGATCCAATCGAAACTGCAATGGCACAGCAGGTATGTTCACACATGTTTCTTTAACTGGCTTGCTCTTATCAATAACTCTGTTGATTTAAATTTCAATTGTGTATACAGTTGACTTCTCATATCATGCACATTACTAGCATCACAACAGAGCCAATAGTGTTGTTGTACATGTAGACCCGTGGTACCCATCTGAAATCTTGTTGTGCCGTGTAGTTTCCCACGCTTTGTATTGTTTCACTGCTGCTTTGTCTTGAACTGATATGATTTGAACCGTGTCTCTATTTTGATTTGGCAAGACAATGCAGTGACCATAGGACATAGATATATTTTTTTGATGCTTTTATTATGTACTAGTACTTGGCAATAGAAGACTTGGTAGTTCAATCCTATCCACCTTACTAATGAACTGGTTCACCGAAATGAGTTTCATATACTAGTACATGCTAAACTGTTATGTGTCTGCTTGTTTCTTCTTTTAGAATGCTGACAGAATATTGGGGAAGAGTGCCTTATTAAGCTATGGTAAAGGAAGTAATGCAGATAAGGTTCAGGATAGGGACACATCCTTGTTGGTCTCGAACAAAGCTGATAAAATAGCTAAGGAAGACTATCTCGAAGACGGTGAGACAACCCCAAAGTCCTGTCTTGGTTTAGTGTTGGAGTTACTGGCCACTACCGCTTGCACAAGCTATTCAAACTCACTGTCTGAATTAGTTTGGTTTCTTGAGTCTCAACTACAAGCTGAAAGACATCGATCGGTGTCTTTGCGACAAGAAGCGGAAGGACTGCGGAAGTCCCTGGAGCATTCAGATGCATACTTTCTGGTGCAACAACAAGCGTTGGAGGATTTTAGTGCCAAACAGGACAAAGCTAATAAGCTTGCTAAGCTTATTGCCAGCATGGTGGATACCATGTTTCTTGAGCTCTTATGAAGTTGTTTCAGTTATGCTCTTGTTTTGCTGCCGCGTTTATTTGCACTGGTGGCCAATTTTGACGGCCAGCGTATGTAATATGCTGCTTTGTTCCATATATTTGCACTGATGGTGAACTTTGATGCCCAGTGGATTTAATATGTGTAATAGCGGTAATAGGCTAGCATTAATTGCTTGCTTATTTATGTCCTTATTATCTTGTTTATTTGTTTGCTTGTAGTCACTGCAGTTCTTTTTCTGTGTTTTTCTAGTGGCCACAATAACCTATTTTTGGAAACTAGGCCAAAATAATCATGGCAACACACGGACTGTTGTAACCATGGACCTCCTGCGGGCCGTATGATCCATGGGCCTTCTACGGAACGTAGGATCCATTGGCCTTCTATACGGGCCATAGGATCCATGGGCCTTCTATGGGTCGTACGATCCATGGGCCTTCTACGGGGCGCATCATCATTTCGCCAATCATGGGCCGTACTATTCGTGGACAATAACGGGCCGTTTATCGGCCGTATTTGATAACTCTATGAAAATATCCCAACGGGTTTTTTCGACATGAAAACGGCCCAATGTATTAACGGGTCGCAGACAGGCCGACTGTAACCATGGGCTGAATTTGGCCCACAAGCAAAAAATGACAGTAACGGGCCGTAAGTAACCGAATGCTGGAAATGAGCCCAAGAATAAATGGGCCCCGAGAAGGCGAAAGATATCATGGGCTGGAAACGGCCCAACGGAATAATGGGCCGTTAATGGGTATAAAGTGATACACTGTTCATTACGGGCCAGCTTTACCACGGGCCGTTAAGGGGCCGAGGGCTACTAAGGGCCTCATATGGGCCAAAAGATGTCATGGGCCATACATGGGCCGGAAGTTAAAAATGGATGGAATTATATTGGACGGCCCAGATGACGCTACTGGGCCTAATTCGGATAGGCGGTAAACGGGCCCTAGGATAGCGGGCTGTAAATGGGCTATATGCGAACATGCCGTTAACAGGCTTGCCGTGGGCTGGCCCGCCACCTTTTGACCAGGTCAAACGGGCCGGCCTTTTCACACGAATGGGCCTCTGTTGGGCCGTGCCACGTGTCGACGTATCATATGCGCTTTGGGTCCAATGAGTGGATGGCATCTGTCTCAACGGTGAGCCGACACGTGTTTCCTCCAGCCAATGATGATTTTACACGTGGAAAATCCCCATTGGTCGGGGCTGTTAACGGGTTATCGGATCCAAAACCGGACCCGATAGCTTAACGGCGTTCCGTTACGGTGGATGCCATGTGTCGGTCACCCTTGACGAAAGCACTTATGTGACAAGCGATTTATCATCATGGAAGTGGACACTTCCGTGATGATAATTTTGGTAATGTCATGGAACACTTCTACGATAGCACAGGTATGACTGTCTTGATTCTGTCATAAATTTGTCATGGATGTACATGCATGACAGAAAACGTGACCTACTGTGACAAACACGTATCATCACAGAAGTGTATTTTTTTGTAGTGGGGGGAGTTGGGAGCTTCACCTCGATGATGCCTTCATGAAGGAAACAATGCCAAGGGCATGACCATCACCGGTTCCGGCCACCGGCCGAAGACCTGATACGTCTCCAACGTATCTATAATTTTTGATTGTTCCATGCTATTATATAGTCTGTTTTGGATGTTTAATGGGCTTATTTATACACTTTATTATTATTTTTGGGACTAAGCTATTAACCGGAGGCCCAGCCCAAATTGCTGTTTTTCTGCCTATTTCAGTGTTTCGCAGAAAAAGAATATCAAACGGAGTCCAAACGGAATGAAACCTTCGGGAGCGTGATTTTTGGAACAAACGTGATCCAGAGGACTTGGAGTGGACGTCAAGAAACCAACGAGGAGGCCACGAGGCGGGCGTGCCTACCCCCTAGGCGCCGCCTCCACCCTCGTGGGCCCCTTGTGGCTCCACCGACCTACTTCTTCCTCCTATATATACCCACGCATTCCCCAAACCATCGAGGAGCACCACGAAAACCTAATTCCACCGCCGCAACCTTCTGTACCCGTGAGATCCCATCTTGGGGCCTTTTCCGGCGTCCTGCCGGAGGGGGCATTGAACATGGAGGGCTTCTGCATCAACACCATAGCCTCTTCGATGATGTGTGAGTAGTTTACCTCAGACCTTCGGGTCCATAGTTATTAGCTAGATGGCTTGTTCTCTCTCTTTGGATCTCAATACAAAGTTCTCCTCGATTCTCTTGGAGATCTATTCGATGTAATCTTCTTTTGCGGTGTGTTTGTCGAGAAACGATGAATTGTGGGTTTATGATCAAGATTATCTATGAACAATATTTGAATCTTCTCAAGAGGTAGCAAGACCAGGTTTTCACCCGGATCTGTCCCAAGAAATCCATCCGACAACCTATGCACCATCCCGACCGCCTTCAAAGTCCCAGATCCAGCCGCCTAGATCCGGCGACCATCCACCACAACACTGCCACAGTGGGAGCCCTGGCACACCAGGCACTGCATGTGTGTGCCACCACTGGAGCTTGGGAGGAGGGCCGCCACCCTACCTCGCCAAACTGCGGGAGTCGCCGAGAGGGATCCTGCACGCTCGTCACCATCTCTCATCCAAACCACTCCGGGGCCAAAGCCACTAGATTGCCGGTGCAGATCCACCTTGGACAGGAACAACACCACGCCATGCCGCCACGGGAAGCCTGAGCTTCACCTGCCCCCACCTTCCAGGGCCGCCGCCCTGGGATCCAGGCCGAACATCGCCGCCGCTAGCGTACCACCGAGCCGCCATGCCCACCGTGACCACGCGGATGCGCTGAGTGGCCAGCACCACCCGATCTTCCATGTCGCCGTACAGCTCCGTCGTCGCGACTCAAATCAGGGAGAAGCGCCCCGGCACCGTTGGGTGACCCGCCTCACCCGATCCCGATGCGGGAGGGAAGTGGTCCTCGCCATCGATGTCGGCTTCCTCCAACGGTGATGAAGGGGAGGACGAGGATGGAGGCTGCCCGACGGCACGGTTTTGTGGTCTCCGCCGTCCTCGCCCTAGCAGGGGGTGACGCGGGGGCTGCAGACGTTTCCCATCGGGCCTCCGGGCAAGACTCGGAGTAGAAACACTATGGTTACTAGTAGGGCATGCGGCAAATATAGCTAGCTAAATGGAAAGCATGTGGAACCTATGAAGCATATCTACCTAGACAACTAGGGGTTGTTTGGATTGTGCCCATGCTGGCCCCGACAACGCATGAGCAAGCCAAAAAAAATCGCGATTCTTTTCACCGCCCGCAACTTGCCAACACGTTGATGAGAAAATGAACTGAAGAGCTGAATCAAGGCTTGGCGAGCCAAATAACCGGCTTCAATCCAAACGCTGCCCATGTCGATGGTCAACACCAATATTTCTGGCTTGGCATCCTCGGGCTCCCATCCAAACAGCCTCCTACTAGTTTCACCAATCCATAAAGCTTGAAACTATGTTCATTTTTGTTTGTGCAAACGTAAATGGGTTAATCTATGGTTACTAGTAGTATTAATTTTGGCAAATTTAGGAAATGTTTTGTATTGCTCATATGGAAATTTATCACAAAGAATTGTCCAGCGAATGATGGCAAATTCTCACACATGCTACCATGCTTTTTGCCATGGCAAATTTGTTCTATTTCTATTGTAGGTACCATGGCATTTTTACTTTTCATAGCGCAACAACTTTACTTACTAGAGCATGGAAGATTTATTAATTAGGTCATGGTAGCTTTATCGTAGGTAGCATGGCAATAAAGTTTTCCCCAAAGTTCAATTCAAGTTAGAACTATTTTATTTCTGAACTTAGTTGAATTGTAATATTTATATTCAAGCTATTCTTATATTTTAATATTTTCCACTCCTCAAAGATTTTCTGCCATCATTTGGAGTATTGCGGACTTACAAAAAACAGCGGCGGGCGACGGGGGACATGTTTAGATGGCCGGGTCCCGTATCCGTGTCCAAACCATTCCACGGACAAATACTGTGTCTGTGTTAAGGGTCGGTGTTTGATATGCCTTTAGCTAGGATATTAAGTTGCGCATAAAGAACATTTTTCTACTCTCTCGCGAGAGACTCCCATGAATCTTGTGTTTCCCTGCCTCCCCTCCGCACCGCCGTCAATCTGTCTTGTCTCCTGTGGCTTTAGGGCCACGGAGGCGTGGTGGATCCTAGCCTTTGTCGGTGGGAGGTGACATTGTCCTGGACTAGGGGGTACTCACCACGTCGTCCCCCGATCAGGTGGATCGGGCCGAGGACCCCCATGACGGTTCACTCATGGGCCACTTCGGGCAGCCCATGCCGCATACAAGGAGGTTTCCACAAGACTTGGCGCACAAGCCAAGGACTCTCCTAAAACCCTAGGCCTCCGGTGTGTTATACAAACCGAGGCTAGGCTAGTCAATAGAACATCTGATATTCATTAGAACAATCTCATGGTAGATACATGTACTCTGTACTACATCCATATCAATGCAATCAAAAGCAGGATGTAGGGTATTATCTCTTCGAGAGAGCCCGAACCTGGATAAAACCCCGTGTCCATGTTACCATCGCTCCAAGACGCCTAGCTTAGGACCCCTACTATGAGATACGCCGGATATAGAACCGACATTGGTGCTTTCATTGAGAGCCTGCTGGGAGTCGCAACGGCGCGATAGGAATTTGGATCGTCTCCGGCGCAATTTACGCATCGAAGCCGAGCTTTATGGTTGATGTCGGCATCTTTGTCGCCGGCTCGACTGGTCACCTCAGCTGGTCCGAGAACCGCGCTCCACATCATATCATCAAGATCAGACATATAATTTCATCATCATCAACTCAAATCTCAACCGAGACCATGGAAAAGTCGTCCATGGAGCCTGGGGGCTCATCGTCAACATTGCCCTCGTGCGATCGCACAGTTTTTTCTGTACAACAGACTTGTTTTTGCTGCCAGCGTCTCCTCGCAAGTCGCTTTGACGAACCCTTTGGTGAAATTGTGTGGAATTGAGTATACAACAACCCTGTAAAATTTCATCGCCTTTCGATTGAGGAATCTCTGGCGATCTATGATAAACGGGAGGCTTGTCGAGTCTGGAAGGGAATCTGGACGAGTTTAGGGCGTGTTCTCTAGAGCCTATCTCGGAGGTTATTTGGAAGATCCAACCGTTCATCTTCTGTGGAATTTTCATATCTACCACCTCTCGAAATTTCAGCTCGATCCGACCGTTCAAACTCCAGGAACCTTCCGATTAGTGCATCACTTTTCGGATCTGTTTTCTGAGCGAATACGAATCCGATTTGACTTCATCTTTCTTCATGAACGGGATATTGGACAACCTTGTTGGAAGAATCTCTTTCTAGGGTATTGTGTTTTATTTCCGAACACATGCTCACAAATTTTGCTCCTTTTCGGAGGTAATCTTCACCGTCGCGCCAGTGTCAAACTAGCCCTTGCTCCACGTTTGCCGACCTGCGCTAGACAGATCGTCGCTTTATCGAGCCGAGCCTAACCTTATCGGATCATCAGCTCGGCAAGCCGAACAAGAGTTCGGCATCGCGAAAGATAAATCATCACCAACACCATCGCCCCATGGATTGCATGGGTCAGGCGCGCCAACATCGCCGCTCGGTCACTTTATCAATTCGGCTTTGACCGCGTCACAAGTTATGACCAGCGTCGACATGGCCGCACTGTTGCTTCTTCAAATCGATGTCCATCACGCCGAACTGGTTCAACATCTCGTCTGACATGGCAGCTGCAACGTCTCCTTACCCACCCGCTCTGTCACCTCGGTTAGACCGGGGGCTTCACCATCTCTTCATCAACCTACTCTGGAGACTTCGGTGTCACCAGCCGACCAGCTTCGTCGCGTTAGCTGGACCGGGGGCTTTGCCTCGGCGAGCCAACCTTTGCCAGCATCGCCATGCCGCCGCTTCATCACTCATCAGACAATGGGTGTGCGGATCGAGTCCCAATTTTGGGAGTAAGCTTTCTTCAGATTGCTACAACAGATAAACTAGGTGCTATTAATCCTAGTAATTTTTTCTTGCTTGGGTTTACTTTTTCCAAGGAATTATTACTCTGGTTTGTTCCATCATCTGTACACAGGTCTATCAAGTGATGGTCGCATTAATGATGGTTGCATAATGGTTCGGTCAGTTTCTCGTCGCAGTTCGGCAAACGCCTCATTAGGGACTCGGACTGCCTTGTGAATAGACACTTTGTCACGCCAGCGCCCTGCACCAACATTGGCTTTGACGCCATGCCACATCTCTTTATTTATTTTTTAACATTGTACATAAATTAATTATGCAAGGATTTCTTAAATATTTATATTATTATTTTTTGGACTGCACTATTTTACATGTGTAGGTAATCGACTTCGACTGCGTCACGCGGTCACTTCGGCAAGCTGACGTCGTCGTCCCAATCGGCATAAATCGGCTTGCGAGATCACCTTGTTGGTCAAATTACCATACCGACACGTTCGGTTGCCTCGGGGACTTCGGCATCGTTGAGAGAACCCTACCTCATCGAGTGTTCGGCACACGGGCCATATTTTTTTATTGCTCACTTTGCATAAATTATTAATTATGCAACGAATTTTTTTATTTTTTTATTATTACTATTATCTCCAGCTTGCACTATTTTCTGTGCACAAGTAAATGATCCGGGTTGAGCAGCGCTGTCATCTCGGTGTACCGACGTACCACATCACCTCGGCTGGACAACGTCGGCGTCATACTACCGGTCTGGTCCATCGCCTCGGACGGACTGGGGGTTCCACCTCGCCACATTAGCCATGCTATGTCGTCAATTCGGAGTGTCGAGCTCTTCGCTCCGCCGCCTCGGGACCGGCTTGGGGGCTGGGACCTCGTCCCGCCATAAGCTCGGGCCGCGCATCGACACCGAGCACATTAACCAGCTAAGTCGCTTCCATGCTTTGTTTTTTTTAATTCTTGTTCGGTTCGACCAAACATTATGTTTATGTTAAAATATGATTGTCAAAAACGAGGTTCGTTAAAAACCACTTTTCTTTGCCCGTGTTAACTGGGGCTCTTAAATTTATATGTGCCATTTTACAATAAGTGTTCTTCTTCTAAGTCATTGCAAAGTCTTTTTCTACCACTCCTTTCTCGACTCGAGTGTGTGGTCAGTAGCCGGATTGAAAGTGCGTTATATCGACTAGAGGGGGGGTGAATAGGCAATTTTTACGAATTCTTCACTGAGGAATTTGCCAGTGAGGAAATTCCTTAGCGAAGAACTACTTGCAGCGGAATAAGTACTCAGAAGTAAGCATAACAGAATACAGGCATGGTCATCATGATGAAATGAAGACAAGCACAGAGTACATAAAGCATAATCATAGGATAACACAAGATGAAGACAAACAGACTGAAGAAATTGAACTGAGGAAATTGAGAAAGTCTTCAGTCAAAGTCTTCGAACACAGATATGATGAAGCACTTAACACAGTAATGAGGAAATGAAAGAGTTGAGGAAATGGAACCAGCAAGCTTGGTGAAGACAATGATTTGGTAGACCAGTTCCAACTGCTGTCTCAGTTGTACGTCGAGTTGGAGCGGCCGAGTATTTAAACTTCGAGGACACACGGTCCAGACACCCAGTCCTGAGCATGCAGCTTAGGACACCAAGTCCTCACCATATTCTCCTTGAACTAAGGACACACAGACCTCGTCCAATCACTCGAGGTAAGTCTTCAGGCGACTTCCAAACCTTCACAAACTCGGTCACTCGGCGATCCACAATTCCTCTTGGATGCTCTAGACCATGACGCCTAACCGTCTGGAAGAACCACAGTCTTCAAAAGTAACAAGCGTCGGATCCACGCAGGATCAATTTCTTCAGTGATGCTCAATCACTTTGGGTTTGTAGGTGTTTGGGTTTGGGTTTTCCTCACTTGATGATTTTCACTCAAAGTCCTCAGAGGATGGGATGCTCTCAAATGACAAGTGTCAGTTTCTCTCGAGCAGCCAACCAGCTAGTGGTTGTAGGGGCGGCTATTTATAGCCTAGGGAGCAGCCCGACATGATAAGATATAAATGCCCTTCAATGATATGACCGTTAGGTGGATAAGATATTTTGGGACAGAAAGCGTAGCACAACAATGGTCGAGAAATTTGAGTATCAAATTCTCGGGGCTATCATGTTCCTCCTTGTGTAGGCAATTCACCTTTGGCGAATTCCTAACTCCTCGGTCGAACAAATTCTCGTGACGGAAGAACTTCATCTACATCCTTTGAAGAAATTGACTGAATCGTATGAGATTTCCAATGGCTTCACTCAAGGAATTGGTAGGTGTAGGATTTTGAGTTGAGCATCACATGGAAATTTTTCCTTAGTATTTCCTAGACCCCCTTTAACAGTACGGTGTTTCCTATGACTCAAGAAAGAGAAATCGAAACTACGAAAACAAAAGTCTTCACGCTTCATGTTCCTAAAATGAATACCAAGTCTTCAAGGTCACACCAATTTCTTCACTTTCAAAGTCTTCATAATACAAAAGTCTTCAGTCGAAGAACTTCATTTTTAGGGGTCGACTTTCTCTGTAAATATCAAACTCCTCATAGACTTATAGACCTGTGTACACTCATAAACTCATTAGTCCCTTAACCTATAAGTATTCAATACACCAAAATCACTAAGGGGCACTAGATGCACTTACAATCTCCCCCTTTTTGGTGATTGATGACAATATAGGTTAAGTTTTAAACGGGGATAAACATATCAAGTGTAAATACTGATATTGAGGAATTTGATTGCAAGATATAGAAGAACTCCCCCTGAAGATGTGCATGGTGGGGAATTTGATTTTGAGGCAATGCACACTTGAAGAGTCGAATCATGGAGATCTCCCCCTATATCTTGTAATTCATACACGCATTTGACATATAATATGAAGAATTTTAAATGCATGATGAAATACGGTGACTGATGTAATTCAGCATGCAGAAGAACACATCAAAAGTATCAGAGCACCATCGGGTTTAAGATTACAACTCGATCCAATAAAGTTTCAGAAGAGCGGGAGTTGTAACTTAGCAAAAAATGCCCATATAATAGACCCGCTTGAAGATTAACTCAACTTTCTCCCCCTTTGTCATCAAATGACCAAAAGGATCAAAACTGAGGACTAACGCCCCTGAAGAATATCAAGTTGATGGAGGAGCGCCAGCGTTGTCGGGGTCGTTTGTCGTAGTAGGGCCTGCCGTAGTGTCGTCCAAGTCTTCATGTTCATTAGTGTCGCGCGATGAAGAATAGGAGGTGGCCACCAAGGAAGGAACCTTGACCTTCTTGTATTTCTTCGGTGGAGGTGCGCATCAGTCAAATTCTTCCTTGAGACCCATTTTCTTCAGATCTTCTTCACTGTAGACATGAGACAAAACAGCCTAGGTATGGGTGAAAGTTTCATGGAGGTAGTATTGATTTTTCTTCACTGCATTATGGGTTGAGGTCATGTTGTGAAGAATTGAACCAAACTGATGCTTGACCCATTTATGATTGCGATCAACTTTCTGATGAAGACTGAGGAGAAGCTCACGATCAGTCATCACCTAGGTGCTGTGCCTTGAGGATTTGGCTTGGTTGTGTTGGCGGCAGAGTCATGGGAGGCAGAATCATCATTGGTTGAGTAGGATGCAGCCTTGCGAAATTGACCATCCAATGGACGAATGCCTTCATCTATCACAGCAGCGTCCTTGCCTTTGTCATCAACTGAGGAAAATGTCCGTTTGAGGACTTCAATCGGAGGCAAGTAGCTGCAAGTGATTCGTAGTATCGACTTTGTAATTGAGTGAAGACCTTGTTCTGATGAATCTCATAATCCAAGGTGCATAAGACTTCAGCTCAAAAGGTGACATAGCGACATTGGCCAGAGTCCTCATGAAGAAATCATGGAAGTTGACGGGAGCGCCATGAATGATATTGAAAAGCAGATTCTTCATGATGCCAACGACTTCTTCTTCATTCGAGTCGTCGCCTTTGATAGGACTCAATGTCTTCGTCAAAATGCGATAGACAGTCCGAGTCACATACAGTAATTCCTTGACGAGGAATTTGGTTCGTGGGGCCTGCCCTGGAGTCAAAGGCTTCATCAGAACTTGCATGTAGTGATTTGTAAGCTCAGGTTCACTTTAGATGCAACGAGCACCTTCAAGGGGAGGACTGAGTGGTAGGGCACGAACCAATTCAGTAGCTGGTGCCTTGTATGAGTGTTTTCTGACATCCAGTCCAGCACCCATGAATTCACATCTTTAGAATTTCTTGTGATGTGCAGCGTCGCAAAGAATTGAAGAATGAGTTCTTCATTCCAATCACTACAAAAAAATACACTTCCGTGATGATACATGTTTGTCACAGTAGGTCACGTTTTTTGTCATGCATGTACATCCATGACAAATTTATGACAGAATCAAGATAGTCATACATGTCTTTGTGAGAAGTGTTCCATGACATTACAAAATTATCATCACGGAAGTGTCCACTTCCATGACGATAAATCACGCCACGTAAGTGCTTTTCGTCAAGGGTGACCAACACGTGGCATCCACCGTAACGGAACGTCGTGAAGCTATCGGGTCGGGTTTTGGATCCGATAACCCGTTAACAGCCCCGACCAATGGGGATTTTCCACGTGTAAAATCATCATTGGCTGGAGGAAACACGTGTCGGCTCATCATTGGGACGGATGTCATCGACTCAGTGGATAGAAGGCGCCTATGATACGTCGACACGTGGCACGGCCCAACAGTGGCCCATTCCTGTGAAAAGGCCGGCCCGTTTGACTTGGTCAAAGTCGGCAGACCGCCCATGGAAAGCTCGTTAACGGCTGTTAGCATATAGCCCATTTACGTTTCGCTAACCCCCAAGGCCCGTTACGCCCTATGCGAATTAGGCCCAGTAGCATCATTTGGGCCATCCAATATGATTCCAGCCCGTTTTCACTTCTTTCCCATGTATGGCCCATGATGTCTTTCGGCCCATATGAGGCCCTTTGTAACTCTTGGCCCATTAGCGGCCCGTCAAATCGCCCGTAATGAACAAAGTGTATTACTTTACACCCATTAACGACCAGCGGTGAAATCGGCTCGTAATGAACAAAGGTAACACTTTATAGCCATTAACGGGCCGTTATTCCATAATGCTTTCCAGCCAAGTTAACTTTCGCCTTCCGAGGGCCCATTTATTCTTGGGCTCATTTGCAAGATTCGGTTACTTACGGCCCGTTCTTGTCATTTTCGCTTGTGGGCCAAATTCAGCCCGTCGTTCTGATCGACCCGTTTGTGGTCCGTTAGTCTGTTGGGCCATTTTCATAGCATCACCAACACGGCCTATTAACGGCCCGTCATGGTCAGCCCATAAAACGTACGGTTTCCATTATAGGCCCGTCTACGGCCCATTAAAGGCCAGTACAAGACCCATAAATGAGTCGGCGGCCCATGGATCCTACGTGACGTAGAAGGCCCATGGATCCTGCGAGACATTGAAGGCGCATGGACACCGCGAGACGTAGAAGGCCCATGGATCCTGCTAGACGTAGAAGGCCCATGGATCCTGCAAGACGTAGAAGGCCCATGGATCCTACGAGACGTAGAAGGCCCATGGTCGGGCGAGTTGGCCCCCGTTTGAACGATATAGCATATTCAAAGAATTATCCTACTCAATACTATCACCTCTAAAAAGCATACACTATACAACAAAGAGATCAAGGCATAGAAAGGTAGAATTATCCTACACTATACAATAAAGAAATTACAGCCGATTATACCCATCGGGCATTATGGTGCAGCATGTAATAATAAAGCATACACAAACAGCAAATTACATACACTGGGCAAATACGGCTCATACATCATGGACACGCATCAACTTAACTTCATTTGAACTATAATCTCTTCAGAAAATAGGATTGGCCAGATTCAGATAGCACAAATTTCAATCTGCAAAATCTCCAATTCCTTCATGGTTACCTCGGTGTCTTGTTTCATTTTTTGACTCCTGCATCTAATACCTGCATATCGAGTCTCAACTTGTTGATTATACGTTGACAATCATGTACACGTTGTCTTGCCACCTCTAGTTGATGCTCGAGAACATCAGCACATTCCAATTCCAATCCATAATCATTCTCAGAACGGCCATGCCGCCTTTGCCGCATGATTTTTGTGTTGATGTCATTTCATCCTGAAATGTTTCGTAAGTACACATCACTAGGGCAAAAATATAGTTACAACACCGAAGCTTAACAAGACACTATTTTGTACTACATGGCAAAACATGACTAACAATAATGTTACACGTCACTTTAAAAAAATGTTACACGTCATGAAGCATAAGCAGGTGATATTTTAAAAATTATAAAAAAGATAGTCTATGCAACCTGCATACAGAAATCCCTCTTAGCTCACTAGAGGAGCATGATGTTGGGGCCCAATCGAAAACACAGACAAGTTACAAATTTAGACAACACATTGCGTATAAGTAAGCAAGCAGTTGGCCATTCTTTACCTCAATTAAAGTCTTAGGGAGCATAATGAACAGCAGAGGGTTTCATACAAACATACTACAACAGGAAAAACTATGCAATCATTAGCGTAGTATAAACTAGATTGTGAGCCTCATGGAATAATAGTTGGTTAATAGACTTCAAAGCTTCAGGCACACTTCGGCAGAGTAATTAAATGGTAAGGCCTTTAATTATGTCAACTAATAGTTATACAAGTACGAACATCGTGCATAATTATTTGGGCATCTTATTAAGTGAGGACAAATAAAGCAATTGAAAAGAGAAAATTAACTATGCCTGAAACAAACAAGGAATTGAACTGTTGAGTTGCATACAGTGACTTACCTTAGCAGGTTGAAGAGGCTCATCACAGCTCCTACTTCTCTTCCAAGGCTCCTTCCTAACATCTTGTACTTGGAAATCCTCAATCTTATCTTCATTGCACCCCCTCTGCAAGGTGACACAAACTAGTTACTCGTCTCCTTGGAAGATAAATATGCATACTTTCCAGTCTGTGAACACAAAAGGATGAGATTATAACAAAACAACACCACATAATGAAACATGCCGCATCTCTTGCACTTGCACACAATGAAATGAGCATTTACTATGTCTGCACCATGTAAAAACTAGGCATACCTTTAAACTGGATCTCCGCGTACTCTTGGAGAGCCTACTGTAGTGTACAGCCAAACCTTTATGTCACATATGAGTTAGACAAGGCCCCACTACAGCAGCCCTTAGTGTTTAAATCGTTGACAAGCTCTGTTAGAGTGTTAGGTCAAGAACGCAAGTAATCAAAGCAAACAGTCCTAGTATGGCTGGTCGATGCAAACAAGCAATTGAACAGATGTGTAAGAAAATCTTACATATCAAGAAAAGAAGCAAAGAAGGAGGCTTAAAGACCATCACTTGGTGACCAGATTTAAGGGCATTTAAACATCATGTGCAACGATGAACTAACATAAACATTGCATATTCTAGATTCTACAATGGAATGCACATGTATTAGGTTATGCCATGTATGATGATGCCTAAATGTACAGAGATAGCGGCAGGAGTGATTCATCATTGCATGCACAATTGAATTGCAGGTTAAGGGCCGATTCGATTCCGCTTTTTAGGGCATATTGTCAAAAAAGCCATAAAAGATGTAAAGAAGTCATTTTTGAGTTATGGGCTTGGGCTTAACTAATTTCGCTTTGGAGGGGGGTGTTTCGGGTAGAACCTCACTAAAAATTGAAGGGAAGGGGAATAGTGAAATGACTCTATTGTCTGCCTATATTACACTCAAAATGCAACTGCTGACGCCCGTGTCACACCTGACCCTCAAGTAAAAACAAACACGCAAGCATTCATTGCCTGCCCTCTTGCATCTCCGCTCCCCTGTCCCTCTACCTCGATCCCCTGCAGCACTAGGGTTCCTCCAACAGCCGTCGCCATCGGGTCCCATCTCGCCTGGTCCTCGATGATGCTATGTCCAGCTAGGCTACATGGCCGGGTTGGGGCAAATCTCCTGGCTGCTCCTCCGGGCGCCGCCTCATTCTCATGGTCTCCAAAGAATGCTCCATCGTGGTTCATCCAACGCACTACTCCCAAGGCGCTGCACAACTATTTACCGATGCCACATGCTGCGTAAGGCACCTTGTTCCCTCCTCCTCCTGTGCCATGGCCTTGAGGTCTGTTGAAGGATGAGCTCATCCAACAAGCCGAGGATCTCCTCCGATTTTTTGCCAAATTTTCATTCTGATCCACTATACGATGAATTGTTATGAGCTGCTTCGCTGCTACTATATGATGCATTGCTATGAGCTGCTCGCCGCTGCTATATGATGAATTGCTATGAGCTGCCGCCGCTGTATAATGAGTTGCTATGAGCTGCCGCCGCTATATGATGAATTGCTATGAGCTGCTGCTATATGATGAGTTGCTACAAGCTGCCTCGCCGCCGCTATATGATGAATTGCTATGAGCTGCTCCTGCCGCTATATGATGAATTGCTATGAGCTGCTCCTCGCTGCTGCTATATGATGAATTGCTATGAGCTGCTGCCGGTATATGATGAATTGCGCATCTTTGTTCTTTGTATGATGAGTTGCTATGAGCTGTTCTTGCTGCTATATGATGAATTGCTATGAGCTGCTCCTGCTGCCGCTATATGATGAATTGCTATGAGCTGCTGCCGCTATATGATGAATTGCGTGCTGTCGCCATTGTATGATGAGTTGCTATAAGCTGCGGCTGCTGCTATATGATGCTTTCATGTGGTGCTGCTATATGATAATAACCAGCCACTTGGACCATCGAATTTCAATAAATAATTGTTCTTCATTTAAATGTGGGTCATGTGTTCTTCGTTTAAATTAGGCAATGGGATCTCTATGGAAAACATTGACCAAAGTAGATTGTGCCAAGTAGATGGTATCTTTGTATTTGCATTTTGAGCAAATAGTGATGGTCTGTTTTCCTATCATATTAATTACTGCACTGGGTTCAATTTTTGATGTTTGCAAGTCAAATTAATTTCCATATGGGCAGCAAAATGAAAAATATATATTATGCAATCTAGACCTTCCACTGATCATACCAAAGATAAGCTGAAAACGCAATGAAAAGAACTGGTTGGCGCATTACATGGAGCTTATATTCACAGGTGCTTATTTTCTTAGGATAACTCGTAATAACTGTCCCTAAGAAACTTGGCTAATATAACTGGCATACAAATAACATGTCACGATGATTGCAATGGAGGAGTGACATACCACAGCGCACTGTATAGGCTCACCGCTGCCTCTCCTTTTTCTGCGATGTTCCATGAAATTGCCACATACATCTTGTACTTTTTCATTGTGTAACCCTATCTGCAAGTTGACACGGCTAATTTCAGACATCTCTACATGATACTACATTGCATATCCTTCGTGCATATTTAAACCACCAATTAATGATTGTGTGCGTACCATAAACTAGCCATGACTCTGTATGCTAGACTGGCAGGCACTCTAAGGGAGCCTAATGTAGTGCACTAGAATTCCTACATGCCACCTACGATTTTGTGTAATGTACTATCCCTGTTCCTAAATATATGTCTTTGTAAAGATTCCAGTATGGACCACATACAGATGTATATAGATGCATTTTCGAGTGTAGATTCACTCATTTTGCTCCGTATGTAGCCTCTAGTGGAATCTCTAGAAAGACTTATATTTAGGAACGGAGGTACGAGGTAGTATCATGTATGACATCTGCATATCTAATTTAGCACCAAGAGTAGAAATCATTGTCTGCGCACAAAGGGATTCTTGGTGAAAATCCTAGCAAAGCACGCCGGCGAGTACGTAACAATACAAGAGAGAGAGACGCGCTTACAAGATCATAGCAATGCCTCGATCCAGGATCTTGGTTGGCTGTCGTTAGATCCGTAAGAAATATCGTCCTTGTAGTTTTTGCCAGCTGCATAACAGTAATGTGAGGACCGGTTAGTATATTTGAAGTACATCAGGCGGTGATCTTTGGGCCGGGTTTAAAGGTGACAAGTACCTAGGCCGTGGCGGGTGCTTGGCATCTCTCCAGACGGTGGGAATCAGGTTAGAAACATCGAGGGTGATGACACTGCGCTGGCTGTCGGGGTCCGGTAAGGAGATCTAGAACCGTCGAGTAGGGTGTTTGTGGAGCGGCTCCGGTAGGGTGGACTACAGTGTGGGCGAAGCAGATCTGTGGCCGTGGACGAGGGCGTAGGTGAAGCTGCTCCGGTGGTTGGGTTAAGGATGGTGTCGACGACGCGGATCTGCGGCCGTGGACGGGGCGTCAGAAGCTGCTCCGGTGGTTGGGTTAAGGATGGTGTCGACGATGCGGATCTGCGGCCGTGGACGGGGCGTCAGAAGCTGCTCCGGTGGTTGGGTTAAGGGTGGTGTCGATGATGCGGATCTGCGGCCGTGGACGGGGCGTCAGAAGCTGCTCCGGTAGGTTGGATGAGGGTGCGAGGAAGCAGATCTGAGGCCGTGGACTTGTGAGTTGGCAAAGCGGCCCCGGTAGGGTTGAGAATGGTATAGGCGAAGCTACTCCGGTAGGGTTGACGCTGGTGTTGGCGAAGCGGCTCCGGTAGGGTTGAGGAAGATGTCGTGGCGGCTCCGGTAGGGTTGAGGAAGGTGTCGTGAAAGTGGATCGAGGCCGCCGACGGGCGTCGGTGGGCGGCTCCGGGGTGTGTGGACGAAGCGTCTCACTGGGAGTCTGAATGAGCCGCTGCAGATCTTGTGGCGGTTGACGAAATCTTGGCGAAGCAGATCCGGCGCCGTGGACAAGGCCGGCACTGAATGGGCTGTGGTACAGTGGTGGATGAGCAGTCTACTTGTTTCTAGGGGAGGTGGGAGGTGCGGATGCGGCCACAGAAGCAGATCCGGCGAGGTGGATGCCGCTGGCAGTGAATGGGCTATGGTACGCCGGTGGATGAGCAGTCTAGGGTTTCGAGAGGGGAGGGGATAAAGAGCTATGAAGTATGGACGGCGTGATGTAAGATGCTCTGGTGCTGTGGAGTTAGTCGCTTTTATGGAGGGGGAGAGGAAATGGGGTGCCGTGTAGTGGGGGGAACCGGAAGTTACCAAAGCAGCCCTGACCTATCATGTAGATGAGGGCGTTATTGTAACTGTTGGTCTCCGTGCACCAAGGACAAAAGGGGGATTTCACATGCTAAAGACTAAGCTGGCGGAAATTTTAGAAGGAGGCGGGAGATTTTGCCGCCCGCGGGATCGTTCGTATCCAGTTTCAACTAATTTTGGACCGTGCTAGCGGGAAGGTCATGCTAGACTGTGTACACGGGGCACGCGTCAGCAGTTAATAACTCGTGTGAAGTCCACCCCAGAAAAAAAGACAATAACTCGGGATGATGCGCCGATAACTTGGACGTTCACACGGGCGCGGCCAATCGTACGGGTGTAGTGGCGCGTTCACAAAAAAAGGGATCAAACACTCAGCCTATGTATTTCTCGTGTAAATAGATAATTTAGTGCCATTGGTTATTTACTTTAAACATAATGCATTGACGTGTTAGTGTAGAGGCGCACAAAAAGAAATGGATATTGTAGTTAGCTACTTAAAAGTGTTACCTCATATGATTACATAGCCTCCATTTCATAAATTATGCATCTGCTGAATTCATATATGAATATTACATATATTACTTCAAAATAGAAAATTAAATCATCCAAGACTAATGAATTTGAATGCAAGAGTAACAATGGTGCATGTGCATGATAGCTACATTGGTTGTTTGAAGAAACATCACTGTAACTTTGGCATGCACAACTGAAAAGTTTTATTTAAATAGAAAAAAATGTGATATGTGAGTGTCCAATCTTTATAGCGTTGAATCGATATTGTACCTTTGGCCACGATCTGAAGTAGATATGGACTTATGTTCAAGCGATGCACGTCCACGATCGCTAGATAGTGATACGTGAATGAATTGTGCAATCTCTCTCACACGCATACATATCTCATTTCCTGTGGGCATCGAAATCACACACGCCAAGACTTCGTGTATTTCTCTCCCTCCGTCGGGGTTAAATTCGTCTTTCTACCCCGTCCTACACGTCTCTCACACAGAAACAAACACGCTCTCTATGTCTAACACGCCCACCCCTTTAATTCCGCCCACCCACAGCCACTAATGTCTTAAAGTATAATAATGTCTTAAAGTATAATAATGCCCATGTGCGTTGCACGGAACATCAAGATGCATTTGTATGAGAAGTTTATCTTGTGGGAGAAAAGGATGAACGAGGGAATGCCTTATTTGCAAATGCGGAGAGGGGTATGGGTATCTTTTTGCAAAATTGCCATATTTTCCTTCCTGCCCGTCGGATATAAATCGGATGGCCTATATTGTAGGATGGCAGGAACACCATCATCACCAACTCTGTTTTTTATAAGAGTAGAGATATGTGAGTGTCACTGCCCCCCCCCACACACACACCCACACTTCCCAACACCGAAGGAGTAGGGTGACACCTCGATCTTGATACTAATCTATCGACTGGCTTCTCTCTCAAACATACACACACACACACTACCCGGCACCGAAGGAGTAGGGTGACACCTCAATCTTGATACTAATCTATCGACTGGATTCTCTCTCAAACATACACACACACACTACCCATCACCGAAGGAGTAGGGTGGCACATCAATCTTGATAATAATCTATCGACTCCTCTTTCAAACACACACACACACACACTCGCTAGTTGTGCCTCTGTGCCTACCGCGCACACTCTCGATACGTCTTTCTCTCCCTCCTCCCCCCAACAATGACAGCAGAAGGGTGACAACTCGATCTGATCATAATCTGTCAATTGGTTTCTCTCTCAAACATTGTGTCTCGGTGCCTCGCTCGGTAGCCCCCTCGATATGTAGACTTCTCGCCACAAGACACAGCTGTAGTGACGATGACGCTGAACCCAGTGTGCCTTGTTTTTACCGGCCTCATGTGATAGTTTTCATCCTGTTTTCTGTTAATTAACAAGGCAACCTTTTCTTTGTTACTACTAGTGGATCTGAAATCACTCGTGGCAGACATAAAATATATCACTTCAACCCAATTATCGCATCAACTATTTTAAAACAAATTAGCTAGCTGTTCGTATGCTGTACGGAACATCAAGATGCATTTGTATGAGTAGTTTATCTTGTGAGAGAAAATGCTGAACAAGGAAAGGCCTTATTTGCGAACATGGAGAGACGTGTGGGTATATTTTTGCAAAATTGCCAGAGTTTCTTTCCTATCCATTAGATATAAATCCGACGGCCTATATTGCAGGATGGCACGCACACCATCATCACCAACTCTGTTTTCTACTCCCTCCGTTTGAAAATACTTGTCATCTAAATGGATAAAAATAGATGTATCTAAAACTAAAATACGTCTAGATACATTTCCTTTTATCCATTTTGATGACAAATATTTCCGGACGGAGGGAGTATTTGTCTTTTTAGAGATTTCAACAAGTGACTATGACCGGACCTTACCAACATACTCAAAAAGTAGTCCATAATTTTGATGTTACCCTCTTTTCTTGGCGGTGCAAAGTGCCATCCGGATACCTCATAAATAAATCAAGGACAAATCTGACCCTTCACGAAAAAGACATACGTAGCAAAATGAGTGAATCTACACTCTAAAATATGTCTACATACACATCTGTATGTAGTAGTCCATTTGAAATCTGAAAAAGACAAATATTTAGGAACGAATGGAGTATATATATAAGAGTAGACATGGAGATATATCTCCAGCATGGTCTACAACAAAAATGTGCTGGGCTGGTTAGCGCCGGATGCTCGCAACGCAATGACATGAGTTCGAATTCTGTCTTTTAACTTTAGATTTGTATATTATATATTACTCTACTTATTTAATATATACTTCTTTTGCCATCAGCATCGACAAAGTGGAACCCACAGAGTACTTAGAATATTAAGGATGGACTTGTTTCTTTTTAACTTTCTGTACGAAGCTGTAGCCACCCTGCAAGTCACGTGTACACTGTACATGCAATTAAATTTTTATAGAGGGACAATCATACAGGCAATTAACTCAAATGGATTGGATGTCACTCTATTATTTCCAGCATAAAGAGCATCTCCAACGGCAGCCGGCAAATTTCCTCCCGCTTCCTTCCATGGAGGATCGACATCAAACGCCAGCGCGTATATTTTTACAACTCTAACCAACCAGATGAAATTCGTGCAAACACGGACTGATTTCATATAAGCATGAAGGATTTCATATAAAAAGCGGATCTTCATATAAACATGATGGATTTCATTACATTTACATGAACTAAGAGGTGCCAATCCGGCTCTCTTGTATAATTAATACTCCCTTCGTCCGGAAATACTTGTCCTAGAAATGGATATATCTAGACTTATTTTAGTTCTAAATGGTCGCCCGCGGATCCCTTTGTCTTCCTCATGTCCGTCAGACACTTGCGGGGTCGACGAAGGTCCTCGGAAGAAACGAAGCAGCAAAGAAACCACCTGAATCCGCGATCGTCGCCTCGACAGTGGCCTTCATGGGTCCCAAGTGGCGGCGGCCTCCCGTGTTCTACTTCTCCTTGATGATGGCGGCGAACACGAAGAAGCTGGCCACCGACTCATCGCCCTCCACGCACCCGGCTTCTGTCTCTGCCTACATGGCGCTGCTGCAGGCACGGGAGGCGCGCCCACAGACACGCGAGGCGCGGCCACCGCAGACACTGGTGGCGCGGTACGATGCGACGGCGGCAATGACGACGCCCGGCGTGCAGCCGCTGCGCCGTGCCGGCGTGGAGCAACTCGCCACTCCTCATTGAGCTGAACTGGAGCGGCGATTTGCTGAACCACGCGCCTACTTGGGGTGGCAACTGGCTCCGTCGGGCCAAGCGAGGTTGGTGAAGCACCGAGCGGCCTCGCCCGTATCCGGAGGGCTCGGCGGGCCACCCAGCCGGGTAATATGCCGGAGAATGGCTCATCGGAAGCCATCGGAAGGGTGGAGAAAATGGTGAAGGAGGAGATGGGGGAGCGGCGGAGGGGTGCGATTCTTGCCCGCTGTCTGTCTGGCCTCGTGTAAATAGAGGGCGGACGGTAGGAGTTTGGCCGGCGTCTGGCCTCGTTTAAACTTAGGGCGGACAGGAGGAGCTCGGCCGGTGTTGCGTTTAATTCCGGCCCGCTCATGAACGGACGTGTGGCCGGAGTAGGATTCGGTTTGCATGCGGGTTTAACGGAGGGGTTTAATGGAGGCGTCGGGCGTGCAGCGGGAGGCGCAGATTATTCGACGGACAGCATTAATGAGCCGTCAAATCACAAAGGCCCTCGCCTCTCGTGAAACCGACCAAGCTAGACTGCCCCGCCCTCTAGCCTTTTAAAAAATGTATATACTCCACTTTTGTATAGTAGTAGTACCGATGGATTGCGCCATGGAGCAAAACTTGAAATTAAAAAAAAGGTGGTACATATAGAGAGCGCTCGTGAACTACGTGTCATGCATGGCAATAAATAAAGTACTACATGATACTAATATGATACATGGCGCAGAGTACTAAGTATTATTAATACAGCTTTTGCTAGAACTCATCTAGATGAGATATAATTTAGTCTCATTCACCTTTTATAGCCATTGGATGTGATGCAATAAGATGCGTGTGTGTTGACCTGTGTTGTATTTATTCTTGTGCAACGAATCCACTAACGCATGTCATGTTTGATAGTCTCAAGTCATTAAAAGCATACAAGCCCCACATATCTTCTTGCTTGATTCCTCTATTTATGTCAAAAAATAAGAAACAGCGTGAGAGTTAATGCACCACGCCTATGTGTTTACTAGTATTTGGTTTTCGTAAGATGACTTAATACTCACCTAGACAGAGGGAGTATTCGATTTGACAGCGGGCGGGGCAGTTCCCGATACGCCTATAATGCAGACAAGGGAGGGAGTAGCGGTTCCCGATATGTTGAACGGCCAATGCATCCTCCTTCAATTAATGCATGAGGGAAGTAATGGGAGGAGGTCCGGGAAAAGAGGCTGCACGATGTGAATGCAACACGCTTTGCCCTCATTGCCCTCATATAAAGGCGCCCTCCTCCATTCCAATGCATCTACCACATCGCACGCACCTAAGCACTTGCCTAAGCACCTACACTAAGCGCAAAAAGAGCTCGCCTGCACTCCATGGCGGAGATGCGCGTGAGCGCCAGCTTGCGCGCCAGATGGTCCACGACACCGCTGCGGCATGGCGCCGAGGATCGCCTCCAGACGGTGTTGGAGACCGGCTGGTGGATGGCGCCGCCGACGCCACCCACGACTCTCGGTTGGACCAGATGATCGTTGCCACCGTAAACAAGTTCACCGTCCTCAAGAAGCTCGCGGACGACATCGCCGTACTCCTCGGCCAGCAGCGCCCGGGCTCCTCATTGCTCGCCACCCTTATTGGCCTCCCTGGCCGGAACCTCTTTCAAGCACTGGTGGCCCTGCGACTGCCCGCCGACGCCACGAAGACTGTCCACCTGGAGGTCGCGCTCGCCGCGAGGCGCCTCGCCCTACAAGAATTCGTGGACCTACACATCCACGCGTATGAGAAAATCGTGTACATAGGTATCTACAAGGCCAGTGAGGACGCTACGACGTTGGCCTTCCTCAACCGGCTGGAAGCCCTGGATGCCATTGTTGAGAAGCACCTCGACCTCGCCACAAAAGTTGAGGAGGAGGAGGTCGTACGTTCGTGGATCCATCTTTCTTCTTGCCTTTTGTAACCACCACTGCGATCGAATCATCGTGGCCTTAATTCTTATTGTGCTGTTAGATTCTCGTTCCAGTTAATACCGACATGTGCGATACCTTTGCTTAATTATATGCATCACTGTAACTAGTACTCCATCCGTCAATTTATAAGTTGTGCTTACCTTTTCCATCAACTTCGGCAACGCGGGCATCTTGCTAGAAACACTAGAATATGTCTATATAATCCGTATGTGATAGTCCATTTGAAATCTCAAAAAGACAAATATTTAGGTACGGAGGGAGTAATATATTAGGAGTATATCAAAACAATAGTGATTTCTTTCAAGTTTGTGAACAAATACTACTATTCTACTACTTTGAATCCGTTGCAACGCACGGGCACATTGCTAGTAAAAGGAAAAGGCCTGCCACGTTCGCGTCGCACCCCCACACGCCCGGGAATCGGGAGTACAACACGGCCCGTCCGGCACGACACATAGCTTAGGGAAGGAGTGTTGCCTAGCAGTGGCGGAGCTTGAAGCAAAATGTTGGGCGTGCCAGGCTATAGAAATTACCCTTGCGTTGACGTTCCATGCCTCAAAATTGGATGTACAACTACGAAAATCCTGCTAGGTTGGGCGGGCCAGGGCACGTGTTGGCCCTCACGTAGCTCCGCCCCTGTGCCTAGCATTTTCACTTTCATGTGGGACCGCCCGTTGAGCAAACCGACACCCCGCCCGCCGCCGGGTTGGAAAACAGAAACAAGGGGAAGATCTAGCTGTAGCACGGAAGCCAAGAAATTTTGTGTCAGACGGGGCTCGTTGATAGAGTAGGAGCATTCCGTACTAGTACTACTCCTACTAGTACTTACCAAGTTTGTACTCCTAATACTATATTACTAGTACTACCACTATACAACAAGTAGATACGTGCACGACACAACATCGTAGGAACAAAAAAGAGGAAGATCATGTTTTGGGTGGTTTATCTTTTTTTTCAATCAACGTAGTATGAATAATATGATGTGGGGGGCACCCATGAAGCTTATGTGGCTTGGTTGCATGGCTACGGAAGGTTAGAGAAAAATAAATAGATAATGTGTTTAGAGTGCACTCCACCAAATAGATATACTTTGGATCCATTGCAACGGACCGGCACATCTATATCTATACCCCCTATATAGTGTGTGAAAAACTTTGAAAGTTGGTCGCTGGATGAAGCCAATCCGATGGTACAAAGATGACAAATCCGAGCACTACCGGCCATTGGATATCATCCACCAGATTCTGCCACATGTATAATCTAGAATACTCCATGGTTGAACTTAACTCATGACTAACTTTGCCACAACTAAGCTCAGGCAAAGTTATTAATAAGTTCTTCAAAATGAGATCCACAAGTTGGCAAGCCTAAGTGAATCTTGCCACATTTTTTGTGTGTATGTCATGTGGGGCCAGTGTGGCTTGAACCAAACACTCACCTGAGTTAATCAAACTTGCCTAACCTTACATTCCACCAGATTTTGCCACATGTTAGAATCCAGAAAACTCCACATGTAGAAGCATAATGCACAAACCACCAGAATCTCATGCGTGCAATGCACGTGTACCTTACTAGTACTAGTTGGTAGTAGTAAACAAATTCCAGTTTTGGCACGAGCTCGCATCATGGAACACCACAAGGCCTCGCCGCAGGAGTTACATTTCCTCTCGGGGCCCACGGGACCGCACTTAAGTGGCTTAGTGCCCGGCCTATGAGTCAATGACATGCGGGTCTTAAATGCGGCTGGCCCACATGTCATTCTCATGGTGGTGGCGTGGTTCGCGACTCACTCGTTCAAGATGAACCGGTCGGTGGTGGCGTGGCCGTGGCGAGGGTACCACAGCTGGGCGTCAGGGCGTTACGAGGCGTAGATGGCCACACCGGCGGGTACTACCTGTAGTACATAAGTACTCCAGCTGAGGATTGATGCCCGGGACGAAATATGTCACAGCCGCTGGATGAAAATCCGATGGTGCGGGAGTACGGATCGGAGCACAGCAGCGGAGCAGGTAAACCGCGTCCAATCGGGCGTGTCTATGGTCGAAAGTTGATGGTCGCCGCAGTTCAGCTGGCCCGCATGTCATGCACACAAAGGCAGAGGAGCGGTGGGGCCGTGAGGGATGAGGGGCACGAACAATCCTACCATTATGTCACTGACATGTGGGACCCATAAGCTTGGGTCCCACCTGCCGTCAAGGAAAGGCAGGGCAAGGCAGTGATAGCCACGCCGAGGATCCATGTCCATGTCGGGGGACGTCGTGCCGTGGGTTGGAGCGGCGTCGTGGGAATCGCGTGTGGGTGTGGCAGTGGTAGAAACAAGAAACGTGATGGTTGTTGTGGTTCAACTTCCAGGGACAAGCTGTCGTGTCTGCTGACACATGTATATCAAAACTAGAGTGTTTATATTTCAAGCACGTGAACAAGTATTATTCTAGTACTAGTTTGGATCCATTGCAATGCACGGGCCAGCACATTGGTAGTAGTAGTGTCCATCTCTATCTCTAGAGGTCTTCCCTCGTTCATCCTTTTCTCTCACAAGATAAACTACTCATACAAATGCATCTTGATGTTGCGTGGAACGCA
The DNA here is from genome assembly GCA_021605145.1 of Aegilops bicornis. NCBI lineage: Eukaryota > Viridiplantae > Streptophyta > Magnoliopsida > Poales > Poaceae > Aegilops > Aegilops bicornis. Next base: position 69,547,080 of record CM038670.1, on the reverse strand, counting down.
CGAGGATGTTTCATTGGTGGTCTCTCCAGCGCGGCGTGGACGTAGTTGCAAGTTGACGCCCCTTGAGATGCCGACGTTGAGGGGCACTCGGATTTCCTCTGATGAGCAGGTAAGATGAGTTTGATCACGTAGTAAATGCATTCTAAAGACTACTTCCGTGTCCATTTCCTAATTCTCCCCCTGCCCACTGTTTCACAGGCTAGGCTCGGTGCAAGTGGAGATTGGCTTGCATATGTACGGGAGGGTACCAACATCAATTTGCACAACATTTACAATGGTGACACCGTTCCCGTAGAACCTTTGTCCAACATTGGGAACAGCTATGCAACGGGCCACCGCATGAATTGGTACGATGGAACCACGGTGAGATTGAATAAAAGATAGCACGAACCTTGCACATGGCGGTCAAAGGCGGACCATGCTGTCTACGGCCGATTTGTTGCCGTACGAGTAGGAAGACGTTGTGCTCCTTTCTAACCACATCTTCGGTGACAAACCAGGGGACTTATTTTGTATGGGACACATCCTACGATATACTCCCTCTCTCCCAGTTTATTTCTTTTGAATCTTTTCGTTTTATAAGTTTCAAATTCAAATTTAGAGCTCCCCATCACATGTTGAGATTACAATGTCCATTAAATCGTTGTCTACATGTATAGTAAAGAAACAAATCTCGAGTTTGGCACGAGTTCGTGCTGCGGGAGCACCACAAGCCCTGGCGCAGGAGTTACATTTCCCTCTCAGGCCGTCGGGACTGAGCTTCGGTGTCTTACTACACCTACCTTTGAGTCAATAACATGTGGACCCGATAGGTGACTGGTCCACATGTAATGCTCCCGAAGGCAGAGGGGCAGTGGGGCCAAGAGGGGTGAGCCGCAGGTCGGGGGACGTGTGGTTTCATGGGTTCGAGCGTCGTGGGAATCATGGGTGGCTGTGGTAGAAACTTGATGCTCGCCGCATTTTAGGTGGCCCACATGTCATGCACACAAAGGCAGAGGGGCGGTGCGGCCGAGAGGGGTGAGGCGCATGTCGGGGGGCATGGTGCCGTGGGTTGGAGAGGCGTCGTGGGAATCGCGAGATGAAACGTGATGGTCGCCGTAGTTGAACTTCCATGGACAAGCTGTCATGTCTACGGACACATGCACTGCATACCGATCCTTTGGAAGGAGTGGCAGAGAAAGCTATATATGCGGATAAATTGTTCCTTATAGTCAAGCGGACCCACGCTACTACTCTGTTCCAAAGACATGCACACCATCGAAATAGTCCATCTATATCAATATACACCGAGAGGGAATAATTTTTTTTACAAGAGAGGAAATAGTTCATCCATCCATAATGCCCTCCTGCAGGTGCAGCGTTTTCTTCTTCTTCTTCTTCTTCTTCTTCTTCTTCTTCTTCTTCTTCTTCTTCTTCTTCTTCTTCTTCTTCTTCTTCTTCTTATTCTTCTTCTTCTTCTTCTTCTTCTTCTTCTTCGCCTTCGCCTTCTTGTTCTCATTCTCTGTGGGAGACGGCTTCGCAACAAGCTCTTTGGACCATGCAGCTATCTCGAAACTCACACGGGCATCGAGGGCAGCATATTTTACCCGCTCGTACGTCAAGGAATAATTCTCCCATCCAGACGACCTTAATGCCACCATCTCGTCACCCTTCTAAAGATTTGTACCGAGCACAAAATTTGCTACGTCGAATAGGGATGGTGTCTGTTTAGCACAATCTTCTACAGGAATTTTGATTATGGTTTGTAGGTCAGCGATGCTTTTCAAATCAAGGTTGTACGGCTCCAGCTTCTGTTTGTCCCCTTCGATGGCTGCCCCACAGAAGTATACGTCCTCTCGAGACAAGAAATCGTGAAGCTCACCTGGTATGGAGGGCGAGTGTATGATGTGGTACACCAAAACATCATCTTCGAGGCACAGCTGAAGGACGGCGACACGCTGGATCTTCCCAGGGGCATGCTCCGTGTACTCTGCGTCGAGACCGATGACCCTCGTCTCTACCTTTTTGAGGGAGTTGGATACATTATTGATCCACTGCCGAACAACCCTTGGGTGGACGGTGACGGTGGCAACTATGCGCATCGAGCCTTCGACGAGGACATGTTGGACGCTAAAAACCTGCATCTCGATCTCTTTTGCCATTTGGAACCTCCGGAACGGAGGGCTATGGTTTGGAGAATTAGGATTAGATGGCTAGTCTAACTGAAGTAGTAGATGATTATTTAAAGAGGTTAAAACAATGTGAACGCAGTGGGGTTTGGATGCAAATGAAGACGAAGGGGAGGTGAAGAAGCCGAGGTGAACCGGTTCCGGCGGAGAAGTAAATGGGAGAAGTGGCGTCAGCAGATTGATTAGACAGCTAGGTAGACTAAATGAAAAGGCTATGCGGGTAGACCGAGGAGTCGCACTGTTCGTGGTATCGTGCCCATCCTTCACGATAGGTGGGACCTATGCAAACAGATAAAAAATGTGTCGTAGCTTTTTTGAGCGCGTGAGTGGGAGACACAACATTCTCAGGTTAAGGAATACTCCCTCCGTTTAGGTGAGTATAAGTCACCTTATGAAAATCAGGTTTTCCCAAAACCTTTAGGCATGGAGCATTAACTTCCTGCTCGATCCCCTCCTAGCCTCGTTAGCCAGCGTTCTCTTCCTCTGTTGCCGCGTTCTACCTTTCCATTTTTCCTCTTCTCAAGTGTGGAACGATCTGCATGCCGTCCTTGATGCACTGTAAGCGACCAACGCATGCATCGCGGCAGGGCGTTGATTGGGCATGCACGAGAATTTGGTTCTGCTCGCAATATGGATGATACCTGAACGATGAAGTGAACAGGCATGCTAGCACGGGAGACCTATTTCCGCTATACAATACTGGAGTACTCATGTTCCTACTACTAGTAGTAGTAGTAGTAGTACAACTGTGGTACACTTGATGGTCAAAATACTATTCATCCGGTCCTCACAGTGAAGTGACAACACCTGCGCCTGACACTAGTCCAGGCGAGGCGGCGTGTTCGGGTTACCAAAGTTAGCCTCACCCTGTGCACTATGCAGTCTGTCACCGCCGTTGTACAGCACATTGGCGCCTCGCCTCGTCTCCCTCTCCGCTCCCATAGCACCACACCATCTCCATCTCCTTCTTGTCTCCGTCTCCGTCTCCATCTCACTGTGCCCTCGTGTACCGTCGCCTCACTCGCCTCCCCCAGTACCACTATTCCCTCGCTAGCCGCCTCAAGACATGACATCCTTCTCCCCCGTAAATCAAGCCCCCTTCCAAACTCCACCATGGCCGAACGCGAACCGCGCAGCATATGAGCCGCGATTGGAGCAATCTCCCCAGTGACATCCTCGACCTTTGTTGTTCGTGTATGGATATGTTGACCGCCCTGCGGCTGGCTGCATGCTCGAGGGACATGCACACGGCCATCGTCGAAGCGAGGCCTAAGCTTTTCAAGACACCCTGCTTGCTGCTATCTGGTCTTGCGAGATTGGCTCACCATGATACGGAGGCGCATGATGCCCTCGACTTCAATCCGATCTCCATTAGCCTAAACTTCTTTGCGGTATGTAGTGTGTCGCCAGACATCATTTCCTCGATTCGATCACCATCGTCAAAACTTCTTGGCAGGTATGTCTTTGGGTCGGCATGAACTCCCACTGGATGGCTGCCTTCAGAGAAGACGGTAAAAAGTTGGTGCTCGTGAACTTTCAGACCTCCCATGAGATTACCCTTCCTCCGTTGGATTATATAGAGTATTACCATCGCGGTCCAAGTCATCTAGATTACTACGCCAGTTGGATGGACCTTGTTTTGCAGAAGATTGTAATCTGCCAAGTACCCACATGACATGCGAATTACGCAGACTTCAAGCTAATTGCCTTGTTCGACCACGGACTCGCCTATCTTTATGCCGGTGCCTTTTTTAGCTGGAGACAACTCGGCTCGCAGTGGATCGTCGTCAAAGCTGATACACACTTCTGTGATGCTATTGAACACAATGGCATCATCTACGCGATCGACAAAGCAGATGGCACCACGTATTCTTTGGGACGGTAGCGTGTAAGTTGTTTACGTCTCATGTTAATGATGACGCCATGACACTGTTTGAACTTTTTGTGATGATTGGCATATCCCTGTTTGAGCAGAATTTGAGTAGAACTATGGAAATATATTAGAGACACTGTAAATCAGCTATATTTGGAATGAGTTAATTCATGCTATTGTGACCATGTCATTAAAGCCAATTTGTCCCCTGAATAATCAAATGGTTAGGAATATATGGATATTATCCTTATTTTACAGTAATCTATATACTACTACTAAATATGAGTGTGTATCAATGGCCATGTTAGTTTCCTCATTTTCATGATGTAGAAACATGCACCACAATCGTTGGTTTCATCTAACCATACATTAGGGAAGTAAATGTGCATATGGAGAACTCTATATTTGGATGTAGTGAAATCCTGTAATGCTTACCATGTGTACATACCTATATTCGCAGCAATCAATGGCTAGAATAATATCCTCACAAAATTTTTGCCCACAGAACATGAGTATATAACAATGCATGGTCTGTTAGTTACCTTGAAGAATTTGTTTGTGAGGACAGAACATGATTACATAACATGCATGACATGGTAGTTTCCTGTGAAGAATCGATTGCGAGATAACATGAGTATAATCATGCATGGCACTTCTATATTTTCGAACCCAGTATACATTTCCCTGTATTTTCCTCCTGGGCCCAACAGGGACATATCAATGTTGTTTCTTGCATTATCCTACCAGACTCGAACAATGCTGATCTTACATTAACAATGCCTGTCCTTTTTGATATGATGCAGTGTCCCTACAGTTAACGCCCTTTGTAATCACACCACCTTTGCCAAAAACAGCGAAGCACAACTGGTTCCTCGCTCGATCAGACGACGGCAAAAGACTGATGATCATTCGGACACATGAGCCGGAAAAGTTATATTGCAAAACCCCATTGTATACAAGCACCGTAATACGTGAGTATCCGGACGATGGTTGTTACGCCTATGAGCAGGATACCAGCTTTGTTGGGGCCTTTAGGATTTTTTAGTTGGGCTTGGTTCACACTCTCTGTTTCTCGGACTCAATTATCCGATTAACCAGGAGATCAACGTTGGCAAGGACCTTGATGGCAGAGAGGCTCTATTTGCTATGGAAAACTGTGTCTACATGGCGAGCCCTAGGAGTTCGGGAACATACTCCCCTGATTGTCAATGATACAGCCTGTAGCCAAAAGAAGGTGAGAATGACAAAGGCATCCGGATTAACTTTGATCCTTGGATGTCTCAATTACGACAGGCAGTGATGTGGTTCAAGCCTTCAGGTTGATAGGTAATTGGGCTGTTGCATCGAAAGGGTGGAGTACTGGTGTCTCCGGATCACTAGTCGCTGAAGCGGGGCCGCAAATTATGATGGTGTTGGATCATCTCTTCGAATGACTTTGTTGTCTTTGCTGCTGGTTCTGAACGGGTAGTTCTTTCTTTTGTTATGTATATTCCTTGTCATTTGGTCATCCTCGTCTATGTCACTCTTTCTATGTAATAGTTGCTTCTGTTTAGAATGTCATTCTAAATGCGGATCACGAGAGTCCGAGCGCCGCAGATGGAGTACGTTTTGGTGGTGTAGCAAGACTTCTTATGAACTATCATGTCTTGCTGTTTATGTCAAGAGTAGTCACTAGTTAGTGTTTGAATGTTGTATATATCGTTGTTTCGAACTGTTTATTGTCTCAAACTACGGTGGGCTAAATGAGGTCATCACCATTCTCCAAAGGTTCGTAGAGTATATCTCCTTTTTCAAGTTATATAATTTGAGCTCACTTGTCTTTTCGATAATGTACACTTGTTTGGGCCAGTGAGGTGTCGTTGAATATGGGCCGAGTAGTAACGCAATGCCAAACATGTCAATTATGACTCTCGGGTCGGGCTCTCAAAAGATCCTGAAAAAAAAAGGTCGGGCTCTCCAAAAAAGAAAGAATAAGGACTCTTAGGCCGACATGTGGGCCCCACCGGTGTTTTCGTGCACTTGCGTGCCGAGAGCATATTGGCGGGTGCTCGAAATTCATGCTACCTTTTCATCCCCAGTCTCCCGCCCCTCCCCCACCTCTGGAATCTCGATTCCTACTCCAGTTCCCCCAAATCCCCTCTCAGACTCCCCTGACTCAAGCGCACTATCATGTCGCCAGTCAACACGGATCTCCGAGCCAGAGATCCTGAGGTCCGTCCTGCCTTCGGTCGCTGCGTGATGTCGCTCAACAGTGGCATGGCGGCGCTTGACGACCAGTTTGCCGGCAAAGTGCTGATGGTAACCATCAATGGCAACCGGCCTCCCGTCTCGCCGGACGACCTTGTCAAAGCTCTTGGCATTGCGCACGACATCCAAATAAGTGACTTGATCGTCGAAGTCTGTCCGCCACCGGCTGATTTCTTCGTCAGGTTCCGAACAACTTTCGACTGCAGTCGTGTGTTCGAATCTTCCTGGCGTTTGTTCTGCGATGGCGCTAGTGAGCTTTGATCGGTGGCACCCAGGATGGGGCTCGGTGCCCTCTGAGCTTGAGTTTTTAACAAAGCTTACCTTCCACGACCTGCCTCGACGTGCTTGGAACAGCGAGTCCATGATTGAGCTTATCAACGACCTTCGAGGTGAGCTCGTAAGGATGTTTGTTCCTCCAGACAGCTGGGCTCTAACGGTTATGGCATGGATGAAGAAGCCGTCCACCATACCGAAGGTGATTGGTGTTGAGATATCGGAGCAGGAACCGGGGTTGTACTATTCGTCGCCACCAAGGCCACCGCGGACCACGTTAGGGATGTACCTGTATCGAGTGTTCGTGCATGTCGAAGAAGTGGTCAATCCATCAATCGAAGTCCTGCCGCCGCCGCTGGTGCCAGGGTCCGTCGACGATGTCCATTACAGGAGTCAACGTCAGACTTTCCCCGTGTTGCTCGGAACGATGGATGGCACAGGGCCTACTCCATCGCGCGACGGAGGCCACTGCTTCTTTGGGAGAAGAGACAGGGCTGGCTGCCTGGATGTGCTCTAATTTGAGGTAACAACTGAATCTTGTCAAATAGTACTAGTTAAATCCGAGCTATGGGTCCAAGCAATCGATATGCCAAGACATTTTATTGTGACCTGTTCTAATTTTGTACCTGAACTTTTTTTAGAAAGGGTTGTACGTCAACTTAATGTGCTAGCAGAACTTATTGTGTTGTCTTTTTGTTTTCTTTGCACAACATTCAAGATATTTCCTCGTCATTTATAAAGACGATGAACCGTTATGTACGACTTCGTTGGTTTCAACATCGCCCTTCCCGTAGCGATCCACTGCTTCCATCCTGATTGTGCCGCCTGCGTGAAATTTTTGTATGCAAGTTCAGTGTGCTATGATGTTCTATATGATTGTGTCAACTATATAAGTTTTTACTGAGCATCAGCAATGCATATGGCTGAAAGATGTATTTATGAGCATCGACCGATGGGTCTCTCTCTCTCTCTCACACACACACACACGCACACACACACGCACACGCACAAGTGGGACCCGTTCAATTATTTATTTGCTCGTGACGGCTTTTAATTAGGTTCCACTGTAATCTAACTTTTTTATTAAGTTATTAATTTAGATCAGTGACTTCAAAAAGTTGTCTGAAGCCTTGTTTGGGCCTTTCCGCGTCCCCTGAATGTGGGCTGAGTAACCATGTTAGGTTGTACTGCATTACACAGCCTCTTTTTCAACATCAGCAATGCAATCAATGACAGTTGTACACAATATCCGGGTCAACTTGTTATCCGCCCCGCTGGGCTGCAAAGTTTCCTAGAAGGTATGCATTAGGCTTAACAAGAAAATGTACTTTAAGATATAATAAATGGGATGTAATTATAATAACTGGGCAATTACTATGCACCAAACACGTAATTAGTTTGAAAAATATATTATTTTTGGAATTTGGAAATTTTAATTTCATTACTTGTTGCGCTACAAGTAATATTTCGTTGGATTTTAACGTAATACAACTTTATTTTGAAATTATATTTAACCTGACTAGAAATTTCGGATAAAAATATTTCGGATCCCATCAAAATGTGGGATTTTTTTTTGAATTCTGTTCTGAGCGGTTGTTTGAAATTATTAATCGTTGTCCTAGCTAGAAGTTGGGTTGTACTTTTAACAAACCCGTAAATGGGCTGTAGTAAATTCCATTAGAATTGAAAATGGGTTGTACATTCTTACAAATCGCAAACGGGCTATATGTTCTCTGCCAAATCCGAGCTGTGGGCCTACTAAGTTGACGCGTACCAAGGGCTTTGTCAATAGTCAATATAAACGATTCTAGCTGCAGTGATCGTATGATGTCCATCCAACGGCCGTAGTGCTTCTTTAACCTCTGGTCTTCTTGCTCCAGCCGCCCAAAGCAGCGCCGGTCGTGTTGCGTGCTCCTGCCTCCCGTGGCCGGTTGTGATGCCGCGGAGGACTCACCGCCTGCATTACTCCCACCGCTGGCCAGGCCATCCCTCTACTCACCCACACCCCCTGTTATTCCGCGGCGACGGAAGCCTCACACCGCAGCCGAACCAGTGAACCCTCAGATTCTCTCCGCTGGCTACCACCGATGCGTTTTCCCGGCTCCACGCCGTCCCCTTCCTAGGCCTCGCCAGGTCCGCACCACCGCCTGGTGCTCTCGGCGCGGGCGTGGTCAACGTGGTCAACGACCGACTTCCATCGGAAGAGTCTTCAGACGTGGAGAGGTCGACACCGGTCCAGCGGCCGCAAGGAAGTGCCTCCTTATTACGCGCAAAATAATTATTCCTCCACCGACAGAGGGACCCACCGGATGGGCCACCTTATTTCGTGAAAAACGCTTCTCGACCGCTGGGACCCACCAGACGGTCCAACAGATTTCGTGAAAAACGTTCCTCAGGCTGTCACTCGGACCCACCGGAAGTGCCTCCTTATTATGCACAAAAATGAATACTCCCTCGCTAGCTGGGACCCACCATGGTGGGAGGCTGACTTAATGGGCCTACTAAGTTGATCGACGGGGCCTTTGTCAACTTTGGTCAATATGAATGATTCTAGCTCCAGTGACCGTACGATGGCCATCCAAAGGCCGTTGTGCTTCTTCAACCTCTGGTTCTTGCTCCAGCCGCCCAAAGCAGCGCCGGTCATGCCGCATGCCCCTGCCTCCCGTGGCCGGCTGTGCTGCCGCGGAGACCTCACCGCCCCTACTATTCCCGCCGCTGGCCAGGCCCTGCAGCGACGGTAGCCTCACACCGCAGCCGAACCAGTGAACCCTCGTACTCCTCTCCGCGCGGGCTTCCACTGCCGCGTCTTCCCCGGCTCCCCGTCGTCCCCTTCCTAGGCCTCGCCGTCGTCCACCACCGTGGTGCTCTCGGTGCGGCGTGGTCAATGTGGTCAACGACCGACTTCCATCGGAAGAGTACTGTACATGGAGAGGCTGACAGCTGGGTCCACGGCAGCCGCAAGGAAGTGCCTCCTTATTACGTGAAAAATAATTATTCCTCCACCTGACAGCAGGGACCCACCAGACGGGCCACCAGTATTTCGCGAAAAAAATGTTTCTCGACATCGGGACCCACAGGATGGGCCACCGATTTCATGGAAAAACGTTCCCCATTGTCAGCTCGGACCCACCGGCAGTGCCTCGTTCGGCCGCACAAAAAATGAATACCCCCTGCTAGCTGGGACCAACCTTGGTGGGAGGCTGACTTGTGGGCCTACTAAGTTGACTGGGACGGAGGCCTTTGTCAACTTTAGTCAATATATGAACGATTCTAGCTCCAGTGACCGTATGATGTCCATCCAACGGCCGTAGTGCTTCTTCAACCTATGGTCTTCTTGCTCCAGCTGCCCAAAGCAGCCGGTCGTGTGCCGCCGCTTCCTGCCGCCTGCGTGGCCGGGTTGTGATGCCGCCGGAGGCCTCACCGCCCCTACTACTCCCATCGCTGGCCAAGCCATCCTCTACGCACTCCACACCCCTCGTTATTCTGCGGCGACGGCAGCCTCACACCGCAGCCAACGAGTGAACCCTCATACTCCTCTCACGCGTGGGCATCCACCGCCGCGTGTTCCCGGCTCCGCGTCGTCCCCTTCCTAGGCCTCGCTGCCGCCCACCGCCTGGTGCTCTCGGCGCGGGCGTGGTCAACGTGGTCAAGGAATGGCTTCCATCGGACATGGATCAGACGTGGAGAGGCCGATACCGGGTCCACGGCCGCAGCAAGGAAGTGCCTCCTTATTACGCGCAAAATAATTATTCCTCCACCTGGCAGCAGGGACCCACCGGACGGGCCACCGTATTTAGCGAAATTTCCCCCTGTCTGCTGGGACCCACCAATTACATCTTCGCACGCAAGAACGTGCGTCCGAAAAAAAATGATTCGCCCCCCTGACTGCTGGGACCCACCAGCTACATCTTCGCACGCAAGGAAGTGCTCATACCGGGACCCACCTGGTCGAAGCGCACGAAGCGTTGTCATTCTGGTCGCGAACGGTACGCATATATATACTAGTGGATGTAGAGGTGCGACGTGTCGTAGTAGAGGCGCCGCACGTAGCATGTACACGCATTTACAGCCGGAGAGGGTGCAAGAAAGAAAATACGCCCACGCACGTACATACGGGCAGGGTCTCGAACGCCTATCGCGCATACGCACATGGCTGGGTCGGAGCGAGAAACAGCATCGCTGCCGTGTTCATGGGGAGCCAACCGCTAGGTCGGAACGGAATGCGTGGTCGTGTTCATCGGGAGGGCTTGGATGGAACAGGCGATGGAACGAGGCCCGCGCATCGCGACAACGGAGGAAACGGCCTTGTGTTTCACCGCCATGTTCAAACGGAGTCTGTTGATCGAGGGGCTGGCATCGCAAAACGGATTTAAACGGGCCTCCTACGGTCAAACGGGGTCCCGTTGATCGGGAGGGTGTGGCGCATCAAGAAAACGGATTTAAACAGACCTCCTACGGTCAAACGGGTTCCTGTTCATCGGGAGGGGTGTGGCGTACCGCAAAATGGGACTCCACGGGATACTATTCATCTCCACCGTTGACCTCCTCCAGCCTCCACGGGCTACCGTCGACCTCCTCCAGCCTCCACGGGCTCATGTTCATCCAGCCTCCACCACGCGCTACTCCACCAGCTACTGTTCAACCACCCCTCCACGGGCACCCCTCCACCGTCTACTGTTCATCCAGCCCTCCACACCACGGGGTCCTGTTCAACCATCCCTCCATGGCCACCCCTTCACGGCCACCCCTCCACCGTCTACTGTTCATCTAACCCTCCACACCACGGGGTCCTGTTCATCCAGAGGCAACGCCACCACTCACTGTTCATCCAACCCCCCGCAACACTCACCGCTCATCCAATCGATCGGCTTGATTAGTAGCAAGAGCAAAGGAATCGCTCCATCGGGTTCGCCATCACCATCGATCGAGCGCCGGGTTCAAGAACGCGTAGAGTTCGCAAAGTGCAATCGCTCGGGTTCAGTTAGAGCCCAACGCCTCGCTCGGGTTCAGTTAGAGCCAACGCCTCGCACAAACGCGCGTACGTGTGCGAGAGAAACGCGCATCACTCGGCCCCCGACCTCCCACCTTAACCGGCAACTCCCCGAAATTTTCGTACCCCTTGCTTCTACCATGGTTTTTTCCGTCATGGACGGCCCAAAGAATGTCATGCAGCTGCATCTCCGCCCGCCTGTGACGAAAAGCCCATTTTCTGTCATGATTTTTGTCATAGAAGTAGGAGCCCACCACATCTATGATGATACCGGGTTCTGTCACAATTATCATCATAGAAGTGTCATATGTATGACAGAAAAAAATTCGTCCGGCCCAAAATGTCACGGATGTGTCTTTTTTTTGTAGTGAATCACATATGTCAGTGCAGAAATTTAACAGTACAGCGTCATGAAGAACACTGAGGACTGGCTCGAAGCCTGGCAGAGATTCCATGTCCACATGAGGAATGTGTGCATGATCGAAGACTTTGTCTTTGTTGAACAAAGACCGAGGAATAGAAATTAGCCTGGCCGCCGCCCGTAAACGCCTCTTCCTTATGCGAGCAGAATCATAGGGGTTGTAATCTGTGAAGAACGCATGCTCGCCGAAGAAATCTTCAGCCTTGAACTTTTGCTTCCTTGAGAATGGATCCTTTGGCTTTGGTAGTGGAGTGTTAGTGAGTTGCATCACGACTTCAGAAATCGCAACCTCAGGTCTTCAGGCTGAGGAATTTCTGGTTCCTCTTCAGTGCCAGTCTGCGTGTTCAAGTGATCAGCAGCAGCAGTTTCTTCACCACTAGTGGCTGGAATTTCTTCACGTACAGATGAAGTGGGGTGAGTTTCTTCAGAGCCCATTTGAACGGTTGGTGCAAGGGACTGAGGTATTTGTTGTAAAGGGGTGAAGAGTGGAGAATTGGGGTGCAGACTTTCCCAAAAGTCATCATTCATCACTGGCGTAGTGCACCCAATATCCACGTCTTCATCTTCCATTTCTTCAACGCCAGCCTCTTCAGCTGTGAACTGAGGCATGGGCGAGGAGACAACATGTGTTGAAGGGATAGCATCCACTTCAATTTCTTCATCAATCTGCTCGACGGGCAAAGCGTAATGATTTTCTTCATCGATCCGCTTAGGGATCACATATTCTTCACCAAAAGGAACAAGGTCCTTTGATGGCATGGCTGAGATCGGAACAGCATCAATTGGATTTGCAAATGAACTTGTCAGAGGCTTCATTTTCTTTGGAGCTGAGGAATCTGAAGCAGCTGATGCTTTCCATTTCTTCACAGTTGCACGCTCTGCAGCCTTGGTCTTCTTCACATCTAATGCAGATGGAAGGATTGGAGTTGGTGTAGGCGCAGGAGGAGCAGAGGAACCTAGTTGAATTTCTTCAGGCACAACTGATGCAATTGCCCTGACTTCTTCATTTTCTTCAGGCGCACCACTAGTGGATGCCCTGGCAATTTCTTCGGGCCGGAATGCGCCATCAGCCCTGGAACTAACATTTTCTTCAGCAGTCTGAAAGTTATCAGCGGTGCTGGCATGTTCTTCAGTTTGCTGAGCAGAAGCTTCAGCCTGAGGAATTTCCTGTTGCGATGGGGCTGCAACATTGAGGTGAATTTCTCAGACAGTTTAACAAATCCGACTTTGGCACCTTGCCAATCAGCATAGTAGGCATTGAAGTTACTGCTGAGGGCTTTGATTTCAGACTGGATTTTGATAAGCTCATCAGTTGTCATAGAGATAACATTGGTCTTCAAATACTTTTCTTTCCTATATTGTGCCTTCTTGATCTGCCTGGCCTTCTCAAATTTCCATTTTTCTTCAGAGATGAAATGGGTCAGCATGTGACTTTGGCCAGGAGTCAAATGGAAATCAGGCATAGGAGTGTCTGGATCCTTGTGCCAGAGATCAATATAATCGAGGATCATCTTAGGATCCAATAACAGTGGCACATTGGTGCCTTTGGCTCTAGCGGCCCTGACTTGCCTCTCTTTGATGATTTCAGCAATTTCATCATCATTAGCTTCGTCTTCTTCAGACGACACTTGGAAGGTGACTTGCTTCTTTTGAGGACTAGGGCGAGGACCTCGTCTAGCAGTTGCCTTTGTCTTCAGCAGGGCTGGTCCCGTTGAAGAATTTGGTGCAGCCGAGGAACTAGCTGAGACACCTGAGGCAATGGAGATGCCTGCCGTACTTTGGCACGTGGCAAGATGCACAAAAGTGCAGGACTTTGCCTGAGCGGGTGAAGACTTTGGCGGAGGAGCTGAAGATTCTGGAGGAGCAGGAGCAGCATGAGGAATTGGCCGTGAGGGCTTTGAGGATTCTGGCCGTGAGGGCATTGCTGAGGAACTAGGCCTTGAGGGCACTGGAGGTGAAGCACTTGGCTTGCGCGCGGGCTTCTTTGCCATAGATTTCTTTGGCTTGACAGCAGAGGCCTCAGCAGAGGCAGCAGCAGCAGCAGAGTCCTCATTGAATTTCCTCACTGCTTCTTTGGCTTGCCTGGCCAGCTTGGCTTGGCGCTTTGCCCATTCATTAGGATAATCCTCACCGCACTTGAGGCTGGTGGGATCTGCTACTTGGCCAGGTGCCAATGGTGGTCTTGGGCATGGAGGATTGAGTGCGAATTTCTTCATGTACTTTGGAGTTACATACCTTTACTCCCTCCATTCTCTTGCCCATCTCCTTTCAATCCTCTGTATGCGCACCTTGCGCTGATTTTTGTTTTCTTTACCAAACTTGGCCTCATAAGGTGTGCAATAGTCTTTGTAAATGTCATCAGGGATTTCAAAGGCAGTCATGACCTCAGGCTTCTTTCCTCCTTTCTGAGGCTTCTTACCGTCTGCCATTTTCTTTAGTTGAGGAATTTTAACAATCGAATTCTCTGAAGAAGTATGCAACTTTTCTTCGAGGAACGCTGCAAATGAGTTAAGTTGATGAGAACCTAGTGATTCAAAGCAATGACATGAGTAATCGTGGAACAGATTATAGTTGCGAGGAATTTGGAGAGGTCATATGCATTCTCAGAAGGTTTTTTTTAAGAACAAGTTTGAGGAATTTTGACCAGATGAGTCTTGAATAATTTCACTAAGCGTTCTTTGTCTTAGGTTCCAGAGTTGTATAGATCGAAGATCCACATAATTGAGGAATCTTAAAAAATGATGCTTAGAGAAACGAATCAAGAACAGATGACATGTGAGGTGTTCAGTGTGTGAGGATTTGAAGAATAAAACACCTTTGAGGATTTTGTAGAAATCATTTGAATCAAAGAGGGCAGTAAAAGTAACATTTAATTACTTCGAACGAAGAACACGCATTTAACTATGAGATGGAGAGGTAAAGTTCGCTGGCAGATCTTCCACGCCTCTAACTCGGGCGGAGGAAGACGGCTACGGGCGGGCGGAGTGAAGATTTCATGCCGGGCGCAGTACGACAAATGACGAGGTCGAGGCAATGAAGCTCTTCCTCACCGGTGACGATGAAGTAGCGGTGGCGCTAGGGTTTGAGAAGCTCGAGCGGGAGAGAGAGGTCGAGCGGAGTAAAGGAAGTGAGGAAGGGGAGAGGGGGTATTTATAGCCATGGTGAAAAACTATTCGCCCGAAGATTTAGGACTTAACGTGCTCTGACCCTTCTCATTCGCATGACATGTGTCACCCACGCATCAAAAAGTGGAGATTGTGTTAGATCATGGGTGAATAGATAAGTCTATCGTGGGAAGCGGAACGGTTTGAGCGGCAAAGCCGAAAATTTGGATAAGATAAGTTAAAAGTTCCGTTCGCAAATTCTTCAGCTGACAAGGACACAGTGAAGGTTTCGAACGAGTTTCAAATAGAACGCACATGAAGAATTTGTGAATAGATTGGGTTGAGTATAGCACAGAGGGGGAAGGGTCCGATCACATTCACTTAGCAGAGGAACAACTTGAAGAAATAGCCATAAGTGAATGATGTAGAGGACATAAACCCATATATATATATATATATATATATATATATATATATATATATATATATATATATATATATATATATATAGTCAATGATGAAAAACGACGGAACCAGTGAAGATTTTGCAAAGTTGAAGAATTTGAAAAAACTGAAGAATTTCAAAACTGAGGAATTTCAAAACTGAGGAAAAACTCAAATTGAAGATTTTCAACTTTGGTGGTGGCGTGACCCATAGTATAAGAATGATGATTTCAGACACCGCGTAAAATTGTCGTAGGGTTCTGAGAATCAAATTCTTCATTAATTTCTTCACACTTAGAGTGTTGTTCTTCATTGATTGAAGAAAAAAGTTTCTTCATGTGTTGCACATCTAAGTCATCAATTTTGCATAAGTGTTAGGATGAGTGTCCTATTCAAAGAACATTCAAAGATTCTAAGATATTTAGTTCACACCGCAACTTGCTAAATCTCTTCTCATCCAAGGGCTTTGTGAAGATATCGGCTAGCTGTTCTTCAGTCTTCACATGCTCAATGGAGATGTCGCCCTTCAACACATGATCACGAAGAAAATGATGACGAATCTGAATGTGCTTTGTCTTCGAGTGCTGAACTGGGTTGTGAGCAATCTTGATGGCACTCTCATTGTCACAGTAGAGAGACACATTCTTCACATTGATGCCATAATCCTTGAGAGTTTGCCTCATCCACAACAATTGAGCACAGCAAGAACCAGCAGCAATGTACTCAGCTTCCGCGATGAGACGGTGATACGCAGATTCGCTTTCTTCGAGGACCAATGCACCAAAGATCGCCCGAGGAAATGACAAGTACCAGATGTTGACTTGCGGTCCACACGATCACCAGCATAGTCGGGGTCAGAATATCCAATGAGATCAAAAGCAGAGCCCTTGGGGTACTATAATCCTAGTGTTGGTGTGTGAGCTAGATATCGAAGAATATGCTTCACAGCCTTATGGTGTGATTCCTTCGGTGTAGCTTGAAATCGGGCACACATGCAAACACTAAGCATTATATCTGGCCTAGATGCACATAAGTACAATAAAGAACCAACCATGGAGCGGTATACCTTGTGATCGAAGTCAATACCATTTTCATCAGTACATAGATGGCCATTAGTGGGCATAGGAATTCTAACGCCTTTGCAGTCTTGCATGCCGAATTTCCTCAGAACATCCTTGAGATATTTCTCCTAAGATATGAATATGCCATTGCGCTGTTGACGAATTTGAAGACCTAAGAAGAATTTCAACTCTCCCATCATAGACATTTGATATTCTTCACTAATCATATAGGCAAATTCATCACTGTAACGTTGGTCAAGATAGCCAAAGATAATATCATCAACGTATATTTGGCACACAAATAGTTCACCATCATAAGATTTAGTAAAGAGAGTAGGGTCGAGTGAACCGGGTGTGAAGCCATTCTTCATGAGGAATTCCTTCAAAGTGTCATACCACGCCCGAGGGGCCTGCTTGAGGACATAGAGGGCCTTGTTGAGTCTGAAGACTTTGTCAGGATTCTTTGGATCTTCAAAACCTGGGTGTTGAGCAACATATACTTCTTCCTCAAGCTTACCATTGAGGAATGCACTTTTCACATCCATTTGATATAAAGTGATATCATGATGGTTAGCATAAGCAAGTAATATGCGAATAGCCTCAAGTCTAGCAACATGTGCAGAAGTTTCATCGAAATCAACTCCTTCAACCTGTGTGTAGCCTTGAGCTACAAGTCGTGCCTTATTCCTCACCACAAGGCCATTTTCATCTTTCTTGTTGCGGTAGATCCACTTTGTGCCAATGATATTATGCTTGCGAGGATCTCGGACGTTTGACCAGTTCCCGTGACGTTGTTGAGCTCGAATCGATGTAATTTCTTCTTGCATGGCCTGAATCCACTCGGTGCTCCGTAAATGCTTCATCTACCTTAGTGGGCTCTGTGATAGAGACAAAAGCATAGTGTCCACAAAAGTTAGATAAATGTGAAGCTTTTGAGCGTGTGAGAGGACCCGGTGCTTCAATGTCATCGATGATCTTTTCAACTTGCACTTCTTTTGCAACGCGAGGATGAGCTGGTTGTCGCCGAGGAATTTGATCGGCATTTTCTTCAAAGACCATTTTCTTCAGCATTTTCTTCAGTGCATCAGCTCGACGTTCTTCACGCTCGAATGAATTCTTCACAGATTCTTCAAGAGGGAATGACATCCTCAAGAGCCTTGAACTTGATAGAATCCTCGTGTCTTGGTTCATCTATCACAGAAGGTAGGTGCTCTCTTTGCGAGCCATTAGTTTCATCGAACCACACATCTACAGCTTTCAACAATCTTGTGAATAACATTGTTGAAGACTCAGAGGTGTGCGAGTCCTTTCCGTAACCAAGCATAAAACCTTCATGTGCTTTCGATGCAAATTTAGCATTGTGATGAGGATCTCTAATCCAACATTTAGCACCGAAGACTTTGAAATAACTCACATTCGGTTTCTTGTCAGTGAGGAGTTCATAGGCAGTCTTCTTGAAGAATTTGTGAAGATATACCCTGTTGATGATGCGGCATGCAGTGTAAATTGCCTCAATCCAGAGTGATGAGGCGTCTTGTACTCATCAAGCATAGTGCAAGTCATCTCAACAAGAGTTCTGTTCTTGCGCTCCATGACGCCATTTTGCTGAGGAGTATAAGGAGCAGATAACTCATGAGTAATACCAAGTTCATCAAGATAGTCATCAAGACCAGAATTCTTGAACTCGGTTCCATTGTCACTCGATGTGCTTGATCTTCACACCAAAGTTGGTTGAAGCCCTCGAGGAAAATCGTTTGAAGACTTCCTGCACTTCATGTTTGTAAGTAACAATGTGTACCCATGTGTAACTAGAGTAATCATCAACAATAACAAAGCCATATAGAGATGCATCATTAGTGACTGCTGAGTAATGATTAGGACCAAAGAGGTCCATGTGAAGCAATTCGAATGGTTGAGTAGTGGTCATGATAGTCTTCACTGGATGCTTGGCCTTGGTCATTTTTCCAGCTTCACAGGCCCCACACAAGTGATCCTTGAGGAATTTGACATTCTCAATGCCAATGACGTGCTTCTTCTTCGCAAGCATGTGCAAATTCCTCATGCCTACGTGACCAATTCATCGATGCCATAGCCAGCCTTCTGAAGCTTTTGCAAGTAGGCACACGGCTGGTTGAGGTCCTGTAGAGAAATCAACAATGTACAAGTCTCCTCTCCTAAAGCCTTCGAAGACTTTGGAATTGTCAGCTTCCATAACCACAACACAACGATACTTTCCAAAGACAACAATCATATCAAGATCACAAAGCATTGAGACAGACATAAGGTTGTATCATAAGGACTCAACAAGCATGACTTTGTCCATGTGTCGATCCTTTGTGATCGCAACCTTACCTAGACCCAATACCTGACTTTTGCCTTTGTCAAATGAAGATGATATGCTTCAGATGCGATGGTGATAAGGGAGCATCCATCAATAGATTCTTGTCACCACCATGTGATTTGTACATCCACTATCAAGGACCCACTCAGTGGCTTTGGGTTGATCATCCTGCGGATGAATTAGTGCAGCTTACGAACTCATATACTTCATCAGTGAATAATATGATATCAAATTCATTAGATGAATTTCATCAAGCAATAAAACAGATATAGCAGTATGAGGACGTGTGAAATGAAAGTTCATTTCTTCATGATTAGCCTCAAGGCCCTTTCGTGCATTTTCGCCTGCCCCCAAAGAAATTCTTCTTCAGACGTTAAAGCACGTCTAGAGACCTGAACCTGCAGAAGAGATTATTTATTTTTCTTCACAACCCACATATGAAGTGTTGGCAAAGATTTCATCACTCATGAGCTCCATATGAGAATGGTGGCAAAGAAGCCGCACCATTTCATTTCACATAAGAGGGGTTAGGGTAAGCATATGAATAAGCAGAGAAATTCTTCGAGGACTTATGAACATAATGGTTTGAGGAATAATGCACATATTCATAGCCCTTAGCTCTACCCTGCGAAACAAAGTTGTTAGCATGATGATAATCATGTGAGGACTTTGATCCTTTTGAGGAATTTGATCCACGTGAGGAATTTGGTCCGTATGAGGACTTTGATCCATATGAAGAAATTGGTCCATATGAAGAGTTTGATCTGGGGTTCCTATTCTTCACAGGTGGTGTCATGAGGACATTCACCTGAAGAGTTTCAAGGCACCTTTTGGGAACCCAGATTTTCTTCATAGGGGAACCGTTCCTGCAGCTTAGTGCCAACATATCTAGCAAATACTTCACCATTCTGATTTTTGAACAGTTTATAGTTGGAGTCAAATGACTCATCAGAAGAATGAGGAGATTCACATGTAAAGCCAGATAAGTTAGATGGATCAACTGGTGGTCCCTTTGCAGCAACCCATGAGGTTTTGGGGTACTGCTCAGGCTTCCAATATGTACCATCAACATTGATTTTCCTCTCAAAGGCAATACCCTCTTTCCTAGGGTTCTGTTGAGTATCTCGCTTTTAAGTACATCACAAAGAGTCCGATGCCCTTTGAGGCTTTTGTACATGCATGTCATGTACAATTCCTTCAAATTGCATCGTCAAGGATACTAGCAATTTCCTCGGATGAGGAATTAGTGATAGCAGAGGCAGGTGAAGAATTTGTAACAATAGAAGCATTTGAACATTCAGGTGAAGAATTAGCAGATTCACGTTCAATGCACTTTAAGCATGGAGGAACAAATTCTTCCTGAGAAGCGCTGATTTGTTGAGCAAGTAATGAATCGCGCTCTGCTACGTCTTGAGCTTGCGTTGGTTTTCCCTGAAGAGGAGGGGATGATTCAGCACAGTAGCGTAAGTATTTCCCTCAGTTTTTGAGAACCAAGGTATCAATCCAGCAGGAGGCCACGCGCAAGTCCCTCGTACCTGCACAAAACGATAGCTACTCGCAACCAACGCGATTAGGGGTTGTCAATCCCTTCACGGCCACTTACGAGAGTGAGATCTGATAGAGATAATATTTTTGGTATTTTTGGTATAAAGATGCAAAGTGAAAAGTAAAAGCAAACTAAAAACAAAGAAAGTATAAAAGTGATGGAGATTGATATGATGAGAATAGACCCGGGGGCCATAGGTTTCACTAGTGGCTTCTCTCAAGAGCATAGATATTCTACGGTGGGTGAACAAATTACTGTTGAGCAATTGATGTAATTGAGCATAGTTATGAGGTTATCTAGGTATGATCATGTATACATGCATCACGTCCGAGACAAGTAGACCAAACGATTCTCGCACCTACTACTATTACTCCACTCATCGACCGCTATCCAAAGATGCATCTAGAGTATTAAGTTAAAAACAGAGTAACGCTTTAAGCAAGATGACATGATGTAGAGGAATAAATTCATGCAATATGATAAATACCCCATCTTGTTATCCTCGATGGCAACAATACAATACGTGCCTTGCAACCCTTTCTGTCACTGGGTAAGGACACCGCAAGATTGAACCCAAAGCTAAGCACTTCTCCCATTGCAAGAACTACCAATCTAGTTGGCCAAACCAAACGGATAATTCGAAGAGACTTGCAAAGAAACTCAATCATTCATAAAAGAATTCAGAGAAGAATCAACTATTTTCCATAGATAAGCTGGATCATAAACCCACAATTCATCAGTCTCAACAAACACACTGCAAAAAGAAGATTACATCGAATAGATCTCCACGAGAGAGGGGAGAACATTGTATTGAGATCCAAAAAGAGAGAAGAAGCCATGTAGCTACTAGCTATGGACCCGAAGGTCTGAAGTAAACTACTCACACTTCATCGAAGGGGCTATGGTGTTGATGTAGAAGCCCTCCGTGGTGGATGCCCCCTCCAGTGGAGCTCCGGAACAGTCCCCAAGATGGGATATCGTGGATACAGGAAGGTACGGCGGTGGAATTAGGTTTTTTGCTCCTCCTCTGATCTGTTGGGGGTACGTAGGTATATATAGGAGGAAGGAGTACGTCGCTGGAGCGTCAGGGGGCCCACGAGGTAGGGGGGCGCGCCCTCCACCCTCGTGATCGCCTCTAGCACTTCTTGGAGTAGGGTCCAAGTCTCCTGGATCACGTTTGGGGAGAAGATCACGCCTCGAAGGTTTCATTCCGCTTGGACTCGCTTGATATTCCGCTTCTTCAAACACCGAAATAGGCAAAAACAACACCTGGGTTGGGCCTCCGATTAATAGGTTAGTCCCAAAAGTAATATAAAAGTGGAAAATAAAGCCCAATATAGTCCAAAACAGTAGATAAAGTAGCATGGAGCAATAAAAATTATAGATACGTTGGAGACGTATCGTGCACCCCAAGCTTAATTCCTGCCGTCATTCTAGTAGGTAAATGATAAAAAGAGAATTTTTGATGCGGAGTGATACTTTGGCATAATTTAAATATAAATCTTCTTACTTGTGATATGAATATTCAGATCCGAAAGATTTAAGACAAAAGTTCATATTGACATAAAAATAATAATACTTCATGCATACTAATCAAAGTAATTATGTCATCTCAAAATAACATAGCCAAAGAGAGCTCATCCCTACAAAATCATATGGTTAGGCTATGCTTCATTTTCGTCACACAAAGATGTTCCCAACTTCTATACCCCCGATGAAAAGCCAAGAAATTGTTTCATACTCAAATAATCTCAAACTCTTTCAACCTTTACGCAATACATGAGCGCGAGCCATGGGTATAGCACTATGGGTGGAATAGAAATATGATGATGGGATTGTGTGGAGAAGACAAAAGGAGAAAATCTCATATCGACGAGGATAATCAACGGGCTATGGAGATGCCCATCAATTGATGTCAACATGAGGAGTAGGGATTGCCATGCAACGGATGCACTAGAGCTATAAGTATATAAAAGCTCTACAAAAGAAACTAAGTGGGTGTGCATCCAACTTGCTTGCTCACGAAGACCTAGGGCACTTTGAGGAAGCCCATCATTGGAATATACAAGCCAAGTTCTATGATGAAAATTCCCACTAGTATATGAAAGTGACAAAATGAGAGACTCTCTATTATGAAGATCTTAGTGCTACTTTGAAGCACAATATATGAGACTCACTACATGAAGAACAAGGTGCTACTTTGAAGCACAATATATGAGACTCAATACATGAAGAACAAGGTGCTACTTTGAAGCACAAGTGTGGTAAAAAGATAGTAGCATTGTCCCTTCTCTCTTTTTCTCTCATTTTTTTATTATTTTTTTTTTGTTTGGGCCTTTTCTCTCACTTTTTTTATGGCCTCTTTTTTTTCATCCGGAGTCTCATCCCTACTTATGGGGGAATCATAGTCTCCATCATCCTTTCCTCACTTGGGACAATGCTCTAATAATGATGATCATCACACTTTTATTTCTATTACACCTCAACAATTACAACTCGAAACTTAGAACAAAATATGACCCTATATGAATGCCTCCGGTGTACCGGGATGGTGCAATGAATCAAGAGTGACATGTATGGAAAATAATGCATGGTGGCTTTGCCACAAATACGATGTCAGCTACATGATCATGCAATGGCAATATGACAAAAGTAATGTATGTCATAATAATGATGATGGAAGTTGCATGGCAATATATCTCGGAATGGCTATGGAAATGCCATGATAGGTAGGTATGGTGGCTGTTTTGAGGAAGATATAAGGAGGTTTATGTGTGAAAGAGCGTATCATATCACGGGTTTGGATGCACCGCGAAGTTTGCACCAACTCTCAAGGTGAGAAAGGGCAATGCACGGCATCAAGAGGCTAGCAAGCACGGAAAGGTAAAAGTGCGTATAATCCATGGGCTCAACATTAGTCAAAAGAACTCATATACTTATTGCAAAAATTTAGAAGCCATCAAAATCAAGTACTACGCACAATGCTCCTAGGGGATAGATTGGTAGGAAAAGACCATCGCCGTCCCCCGACCGCCACTCATAAGGATGCACAAGCGGTACACTTCATGCTTCAAATTTGTTACACAACTTTACCCATAATGCATGCTAATGGACTTGCAAACTTCAACACAAGTATTTCTCAAATTCACAATTATCAACTAGCACGACTTTGATATTATTACCTCCATATCTCAAAACAATTATTAAGCATTAAATTTATCTTAGTATTCAACTCACTCAAAAGAAAGTTTCACATATCTCGAACACCAAGTATATTAACATTGAGCAAATTACCATGCTATTAACGACTCTCAAAATGATCTAAGTGAAGCATGAGAGATCAAGTTTCTTTAAAACAAATCCACCACCGTTTCTAAAAGATCTAAGTGAAGTACTAGAGCAAAACTATCAAGCTCAAAAGATATAAGTGAAGCACTACGAGCAAAATTATCAAGCTCAAAAGATATAAGTGAAGCACATAGAGTATTCTAACAAATTTCAAATCATGTATGGCTCTCACAAAAGGTGTGTACAGCAAGTATGATTGTGGTAAACTAGCAAGCAAAGACGCAAATAATACAAGACGCTCCAAGCAAAACACATATCATGTTGGTGAATAAAAATATAGCTCCAAGTAAATTACCGATGGAAGTGGACGAAAGAGGGGATGCCTTCCAGGGCATCCCCAAGCTTTGACTTTTTGGTGTCCTTGGATTATCTTGGGGGTGCCATGGGCATAACCAAGCTTAGGCTTTTGCCGCTCCTTGTTCCATAATCCATCAAAAGAATTCACCCAAAACTTGAAAACTTCACAACACAAAACTCAATAGAAATCTCGTGAGCTCCGTTAGAGAAAGAAAACAAAAGACTACTTTAAGGTACTGTAATGAACTCATTCTTTATTTATATTGGTGTTAAATCTACTGTATTTCAACTTCTCTATGGATTATAAACTATTTTACTAGCCATAGATTCATCAAAATAAGCAAACAACACACGCAAAACAGAATCTGTCAAAAACAGAACAGTCTGTAGTAATCTGTAACTAACGCAAACTTCTGGAACCCAAAAACTTCTACCAAAATTAGACGACCTGGAAAATTTGTTTATTGATCAGCAGCAATTGGAATCACTATTTTATCACGTTCTGGTGATTTTTAACAATTCGGGCACTGAGCACAAAGATTCTGGAAATTACAGCAAGATCAAATAACTATCTCCCAAGAAGATCTAATAGGTTTAACTAGGCACAAACACTAATTAAAACATAAAACCACATCTAAACAGAGGCTAGATGGATTATTTATTCCTAAACAGAAGCAAAAACAAAAAACTAAAAATAAAATTGGGTTGCCTCCCAACAAGCGCTATCGTTTAACGCCCCTAGCTAGGCATAAAAGTTTCAATGATGCTCACGTGAAAGAAAAGAATTGAAGCATAAAGAGAGCATCATAAAACATGTGACAAACACACTTAAGTCTAACATACTTCCTATGCATAGGCATCTTATAGGCAAATAAATTATCAAGGCAAGAAAAAACTAGCATATGCAAGGAAGCGGAAAGAAACAATAGCAATCTCAACATAACGAGAGGTAATTCAGTAACATGAAAATTTCTATAACCATGTTTTCCTCTCTCATAATAATTACATGTAGGATCATAAGAAAATTCAACAATATAGCTATCACATAACATATTCTCAACACGATCCACATGCATGCGAAGTTGATACTCCTCCAAAATAGTGGGATTAACATTAACTAAAGTCATGACCTCTCCAAAACCACTTTTATCAAAAACTTCATAAGATTGAATATTCTCCAAATATGTGGGATCTAAAGTTGACACTCTTCCAAACCCACTTTCAAAATTATTGCAAACAATATTATCAATCTCATATTCATCATGGGGCTTAAATAAATTTTCAAGATCATAAGAAGAATCACCCCAATCATGATCATTGCAACAAGTAGTAGACATAGCAAAACTAGCATCCCCAAGCTTAGGGTTTTGCATATTATTAGCACGATTGTCATCAAGAGAATTTATAGTAAAATCATTGAAATCATGCTTTTCATCGAGGGAACTATCCAGCATGGGTGCAATAGCAACAATCTCATTTTTAACATAAGGAACTATAGCAAATTCGTCTTCATAAATATTGGCATCATGGCCACAAGAGTAGCAAGCATCATGTTCATCAAGGGATATTTCAACCAAATCATCGGAATCATCATTATCTATAGATTCATGCATATCATTATTTTCTTCCAAAGCAACGGTCATTCTTTCAATAAATTCTTGGACATAGACATTATGAGCAAGGTTTTCGTTGCAATATTTAAGTATGACAGAATTTTCAGATTTGTTGAGAGTAAAATCATACTTTTCAATCAAAGAAGCAACTTCATGAGCACCCTTAAAAACGACAAATTCTTCAATTTATTCGATATCATAGTAACTATAAACACCCTTTGCATAAGAAGATAAGATTTCATTATCATTGAACTCACATAGGTAGGGAAGGTGTTTTTAGGGTTCTTAGAGCAACAAGTAAAATCACACATTTCACAAAGATTCAAAGCATAGCATAGCAAACTATTTACGTGATACCATAAGAGCTTCCCCTTTTGGACAAACGATGACGCACAAAATGAGCATGCTCATCTAAAGATTTCCCATCAACTAGGCTAGTTGGGGTTTCAAAGACGAGCGCATAAGGATCGAAGATGATCCAAGTAGAACACTTTAAGTTGTTCCATATCAATAGATTTTCAGCAAGCGAAGATGCAAGCATATAGAAGGCACAAGGAAACACAAACAAAGATACATACGGGAAGGCAAACGGGAAAAATTGGAGGAGATTCGGAAAGAGAGGGCGAATAAACCGGCAAGGGTGAAGTGGGGGAGAGGAAAACGAGAGGCAAATGGCAAATAATGTAATGCGAGAGATAGGGATTGTGATGGGTACTTGGTATGTTGACTTTTGCATAGACCTCCCGCAACGGCGCCTAAAAATCCTTCTTGCTACGCCTTGAGCTTATGTTGGTTTTCCCCAAGAGGAGGGGATGATGCAGCATAATAGCGTAAGTATTTCCCTCAGTTTTGAGAACCAAGGTATCAATCCAAGAGGAGGCCACGCGCAAGTCCCTCAGACCTGCACAAAATGATAGCTACTCGCAACCAACGCTATTAGGGGTTGTCAATCCCTTCACGGCCACTTACGAGAGTGAGATCTGATAGAGATAATATTTTTGGTATTTTTGGTATAAAGATGCAAAGTGAAAAGTAAAAGGAAAGTAAAAACAAAGCAAGTATAGAAGTGATGGAGATTGATATGATGAGAATAGACCCGGGGGCCATAGGTTTCACTAGTGGCTTCTCTCAAGAGCATAGATATTCTACGGTGGGTGAACAAATTACTGTTGAGCAATTGTGATGAATTGAGCATAGTTATGAGGTTATCTAGGTATGATCATGTATATAGGCATCACGTCCGAGACAAGTAGACCAAACGATTATGCATCTACTACTATTACTCCACTCATCGACCTCTATCCAAAGATGCATCTAGAGTATTAAGTTAAAACAGAGTAACGCTTGTAAGCAAGATGACATGATGTAGAGGAATAAATTCATGCCATATGATAAATACCCCATCTTGTTATCCTCGATGGCAACAATACAATACGTGCCTTGCAACCCTTTCTCATCACTAGGTAAGGACACCGCAAGATTGAACCCAAAGCTAAGCACTTCTCCCATTGCAAGAACTACCAATCTAGTTGGCCAAACCAAACGGATAATTTGAAGAGACTTGCAAAGGTAACTCAATCATTCATAAAAGAATTCAGAGAAGAATCAAATATTTTCCATAGATAAGCTGGATCATAAACCCACAATTCATCGGTCTCAACAAACACACCGCAAAAAGAAGATTACATCGAATAGATCTCCAAGAGAGAGGGGGAGAACATTGTATTGAGATCCAAAAAGAGAGAAGAAGCCATGTAGCTACTAGCTATGGACCCGAAGGTCTGAAGTAAACTACTCACACTTCATCGGAGGGGCTATGGTGTTGATGTAGAAGCCCTCCGTGGTGGATGTCCCCTCCGGCGGAGCTCCGGAACAGGCCCCAAGATGGGATCTCGTGGATACAGGAAGGTACAACGGTGGAGTTTGTTTTTTTTGCTCCTCCCCTGATCTGTTGGGGGTACGTAGGTATATATAGGAGGAAGGAGTACGTCGGTGGAGCGTCAGGGGGCCACGTAAGGGGCGCGCCCAGGGGGCGCCCTCCACCCTCGTGACCGCCTCTGGCACTTCTTGGAGTAGGGTCCAAGTCTCCTGGATCACGTTCGGTGAGAAGATCACGCCTCAAGGTTTCATTCCGCTTGGACTCCGTTTGATATTCCGCTTTCTTCAAACACTAAAATAGGCAAAAACAGCAATTTCGGGCTGGGCCTCCGGTTAATAGGTTAGTCCCAAAAGTAATATAAAAGTGGAAAATAAAGCCCAATATAGTCCAAAACAGTAGATAAAGTAGCATGGAGCAATCAAAAATTATAGATACGTTGGAGACGTATCACGCTCCTTCTGAAGATCTTTATAACTCACTCTTAGCTTCTCAAGATCTTGCTTCTTTTGAAGAAATTCATAAGAAAGCTTCTCATGATCAAATAAGAGAGGGTTATGATGACCTTGAAGGCTGTCAAACCTAGACTGAAGTCTCTAAAGATTTTCAGTCAAGGCTTTAGTGCGATCCATTTCTTCACCCAACATATCATCACTTTTGTCTAGCATGTTTTGAACCTTTTCAAAAGCCCTTTGTTGTTTCACAGCAATCGTAGCAAGTTTAGAGTAGTTGGGCTTGAGGTTTTCATCATATTCATTCTCACTAGATTCAGAGGAGGTATATTTGAGTACCTTGGCACCCTTTGCCATGAAGCAATAGGTGGGAGCGTAGTTATCATTGTCTTCATCAGCCTTGTTGGTGAGGTCATTTTCTTGAGTTGAAGATAGACTTGTCGATTGAATGCAGTAGCGAGAGCCAGGCTCGCCACACTAGACTCGGACTCCTCAGATGCCTCCTCTTCCTCATGTTCCTCAGATTCAGCCTCAGAGTCCATTTCCTTGCCAATGACTGCCCGAGCCTTCTTGGAGCTGCTCTTCTTGTGAGATGAAGACTTCGAGGATTTTGATGATGAAGATTTTGATGATTTCTTCTTCTTCTTAGCGTCACCAAAACTGTAATCCTTGTATTTCTTCTTCTTTAATTCCTTTTCCCACTGAGGACAATCTTGAATATAGTGACCAGGTTTCTTGCATTTGTGGCATAGCCTTCTCTTGTAGTCACTGGATGAGGAATCACTGCTCCTTGAGGATTTTCCAAAGCAGCCACGTCTTGAGAATTTCTGGAACTTCTTCACGAGCAGTGCTAGCTCCTGGCTCAATTCTTTAGGATCACCAAGACTGCTACCAGAATTTTCACATTCAGATTCAGACACTGCCTTGGCCTTCAGGGCACGTGATTTTCCACAGCTCGAGCCATAGAGATCTCTCTTTCAGGAAGCTGGAACTCATGAGTATTTAGCCTCTCAAGGATATCAGCGGGATCAAGTGACTTGTAATCAGCACGTTCTTGTATCATCAATGCTAGAGTATCAAATGAGGAATCAAGTAATCTCAACAATTTCTTCACCACCTCATGGTCGGTGATGTCAGTGGCACCAAGGGCTTGAAGCTCATTTCAGATGTTAGTGAGGCGATCAAAGGTTTGTTGAACATTTTCATTGTCGAGTCTTTTGAAGCGGTTGAAGAGATTGCGAAGAACATCAACGCAAGAGTCATGCTGAGTTGAGACTCCTTCATTCACTTTGGACAGCCTATCCCAGATAAGCTTAGCAGTTTCCAAAGCACTCACTCTTCCATATTGTCCTTTGCTCAGATGGCAACATATGATATTCTTCGCTTGAGAATCGAGTTGCTTGAATCTCTTCACATCGGTAGTGTTCAGTGAGGGTGAGACAGAGGGAACACCATTTTCCCCAACATACCAGAGATCGTTATCAATTGCCTCAAGATGCATTCGCATCTTATTCTTCCAGTAGGGGTAGTCTGTCCCATCGAAGGTAGGACAGCCAGCAGAGACCTTGATCATACCTGCGATCGACATAACTAAAACTCCGTGTGGTTAAACCAAAATCACACGTAACAAGGGAGTACCTTGCTCGATACCAATTGAAAGTGCATTATATCGACTAGAGGGGGTGAATAGGCGATTTTTATGAATTCTTCACCGAGGAATTTGCGGTGAGGAAATTCCTTAGCGAAGAACTACTTGCAATGAATAAGTACTCAGAAGTAAGCATAACAGAATACAGGCATGGTCATCATGATGAAATGAAGACAAGCACATAGTACAGAAAGCGTAATCACATGATAACACAAGATGAAGACAAACAGACTGAAGAAATTGAACTGAGGAAATTGAGAAAGTCTTTAGTCAAAGTCTTCAAACACAGATATGATGAAGCACTTAACACAGTAATGAGGAAATGAAAGAGTTGAGGAAATGGAACCAGTAAGCTTGGTGAAGACAATGATTTGGTAGACCAGTTCCAACTGCTATCTCAGTTGTACGTCTGGTTGGAGCGGCTGAGTATTTAAACTCGAGGACACACAGTCCGGGACACCCAGTCCTGAGCACGCAGCTCAGGACACCAAGTCCTCACCATATTCTCCTTGAACTAAGGTTACACAGACCTCGTCCAATCACTCGAGGTAAGTCTTCAGGCGACTTCCAAACCTTCACAAACTCGGT
Source organism: Aegilops bicornis (assembly GCA_021605145.1). Lineage (NCBI taxonomy): Eukaryota > Viridiplantae > Streptophyta > Magnoliopsida > Poales > Poaceae > Aegilops > Aegilops bicornis. The sequence continues at coordinate 69,516,790 of CM038670.1, read as the reverse complement.
CACTCGGCGATCCATAATTCCTCTTGGATGCTCTAGACCATGACGCCTAACCGTCTGGAAGAAGCACAGTCTTCAAAGGTAACAAGCGTCAGATCCACGCAGGATCAATTTCTTCAGTGATGCTCAATCACTTTGGGTTTGTAGGTGTTTGGGTTTGGGTTTTCCTCACTTGATGACTTTCACTCAAAGTCCTCGGAGGATGGGATGCTCTCAAATGACAAGTGTCAGTTTCTCTCGGAGCAGCCAACCATCTAGTGGTTGTAGGGGCTATTTATAGCCTAGGGAGCAGCCCGACATGATAAGACATAAATGCCCTTCAATGATATGACTGTTAGGTGGATAAGATATTTTAGGAAAGGCATGGCCAGTGACAAGAACGGTCGGAAATTTGAGTATCAAATTCCTCGTATTATCATGTTCCTCCTTTGTGTAGGCAATTCACACCGGCAAATTCCTAACTCCTCGGTCAGAACAAATTCCTCAAATGACCGTAAGAACTTCATCTACATCCTTTGAAGAAATTGACTGAACTGTATGAGATTTCCAATGGCTTCACTCGAAGGAATTGGTAGGTGTAGGATTTTGAGTTGAGCATCACATGGAAATTTTTCCTTAGTATTTCCTCGACCCCCTTTAACGGTATGGTGTTTCCTATGACTCAAGAAAGAGAAATCGGAACTACGAAAACAAAAGTCTTCACGCTTCATGTTCCTCAAATGAATACCAAGTCTTCAAGGTCACACCAATTTCTTCACTTTCAAAGTCTTCAGAAAGTCTTCAGAATACAAAAGTCTTCAGTCGAAGAACTTCATTTTTAGGGGTCAACTTTCTCTCAGAAATATCAAATTCCTCATAGACTTAAAGACCTGTGTACACTCATAAACTCATTAGTCCCTTAACCTATAAGTCTTCAATACACCAAAATCACTAAGGGGCACTAGATGCACTTACACGGATAGCATGTTTTCTCTCTAATTCCGCTTGAGTTTAGTTCGCTAACTGGCTTAATGAGCAGTACTCCACCTTCGGGATAGGAGGTTGCAGCCGTAGGCTGACCCGCTTGAAGTCTTGAGATCGGATGTGTCATATTAATGCACGATAGAAGCACAAAAGTAAGACCAATTTTCGGATTGGCACCAAATGACTTGATTTAGTTCGGGCGTAAAGTTTTTACTGAAGTTTTTTGGTTTTCCAAGCCTATGGCACTTTTAAACCATTTGTGTGTTTCCAGCATAAGTCTTGCAATGCAACGTGGACACCTTTAGAGATTCGGCAAAAACATTCTCGGATATTGCTATATATGCATCATTTTCAAATTGTGTCTTCGGTCAATAGTTGGGTTGCCCGGCTCCTGTGCTTGCCTCCAATGTCCCACTTTGTTCGGCTAGGTGTGCAAAGGGAGAACCACTGTGATTGTGCTTCCAGCTCGAATGGTTAGGCACCTCAGTGGAGAAAGCCGGAAATTGACTGACACAATGGGCGTAAACTGGTCAGCGATCCAATGACGGTGTCAAACTATAGATAGATATCGATTACCCCATGATAAATGATGGGCCTTTCATAACATTGGTCGAAGTGTTAATGGCTAGACTTCGGTCGGTGCCGAACACTAACCGGGGGCTCGTAGCTAGCTTCCCCAGTTTAAAGCTCCTATGACTAAGTGAAAGTTATAAAGCTCGCATATCTGATTGCCTCGTTTCCGTTAACACAACCGCCTTCGGGCACCGAGACGTTGGCTAAGGGTTGTTTTGTTATTGCAGAAATACCCTGCGTAATATCTACAAGGGGGTGCAAGCCGACGATGGGCCACTTTCAACTGATAAACGGTCGCAACGGAGTCAAAATAAATATATCATTAGTGTTTGTATTCATTATACCAGTGTTGCCTTCCGTAATTATCTTTATAAAGCCATAAATATGCATCAAATTTTACTTAAGATTTTGGCCAAGCTGGGTTGCCTGGCTCCTGTGTTTAACCCTACGTTCCCGATTGTTCGTCTAGGGGGTAAAGGGAGCACCTGTGTGATTGTTACTACCGGGTCATCCGGATTAGTACCTCAGACTAGGTGAAGCCGAAAGCTAGCTATCTCAAGAATATAATTGGTCGGCAACGACGGAAGTGAAAATTTCGGTTCATTAAGACCATAGAGTTCGGGAACTTTCCCCACACTAAATCCTTAATATTTTCCTCCCACATTGATCGGAGGTGAGGTTTCATGCTCATGATCAGCATGACAACACAAAGAAAGGATCCGATAGCGGGACTATCTTCTTCGCACAATGTTTCTGATGTTAAAAAGTAATATAACATATCTCTTTGTGTACCTTTGTTTATAAAACCATATGGCCGGATGTTGGGGAACGTAGCAGAAATTCAAAATTTTCCTACGTGTCACCAAGATCTATCTATGGAGAAACCAGCAACGAGGGGAAGGAGAGTGCATCTACATACCCTTGTAGATCGCTAAGCGGAAGCGTTCAAGTGAACGGGGTTGATGGAGTCGCATTTCGTCGTGATTCAGATCACCGATGATCAAGTGCCGAACGCACGGCACCTTCGCGTTCAACACACGTACAGCCCGGTGACGTCTCCCACGCCTTGATCCAGCAAGGAGAGAGGGAGAGGTTGAGGAAGACTCCATCCAGCAGAAGCACAACGGCATGGTGGTGATGGAGGAGCGTGGCAATCCTGCAGGGCTTCGCCAAGCACCATGGGAGAAGAGGAGGAGGAGGCAGGGGCTGCACCAAGAGGAGAGAACTCATGTGTTATGGGCAGCCCCTTAGGCCTCATATATAGGGGAAGGGAGGAGGGTGCGCCTCTAGGGGTTCCCACCCCTAGAGGGGCGGCAGCCCTAGATGGGATCAAGGGAGGCGGCCAAGAGGGAGGAGAGGGAGGCGCCCACTAGATGGGCCTTAGGGCCCATCTCGCCTAGGGTTTGCCCCTCCCACTCTCCCTTGCGCTTGGGCCTCTTGTGGGCGCACCAGCCCCTTGGGGCTGGTTCCTCTCACACTTGGCCCACGCAACCTTCTCGGGGTTGGTGGCCCCACTTGGTGGACCCAGGGACCCTCCCGGTGGTCCCAGACATTACCGATATCGCCTCAAACTTTTCCGGTGACCAAAACAGGACTTCCCATATATAAATCTTTACCTCCGGACCATTCCGAACTCCTCGTGACGCCCAGGATCTCATCCGGACTCAACATCATTCGCAACCACATACAAACTTCCTTTATAACCCTAGCGCCATCGAACCTTATGTGTAGACCCTACGGGTTCGGGAACCATGCGCATACATGACCGAGACGTTCTCCGGTCAATAACCAACAACGGGATCTGGATACCCATGTTGGCTCCCACATGTTCCACGATGATCTCATCGGATGAACCACGATGTCAAGGACTCAATCAATCCCGTATACAATTCCCTTTGTCTAGCGGTATTGTACTTGCCCGAGATTCGATCGTCGGTATCCCGATACCTTGTTCAATCTCGTTTCCGCAAGTCTCTTTACTCGCTCCGTAACACATCATCCCGTGATCAACCCCTTGGTCACATTGTGCACATTGTGATGATGTCCTACCGAGTGGGCCCAGAGATACCTCTCTGTTTACACGGAGTGACAAATCCCGATCTCGATTCGTACAACCCAACAGACACTTTCGGAGATACCGTAGTGCACCTTTATAGTCACCCGATTACGTTGTGACGCTTTGGTACACCCAAAGCATTCCTACGGTATCCGGAGTTGCACAATCTCATGGTCTAAGGAAATGATACTTGACATTAGAAAAGCTTTAGCATACGAACTACGATCTTTGTGCTATGCTTAGGATTGGGTCTTGTCCATCACATCATTCTACTAATGATGTGATCCCGTTATCAATGACATCCAATGTCCATGGTTAGGAAACCGTAACCATCTATTGATCAACGAGCTAGCCAATAGAGGCTTGCTAGGGACATGGTGTTGTCTATGTATCCACACATGTATTTGAGTTTCCTATCAATACAATTATAGCATGGATAATAAACGATTATCATGAACAAGGAAATATAATAATAATAACTAATTTATTATTGCCTCTAGGGCATATTTCCAACAGTCTCCCACTTGCACTAGAGTCAATAATCTAGTTCACATCGTCATGTGATTAGCAATCGATATGTCACATCGCCATGTGACTAACACCCAAAGAGTTTACTAGTGTCTCAGAACTAGTTCACGTCATCATGTGATTTAGACTCAATGAGTTCGGGGTTTGATCATGTTTTGCTTGTGAGAGAGGTTTTAGTCAACGGTCCGAACCTTTCAGATCCGTGTGTACTTTGCAATTCTCTATGTCATATTGTAAATGCTGCTTCCACGCTCCACTTGGAGCTATTCCAAATGGTTGCTCCACTATACGTATCCGTTTTGCTACTCAGAGTCACTCGGATAGGTGTTAAAGCTTGCATCGACGTAACCCTTTACGCCGAACTCTTTATCACCTCCATAATCGAGAAACATGTCCTTATTTACTCCAAGGACAATTTTGACTGTCCAATGATCCATTCCTGGATCATTCTTGTACCCCTTGATCGACTCATGGCAAGGCACACTTCAGTGCGGTACACAAAGATAGCATACTATTGAGCCTATGTTCCGAAGCATAGGGACGACCTTCGTCCTTTCTCTCTTTTCTGCTGTGGTCGAGCTTTTAACTCTTAACTTCATACCTTACAATTCGTGCAAGAACTCCTTCTTTCGATCGATCCATCTTGAACACTTTCAAGATCATGGCAAGGTATATGCTCATTTGAAAGTATTATTAAACATTTTGATCTATCTTATAGATCTTGATGCTTATTGTTCAAGTAGCCTAATCCAGGTTTTCTATTGAAAAACACTTTTCAAACATCCCTATATGCTTTCTAGAAATTCTACATCATTTGATCATCAATATGTCAACAACATATTGTTATCGAAATTCCATAGTGCTCCCACTCACTTCTTTGGAAATACAAGTTTCTCATAAACTTTGTATAAACCCAAAATCTTTGATCATCTCATCAAAGCGCACATTCCAACTCCGAGATGCTTACTCCAGTCCTTAGAAAGGATCGCTGGAGCTAGCATACCTTTTTAGCATCCTTAGGATCGACAAAACTTTTCTGATTGTATCACATACAACCTTTCCTTATGAAGACTGGTAAGGAAACTCGTTTTGACATCCATCTGCCAGATTTCATAAATGCAGCTTATGCTAACATGATTCCGACGGACTTAAGCATCGCTACGGATGAGAAAAAACTCATCGTAGTCAACTCCTTGAACTTGTGAAAAACTCTTCACCACAAGTCGAGCTTCATAGAAGGTGACATTACCGTCCCACGTCCGTCTTCTTCTTAAAGATCCATTTATTGCAATGGCTTGCCGATCATCGGCAAGTCCACCAAAGTCCATGCTTTGTTATGATACATGGATCCTATCTCGGATTTCATGGCTTCTAACCATTTGTCGGAATTTGGGCCCACCATTGCTTCTCCATAGCTCAGAGGTTCATTGTTGTCTAGCAACATGACCTTCAAGACAGGATCACCGCATTCACTCAAGCAGTCCGCATCCTTGTCACCCTACGAGGTACGGTAGTGACTTGATCCAAAACTTCATGATCACTATCATAAGCTTCGACAACTTCCAGTGCCCTGCTACACACTAGTTAAAGTGATGGTTCAATAACCTCATCAAGTCTCCACCATCCTCCCACTCAACTTTTCGAGACGAACTTTTCCTCGAGAAAGGACCCGATTCAAGAAACAATCCCTATTGCTTTCGGATCTGAATTAGGAGGTATACCCAACTGTTTTTGGGTGTCCTATGAAGATGCATTTTATCCGCTTTGGGTTCGAGCTTATCAACCTGAAACTTTTTCACATAAGCGTCGCGGCCCCAAACCTTTAAGAAATGACAGCTTAGGTTTCTATAAACCATAGTTCATACGGTGTCATCTCAACGGAATTACGTGGTACCTTATTAAAGTGAGTGCGGTTGTCTCTAATGCCTAACCCATGAACGATAGTGGTAATTCGATAAGAGACATCATGGTACGCACCATATCCAATAGGGTGCAACTATGATGTTCGGACACACCATCACACTATGGTGTTCCAGCGGTATTAATTGTGAAACAATTTGCACAATGTCATAATTGTGTGCCAAAACTCGTAACTCAGATATTCATCTCTATGATCATATCATAGACATTCTATCCTCTTGTCACGAAGATCTTAAACTTCATTCTGAAATTACTTGAACCATTCAATAATTCAGATTTGTGTTTCATCAAGTAAATATACTCAACATCTACTCGAATCATCTGTGAAGTCGTAACATAACGATATCCATCAAGATGCCTCAAAGCACTTATTGGACTGCACACATCAAAATGTGTTACTTCCAACAAGTTGCTATCTAGTTCCATCTTACTTTGAAACCGAGGCTTTTCAGTCATCTTGTCCATGTGGTATGATTTGCATATCTCAAGTGATTCAAAATCATGTGAGTCTAAACGATCCATCTGCATGGAGTTTCTTCATGCGTATGCACCAATAGACATGGTTTGCATGTCTCAAACTTTTCAAAACGAGTGAGTCCAAAGATCCATCAACATGGAGCTTCTTCATGCGTTTTACACCAATATGACTTATATGGCAGCGCCACAAGTAAGTGGTACTATCATTACTATCTTATACTTTTGGCATGAAAATGTGTATTACTACGATCGAGATTCAATAAACCATTCCTTTAGGTGCAAGACCATTGAAGGTATTATTCAAATAAATAGAGTAACCATTATTCTCCTTAAATGAATAATCAGACAAGTATAGACACAATCCAATCATGTCTATGATCAATGCAAACACCAAATAACAATTTTAGGTTTAACTCCAATCTCGATGATAGAGGGAGCGTGCGATGTTTGATCAAATCAAACTTGGAAACACTTCCAACACATATCGTCAGCTCACCTTTAGCTAGTCTCCGTTTATTCCGTAGCTCTTTTATTTCGAGTTACCAACACTTAGCAACCGAACCGGTATCTAATACCCTGGTGCTACTAGGAGTACTAGTAAAGTACACATTAACATAATGTATATCAAATATACTTCTATCGACCTTGCCTCGCTTTCTTATCTACCATGAATCTAGGGTAATTACGCTCCAAAGGCTGTTCCCCTTATTACGTAAGCACTTAGTCTCGGGTTTGGGTTCAACCTTGGGTTTCTTCACGGAGCAAAGAATCGATTTGCCGCTTCATGAAGTGCCCTTCTTGCCCTTGCCCTTCTTGAAACTAGTGGTTTCATCAACCATCAACAATTGATGCTCCTACTTGACTTCTACTTTCATGTGTCAAACATCGCGAACACTTCAAGGATCATCATATCTATCCTCGATATGTTATAGTTCATCACGAAGCTCTAGTAGCTTGGTGGCAATGTCTTGGGAGAAACATCACTATCTCAGGAAGATCAACTCCCACTCGATTCAAGTGATTGTTACACTCAGACAATCTGAGCACAAACTCAACGATTGAGTTTTTCTCCCTTAGTTTGCAGGCTAAGAAAATCGTCGGAGGTCTTATACCTCTTGACGTGGGCACGAGCCTGAAATCCCAATTTCAGCCCTCGAAACATCTCATATGTTCCGCGACATTTCAAAAAACGTCTTTCGTGCCTCAACTCTAAACTGTTTAACTGAACTATCACGTAGTTATCAAAACGTGTATGTCCGATGTTCGCAACATCCACAGACGACGTTTAGGGTTCAAAGACACCGAGCGGTGCATTAAGGACATAAGCTTTCATCGTCCGCATAATCGCTACTTTCAACTTTCAACTATATTTTCTCTAGGAACATATCTAAATAGTGGAACTAAAGCGCGAGCCATTTACATAATTTGCAAAAGGTCTTTTGACTATGTTCAAGATAATTAAGTTCATCTTATGAACTCCCACTCAGATAGACATCCCTCTGGTCCTCTAAGTGATTACATGATCCGAGTCAACTAGGCCGTGTCCGATCATCACGTGAGACGGACTAGTCATCATCGGTGAACATCTTCATGTTGATCGTATCTACTATACGGCTCATGCTCGGCCTTTCGGTCTCCGTGTTCCGAGGCCATGTCTGCACATGCTAGGCTCGTCAAGTTAACCCCAAGTGTTTTCTTTGTGTAAATCATCTTACACCCGTTGTATGTGAACGTAAGAATCCATCACACCCGATCATCACGTGGTGCTTAGAAGCGACGAACTGTAGCAACGGTGCACGATGTGGGAGAACACTTCTTGAAATTTGTGCAAGGGATCATCTTATTTACTACCGTCGTTCTAAGTAAACAAGATGCATAAACATAATAAACATCACATGCAATTATATAGTGACATGATATGGCCAATATCATTTTGCTCCTTTGATCTCCATCTTCGGGGCTCCATGATCATCATCGTCACCGGCATGACACCATGATCTCCATCATCATGATCTTCATCATCGTGTCCTCATGATGCCACTGTTGGGGAACGTAGCAGAAATTCAAAATTTTCCTACGTGTCACCAAGATCTATCTATGGAGAAACCAGCAACGAGGGGAAGGAGAGTGCATCTACATACCCTTGTAGATCGCTAAGCGGAAGCGTTCAAGTGAACGGGGTTGATGGAGTCGTACTGCCGTGATTCAGATCACCGATGATCAAGTCGAACGCACGGCACCTCCGCGTTCAACACACGTACAGCCCGGTGACGTCTCCCACGCCTTGATCCAGCAAGGAGAGAGGGAGAGGTTGAGGAAGACTCCATCCAGCAGCATCACAACGGCATGGTGGTGATGGAGGAGCGTGGCAATCCCGCAGGGCTTCGCCAAGCACCATAGGAGAGGAGGAGGAGGAGAGGCAGGGCTGCACCAAGAGGGAGAGAACTCATGTGTTATGGGCAGCCCCTTAGGCCTCATATATATAGGGAAGGGAGGAGGGTGCGCCTCTCAGGGTTCCCACCCCAGAGGGGCGGCAGCCCTAGATGGGATCAAGGGAGGCGGCCAAGAGGGAGGGAGAGGAGGCGCCCACTAGATGGGCCTTAGGGCCCATCTCGCCTAGGGTTTGCCCCTCCCACTCTCCCTTGCGCTTGGGCCTCTTGTGGGCGCACCAGCCCCTTGGGGCTGGTTCCTCCCACACTTGGCCCACGCAACCTTCTCGGGGTTGGTGGCCCCACTTGGTGGACCTCGACCCTCCCGGTGGTCCCAAGACATTACCGATATCGCCTCAAACTTTTCCGGTGACCAAAACAGGACTTCCCATATATAAATCTTTACCTCCGGACCATTCCGGAACTCCTCGTGACGCCCAGGATCTCATCCGGACTCAACATCATTCGCAACCACATACAAACTTCCTTTATAACCCTAGCGCCATCGAACCTTATGTGTAGACCCTACGGGTTCGGGAACCATGCGAACATGACCGAGACGTTCTCGGTCAATAACCAACAGCGGATCTGGATACCCATGTTGGCTCCCACATGTTCCACGATGATCTCATCGGATGAACCACGATGTCAAGGACTCAATCAATCCCGTATACAATTCCCTTTGTCTAGCGGTATTGTACTTGCCCGAGATTCGATCGTCGGTATCCCGATACCTTGTTCAATCTCGCTTCGCAAGTCTCTTTACTCGTTCCGTAACACATCATCCCGTGATCAACCCCTTGGTCACATTGTGCACATTGTGATGATGTCCTACCGAGTGGGCCCAGAGATACCTCTCCGCTTACACGGAGTGACAAATCGATCTCGCTCGTGCCAACCCAATGCAGACACTTTCGGAGATACCGTAGTGCACCTTTATAGTCACCCGATTACGTTGTGACGCTTTGGTACACCCAAAGCATTCCTACGGTATCCGGGAGTTGCACAATCTCATGGTCTAAGGAAATGATACTTGACATTAGAAAAGCTTTAGCATACGAACTACGATCTTTGTGCTATGCTTAGGATTGGGTCTTGTCCATCACATCATTCTACTAATGATGTGATCCCGTTATCAATGACATCCAATGTCCATGGTTAGGAAACCGTAACCATCTATTGATCAACGAGCTAGCCAATAGAGGCTTGCTAGGGACATGGTGTTGTCTATGTATCCACACATGTATTTGAGTTTCCTATCAATACAATTATAGCATGGATAATAAACGATTATCATGAACAAGGAAATATAATAATAATAACTAATTTATTATTGCCTCTAGGGCATATTTCCAACACCGGATTGCCTCATTTGTCGTAAATCTTTGCCCTTATAAAGGCTTTATAAAGTAGGACAAACACTCCCCGGCTACTGGCCGAGGAGGTTGAAGCCGATGGTCGGTCATCAAAGTTTTGTACAATGCGTATCTGAGCATTAATGATGTAGAGTACTTGGATACGTAGAATCATTACACATAATTTGTGATTTTACTCCAGATATCGATCCTTAATTCGGCCACCCGTGCCTACATTAAGGCTCGGGGGCTACTGGGCTTCGGGCTTATCATTTACTAATATTAAAGGGGCACATCGATCCCCTGATTCGGTGTTGCCACCCGACCAGTGTCTCGGGGGCTACTGCATTGCCTATTGAATACAGAAAATTCAAAGTGCCCAGTGTTCGGCTTGACCGGACTATGGGCAAACGCGTCTTCGGACAACAATAGGTACCATCTGGAACTTATCCGGCATCAAACTAATATATTACGGCGACTTCTCAAAACCCTCTCTCAAGGGCCCGTCCATCGATCACTATCTCCTCTAATGTGCATCTCGGGTTTTAGGTTGACACACACACCTTGAGGGCTACTGGCTATATATATCTCGTCAGTAAATAAATTGCATCAATCGGAAATAAAATCCGCAAACAGTCAGCCAAAGCCCAAGGTGGTGCATCAGCTCGGATGCAGTCCAAAGATAAAGCCGGATACAAATGGTGGCTCCAAAGGTGGCATTTCCGGCATTAAGCTCGGCTAAACTCTTTTGACTTTTTCCAAAACCGAGGTAGTCTATGACACCTCGGATATAGTCCAGCGTTGGAGGTCGTATACAGTCCAGCGTTGGAGCTTGGATGCAGTCCGGTATTGGAGCTCGGCTGCAAAAATGACATCTCGAATGCAGTTCGTTGTTGGAACTTGGATAGAGTTCGACATTGGAGCTCGGACGTGAGAGGACACCGCCACACAGGAAACACTTCAAACCCGAGGTGTGGCGTAAAAATAACAAGGCATTGATAAAGGCCGAAAACTTAAAGGGGCTCCTCGGATACCCGACGTGTAAACTCTTCAGATTCACTTCGGCGATCCTCGAGATCGAAGATGAGAAGACTTATTGAACCAGTTTTCAAGACCGACGACCGAAGATGAAGAACAGTTCGGAAGAATCGAGGAGCGTCCCCAACTTGAAGACCGGTTCAGGGGGTTACTGACGGTGTCCTGGACTAGGGTGTACTCACCATGTCGTCCCCCGATCAGGTGGATCGGGCCGAGGACCCCCATGGCGGTTCACTCATGGGCCACTTCGGGCAGCCCATGCCGCATACAAGGAGGTTTCCACAAGACTTGGCGCACAAGCCGAGGACTCTCCTAAAACCCTAGGCCTCCTGTGTGTTATATAAAACTAGGCCAGGCTAGTCAATAGAACATCTGATATTCATTAGAACAATCTCATGGTAGATACATGCACTCTATACGACACCGATATCAATACAATCAAAAGCAGGATGTAGGGTATTATCTCTTTGAGAGATCCCGAACCTGGGTAAACCCTGTGTCCATGTTACCATCGCTCCAAGACGCCTAGCTTAGGGCCCCTACTACGAGATACGCCGGATATAGAACCGATTGGAGGGCTCCTACTTTATTTTTAGGTGTTTTTTTACTTTGTTTATGATTTGTGTCCTGCTTAGGATGGCGAGACGGCAGCGGGTCCCTGAAGATGAAATAAGGTCCTCTCCACTTAGCCCCCCGTGCAGGCGGTTCATCTTGCATTGTCGAAGGGCGTGCAAAGGTGTTTCTTTAGCAGGATTCGATTGGTGTTTGTCTTTGTGGATCCGCGTGGATCGGGTATTCATTCATCTATGTTCGTGTGCCTATGGATTGGATTGCAATCTACGCTTCTCTTCGTCAACGAGCGACTGTTGTTGATCTGCTGCGCTGGTCCTTTGAGACTTTAGCATGATGACTTTCTCGACTTTCTACTATAACAAGGTTTGCATGGCTCCTGTGAGGGAGAGGCGATGATGACGACGCCTTTCTTGCTTCGGTCTTAGAATCGCCAAGTAGATGGTCTATAGACATAAATATAATTTTTTATTACTTTTGAATTTCTGATGTTTTTGTACTGATATGATGTTTGATGAATAGATAGTAAGTTTTTCTAAAATGAAGCTTGGGTCGTAAGTTTCTTTTTCTGCATCTGTAGTTTGTACTGTGTTAATTAATTGGCAAGCAGGACCACGGAATGGAAGCACCGTGCAATTAGGCAGCCTTATGCGGTGGACACGGGAATCTCATCGGGGACGGTTTGTTTGACTAATGGACAAGAGCAAGAACATAGATAGACCTTGGTACAAGTAAATTACTCCCCCGGTACTTGCTTAAGTTGGCGAGCGTGCGTGCGTGCGTGCACACTTGACTCTCGGCAACGTAGCTGCTGGATCACATGCTCCCATGCTCATGCATGTCTCGTCGTAATAAGCAACCCAGCGCAGTACTACCACGACACGTGAGTCGGGTACTCGGGTGTGATGCCCGTACTGTTCCCCGGACATTTCACACGCACGAACCCGCAACACTGTAGAGCGCGTAGCGGCTGCCGCCCACGCCCTCTGCGCCTGCGATGCTGACCTTCGCCCCAAGGACGACCCAAAGTGTGTCGTGGACGCCTCCGTTCCCATCACCCAAAAGAAAAGAAAAGAAAAGAAAAATGTGCGTGTGTCAGTCAGCGCACTCAGCAGCTGGTGTGCGTGGAAAGCCAGAGCTAGCCAGCCAGCCGTCTAAAGAGAGAACATTCACAAGGACCGACGAGACGACCGACCAAGCTGCTCTGCCTCGCTTTCTTCTTTCTCGCTCCACTCCACTTCACTTGCCCACTCCAGCTCCAGCTCCCAGCTCCACTCAGATTCAGCTAGCCATAGCCCCCCCTGCACAGTGCTTGTACGATGCGCACCACAGCGCGCGCACTGCCGCGCTGCCTCGTCCTCCTCCTCCTCTTCGCCGGATTCTTCTTCCTGCTCCGCACCCCGCTGCCCGTCGCGGCGGCCGGCGGCGACGTCGCCCTCGTCATCGACAAGCTGAGGCCGGCGCTGCAGGGCGCGGCGGCCGCCAACGCGCAGCTCGCCACCTGGAACGCCTCCACGCCGCTCTGCCTCTGGCGCGGCCTCCGCTGGTCCACGCCCGCGGGCCGGCCGCTCCGCTGCGACGCCGCCGCCGCCCGGGCCAACCTCTCGCTCGCCCGGGACGCCGCGCTGCTCCTCATCTCCATCCGCCTCCCCGCCGCCGCGCTCGCCGGCCGCCTCCCGCCGGAGCTCGGCGCCTTCGCGGCGCTCGAGACCGTCTACCTCGCCGCCAACTCGCTCTCCGGCGCCATCCCGCTCGAGCTCGGCAACGCGCCCGCGCTGTCCGAGCTCGACCTCGCCGGCAACGCCCTCTCCGGCGCGCTCCCGCCCTCCGTCTGGAACCTCTGCGACCGCCTCGCCGAGCTCCGCCTCCATGGTAACGCTCTCACCGGACCGATTCCCGCGCCGGCCGGGCCCAACGATACGTGCGACCGTCTCCGGATTCTTGACCTCGGCGCCAACCGCTTCTCCGGCGACTTCCCGGCATTTCTGACGGGCTTCCGTGGCCTCCAGCGCCTCGACCTCGGCGGCAACCGCCTCGAGGGATCCTTACCGGAGTCCCTCGCCGCGATGAGAGGCCTCCAGATGCTCAACCTCTCTTACAACAACTTCTCCGGCCAGCTGCCTCCGGGCTTCGCGGCCTCGAGCTTCACCGCGGAATCGTTCCTCGGAAACAGCCCGGCGCTGTGCGGCCCGCCGTTGCAGCAGCCGTGCGTTTCCCCTTCGGGCCTTAGCTCCGGCAGCGTCGCGGGGATGGTCATCGGGCTCATGGCCGGCGCCGTCGTGCTAGCTTCGGTGTGCATTGGGTGGGCGCAGGGGAGGTGGAGGCGGAACAGGGTGAGGCGAGCGGCGGAGGAGGGGGTGGAGACGGAGGAAGGCGGCGAGGGGAAGCTGGTGGTGTTTCAGGGCGGGGAGCACCTGACGCTGGAGGAGGTGCTGAACGCGACGGGGCAGGTGGTGGAGAAAGCCAGCTACTGCACGGTGTACAAGGCGAAGCTGGCGGACGCCGGCGGCAGCATCGAGCTCCGGCTGCTGCGTGAGGGGAGCTGCAAGGACGCGGCGTCGTGCGGGCCGGCCGTGCGACGCATCGGGCGCGCGCGCCACGAGAACCTGGTGCCGCTCCGGGCCTTCTACCAGGGCCGGCGCGGCGAGAAGCTGCTCGTGTACGATTACTTCCCCCATCGGACGCTCCATGACCTCCTCCACGGCGGCGGCGGTGTCGAAAGCAGGCCGCCGCTGACGTGGCCGCGGCGGCACAAGATCGCGCTGGGCGCGGCGCGCGCGCTGGCGTACCTGCACGAGGGGCGGCACGGGGACGCGCCGGTGGTGCACGGCAATGTGCGCTCGTCGAACGTGCTGGTGGACGAGTACTTCGTGCCGAGGGTGACCGAATACGCCGTTGTCGGCAGGCTGCTGGTGCCGTCCGCGGCGGAGGCCGTGCTGTCGGCGGCGAGGGCGGACGGGTACTGCGCGCCGGAGCTGCAGGCGATGAAGCGGTGCGCGCCCCGGACGGACGTGTACGCGTTCGGGATACTGCTGCTGGAGCTGCTGATGGGGAGGAAGCCCTCCCCGGCGGCGAACGGGGGAGACGACCTGCCGGCGCTGGTGAAGGCGGCGGTGCTGGAGGAGACGGCCGTGGAGGTGTTCGACCCGGAGGTGGCGAAGGGCGTGCGGAGCCCCGCGGAGGAGGGCCTCGTGCAGGCGCTGAAGCTGGCGATGGGCTGCTGCGCGCCGGTGGCGGCGGCGAGGCCGAGCATGGCGGAGGTGGCGCGGCAGCTCGAGGAGAGCCGGCCCAAGGCTAGCCGGTCGGCGCTGTACAGCCCCGCCGAGACGAGGAGCGAGGCCGGCACGCCGACGACCGCCGCGTAGCGGTATAGTTAGCTTTTACGATGCCCGGTGAATTGTCCATGATGCATGCTGGTCGATCGGGCGCCATGCCGACAACATTGATGGGTTTGGTTCTGCTTTGATGGATCAGTCAGGAATCCTAGGTGTTCCTACTTCAAGATGTGTAGGAGTACAACTCATAATTAATCAGAGAGAGAAATGCCGAGGCATGGTTATGTTCGTGCATTGACCAATTGCGCCCGAGATCAGTGCACTGGTCGACAGTGGTAGTAGATTCGTAGAATGAGATGAAACTTTTTTCTTTTGACGCAGAAAATGTATGCTTTTGTCCCTCAAGTCTACGAAACTCTCTATTTGAACTTTAGTTGACACTAGAGGACAAATTTAGTTGTTAGAAAATTGTCATATTTGTCAACTTCGCGTGAATTAAAGTTGAGGTGAAAAACGTCCGGATTGCCATACTTAAAAATCCAAACGTTCGGAATTTATCATTTTGTAAAAGTTATTGTCCACAATTAGTCGCTCATGTCTCAAAACTAAATAACTTTTGTCAAAAAATCAGATTAGATTGGAAAACTGGCCACGTGTCCACTTAAAATGACGTGGGCCTGGGCTGTCAGTTGCTTACCCCTTCACCTTTCTGGCTTACACAAGGAGTCCATTGGCTGACTCAAGTCATTCTCAATCTCTAGCTCATGGCACATAACAGACGAGCCGAGGGCACCTTCATTATTCCGCTACACAACAATGCCCATTGATGAAGATGTACTGACCGTCGCAGTTCATCGCATGCGGGGGAGGCGGACTCGACACACAGAAGCCACAAAAAGAGGCAGCCCTGCACACAAGAGGTGCGGCTATGGTAGGGCATCGTTGGGCAATGGCAACGCTTCCCCACTGAAACTGATGATGGCCGATTGTTCGGTCGGACCTCCTGGGGATATTGCCATGAGGAATTGGAGGGGGATAGCCACAAGCAGTCGGCATGGCCGGGGAATTGCCGGCGGGTAATTTTGCCAGAGGGGAACAAGGGGAGCTTCCCTGCTAGATTCCTCAAACTAGGAGGTTGCTGGAGGATGAAGAGGAAGATTGGGAGGGTAACTACTCCTCAAGGTGGCTGGGAGCACTGGCGGAGCTACTTGTATTGCTACAAGGGGCCATGCCCCCCCCCCAGCCTATGAATTTTTTGTGAAGAAACTCATTTTTGAGTGGTACAAATTGAGAGAAATACAATTTTTGGCCCCACCAGAAACTTCTATTTCATCATTTGCCCCCTCAACTATTCCTCGCTAGCTCCGCCACTGGCTGGGAGGAAACATCTCTAGACCGTGTGCTAGGAGAAGAGGACGTGGTTGGCGATAGAGTGGCCCACGACACCGATCGTAAAGGGAGAATGGGAAGAAGCGCCGTCATTGTGGGTGCCTAAGGGGCGGCGGGAACACGGTGGTGCGGAGAGGCACGCGGCAAAGGTCGGGAGAGGTTGCTTTGGTGGCGGCCACTTGATGCAGGCAAGGTGCACAACAAGTGGATCTGGAGCTCGGGGCGAAAACCATAGACACGTGATCGGTTTTCCTAGCAAATCTAATTTTATATCCGGTTTTGAAACACGGGGACTAAATATCATTCAAAAAAATCTTGAGGGTCTAAATGTAGATTTTCGGTGAACTTGAGGGGCCAAAAAACATACTTTTCTCTTTGGCAAATTGCAGTTGCAGGTGTTTTTTTGGGACCGCACCTCCAATTTTCTATTACCTGACATAACGAAAATACAACCCTGGGCGAAAGATATGCGAGGCGAGAAAGGTATATAGAGAGAGTTGCTTATATAGAGAGAGTTTGAGAAAGGCATTTTTTATGGTGTGATAGTGACTTTCCAGGTTGGATAGGATTAAGGGGGAAAGAGATGGGCCCCACCCTCCATGAAATTTTTTTTTTGGGGAGGAGGGGGGGGGGGGGGGTGAGGACCGTAGTATTCCTGTAACAAGCCCGTTAGTTTACCATTTTCTTATGCACACTCATAATCAGTTCGTGCATTACGGAGTGAAAACATGACATCACTATCAGATTGTGCAAAGTGCAATGACCAATATCCAAAATAAAAATGTGCTCTGTTGTTTAAAGTTGATTTTGAGAAAGACTATGACAATGGAGGGGGTAATGTGCGTATTAAGTAAATGACAATCTTGGACCATATTTTCGAACTCATAAAGGGCTAAGGCAGGGGGGTTCCTTGTCTCCTTTGATCTTTAGCAGCAGATGCACTGGCAATGCTGACGAATAATGCCAGGAAAAATGGTCTGATCAAAGGCCAGTTACATGATAATTTAGTGGGTGGTGTTAACATGCTGTAGTATGCAGATGGCATTATTTTTCTTCCGCGAGATGATTTTGATAGTGCACATAATTTTCAATAAATATTATGTTTGTTTGAGCAGATGTCTGGGCTGAAAATCAATTTTCATAAAAGTGAATTGTTCTTGTTTGGAAAATCCATTAATAAACAAGAGGGGTATTCGGAAATCTTTACTTGCCCTCCGGGGGGCTCCCTTTGAAATACTTAGGCCTCCCCATAGATAAAAAAAGGAATTAGGATACATTGGAAACCTCCAGAGGAAACAATGGAGAAGAAATGTGGTACATAGCAGGGGAGGTTTTTATCTAGCGCTGGTAGGATTACTCTGATTCAATCCTCGCTGACTGGTATTCCCTATTACATGATGTCATTCTATGGATTGGCTGTTGGGGTGAATCAGAGAATGAATTTTTTTTAGGGCTAGATTATTATGGCATGAAAATATTGATAAGAGAAAATACCATCTAGTTAAATGGTCTGAAGTGTGTAAACCTAAAAACATGGGGGGTCGGGGATTCAAAATTTGGCTTTGATGAATAAAGCCTTGTTATGTAAATGGCGGCGGAAAATTTACAACAGAGAAGTGGTGTGGCAGGAATTGATTTTCAATAAGTATGTTAAAAATGCTTGTATCACTAGTATCAGGCATAAGAAAGGAGATTCTCAGTTCTGGTCTAAGCTATTAAAACATAAAGAGTTCTTCTGTTCTTTGTGTAGATTTGTTGCGGGGAATGGGAGAAATGTCAAAATTTTGGAAGATTACTGGTTGTGGAAAAAGTCTCTGAAAGATAGCTTTCCTAGACTGTACAATATTTGTTTTGACAAAAACAAATCAGTTGTTGATGTGCCGGGGGAGGGTTTGGACACAGTCCGCTTTACAATAACCTTATATGGTGAGTCTTTGGAGCTATAGGAACACACCAAAGAGGCTTGTGGGGCATTTAGAATGATCAGAATGACCTGGTGAGATGGACATTGACTGGAATGGAAAATACACTATGAAATCTTGCTATAGGTTTATGATACAAACCTGGATAGTTATCCACATAAATTATTGTGGAAAATCAAGATGCCCCTGCGCATCGAAGTCTTGAGAGGGGAGATTTTGGACCATGGTTCGGCCGAACCTATGGTCAGAGCCGTCCGATCTACCATGACCCACATGTGGATCCGAGTGCTGTCAAGATTCAAATTTCCCTTATCTTGTACTGTCATCATTAATACATCTCTCCGTGAGTATGCCTAGGCCTAGACTGTATTCTTTTTTGACATGGTGGGCTGGCACGAAATTTTCACTTAGGACCACGAGGCTATTCTCAATCGAAAAAAATGCTAGAACTGAAAAAGCATTTAGAACTGAAAATGCTATTCACCATAAACTAGAACTGAAAATGCACAAATATTCGATATTGCACAAATTTCCAGATGCTCTCACTGTAGGTTTATGGTTTATTTGGATTTTGTATAGCAGGTGATGTCTTTTATACTTTATGGTTTATGGTTTATTCGATATTGCACAAATTTCCAGATGCTCTCAGTGTTGGTTTATGGTTTATTCGATATTGCACAAATTTCCAGATGCTCTCACTGTAGGTTTATGGTTTATTTGGATTTTGTATAGCAGGTGATGTCTTTTTTACTTTATGTGAACTGACATGCTTTCCCAGTCATAATTCCAGCTCCAGAATAAATAAAAAATAAATCAATGTCGCACTGCTTCAGACTTTTCTTTAAATGTTGGCATGTCTCGACATGCAGACATGCAATTCTGGCACCAAACAATGCAATTGTGAAATGGAGCAGGTGTATGGGAGACATCCCAGGCAAGTGCACTAATTTATTCCCTATTTTACTAGCATTCAGTAGGTTTATTAGTGTGCGTAGGCCTTGTAACCCATCTCTTGATCATTCCCGCCATGCTCTATTGAACCCGCCATGCACAGATCCACTTAGAAGCTAACGTGAGATGTGTGGCGCTGAGCATAGGTGCGGCTGGACCATGGTTCTAAGCAACATTTCTGTCGAAGTCTTTATGTGGCTAACCTTGAGGGGGATCATTCTTACTAAAGATAACTTGATTCATAGGGGGTGGCTTGGAAATAATAGCTGCTCTTTTTGTGGGAGGGAAGAAAATATTAATCACCTCATTTTTCATTGTTCTGTTGCGAGGATGTTGTGGATGGTTATGAAATGTTCTTTTAATATGCATGATATTCCTGATAACATACAACAGATGTTGGGATTATGGATACTTTTTTAACAAAAATGATAGAGATCTTATGGCAGTTGGTGTTTCTGCTATAGTTTGGACTCTTTGGAAACTTAGAAATAAAGTGGTCTTTGAGAATAACAGGGTTTTCTGATCCCTGTGTTCTAGTTAATCTGTTTGTGAAAATATTTACATGATTGAATTGTCTTGCAGAAAAACCCAGAAAGAATAAAGGAAATGACGGCGGGCGTAAGACAAGTTGAACAGGTCGTTGAGGAGGTCTTCAGAGTAGCACACGGCTAGAGAGCGGGGGCAAGTAGAATAGAAGGCCGAAGCTATTCTTCCTATCTCTAAGTGTGTTGTCTTCAATGAAGAGCTTCCTTGTGTTTCCTGCTAGCTAGTTTTGTATCGTTTTGTCGTTGGACTACCGTATGGATGTCTTTAGTTGTCTTATTTTGTTGATACTTGCTGCTGTGGCAGTTCTACTTCCGTTCTGTTCCCCGACATCTGTATTGGGGTGGTAGGTCTATCTAGAGGGTTGCCGGGAGGCTTCTAGTACTAGTCAATGTGTACGTGCAATGCATGTTAATTTGAAAGTATATTAAGTGCATGTGAATATTGAGTAGGATATTATTTGCGTGTTATTATGTGATTAGCACTATATTTGGCATGAAATTAACTGCACGCTAAACGTGTTGAGCGCTCGACATTGAAACAGTCTAGATCGTTGGATTGACATGATTTGATGGCCGAGATTAATTTGATCTGCCCCCTTGGGTCTTTTTATATTGATATAGATGTAAGACGAAGACATTGTGGTTTCTTTTAATGGAAATCGGAGAGGGAGCTCTCTTTTTCAAGAAAAAAACATCCAAAAATATAAAGAAATAGGCGACTCAACGAGAGCAGTTGTCCTAGACACGGCTACCTTGCTCGTTGCAATCTCACCCAAGGATAACATCTTGGTATCCACGTCGAAAGCTATTATTTAACGAACACACACAAACTTTATTATCGTTTATGTGTAAGGGTACAATTTCATTTAGAGGCTCCTTGAACCAAACAAAAGTATGATAAAATCTAGTCAACCTAGCGAGCTCATGAGAAACCTTATTTACTTCTCTATTACAATGCTCGGACTTAGAAATAGAAGAACCACAAGCAAAAATGATAACACTTGTCAAAAAACGCCATTGTCTTAACGCAATGCGTCATTGGCACTGCTCGAAAACTTATAGAGTCCGCCTCCTCACTCGCGGAGCATCATCGAGGTGCAACCCATTCCATCCACCTTTGACGAAAGTGTGGTTTCGCCTCCGGCCGGCGCCAAAGATAAGAGAGGGTTTGTTGGCTAGGGACGACCGGAGTAGCCGAACGAGAGCAACCCAGGAGGCAAGATTTCTTGGTTTGACCCACCAAGGCCCAAATTGACATTGTTGTATTAGTGTGGCAGAGAGTAAATTAACAAAAGAGATGGTCAAAGGAGACAGGGGACCACCTGGGTCACTGGTTGTGACTGCACGCACCCCCCCCCCCCCCCCTGCGCTTCCATGGTGCGTACGTTTGGGCCGGCCCAACATAGCTTGTTTCCAGTTTTGAAAAGGTTTTAGAACCTTCCCTAACCGTTTTTTCTTCTTTTTAATTCTTTTTTTCTCCTTTTTATTTTTTCTTTGATTTTCCCTTTTTATTTTTTTAACGATTTTCAAATTAGTGAAAAAAATTTAGAATAGTGAAATTCTTCGGAAATCATGAACATGTTTCAAATTCGTGAACATTTTTTTTGAAATCTTGAATATTTGAAAATTCATGACAATTTTTCCAAAACTCTTGAACATTTTTATGAATCGGTGAACATTTTTGAATCGATGATTTTTTTGAAATTTGGGAACAAATTTTGAAATTAACAATTGTTTTTTGAATTTCACGAACATGTTAAAAATCATGAACATTTTCTGAACGCGGGAACCTTTTCCTTTCACGATTTTTTTGTGATACTGTGAACATTTTTTGAATAAGCAAGCATGTTTTACCATTCGTGAACATTTTTTTGAATTCACAAACAATTCTTAAATATATGATGTTTTTTATAATCACGAGCTTTTTTATATTTTGAGCATTTTTTAAAAATTCACATTTTGTGGAATTTTAGAACCTTTTTTAATCCCGAATTATTTTAAAGAAAAATAAAACAAAAACAGAAAATAAAAATGACAATAAAAAAGAAAAAAAGAAAAAATAACAGCGCATCCAGCTCCAGAAATGAGCCGGCCCAAAGTTGTGCGCCGGTGTGGAAGGGAGGCCAGCGCGCAGGGTGCTAAATAGGAGGTCCCAATGGAGAATTTTTTTTTGTGAGAAATACGTAGGTCCCAAAGGAGATAACGTGGACATGGTTGGCAGGTAGGCCAGTAGATGATGACAACGATGCGAGGCCTATTTGAGTGTGCAAGACACTGGGGCCAAGCGGGCCAAACATCATGGGCATAGTCACACACTTGTCTCCGAACTGATAGATCATGAGAATGCATGCTAGAACACAGACATCATTGAGCAAGTTTTCTTATCGTATGATGCAGCGGCCATATTGAGAAATAATGTGTGTACTCGGGCCATGAATGATTTTTGGTCATGCGGTTTTTGAAAAGAATGGAATCTTCTCAGTCCGGGCGGTGTATAGGATGATCGTGGAAACGAAAAAGAGGAGGGAGGATTGGTTGGAGGAGTGAGCGGGGTCCTCAAATAATTCTGAAAACGAGCGTTCCTGGAACACTTTGTGGAAAGTAACAGTCCAGGCAAAGCAAAATTCTTGTGGCGTTTGTCAAAAAATTCACTACCAACAAAGGATGTATGCAAGGACAGAAATATGTGAATCACGTGGAGTGTTTTGCGCGCGGAGCACAAGACTCTTGGAGACACAGTTTACTCGAGTGCAATATGGCGAGGTGTGTTTGGGTATTACTGGACCATGACCTCCTGGTGCATATGATAGCCACGTCAGAACCTTCTGCCCGTGCTTGGTTATTCTCAATGATGATGTGTTGAATCACGATGAGTTAACAAGGATGACAGTCACTTTGGGCTATTTGGTATGCGAGGAGAAAACTCATTCACGAAGGTATAAATCAAATTCCATATGCTATGAACAATTTCGTTATTAACTTCATAGCTGAATTTGACCAGTTGAGTGCGCGGCCAGAACCTCCACTACAGACGGCTCCTGCACAAGCAAACAAAAATTTGAAGTGGATCCCGCCGGTTCAGGGTTCCATAAAGATTAATGTTGACGCTGCAATTTCCACCAACTATAATGTTGGTACGGCTGCTGCCATGTGCCGGGACAGTGATGTCGCTTATTTGGGCTCTTCGATGCTGGTCATTCACGGGTTGTTGGATCCACCGACGCTAGAAGCTATTGCATGCAGGGGAGGCCTTTCTTTGGCGCAAGATCTTGGGATGGTTCATCTACATGTCCCTTCGGATTGCAAACAGGTAGTACATCATATACATCAGAGAGTTGAAGGGGACTACGACATCATCATCGGAGAGATTTTAGATATTTCTCATTCCTTTGCATCTTGTAATTTCTTTTTTGAACCTCGAGCTGCGAATTATGAAGCTCACAGGCTAGCTAGGTTTGGTGTTTCTCTCCCGGTTGGGAGGCATCTTTGGCTGGGTACTCCTTATGACCCAGTTGTAATTCCTGCAACCATTTTACTAAAATGATTTTAGCTAATCAATAAAGCTTAACAAGCTTTTCTTGAAAAAAACTTGTCCGCATATTTGTGCCTTTTTTTTAGAAACTTTTATGCTCGCCCTTCCTTCTTTTCTCTTCCCCATTCTTCTCATGGAGCCCGCCCGCCCGCCCACCCAAATAGATGTTTCTTGTTATGTCGCGGGCCCTCTCGCTTCCTTCAAGTTTTACGGGTGGTCTGTTGGGTTAAAGACCTTTCGAAGAAACGAAGAAAATGTCTTGTAAAACTATTATAGCTGCTTGAAATTTGCACTCGTTCACAAAGAACAGGCTAGCAAGTAAAAAGACCAACTCTCAAAAGTCTAACCATGATTTACATCATTTGTACACCATATCTTGCATGGTCAAAAACCAACTACCCGTTGTCCGGGTAAAAACATTTTTTTTTTACAAAATATGTACATCACATACAAACTATGTAATGTCAGATGGCGAGCACTAGGCCCGGCATGGAGCGGCTCTTGGGCCTGGGCGATTGGCTCTCCCATATGGCCCACACCACGTCCTCCTTAGCCGTCTGGCCTAGATTCCTGACGGTGACAGAGGTGTTGAAGTACTCACGAAAGCTGGTGATGACACCGTCGCGGAGGCACCACGCGTGCACCCAGTAGTCGTGCTCGCCGGCCCACCCCTCCGCCACAACCCACTGGCCATCCATGGCGCCGCCGACCTCCGCAACCCGCGTTGGCGTGAACCGGAACGCCGCAGCACCCGTCGCCTCGCCGGTCAACAGGCGTCGCATGTGTTGGCACCGGCGTGGCCCATGGAACCACCAGTCCAGGTCCGCCGCCAGCAGTGCCGTGATGGCCGCCGCATCGCCACGGACCAGGGAAGCGTACAAGGACTCTACCACCTCGCGGTTGGACTTGGACTGCGCGTGCTTGCCCATGGTTAACTACAGTGCGAGTGCAAAACAGGAAAAGTGAGTAGCCTAGTGTCCTGTACCTGAGATGAGAACTTGAGAGAGCTGAGTGTGTGTTGAAGAAGAAGGTAGGCGTACGTATATATAGGCTGGTGTGTGCAACCTGACTGGCCGGCCGGGTAGTAGAGGGCATAAAATTACATGTATACCAATTCTCTCGCTTTTATGCATGCACTGACGCACATGAACAATCTCTGGTTCGGTGATATCGATGAGTTGCTATTCGATCTTAAATTTGTCGAACTGTAAGTCGTTCTCTCGATGGAAGACTGTGGGACGAATACAAAAGTGTAGCTATTGGAACGCCATATTTGATCTTTACAACCGAGCCATTTGCAGTTAACTATTCGGAATTTGATTTCAAAATTGTGCCAGCACGCAAGATGTAGTAAATGATGTGTATGTCTTGTACAATGCTATTCATAATTTTTATTGTATAATAGGCCTGTAAAAACATTTTGTTTTTGGTTTGGAGTGGAACACAAGACGCTTCGGGGCAGATATCCCTGTCTGTCGTTTTCTTTTTGAATAGAAAAAGTAAATGTCCCTGTATATGTCTATACACTTCCAACTAAAGCATGGGAGATTAGGGGTAAGAATCACGGTACATTTGCACATGCCACGCATCCACAATATATGCCCTTTGTCACTTTCACTAATCTGCATAGTAAAACAAACAAGTTAGGCTCACCGTCTGTTCGAGTTAGGAATTGACAAAATGGGATGTAATTGTCATGGACGAAGCAGTGAATACTATGATATTAAGGTATCTCCAACGGCAACCTGCAAAAAAAACCCCGCATCCGTCTGCAGACAGGAGGGGACCAGTCCGCAAACACGGATGTGGGAAGCATCCATCCAACGCTAGCCGCATAAATTTCAAACCGCATTTTAACTAACTGGATAAAATTCATGCAAACCGACCGATATTCATCAAAGTTTGGATAGAAAATAGCCTGAATCATCCACGCATTGAATGTAAACTAAGTCTAGTACAACAAGGTCTCGAATTCGACTAGATCCTGAATGTCCAACAAGTTTTTCAACGGATCATGTCCTCCCGCACATACTTTCCCTTTAACTTCATCCAACAGTGTGTGCACGTAAATGGCCGTACCGTTGACCTGTGGTACAACACGGCGACGCATGCGGGCTACATATAATGTGTAGATCAATATTGAGTGAATGAATCAATCAACAAGGTTAGCAAGAGGAAGTAAAATTTACCATCTCCTCCGCGTGCAATGGTCACCTTGCCTCGAGCTGGCTGACCAAGTTGCAGAACTTGATGACGCTGACCTGAATAGCGTGCCAGTGATAAGACAATACGACATGACGTTGCATGGTCGCATGATGTACACATTGTAGGGCGGAATGTGCTTTCCCGCGTTAAACTTTCCATGCACTTGCTTCCAGAAGGGCGGTCCTCTGGTCCTCCTATGAAATCCACGGATATGCCCAGCCACGCATCGGACAAAACTCATCCTCCATGGTCGAGTAGCCCACCATCTTTTGTACTTAAAAAACGACATAGCATTTGAAAATAAGCTCAATGACATTTGACCGAACACCTGCCGGGCGTGGTGTCTGCCATGAAGGTCGTTGACAGGGGGCAGGTCGTACTTGGGTACAAAAGGCTCCAGGGCTGAAAGCTCCGTCGGAAATGGCGAGCGGGTGTGTCGGTGCTGGTTGCGGACGTCCGACAATGCCTCTGTGGCGGTCAGAGACGAATAACAGCGGCGAAGGTGGAGGATGCGGATGCAAAGCAAGGGGGAGAAGGGGCAGAGTGGAAGGCAATGGAACCGGGAGGGGGGGATTGGGTGGGCTGGGGGTGTCGGAGTCCTACGTTTCGGGTGTTCGGACGTCCGCAAACCTCCCACATTTTCGTCTTCAATTTGTGGTTGAAATCACGTCCGGACCACCCCACGAACCGATACAGGTCGACATTGGATGATTTCCGCGGTCCAGAAAATTGTGGGAGGCTTATGGGTCCGCCTTGAAGATAAAGTTTCATTGAAATATACGCCGATAGCAAGGACTGCTTGGTTTGTTCGATGAAAATTGAGCGAGAACATGTATAAAGGGCAAGCGACATCTACCTAGACTATGTCTCCAGCATCACAAGGCATACGGAAATGCTGGCAAAGCCGATTAAACATGGCATAACATCGGAGACGATCACATTGGCATCGTACATCGCGCATCACACACGTGACGGAACAAATTCGATTTTGCTATGACATCACCAACAAGCACCCCCTGTCGTCGCATTGAGCCAGTCTTCCACAAGTATGTTCTTCAACCTCGTCGATATTGGATTGAGAAGATATATCCGAGGAGGGCAAAACATGTGTTGCTCCAGTTCCCAGAGGACTGCTAACATGACTTTTCTAGAATTGCCTTAGTTTCAAGTGTGGTCCTGATGGTTGCCGTCGCCGGCACAATGTATGATACCAGGCGGAGGTGCCATCGCAATTCCACGATCAACCTGCCACCGCCAGCAACCGACCAACAACAACAACAACAACATAAATCAAGTGTGCCCGCTAAAGGATCTCCCCAAAACAATACTTCGAACTAAGTAAAAATGCCAAGGCCCCCCTCACCGATCCGACAAGGCGGATCTCAGTTTTCGCCCGAAGATTAGATTACAAGGGAAGTACTGTGTCAAATCTCCTCGGTGATGCCTACAGGCAGAAAAACAACACCACCGATGTTGTTGCTGGGTGGTCGAAGTAGGCGAGAAAGAACACGACAACATGATGAAGACCAGTGCGGACGGTAGCGTTCCCGCGCCCAGGAAGGCGGCGTGGAGCACATCACACTGAAGTCGACGCGCGTAGATGGCCAAGTGGACCGCGTGCCGCGGTGCTATGGACCGAAAGGCGACGCACAGGCAGCGCACGGGTCAGGGCGACTGCGGCGGTAGGGACCGCTGCCACGCTCGCTACGACCTGATAGGGCGATGCAGCGGCAGCGCGAGGGTCGATGAAGCCACGGGGATGGCCTCAGAGCGGCAATACGGTCCGAATGGGCGACGCAGCGGGAGCACGCAGGTCAGTGCAACCACGGGGCAGCGGCAGGGACCGCGTGCCATGCTCGCTACGGCCCGATGGGGTGATGCAGCGGGAGCTCGAGGATCGGTGCAGCTACGTGGACGGCCTGGAGCTAACAGCCTTGAGACGGCGGTGAACCGCGGGCCGTGACACTAGGACCCAAAGGAACAACGCAGCCGCAGCACGCGGGTCAATGTAGACATGAAGAGATACTTAAAGCGGCAACAGTGCAGTCCGAAAGAACAACGCGGCTGCAACCCATTGCTCGATCGATGGAGGCACGCGCCTCCGCAACGTTCGCGGTATTGAATCGTAGACGCTCGGATGATCAATCCGATTACGCGTGAAATTGAAGTGTCCGCTCAGCCACCAGTGTGATGCAGCGGGACGTGACACGTAGCTAGGCCATTTGGTACATGCACAACACCTAGGTGCAACCAGACTAGGACAGGTGCCATGAGCACCTACATGCAATCAGGCCAGCACGTGGTGCCATGCAGATGCATGAGCGGCCATGGCTCAAGCCGGGCTAGCGCTGCACTTGCGTACGCGACGCGCTGCAACCAACAGGCTCGTAGGACGTGAGATTGAGGCATTGAGCCATGGGCGACGCGGTGCGGGCCAACGTAGGAGCGCGGCGGCAGGTGTCGCCTAGGCTGTTGTTGGAGAAGAAGGCGCATGTTGAAGATGACGAATGGCGGCGAGCGTTGCAAACTGATTTTAGATCCGGAAACCAAAAAAATGTCGATCAATGCGATCGGCGAGAGAGAAAAACCTGGATCAAAAGATCAGGAAAATGACTCTTTAGGGCAGCCGATCAACTGGATCGGCAGATAATCCCTACGTACGTACGGGCGGCGCGGCCCCCGGTGGTGATCATGAAGACCGACCGCCCTGGGGTGGCGCAGAGCGGAAGTGGCGGGTGGCGGCTAGGATTTGGATCGGTTAGGCTGATATCACGTAGAAGAAATAGAGATGGATTGGTGGAATCGATGTTTATTACTTGAGCCTCGTGGGCATATATATAGGAGTGCATGATCTTCTTGAAGTAAAGACAAGATGGAATACTTCCTAGTCTATTCAACATCAAGGAGACAACATTGCACACCCCGTTAGCAGCCAGTAGCCACCGGTTCTTCTGCGTTGTAGTAGGGCTTCAAATTCGAGGAAGACCCACCAGATCGAGAACCACTGCAGACCAGTCATCTGTCTTCACGCACCACCTTGCTCCCTGTGGCGGAGCTAGCACAGGATGCCAGGGGGACAAAATAGAAAATACGAAGCTTTGGGGGGGGGGGGGGGCATTGTTCTCCCCCTCAGGTTTGCATGTAGCTTCGCCAGTGTTGTTGTGCTCTTATTAATTCATTGAGCTATCACTAACAAACAGAAGATATGCTAGCAAATAGATGCCAGCCAAACGAGAAGATGCCGGCCATGACGAATATCATCACAATGGCCACACAAACGAGAAGAGCGATGATCTCCAGAATGTTCTTTACCACAGCTTCTATTGCCTCCTTCCTTGATCTGTTTTGCTTCGTTGCGTGGGCGTCGACCGCCGGGGTCGACGAGGTGGGGTGGGGTGGGGGGGGGGGGGGAGGAAGCGTAATGGACCAAGCCGGAGGCGGGGGAGACGAGGCAGCTGTCGGATGTGCTGGCAGAGCCCAGGATGACGACGTCGGTGCTAGAGCTGGCACCTTGCCATGCCCCGCCTTCTTGCGAAGGCTGGCGCCGGCACCGATGAATGGGAGGCGCAGTGGACTGGTCGGGCTCGGTAGTTGAAGGTTGAAGTTCTCGGCGGAGGCGCCGCCACCGTTGAAAAGGTCCATGCCCTCAGCCACTGGGCTTGTCGGTGTGGCCTGAGGTGGATGGACGTTGCCGGCGTCGTTGCCAGTGGAAGCGTCGCCACCAGTGGAGAGCGACCGGGGCCAGTGGGCTAGTCTTCGGGTGGAGGACTCTAGCTTGGACAACGTGCTCGTTGAGGACGAGCGTCAGCACGAGCATCGTTGCCGTCCTAGTATCCGTGTCTGCCAAGAGATTGTGACTGCCTCTTGGTTTGGAGATCTCCTCGGTTTGATGCGTGTGCTTTTATAGGCACGGCTGAGGTAGACCGAAAAGTTTACTGAGCCTTAATGATATCAGTACACAAGAAACAAAAATCAAGGTAAAATCTGAAACGCTCCGTACTGGATGGGCAATGATGTGTCGGTTGACACGGTAGTTGGCTCCGACCTTATTGGGTTGCCAGTTGTTGCAAGCCGAAGCTTGTTCATCCTAATTCGACGAAGGATGAATTGTCGCAACTGACGGTTGCGCATACGAGTGAGGCGTTTTGGCTCTCGGCCTCCATGAATGCCTCTTTTTTGAAAAAAAAGAAATTTAAACTTTTCAGTTTCAAAAAAAATATGATTTTTTATAAGTAAACAAGGATGGTATGCGTATGTGTGTAAAGTTTCAGGATGAAATATATTTAAATGTGATATGTACAAAAAAGACAAATTCAGGGCCTGGAAGAATGAATAGTATCATGTGTTAAATAGCCCCAGATTTGTCCTTTTTGCATAGTCCACACTTCAACGTGTTTTGTCTTGAAAATTTACACACTTGTGTATTATGCCTCTATGTATAGCTATATTTTTTCAGAATTTTTTGAAATGTAAAAATATGAAATTTGGTGAATTTTGAATTTTTCAAAAAACAGCCTCATTGGAGCTCGGCCACCAAAAAGGATTTTCGCAGCGTATACATGCATACATACATGTGAGGAACAAGCTTAGGCTTGCAACAACCGGCAGCCCAATAAGGTATGAAGTTGCTCCCCTCCCGAGGTGCATGAAGCTATACACGGTCGCGCCTATTCCACCTTGATGCAATGCCATGCGCTATCGCCGCCACTCCAACACCTCCATACTTTTCGTGCTTGTTTGCAGTGAGGGTCACAAGGTGCACTCCTACTCCCTTCGCCTTTGATGGAAGGGTGGTGCCGCCATGGCCGACTGCCGGAGGCGATAAGAGATGGAGCTTTTTGTTTTTGAGTCGCCTCTGGAGTCACCCGTACAAGCAAAAGTAGATGTTGCATTCGTATGAAAGTATTCACTCTGTAAACTAATATAAGAATGTTTAGATCACTATTTTAGTATTCTAAACATTTTTATATTAGTTTACGGAGGGAGTAGTAGACAGTAAATTAATTAAAAAGAAAAGATGGTGAGAGGATAGGTTGGCAGAAAAAGCTGGGCCACGCAGCCCAAACAACATATGCCTTTTTTTTGTCCAACTTTTGTATTTGCTCTTCCTCTTTTTATCTTTCCCTTTCTTTTCATGGAGACTCAAAAATACTAGAAAATGCATTGTACAACCTTATTCTTTTTTTGAAAGTGTCAAATTAGGCCAAATTCTCCAAAACTACAAATCTAGGTCCTCAAAATATTGTCAAGTCGTTTACTGCATGTCCTATGCAACCCTGCTCAGCTGTGATTTTCACGCGTGGCAACTGGCAAGTTGACCACCCAAATAGTTATTTCTCCTAATGCCGTATACCCTGTTGTTTTCTTCAATTTTGCGGGTGGCCGCTTGGGTTACAGACCTCTCGAAGAAAATGAAAAAAGAATGTGTCATAAAACGGGACCTCTAGGAGAATTGAAGAAATGTGACGTAAAACTAGTATAACTGCTTGAGATTCGCACTCATTCAAAATACACATGCTAGCAAGTAAGAAGACTAATTCTCAAAAGAAAAACCATATTATACATCTTGCTTGGCCAAAATCAACTTTCCAGTTGTCAGAGTATAAAAACAAAATCATGTATCTTTTACAAACTATGTACATCATATAGAAGACTTCGCGGTGTCATATGGCAAGCACTAGGCCTGGCATGGAGCGGCCCCTGGGTCTAGGTGACTGACTCTCTCAGATGGCCCACACCACGTCCTCCTTAGCTGGCTGGCCCAGCTTTCGAACCGTGACAGACATGTTGAAGTACTCACGAAACTGGTGATGACGCCAACACGGAGGCACCATGCATGCACCCAATAGTCATGCTCGCCCGCCCAGCCTTCCGCCACCACCCATTGCTCGTCGCCTTCGGCGGCGCCACCAACCTCTTCAACCCTTGCTGGCGCGAACCGGAACACGAGCGCCCCCTTCACTTCGCCGGTTAGGGCATCTCCAGCCGCGCCTTAGGAAGGCCCCTCAGGCGATTTTTCGCCGTGGCCAGAAAAAGCAATGGTCGCGTTCTGGGCCCGATTTCCGGCTTGGGCGAAAACAGCGCCAGCGGACCCAGCCCGAACCCGGCTGGGGCGTCCGGGCGCCGGCGAGCTGTTTTAAGCGCGAAGAAGGCGGGGCCAGCAGCGTCGGCGACTTCGGCGCCTCGTCTTTCCCCAACGGCCTCGGTTCCCGCGGGGAATCAATGCAAGGCTGCCGTCGGTCAGCCTTGCCATTGATTCCTCACGGGCGGCGCTCACGGACGGCGCGACGCCTCCCTCCTCGCCTGCAGCGTACACACGGGCGCTGCCCAGCTATAAAGCCGGCGACCTCTACTACTTTGTGCCCACACCAGCCCCGCCCCTCGCCGCCGTCCAGCCCCTCCCTCTCCTCTCCCGAGCGCCGCCGCCCAGCCCCTCCCTCTACCTCTCCCGAGCCCGCCCAGCCCCGCGCTCGCCATGGCAGAACGCTTCCCCGGAGACGAGGCGGCGGCCAACGGTTCGGCCGCCGTTCGCTCCGCGAACAAGATTCCTGGCTCCTGTTCCAGGCGAACATCCCGGCGCCGCCGGACATGCGCGCCGGGCCAACGGGGTGGAGACTTCGGCCGGGGAGTGCTCATTCCCCTGTTCGACGCCGTGGAGAGAAGGAAATGCCGCCGAGGAGGTCGAGATCATGCGCGTCCCTCACCGACGCCTAACACTTTCCCCAAGACGCCGCCGACAACCACGCGGCTCGGGCGGCGATTTCAGCGCCGCCAGCAGCAGCGATGGCGTCACTAACGGCGCGCTGGTCGGGCGGCAGAATAACGAGGGGCGCCACCTGCGCGGCGTCCCCGCCGCACACTCGAGGGCGTGCTCACGTACCTCGAGGGCGGTAACGACCGCTGGCGTACTTCGGCGCAAGACCGACGCGTCGGGCCATGGGCGCCAAGGAGGTTCGGTCCTCCTCCTCCTCTTCCTCCTCCCGATCCTCATCGCACTCCTCCGGCACTCCGCCCTGCTCGGGCGTCAAGGCCGAGCCTGGGCGGAGTCGCCGCTCGGCCGGCGCACTCGCAGCGCCGGCATCGTCATCAACGAGGGCGACCGGCGCGCCTCCTCCTCGTCGGCTCCTCCGCGCTTCGTCAAGCCAAAGACGGAGCTGGGGCTGGCGCCGGTGAAGGCGGAGTTCGACGACGACGACGACGCGGCCCTAGAATGGGCGCGCCAGGACTCCATTGCGATGGAGAAGGTGCACCGAGAGAAGGTGAAGGAGCGCCCGGTAGCGCCGCCTGCGCCGCCGAGGAGCGCCCGACGCCCGATGAAGATGGGGTCGTCGTCCTATGCGACAATGACGACGGCAACGACGACGCGCCGCCACCGATCCGCCATGGCGACGCTGGTCCAAAGTAGGGCGCCACGATGAAGTCATGTACTGGGTAGGGTCATAGACCTGCCCAAAGGTACCCTCCACAAGGACACTCGCAAGAGAAGCAGCCTTCCATCGACTGGTAGGTTTCCACTCGACAGATTCAAAGACACTCGACCATGAAGACCCACTCGACCACCAGGAGTCCAAGAGTCACTCGGTGCCCAAACGGTCTGTAGTTAAATAGTCTTTATGATCTTAATGACACTTTACGCCTAGCTTTAACGCACCTTAAACCCTCTACTACGTGGGCTGGCTGGGGTCCTGGCACACTCTATATAAGCCACCCTCCTCCACAGGTAGAAGGGTTCGCACCCCTGTAACACATACGCATATAATCCAGTCGACCGCCTCCGGGCTCCGAGACGTAGGGCTATTACTTCCTCCGAGAAGGGCCTGAACTCGTAAACTCCTTGCGTATACAACTACTCCATAGCTAGGATCTTGCCTCTCCATACCTACCCCCCATTCTACTGTCAGACTTAGAACCACGACAGTTGGCGCCCACCGTGGGGCAGGTGTTCTAGCGATTTGTTGGAGAAGTTGGGATTCTTTCGATCTCCTACATCATGGTTTCAGGTGGAGTTCTGGTTGACGGCCACGAGATCCGTCTCGGTGCGCTCACGTTCGTCGCCGACGACTCCGCTTGGCTTCAGGAGGCTCCACTCGACGTGGACGCGCTCCCCGTCCGCGGGGCGACGCACTTTCGCGCGTGTGTCCGCGGCGTCCTCCTGCGACAACCGTCGACCCAGTATGGGTCGACTCCTGTGCCGTCTTCGCTCCCAGTCTCCCACCGGCGCAAGCGTTCCGGTCGGTCGAGGCTTCATCGGTGGGTAAGGCATGCGGTGGCCCTTGATCGGCCACCCCCAAGTCGCGGTGATCGATCCCGACGAATCTCTCTACGGCCTTTTCGACCTGTCGACTGGCTCCGCAGAGACTGCGTCCGAATGCGATAGCAGTGACCCGGCGGCAGAGGTTCTGATGGTCGATGGACCACGTAGTCCCCCAGGATTCACCCGCACCAACGGAGGTGACGGCGGAGGCGATCCGGAGCAAGCCCATGAAGAGTACCTGCCCGAGCCCCTCACTTCGCTCCAGAGGGACGAGCTTCGCCGTCGGAACATGGATGCACTTCACACTCCTATGGTTGGAGAAACCCCCTAGGCTCGTGCCTTGGAGGATGCGCGCTTGGCCAACCTTTGGAGCGCACTTTTCGGGAGAACCTTCAGCGAGTACTCGACGGCGCCGCGACCAAGGGTTCCAGAATCGGTCGACGTCGGCTCTTTCAACCGCCAACTCAGGTACATCGAACTCCGATTCAGAATTTAGCATTGCGCCCATATAGCGAAGTCAATTCAGCCTTCCCGGTCGGAGGCGGGTAGTGGTTTGCTTGCAAATCGTAGATCTGCTCCGGCGGCAGGAAATCAAAACTTCGGTGGTATCACGATCGCGGAACAGGATTCACGGCCGATCCGTCGCTGCGAATTCAGTCGGTCGGCCCATAGTCCGAGATCGCCCCGAGGCGTGAGGAACGTGGGGGCGGCACGATGATCGATACAAGGGCCGTGAGCGGTATGAGCACCGATTCGATCGCAACGAGCGATCGGCGAAAGTGCCGCTCCTCCCCAAGGGGTGGATCATACGCTCCTCGGCAGCAGGGACGACAGATGCCAAGACAAGTGTTGGGCGAAGAGTTCCAGTCGACCCCAGGGAACCAGGTTTTGATGCGAGATCTATTATCGTTCAAGGTTTGGTCGACAGGAACAGAGCTCACCGAGACGGCCATGATAGAGATGTTCCTTCCAGCAGCAGAGTTCATGTTTCGGGACCAGAGTGTTTCAGCAGAGCCATCAGAGCCGCGGTGATTCCTCCCAACTTGGGTTGGCGATCGAGTCGATAAGTTCCTTTGGTGAATCCAAGCGACACTTGGCTTGAAGATTACCGAGTGGCTGTTCAGATCGGCGGTGGCAACGATGAGGTAGCCGTGAAGCATTTTCCTCTTATGTTGGAGGGTTCAGCCGAGCGTGGTTGAATCGATTAAGCGCCCAAAGATGTTACACTTGGGAAGATCTTGCCCGAGTGTTTGTCGGGACATTTGAAGGAACTTGCAAGCGACCAGCAGGTTTGACGGAGTTGCGATCGTGTGTGCAAAAGTCGAGTGAAACTTTGAGAGATTATATCCAGAGGTGGATCACTTTGCACCACACGATCGAGAATGTATCGATCACCGGCGATCTGTGCCTTCAAGGAAGGCGTCAAGAACGTAGAGTTGAGTTTGAAATTTGGTCGAACCGGAGATATGACCACGAGTCGGATGATGGAGATTGCCACCAAGTATGCAAATGGTGAAGAAGAGGATCGGCTCGAGTGGTAAATACAAATCGGCCGCCAATGAGGCCGGCGGAGGAAATTCGATCGAAGCGAAGCGCAAAGTCGAGCCCGGCCGCTCCGGAGAGGCCTTGGCCGTGACCGCAGGAAAGTTCAAAGGAAACCCAAGGGTCCTTGGAACCCGAGAAGGTGAAAGACCAGGATGGAAGCAGCGTGTTGGATTTGCCATGTCATATTCATACAAAGAAAGATGAAGAGGGTAAACTCATTTACCCGAAACATACCACTCGACGATGTCGGCTCTTGATTCAGCGGTTCAAGGGAAACAGCTCAAGGATAAGGATAAGGAAACAGACAAAGTTGAGGACAGAGATGACAACGATGGTGGATATCCCCAGGTCAATTCCACCCTGATGATTTTTGCTGACGTCGAAAGAAAAAGTCGATTGAAAATTATCAATCGGGAAGTGAACTTGGTTGCTCCGGTGACTCCCAATTATCTGAAATGGTCCCAGACCGCCATCACATTCGACCGGTCTGTTCACCCGACGCACATTGCCACCCCGGGGAGGCAAGCATTGGTGGTCGACCCGGTTGTTGAGGGCACTCGGTGACCAAAGTCACGATGGATGGTGGTAGTGGCTTGAACATGTTGTACGCGGAGGCGTTGAAAGGGATGGGCATTCCGATGTCGGACTCATTACCGATAACATGAGCTTCCACGAGTCATTCACGGAAACAAGGCTGAATCACTCGGCCAAATTGCTCTTGATGTAGTTTTGGTGATTGAAGCATTTCAGAAAGAAAAGTTGACCTTTGAGGTCGTGGATTTCAAAGCGCTTATCATGCTATTGCAGGAAGGCCGACTTATGCACGTTTCATGGCCCGACTATGTTACGTGTATCTTAAGCGAAGATGCCTGGTCCCAAGGGCGTGATCACTGTCACGGGCAATCGGAAGAAGGCAGAGAGTGCTTCCAGAAAGGCTCTAAGATCGCCGATGCTCAGTTGGCAGTGGTAGAGTATCAGAAAACTGCAGATCCTAGTGATTTGTTGCGAGCTAAGAAGCACCTTTCTGAGTCAACATTCGGTCGACTGGTGAGACGAAACAGGTTCACATTCACCCGACTGATCCCAATGCTGATTCGACCAACATCTCAACAACACTCGACTCAAAATAGGAAGAAGCGCTCATCCAGTTCCTCCGTGAGAACTGGGACATCTTTGCATGGAAGCCTGATGACATGCCGGGTGTTCCCAGGGGGCTGGCTGAGCATCGCCTACGAGTCGATCCAAAATTCAAACCGGTTAAGAGTATCATCGGCGGTCCGCCGTCCAGAAGAGAAAGGCCATTGGCGAGGAGGTGGCTCGGCTCTTAGCAGCAGAGTTCATCCGAGATCTACCACTCGAGTGGCTCGCCAATGTCGTCATGGTCCCCAAGAAGGACAAGTCGTTGCGCATGTGCATCGGTTTCAAGCATATCAATCGGGCCTGCCGAAAGATCATTTCCCTCTTCCTCGCATCGACCAAATAGTCGACTCAAGCTGCGGGATGTGAGAGGTTGTCTTTTTAGAGCGCCTATTCCGGGTACCATCGAGATCGTCTGTATGGACCCGATGAGATTAAAATAACGTTCATCACTCCATTCGGTGCTACATTATGTCACCATGCCATTCAGTCTCAAGAATGCCGGAGCCACATTCATG
Source organism: Aegilops bicornis (assembly GCA_021605145.1). Classification (NCBI taxonomy): domain Eukaryota; kingdom Viridiplantae; phylum Streptophyta; class Magnoliopsida; order Poales; family Poaceae; genus Aegilops; species Aegilops bicornis. The sequence goes on along the minus strand of CM038670.1, from coordinate 69,479,611 downwards.
AGGATGATTCAGAAGTGTTTGCTCACTCAAATCAGTCGGAATGTGGAAGCGTACATGGATGATATAGTGGTCAAGTCATGGAAGGGTTCCGACCTGTTGACTGACCTTGCTGAAACATTTGTCAATCTCAGGAGGTATGATATCAAGCTTAACCCATCAAAGTGTACATTTGGAGTTCCTGGTGGAAAGTTACTCGGTTTTCTCGTTTACGGCGAGGAATCGATGCTAACCCGAAAAGGTTGGCACCATACTCCAAATGAAGCGCCTGTCTTGATGCGTGTGCACGATGTCCAGAAACTTACTGGATGCTTGGCCGCTTTAAGTCGATTCATCTCTCGCCTCGGTGAAAAGGCATTGCCTCTTTACCGACCGATGAAGAAGCCAGACAAGTTCGAGTGGACTCTAGAAGTTGATGCAGCATTTGCATAGCTCAAAGCTCTGCTCTCCACCCAGCCGGTGCTTGCTGCCCCAATCAGCAAAGAGCCTTTGTTGCTTTACATTGCAGCCACTGGACAAGTCGTCAGTACTATACTTATGGCCGAGCGGGAAGAAGAAGGAAAAGCCTTCAAAGTTCAACGCCCAGTTTATTATCTTTACGAAGTCTTGACCCCATCAAAGCAAAGATACCCTCACTATCGTAAGCTTGTTTATGGGATCTATATGACCACAAAGAAGGTTGCTCATTATTTCTCTGATCATTCCATTACAGTCGTCAGCGACGCCCCATTGTCGGAAATTCTTCATAACAGAGATGCAACTGGTCGAGTGGCAAAATGGGTGATTGAACTCCTTCCCCTAGATATCAAATTCGAGGCAAAGAAAGCCATCAAGTCCCAAGCAATAGCAGACTTCCTCGCCGAGTGGGTGAACAGCAGACTTCCGACTCAAGTTCACTCGAAACACCGGACTATGTTTTTCGACGGTTCCAAGATGCTTTGAATGGTTACAGTGCGGGGTTGTACTGGTTTCCCCGAGGAGATAGGCTCAAATATGTTCTCCAGATTCACTTTGATTCTTCCAACAACGAAGCGAGAATATGAAGCACTCTGTATGGGTTGCGCATGGCCATTTCACTCGGCGTCCGTCGCCTTATGGTCCACGGCGACTCGGATCTGGTTGTTAATCAAGTGATGAAGGAGTGGGATGTCAGAAGCCCAGCTATGACAGGTTATTGTAATGCTGATGAGAAAACTGGAGAAGAAATTGAGGGTTAGAGCTTCATCATATACCCGACTAAAAATTCAAGCTGCGGATGATTTGGCGAAGATAGGGTCCAAGAGGAAGCCATTCCTAGTAATGTATTTTGGAGCACATTCATGCACCATCGGCAGGAGGATCCTTTCACGTAAGAAGCCCCGCAGAAAAAGAGTGCCAATGATCCGACTGAAGTTGAGGTCCTAGCAGCCGTGGTCGACCTAATTATGGAAGTTGTGGTCATCACTCCCGATTGGGCCGGTGCCATTACATCGCATATATACTAAGGAAAGAGCTCCCGGAGAATGAAGAAGAGGCTCGATAGATCGTCCAAGCGATCCAAGGCCTTCTGATGATCAAGGGACAGTTGTTCAGAGAAAGTGTGACTGGAGTCGGCCAGAAGTGTACCACGCCAGAAGAAGGTCAGATAATTCTTGAGGATATCCACTCGGGGACCTATGGCCATCATGCGTCCTCCCGGACCATTGTGGCTAAAGCATACCGAGCGGGATTTTACTGGCCGAAAGCAAATGAAATGGCAAAGGAAATAGTTGACAAGTGTGAAGGATGTCAGTTCTATTCCAACATGTCGCACAAGCCCGCCTCAGCCTTGAAGACCATTCCACTCGTCTGGCCCTTCGCTGTTTGGGGATTGGACATGATTGGACCGTTGAGAACTGGCAGAAGCGGCTTCACTCATTTGCTAGTAGCAGTCGACAAGTTCACCAAGTGGATCGAAGCCAAGCCCATCAAGAACCTCGATGCATGCACAGCTATAAGTTTCATCAGAGAGTTGATATTCAGATATGGAGTTCCGCATAGCATCATCACCGACAATGGGTCAAACTTCGATAATGACAAGTTCAAAGCCTTCTGCGCCTCTCAAGGCACGCGGGTCGACTATGCTTCAGTGGCTCATCCTCAGTCGAATGGACAAGCAGAACGTGCAAACGACCTCATTCTCAAAGGGCCGAAACCACGGCTGATGCGTGATCTCAAACACACAGCAGGAGCTTGGGTTGACGAACTTCCATCAATTCTCTGGGGATTGAGGACCACTCCTAATCGGTCGACTGGGAGAACTCCATTCTTCCTGGTCTATGGAGCTGAAGTAGTTCTGCCGAGTGACCTGCTTCACAATGCGCCTCGAGTCAAACTATACTCTGAAGAAGAAGCGGAACAAGCCCGGCAAGATGCAGTCGACCTCTTGGAAGAGGAGAGAGAAATGGCCCTGATCCGCTCGACTATATATCAGCAAGACTTGCGTCGATTCCATGCCAGAAATGTGAAGAGCCGAGCCTTCCAAGAGGGAGATTTGGTCCTCCGAGTGGATCAACAGAAACCACAAGCTCGCCCCACTTGGGAAGGTCCTTCATCGTCACAAGAGTTCTCCACAACGGAGCATATCATCTCTACAATGTTTATCGCCAGATCGACGAGCCTCGAGCTTGGAGCGGAGCTGCTCCGCCTTTTACACTTAATACTCACTCGGTTGAGATGTAATAAAAGTACTTTTTAGTTTGTTTATCTAAGACAAGAATGTTATAATTTTCCCGGTGATTGTTATTACTTTTTGTTGAAATTTCCCCCACTGGGTGGCTTAGTTGCGAATCCGATTCGCCTAAGTTTGTAAAAAAAAATCCTTTCCGAGTGCGAGCCAGTCTCTCACTCAGGGGCTTAGCTGCGAATCTGCTTCGCCTAAGTATTCAAAATCCTACCGAGTGGCGAGCCAGCCTCCCACTCGGAGGCTTAGCTGCAGTCCAAGTACTCGCCTAAGTATTCAAAATCCTACCGAGTGGCGAGCCAGCCTCCCACTCGGGGGCTTAGCTGCAGTCCAAGTACTCGCCTAAGTATTCAAATCCTACCGAGTGGCGAGCCTGCCTCCCACTCGGGGGCTTAGCTGCAGTCCAAGTACTCGCCTAAGTATTCAAAATCCTACCGAGTGGCGAGCCAGACTCCCACTCGGGGGCTTAGCTGCAGTCCAAGTACTCACCTAAGTATTATAAATCCTACCGAGTGGCGAGCCAGCCTCCCACTCGGGGGCTTAGCTGAAGTCTAAGTACTAGCCTAAGTATTCAAAATCCTACCGAGTGGCGAGCCAGCCTCCCACTCGGAGGCTTAGCTGCAGTCCAAGTACTCGCCTAAGTATTCAAATCCTACCGAGTGGTGAGCCAGCCTCCCACTCGGGGGCTTACAACAGCCCAAGGATTCGCCTTAACATCCAAAATAATGAAAATCGCAAGGACGACGAGGTGCAGGTCGACTGTTACCTCCTCCTTCAAAGTTACGCCATAAAAATCCTACCGAGTGGAGAGCAAACCTCCCACTCGGGGGCTTAGCTGCAGCCCAGTGCTCGCGTAAGTAATAGAAATCCTACCGAGTGGTGAGCAAACCTCCCACTCGGGGGCTTAGCTGCAGCCCAGCGCTCACCTAAGTAATAGAAATCCTACCGAGTGGAGAGCAAACCTCCCACTCAGAGGCTTAGCTGCAGCCCAGTGCTCGCCTAAGTAATAGAAATCCAACCGAGTGGAGAGCAAACCTCCCACTCGGAGGCTTAGCTGCAGCCCAGTGCTCGCCTAAGTAATAAAAATCCTATCGAGTGGAGAGCAAACCTCCCACTCGGGGGCTTAGCTGCAGCCCAGTGCTCGCCTAAGTAATAAAAATCCTACCGAGTGGAGAGCAAACCTCCCACTCGGGGGCTTAGTTGCGGTCCAGTGCTCGCTTAAAGTAAGGAATTCATCCCAACCCGCAAGGACGACGAGGTGCAGGTCGACTGTTACCTTCTCCTTCGGAGCTTCGCCACAAGTACAACGTGCGGTCCATCCCAATCCGCAAGGACGACGAGGTGCAGGTCGACTGCTACCTCCTCCTTCAGCTTCGCCACAAGTACAACGTGCGGTTCATCCCAATCCATAAGGACAGCGAGGTCGATCGCGGTCATGATCCATCTCTACCTGCAGGATAGATGAAGCACAAGTCATTGGAGTCTCAACGGAATATCTTCCGAATGAGGAACAAAATTCTCTCAAGGCAAACAAAGCATGTTAAAGGATAAATCAAGTTCGGATAAGCGTCCCACGGATCCAAAGGTGCTCGAGCGTTAAGCACTGTTAAAGTTTATCGGTTACAAAAACCACTCGGCATTCCGAGGCAAATTTAAGGTGGGACTTAGAAGTTTTTACTCCTCCGTGAGGACTGGAAGGTGCAACAAAGCTGGTCGAGGTCGATTCCGTCGGCAATACGGGTAGCAGCAGCGATGAAAGTCTCCATGAAAGATCTGAAGTCGTGCTTCCTGGTGTTGGCAACCTTGAGAGACACCAGCTTGTCCTCTTGCGCTTCCTTGTAGTGGGCACGAACCAGAGATAGAGCAACATCAGCACCACACCTGGCAGAAGACTTTTCCATTCTTGCACTCGACTTGGAATCTCTTTCAGTCGAGTCATCAGGGATTCAAGGTCATTCTGAAGCGTCTGTTCTGGCCAGAGAGTCGAGTCGATCCGCGACACTGCAACTTTCAGTCGAGCAAGATAATCCACCACGCTAGCAACGCGAGACTCCAGTCGGAGCACATTCATAGCAGCTTCGTCCTTCACAGGAGAGTTGATGGGGTCCAAGCTGGTTTCCACTCGACTGGTTTCTTCTTCGAAGTTTTGACAGAATTCTGAAAACACAGCTCAGACTCAAAATAATGATCATGTGATGAGCCGGTGATAGCAAGATAGTCGGGTAAAAGATATTACCTTCAAGCATGAGAAACAGCTACTTGGCGAGCCCTCCAAGATAAATCTCCAGGTCGTTTCGCTTCCCAGCCAGTTGGCCAGCCTTGTCAGACAGAACAATCTTGTCGTTCTTCAGTCGACTAACTTCCCTGTTAGCCGCGTCAAGAGCGGCTTTCAGCTTCAAGTTTGTCGACTGAGGCAAGCTTCTCTTCAACGAGCTTTGTTTTCTCCAAAGCCGCCTTCTGTGCCTCTGCAAGGTCAAGGTCTTCTTCTTCAAAGTCTCTTCCAGTTTATCTGCAAAGCAACAATGAGAACAGAGTTGAGAATGAACGAAAAAACAAAGGCAGTCGTTAAAAGTTCTCACCAGCCATACCTTTTGCTTCATCCTTTGCCTTCTGCAAATTCTCCTTAGCAAGCTTCAAATCGAGGTTGAGCTGGATCTGTTTGTTCTCTAACTCAGTATAGCGAGCCACAAGCTCGCAAGATTTCTACAAAGAGTCAACCAACGAAAGACATCAAAGACAGATCACTTCCGGTGATTAAGGAAAAATAGTAGCATTTCTAAGACTACGATCGAATCAAAACATTCGACAGTAGTCTCGGGACTACACCCAGCGGGTGCACTCAGCGTGCCCCCACTGGTTTTACCAATTTGGTTCGACCAGTCGACCAAAAGAGGCAAAAAAGTTATGTGTCAGTGGTCAGCCGCGATATAAAAAAACCAAAAACACATAGTTCTTTAGACTATAGTCGACTGCACGAAGTCGACCATAGTCTCGGGGACTACACCCAGTGGGTGCACTCAGCGTGCCCCCACCGGTTTTACGGTTCCATTCGACTTGGTCCGTCCAGGTCGAGTGAAGAAGTTCACAGCATAAAGACTAAAGCCATTTGCACGCGATCGACCATAGTCTCGGGGACTACACCCGGTGGGTGCACTCGGCGTGCCCCACAAAATTCAATCGACACACCCACCCGGTGGGTGTACAGATATGGAAATCTCCGGAAGGAAGCGATTTCAGGTAGCATATCCTAACAAAGCAAGCAACGATCGACTTACTTGGACATTGCTCGAGAGCTGAACTAGCATCATAGGCCGCTGGCTAGCCTCTCGGACCGCTTTCACTTGCTCCATCATGATCCTGCACGGCGTATGGCCTCCTTAGCAACACTCACTTGGTCTTCCGGACGTGGTGTATAGCAAAGAGAGATGGTGGATTAGCGATCGGACGAAGTGGGTCGGGCACTCGTCGGTGATGAAAGACACGAAGCCCGAGTGGGGTTGCCTCCTCGGAAACCAGCGTCTCGAGAATCGCCATGTTGGAGCAGCCTTGCCGTGAGCACTCTCTTGTTCTTCTTCTTCCTCAATGGCGCTTCCTCGTCATCGTCGGGGAGATCAATAACGTGAGGCGGAACTACAAGAAAGATTCAGAAGTAAACATGGAAGTCCAATCGACTAAAAGCTCCAGTCGACTAAAAGCGAAACCTCAGAGATCTTACCAAGGTTGGAGGTGGCAGCATCCTCCATTTCCTGATCTTCGTGCTTGGCTGAAGTCTCGGAGGTAGCGGCGCTGTAGATTTCAAGAATCGGCTGATCAGTCATCAAGTCGACCAAAAGTTCACTCATGTTGAATAAGGAAATACAAGGTTACATTGGTTACCCGGAGATGGTGGGGATGACCATCCGCATCTTAGGCAGGGCCTTCGCCCGGCTTTGTGATGTTGCTCGGCGTTGCTTGGCGGTTTCTCGGTCGGCCAGGGAAGTTGTCCTAGGTCGCCGTCGGCCGATGGGCACAACAGCAGCTTTCTGCGCCCGCCGCACGGGTCATGCGTCAACTTGGACCTTCCCTCCGGCGAGGAGGATCGACGTCTTCCTCCTCTTCCTCCTCCTCCTCCTCTTCATCGAGCTATCATCCTCCTCATCCTCCTCGCCGTTGGACTCCCATTCCTCCGGACTTTCACCTCCACTTGCTTCTTCTTCTTCGACTGTTTCCTGCGCCCCGTTGGGCATCGAGTACATCTCAGTGGTGACCTAGAAGACAACAAAACAAGGCGAAAGTCAGTCGATGAATTGGCATCTAAACAGAATGAATGCAGATGAATCACAGTCGAAGATAAGTGGTTGTACCTTGTCTACTTCGTATGTCTGGTCGAGTGGTGGAATCCTCCTAGCTCCGCGTGGGTTATCTTTGTTTCCTGTGATGGCAGTCATCCAATTCTCGGTAAGGCGTCATCGACCTCCTCTGGATGGACCCGAGTGGTATCATCCGTGCGAGTACATCCACATCGGATGACCTCGGTATTGGAGTGGCTGAATACGCCGTCGGAGGAAAACCTCCAGGAGATCCATGCGGTCACCCGTCGCGAATAAGCTGGACTACACGCTCCATCAAGAACTTTACTTGGGCCTTCTCCTCTGGTAACACCTTCAGGAAGATGGCTTGTTCACTCGACTCATGGAGAAAGCAGGGGAGCCAGTCGATTGCCTCGGCGTCGGCTGGTCTTGGCAAGAGAACCAGGTCGACCGCCACCCTCTAACCGAGTCAGGGAGAGTCAAAGCCGGAAAGGCACTCTTCCCCCTCATCTGGACCCCGAGTCCCCCACACATCTGGATTACTTGGGTTCTCTCGTCATTCGGGTTCGTTTTCTTCACCGTATGAGAGCGACAGGTGAATATGTGCTTGAAGAAACCCCAGTGCGGTCGACAACCCAAGAACTTCTCGCATAACGAAATGAAAGCAGCAAGGTAGACAATGGAGTTGGGAGTGAAATGATGGAGTTGCGCTCCAAAAAAGTTCAGAAACCCCCGGAAAAAAGGATTCGGTGGCGAGAAAATCCCGATCTACGTGGGTGGCCAGGAGGACGCACTCACCCTCTTCAGGCTGCGGTTGCCACTCCGTTCCCGGAAGCCTCGCCGACCCATGGGGGATCAGTCCTTCATTGACCAGATTGGTGAGGTACTTCTCGGTGATGGTCGAGCGGTTCCAATCTCCTTGGACCCAGCCTTGCGGCAGTTTGGACCGCGAAGAGGATCCGCCCCGACTGGGCGCTCTTCCCTTTGCCTTCGCCGCCGCCTTCTTCACCCGTTCCAGGGCTGCGGTCTTCTCCTTCACCATGGTCGCCGGCGAAGCAAGTTCCGAGCTGCGGCGCTGGACGGGCTAAGAACGCAGCGAGAAGGTTTGGAGGTGGAGGGAGGAGAGGATTGGGGTCGCACTGTTCAAAATACCCTGTCCGACGCTTTATATGGGGCCGCTTCCGAGTGGCTGACAGGTAGGCCCAGGCAATCCCGTCACAATCCCGCAATAGGCGCGCACGCGATACGTGGCGAAAAAGGTGGCGCGAAGATCGAGGCGTCATTGTCTTATCCCATCCGAGTGCCGCAGTTTTCTCCGCTTCGCGCGCTTCCCAAAATTCGGATCCCGCGAAATCCGCTAACCGCGGAGCAACCTGTCAGATAGCAGATTTCCTCCGATCCGTTGCTTGGAAATCCTCAAGTTCACAGAGTTCACTCGACAAAACGTGAAGAATGGATCAAGGGCGACTGATAGAGAAGTTGATGCCACCACTAAAAGGTCGTTGATCCAGAGTAAGACACACTCGCAACACGAAGAACAGGTCGGAAAGATTATCAACTCCTTCCTCACTCAAACCTCAATCCATTCGGGGGCTAATGATGAAGTCATTTACCTGGGGTAGGGTCATAGACCTGCCCAAAGGTACCCTCCACAAGGACACTCGCAAGAGAAGCAGCCTTCCAGTCGACCTGGTAGGTTTCCACTCGACAGATTCAAAGACACTCGACAATGAAGACCCACTCGACCAACAGGAGTCCAAGAGTCACCCGGTGCCCAAACGGTCTGTAGTTAAATAGTCTTTATGATCTTAATGACACTTTATGTAAGGCATTACCAGTAACGCCTAGCTTTAACGCACCTTAAACCCTCTACTACGTGGGCTGGCTGGGGTCCTGGCACACTCTATATAAGCCACCCCCCACCACAGGTAGAAGGGTTCGCACCCCTGTAACACATACGCATATAATCCAGTCGACCGCCTCCGGGCTCCGAGACGTAGGGCTATTACTTCCTCCGAGAAGGGCCTGAACTCGTAAACTCCTTGCATATACAACTACTCCATAGCTAGGATCTTGCCTCTCCATACCTACCCCCTATTCTACTGTCAGACTTAGAACTACGACACCCGCGTCAAGGAGGAGAAGGCAGACGATGACGATGGCGGCGACGACTTCAGCCCCTTTCTTTTTTAGATTAGGTTAATGTAATGAAAATGCGCGAATTTCGCCGAAATTTGCCATGTTTACACTAGTAGAAAACAGGGCTTTCGTCCAGGCCAGTTCAGCCCATTAGTCCCGGTTCAATCTAGAACCGGGACCAATGGAGCTATTTTCCCCGGTTCGTGAGCCCAGGGGGCCAGCCGGGCCACGTGGGCCATTGGTCCCAGTTCGTCCGGACCTTTTGGTCCCGGTGGGTGGGACGACCCGGGACCATGGGTCGGGGCTCCGGGCCCAACACTAGGGGTCCGGGTTGGTGGCATTACCCGGGACCAACGGCTTCCATTTTGTCCCGGTTCATGCCACCAACCGGCGCTAATCGTGCTGCCTATATATAGCCCCTCGTGCAAAAGCGAGCACCTGCTCTGTTTTTTACGGCCGAGGGAGAGGGCTTGGTGGTGCTCTAGCTCACCTCCTATGCACACAAGGTGTTCGCTGGAATGCCGAGCCACACTACTTATGGTTTCTCCTCTCCAAGCTCGACCGCCAAGCTCCATTTTCCTCAATATTTATCTAGGTTTAGCGGTCCGTCACGCCCCGTCCCCGTCTTCATCGCCGTCGATCACCCGCGCCGATCTCATCGCCGGCACCACCGTGATGAGCCTCTTGTTCTTATCTTCTTTCTGAAAGGAAAAATATTATTACTTGTTTGTTTAGATAGATACTTGTATTATTTTCTTACTTTTATTATTGCATCTTATATAGTGCGATGGTTTTGGTATCCGCCCCCGTCGGCCCTAAATCACATCTATGATTCAGATGTGGTATATATTATCTTTTCATAACTATTGGTTCATTTATTGTTTATGAAAATTATGCCGATAACGTGACATAGATTTTATTTATCTAGGAGGTTGTTGAACCAGAAATTCCAACCGACCCTATTGTCGAGAGGTTAAATTTAGTTGAAGAAGAAAGCAATTTCTTGAAGGAAAAAATAAAAAACTTGAGGAGGAGAAGATGATATTGGAGTTGCATGTTGCGGATGTAAATCGATGATCACAAGATCAAGATGGATGCAATGCGCTTGAAGATGAGAAAGATTAGAAAATATGCCATTCATACCGAGGTTTGGTATGATTATGCCGTTGGATCAGTTGTTACCTTGGTTGCGATTATGATCGCATTTGTTTTCGCATTGAAATGTTTTACATAGTTTCAATGTATGGTTTAGTTAATTTAGATGCTCTGTAGAGCTTTATGTTGTTAGATGAGAACTATGTATGTACTTTGGTTTTTATGTGATCATGAACTTCTATTAATTTGGTCACTTAATTATCTATTCATGATGTTCTGTAATGATTTTTGACACACTTAATTATATATAATGCACGCAGATGAACCGGCAATGGATGTACGGTGATGAGACACACCTCCGAGTACATTAAGAGGCGTGCATGATTTTCTCGAAGTGGCTGAGGCAAACAAGTAGAATGGTTTTATGTGTTGTCCATGCCCTATATGTGGGAATCTGAAGTCTTACTCGACCGGAAAATCCTTCACACCCACCTGCTTTACAAGGATTTCATGCCACACTATAATGTTTGGATGAGGCACGGAGAAATAGGGGTTATGATGGAAGACGGCGAGGAAGAAGAGTACGATGACAACTATGTGCCCCCTGATTACGGTGATGCTACTGTAAATCAAGATGCACCAGACGATGTGCACGATGGTGCTGCAATGGGCGAAGGTGCTGAAGATCAAGAGGAACCAGACGATGTGCCCGATGATGATGATCTCCGCCGGGTCATTGTCGATGCAAGGACACAATGCGGACGTCAAAAGGAGAAGCTGAAGTTCGATCGCATGTTAGAGGATCACAAAAAAGGGTTGTACCCCAATTGCGAAGATGGCAACACAAAGCTCGGTACCGTACTCGAATTGCTGCAGTGGAAGGCAGAGAATCTTGTGCTGATAAAGGATTTGAGAAGCTACTGAAAATAATGAAGAAGAAGCTTCCAAAGGATAACGAATTGCCCGACAGTACATACGCAGCAAAGAAGGTCGTATGCCCTCTAGGATTGGAGGTGGAGAAGATACATGCATGCCCTAATGACTGCATCCTCTATCGTGGTGCCTACAAGGATCTGAACGCATGCCCGGTATGCGGTGCATTGCGGTATAAGATCGAACGAGATGACCACAGTGATGTTGACGGCGAGCCCCCCAGGAAGAGGGTTCCTGCAAAGGTGATGTGGTATGCTCCTATAATACCACGGTTGAAACGTCTGTTAAGAAACGGAGAGCATGCCAAGTTGATGCGATGGCACAGTGAGGACCGTAAGAAAGGCGGGAAGTTGAGAGCACCCACGACGGGTCGCATGATGAAGAAAAATCGAGAGAAAATCTTTGGGATGAGTTTGCAAAGGACCCAAGGAACGTATGGTTTGCTTTAAGCGCGGATGGCATTAATCCTTTCGGGAGCAGAGCAGCAATCAAAGCACCTGGCCCGTGACTCTATGTATGTATAACCTTCCTCCTTGGATGTGCATGAAGCGGAAGTTCATTATGATGCCAGTTCTCATCCAAGGCCCTAAGCAACCCGGCAACGACATTGATGTGTACCTAAGGCCATTAGTTGAAGAACTTTTACAGCTGTGGAATGGAAACGGTGTACGCACGTGGGATGAGCACAAAAAGGAGGAATTTGACCTAAAGGCGTTGCTGTTCGTGACCATCAACGATTGGCCCGCCTCGGTAACCTTTCGTGACAGACAAACAAGGGATACCACGCATGCACGCACTGTTTACGACACCGATAGTATATACCGGGAAGCTGCAGGAAGAATGTGTACACAGGCCATCGCCGATTTCTTCCGACCAACCATCAATGTCGAAAGAAAGGCAAGCATTTCAAAAGCGAGGCAGATCACCGGAAGAAGCCCGCCATGCGCATCGGTGATCACGCATTTGCTATGGTCAATGATTTACACGTAATCTTTGGAAAGGGTCCCGCGGACTAGCTGTTCGAATGACGCCGAGAATCACGCACCCATGTGGAAGAAGAAATCTATATTTTGGGACCTACCCTCTGGAAAGACCTAGAGGTCCGCTCTTGATCGACGTGATGCACGTGACGAAGAACCTTTGCGTGAACCTGCTAGGCTTCTTGGGCGTGTATGGGAAGACAAAAGATACACACGAGGCACGAGAGGGCTCGCAACGCTTACACGAAAAAGAGGGCATGCCTCCAAGCAGTATGAAGGTCCTGCCAGCTACGCTCTTACGAAAGAAGAGAAAGAAATATTCTTTCAATGCCTGCTCAAGATGAAGGTCTCGACTGGCTTCTCGTCGAATATAAAGGGAATAATAAATATGCCAGAAAAAGTTCCAGAACCTAAAGTCTCATGACTGCCACGTGATTATGACGCAAATCGCTTCCGGTTGCATTGAGGGCTTCTACCGGAAAACGTCCGATTAGCCATTGTGAAGCTATGTGCATTCCTCAATGCAATATCTCGAAGATGATCGATCCAGAAATCGTACCAATGCTAAGGAGTGATGTGGCGCAATGTCTTGTCAGTTTCGAGCTGGTGTTCCCACCATCCTTCTTCAATATCATGACGCACGTCCTAGTTCATCTAGTCGACGAGATTGTCATTTTGGGGCCCATATTTCTACACAATATGTACCCCTTTGAGAGGTTCATGGGAGTCCTAAAGAAATATGTTCGTAACCGCGCTAGGCCAGAAGGAAGCATCTCCATGGGCCATCAAACAGAGGATGTCATCGGGTTTTGTGTTCACTTCATTCCTGGCCTTAAGAAGATAGGTCTCCCTAAATCGCGGTATGAGGGGAGACTGGCTGGAAAAGGAACGCTTGGAAGGGACTCAATAATATGCAGGGACGGATATTCTTGGTCTCAAGCACACTACACAGTTCTACAGAACTCTTCCTTGGTGACCCCGTATGTCGATGAACACAAGAACAGTCTGCGCTCCAAACACCCGTAGCAGTGCGACGACTGGATTACATGTGAACACATCAGGACTTTCAGCAGTTGGTTGGAAACACGTCTCAGAGGTGACAACACTGTTTGTGATGGGCTGTACTTGTTGTCCAGGGGACCATCTTCGACTGTAATGATTTGGAAAGGATACGAGATAAATGGGAATACATTTTACACGATTGACCAAGATGAAAAGAGCACCAACCAAAACAGCGGTGTCCGCTTTGATGCAGCAACCGACAAGGAAATGACACATATTATGGTTACATAGTAGACATATGGGAACTTGACTACGGAGTAGATTTTAAGGTCCCTTTGTTTAAGTGCAAGTGGGTCAATCTGTCAGAGGCGGGGTGTGTAGACCCACGACGGAATGACAACAAGGATCTGAAAAATCTTGGGTACACTGACGAACCGTTCGTCCTAGCCAATGATGTGGCACAGGTTATCTATGTGAAGGACATGTCTACCAGACAGAGGAAAAGAAAAGAGAAGGAAGCGAATACAACATACAATGAGCCAAAGCGCCACATAGTTCTTTTCAGGAAAAAGGGACATCCCGGGAGTGGAGGGCAAGATGACATGTCTCAAGAGTATGAAAAGTTTCATGAAATTCCCCCTTCAAAGTCAAGGCTGACCCAAGCATCACGATAAACGATGAAGATTATCCATGGTTACGGCGCAATAAGCAAAGCGACACAAGCGAAGAAAAGTGAAGACTTTCGTCCGCAACTGTTATGATGATACCATGCCAACTTTGTAACAGACGAGTATGATACTATTGTCCGTTTTGTACATGCACATGCTATGCCAACTTTTTCAGAGTTCATTTGAAAACTATGAATTTGAAAACCTCGCCAACCGAAGGGCGCTCACACCGGTTTATAAACTCGTCTCTCTACACACCGTTTTGTTGTAAGCAGAAACAAAATAAAATAAATAAAGCAACAAAGAAAACAAAAAAAGTGTTTTCAAATTTGAAAACTAATGGCACTAACAGAAAGTTTATAATTTTTCTAAAACTAAAAGCAAAAAGAATTAAAAAATAAAGAAAAAACAACAAAAAATAAATAATGCAGAAAACAGAACAAAACACTGAATAATAATAAAAATAGCAACAATAAGTATTTTGTTGTAAGTAGAAACAAAATAAAATAAATAAAGCAACAATGAAAACAAAAAAAGAGTTTTCAAATTTGAAAACTAATGGCACTAACAGAAAGTTTATAATTTTTCTAAAACTAAAAGCAAAAAGAATTAAAAAATAAAGGAAAAAACAACAAAAAATAAATAATGCAGAAAACAGAACAAAAAACTGAATAAAAATAAAAATAGCAACAATAAGTATTTTGTTGTAAGTAGAAACAAAATAAAATAAATAAAGCAACAAAGAAAACAAAAAAGAGTTTTCAAATTTGAAAACTAATGGCACTAACAGAAAGTTTATAATTTTCTAAAACTAAAAGCAAAAAGAATTAAAAATAAAGCAAAAAACAACAAAAAATAAATAATGCAGAAAACAGAACAAAAACTGAAAAAATAAAAATAGCAACAATAAGTATTTTGTTGTAAGTAGAAACAAAATAAAATAAATAAAGCAACAAAGAAAACAAAAAAGAGTTTTCAAATTTGAAAACTAATGGCACTAACAGAAAGTTTATAATTTTTCTAAAACTAAAAGCAAAAAGAATTAAAAAATAAAGCAAAAAACAACAAAAAATAAATAATAATGCAGAAAACAAAACAAAAACTCTGGAAAAAATAGTGCCGCCTCTTGGACACCCACGGCCCGAATACGACTAGAAACCCTAGATGGGCTGGATTCAGGCCCATAGGAGGCCTAGTAGGCCCACAGCACATAGCTAGTGATGATTAGGCCGAAGCACTGCAGTTGAGAGGAGCTCGAGAGGGTGGGCGCAGCAGCGCATATAAACCACTCTCGACCTCTCTCAACTAGCGAGGTGGGACTAAACTTTTGGGCGCGGGGCAGCACAAGGCCTTTGGTCCCGGTTGGTGCCACGAACCGGGACCAATGACTTCCTTTAGTCCCGGTTGGTGCCACCAACAGGTTCTAAAGGCCGCCGCTTCCCGCCCTTTGGGCTGCTGAAAATTGGCCTTTGGTCCCGGTTGGTGGCACCAACCGGGACTAAAGGGGGGCATTAGTCCCGGTTCGTGCCACGGACCGACCAAAGCCTTTTTCTATATAAGCAAAGACTTGGCGTTTTTCATATTTCATTGCAGTTCCCGCCCGACAGCCTTGCCAAGCTCGAGCTTCGCCCACGATGCCGTCGGGCTGCCGTGTTCGGGCCGTCGCCCGCCCCTGCCCCATGCTCGCCGTCGCCGTCACCGCGCACCTGCCCGTGCTCGCCGTCGCCCTGCCCTGCCCCGTCCGCCCAGGCGCTGGCCCTCGCCGCCCCGCCGTCGCCTCGAGCTCCCTTGCTCGGGCTTGCCGTCGCTGCCCGCTCCTCGTCGCCGTCGCCTGCCCCCCCTGCCCGTCCGCCCAGCGCCCTCGCTGCCCATTTGTGAGCCGCCGCCCGACTCTTTTTTATTTCTTTAATTTTTTTCATATATATATAATGTTTAAGCTCTTTTTTTATTTTTATGCTCTGTTTTTTTATGTTTTAATTTTTTTGTTCATATGTGATGTATATGTGTATGTGGCTATAATGTATATGTGTATGTGAACAATGCAAACGATAGTTTTTAGAAAAATTAGGATTTTTTCTGTTCATAGATTTTTTGGTGATATTAATTATTGTAAATATGCAAATGTTTGTATATTCATATGAACAATGAATTAGGCAATACTACTTCATGTATTTTTAAGAAGGAAGAAGAAGAAAAAGAATGAGAGGAAAAGGAAATAAGAAGAGGAAGAAAGGAGAAGAAGAGGGGAGAGGAAGAAGAGGAGAAATAAATAAGAAGAAGAAAAAAGAAGAAAAATAAGAGGAGAAGAAGAAAGGAATAGAGGAGAAGAAGAAAGAATAGAAAAAAAATCTATTTTTTTTGTTCTTCTCCTCTATTCTTTTCTTCTTCTCCTCTTTTTTTTTCTTCTTCTTTTTCTTCTTCTTCTTCCTTCTTCCTTCTTCCTCTTTTCTTCCTTTTCCTTATTTTCCTTTCTCGAGGGATAAGAAAAAAAAGAAGAGGAGAATAAGAAAGAAAGGAATAGAGGAGAAAGAAGAAACTTTGACACGAGGGGGGGGGGTACCGATACCCCCTCCCCGATAACATTATTTTCCCATGTATATGTATGTTGCGTCGTTGTCGATATAACGAGGGTGTCGAGGATCGCCGAGGGGTCGAGGGTCGGGAACTAGGGTAGAGGGTCGAGGGTCGTTAAGGGGTCAAGGGTCGAAGGTTTCGGGGTCGAGGGTTCCTATAGTGTCAAAGTATTGAAGAAATCCATGGCTTCATCATTAGTCGGAAGTAACCATGGCATGATGGTACGAAGTCCTCCAAAGTTATTCTGGAATGGAGTCCCGGATAGGATAATTTGCCTTTTTGTACGAATTTCAGCAAAGGCCTTCCAAATAACGATATTCGGAAGGTTCTTGCTGAACTTTGTACCAAAAAGCAAATTATCCTATGTAGGACTCCGTTCCAAAATAACTTTGGAGAGCTTCGTACCATCATGCACCTGTTACTTTCACCTAATGATGAAGACATGGTTTTGTTGAATCTTTTGACACTAGGCAACCTCCCGACCCCTCGGCGATCCTCGACCGCTCGGCGATCCACGACCCTCTACCCTCATCACAAGGCCGATGCCCACGTCACTTGTGGGACATAGATGTAGTGTTCAACGCCGACCCCCTCCCGATAGCTTCAACACGTGGGGGGGGGGTCGATATTACCCCCTCCTTGAAGCGTTCTCGTGGCCACCCCCTAACCCTTAAAGCGTTGTCGAGGCCACCCCAAACCCTAGAGAAGCAGCGTCGAGGCCACTAATATGATTCCTTATTGTGATTAGCTAGCTAGTTCTACGTTTGCCACTAATATATCCATATCTGTCATGTTTGAATAATAATTGCCATGTTGTAAATATTTGTAGAAACTATGGACCCCGAGACGAAGCACAAGAAGCGTTGTTGAGGGACATAATCGCACAAGGAAGTGATGTAAATGCGCTTTCGTTGATGTTTCTCAACGACAACGATGGTCTGGAAGGAGAGGGTGAAGAAGCAGCTGGCTATGATTTACATGGCTCCGATGACCCAATGCCGGTGCAAGAAGGAGAGGGTGAAGAAGTAGACCGTGAGGACGGCTCAGTGGTCACCAAACCGAGTCCGCCAGGTATATATATTAGTTAAGCCTGTCTTGACTAGCTCTCGCCTTTGTTTTGGTATGTACACATATTAATTAACTCTCGTCTTTGTTCTTTTTCTAGCCCTCCGGATCGAGCACAACTTCGGTAAAGAGACGAGGCCTCGAAGAAAAAGTTGAGCTCGGATGAAAAGTTTGAGATCATACAAATCGGCCTTGACGGCCAACCGATTGAACCCTACCGGACAAAGAAGGCATTTGTTGCTCGGTCATGGGGGTTCTTGTTAGGGACAAGATCGATCAGCATCCACCAATGGTATAAGCCTAAGAACGAAGGCCCCGAGGTGTCTTATGTCAATGATATGCAGAAAAATGATCTTTGACTGAGCTGAAGTCAAATTTTACCCTACCGCTAGAGGATGATCCGGAGAAGCCAGTAATAGAGCCATTAATCAAGTCTTTTGTTCTTAAGAAGATGGCAGAACTATTCAGGAATTGGAAGAAAGAACTCAATACGTATGTCGAAAAAAATGAGACACCAGAATTCAAGGACAAATATGAGAAGATCAGAGATGACTGGCACGCATTTGTGGCCTACAAGACATCGGAAAAGAGTAAAAAGATGTCGGCGACAAACAAGAGAAATGCTGCGAAGAAGAAGCTTCACCATCTCACGGGGTCACGATGATACCTCGTAGCCCGGCCTAAGTGGGCCAAGGCTGAGAATGATCTCGCTTGATAAAGGGATCGAACCAGAGACAATGAATCGCCAGACCGTTGCGGACTTGGTTCTTCGGGCGGCGGATCCTTGGACCCTATAACAGGGAAGTGCATTTGGACGGACGAACAATTGGACATACCAGTCAAGAGGCTTCAGCAATATATCAAGCAGCGCAGCAAGGGAAGTTCGTTCTGCAGTGGAGAAGGACGAGGCGACAATGGCCCTCGGAATCTGAGCACCTGGACGGACACGAGGCACGCCAGTTCGCTTCGTGGAAGGCTGGATTTCCGGACGCAGGGGGTTACAAAACCCATGAGAGGAGGAAGAAACTGGAGCAGAGCCAAATGCAGGCGTTGCACGAAAGGGTAATGGGGCTAGAGGAACGAGAAGCAGCAGATCGCAACAAACGACCTGCCGAAGCTTCCCCCGAAGCTACCCCGCCATCTCGGCGGAGAAGCAGCGTGGCTTCCACCGAGCTGCTTCAGCCAGAGCAGCATGCCTTGACGGCTCCTGCCAGCTATCCCGTGGATGCTATTACGGATGCTGAAAATTGCCACCTTATGGCGCAATGGAGCAATTTGAAGGTCAAGGCGGCTGTTGGCTCTGTTTATCCTACTAAACCCGACTCAACTTTTCACTGCCGGCCGATTCCAGAAGGATATGCTAAGGTGATGGTCGATGAAATAACGGAGGTATTTGAGGGCCTCCGGCTTGACCACCCTACCGGTGACGGGGAGTATCGGCTGGGTTCTGCTCTGAAGACTCCATGCCTATGTCGGAAGGATCTCATCAACCTTCCGAACTGGACGCCTCCGCCTCCTCCTCCTTCTCCGGCGAGTCAGGGCACTCCGCCTCCTCCACCGCCTCCTCCTCCGGCGAGTGACGATCAGGGCACTCGGCCGGCTCCTTCTCCGGCGCGTGGCGGCACTCCGCCTCCTTCTCCGCCTGCACCGGCGCGCCCGAGCAGCCAGCCTCCTCCTTCTCCGCCTCGTCAGAAGGGCGGAAGAGACCCGCCGCCGCTCTGGCTGCTCCGTGGCGTCGTAGTCCTTCTCCTCCGCCTCGTAAGCAAGGAAAGAAGACATCCGCTCCGTCTGCTCTGCCGGGCGTCTAGCAAGACAGCCAAAGGCGGGAGGAGATCAGATTCGGTCCTTCTCGAAGACTCGGAGAAGTTACCGTCTGAGAGGAGCGAGGAGGAAAACACGAAGATCGCGCAGACCGAAGTGGATGACTGGTTTCAAGGGTTGAAAGCAAAGAGACATCCACCTCCGGAGGAGAAGGTAGATCCGGTGAAAGCGAAGCGCACTTCGCTGCCCCGACAAAACCACCCAAGTCTCCGCGAAAGGCAACTATGAGCGCATTATTGGAAAGGCATTTGCCAAGCGGAGAGGTCGGGAAGTACTGTCGGTGATCAAAGGATGAAAGAACGACGAGCTGAGAAACAAATTGCCCAGCTCGGCGAACAAGCCGGGCAATCGTGCCCCCCGCTCAAGGTTCCTGCTAGCGACATCGTCGATCCGAGGATGGTGACCGGTTATGGCAATCCTGGAGATTACCTGCCCGACGATGTATATTATGATTTCTTGGAGGTGCAGATACAAAGATACGAGTACGGGAAGCCTCTCGTCAAAGATGAAAGTTCTGTATCAACGATGATGCGAAGATTGCATGATTGGTACATGAAAACCCGCAAAGAGTCTCGAGGGAGGAGTACTTTGTATGTGAGAGTTAAAAGGAGCATGACCTCCTTGAAATTGAACTGTTGCCTATTCCATTTGAGGAGTTCTATCAGTTTTTCAATCAATTGGCCCTCGATAAAGCAACGGTCACCTGCTACATGTCTGTAAGTAGTACTACTTACATCATTAAGTCTCTCTATATAACTCAGCCCTTTCATTGCATGTATTTATAATTATCCTCACTATATTATGCAGATTGAAGATCGCCGAATTGAAGAAAAGACAAGTGGGTGATATTAGGTTCATTAACACATATCTCATAGATAAATATGAGGTTGAATTTCGTAAAGAAAATACCGAGGCCAAGTTGCTACAATCGTTGGTAATAAATGAACACAAAGATATAATACTCTTTCCTTACAACTTCAAGTGAGTGTTACTGTCTTGTGGCATATTCGGTTTCCTTATTAGTCCAGGTTATAGTAATGTAATATTGATGAGTTATGCATGTGTGCGCAGCTACCACTATATTCTCCTAGAGATTAAGCTTGAGAAGGAAGTAGTAACTGTCTTAGACTCCAAGCGAAAAGATCCCAAGGAGTATGCGGACATGACTGAAATGCTCGAGAAGTAAGTTAAATCGATCATTATTCACCATATCAGCAACTTTGTTCATTTCTGATATCAAGTAATTGTTTTCTTTGTATGGCAGGGCTTGGACAAAATTCACCAAAAAGCTCGGGACTACCAAGAAGCTGCAATTTAGACACCAAAGTAAGTACTATATAGTAGCATATTCCACGCATCTCCTAGTGATTCAAGCGCTAGTTTCATCAATACCATTTAGCATGCTTGCTAATTATCAGTTTGATTGACCTCTATTTCTTGTAAAGTGGTTGTGGCAGGAACAAGGGAATGATTTCTGTGGATACTACGTTTGCGAGTCCATCCGCCACACGACCTGTGAGCGGGGCTACTCCGGCAAACAATATGAAGTGCGTAAATAAAAATATTCACAATTTTATTTTATTACCATCATTTGCGTTGAGTTTCATTCATTCATACATATATATATGTATTGACCCCTTTCTTAAAATTAGATGTTTCGGATGCGGGATGAACTCCTAGCACCAGATCGCATGCGAGTAATTCAAGAGGAATTGGCGGCATTCTTTCTTTACCACGTGATCGCTGAAGACGGAGAATGCTATGTGGACCACGCGTCCGTATGTTAGGAGATTATATATTTGTAAAAGACAATTATTGTATATATGTAGCCGGTAGTGTCGGATAGATATACGCGAACTTGTTGTTCGACCAATCTCTCGGAGAAGGAGAGGTGGTCGATATCACTTCTCTCTGTATGCATATATGTTCATGACGATCTTCTGTTTGCTTAATTACTAGCTAGCTAACGTGTCTAGCTAGTCCTCTCTATACGTATGTATAGTACGTAGCGTCGACCAAGTACGGACAAAAGAGAGGACACTTTTCTCTATTAATTAGCTAGCTATAGCACAATATATGAAACACCTAAATTATCCCCCAAAACCCCCCAAACCCCCCCTTTCAAAAAAACAAAAACCACTGCCATAGAAATCTTGTGGCGTGGATGCCTATTGGTCCCGGTTGGTGCCACTAACCGGGACCAAAGGCCCTCCCGCCTGAGCTCAGCGGACAGGCCACGTGGAGGCCCATCTGTCCCGGTTTTGGATTGAACCGGGATTAAAGGGTCAGGGCATTAGTACCGACCCTTTAGTCCCGGTTCATGAACCGGGACTAAAGGCCCTCACCAACCGGGACTATAGGCCCTTTTTCTACTAGTGTTAGCCGAAATTTAACTACTTTTTATCATAACTTCGCCTAACGGCCCTTCTTTTTTTTTTAATCTGGCACAGGCGTACGGGGCCGGCAATTTGGGGACCGACTCGCCCCCAGGGCCATTTTTTGCGCCGGCTCACCCCCAGGCAGCGCTTTTAGATGCTCCCTGGGGGGCCAACGGCTGGAGATGCCCTTAGTAGGCGCCGCATGTGCTGGCACCTTTGCGGCCCCTGAAACCACCAGTCCAGGTCCGCCGCCAGCAGAGCGGCCACGGCCGCCACATCGCCGCGTGCAAGCAAGGCGTAGACGGACTCCACCACCATGCTGTTGGACTTGGGCCCTATTTGGTTCATAAATCCTAGGACTATTTTTAGTCCCAACTAAAAAGTCTCTAGGCCCTAAAAAGTCCCTCCCTGTTTGTTTTTAGAGACTAAAAAGTCCCTAGTCCCTTCCTAGAGGTTATTAAATGACTATGTTGCCCCTAGTATATAGAAAAATAACAATCAAACAACACCATGGGGTGGCGGGCCATTGAATGCATGGAGGGACATTGTTGAAAAGGTCCCAAAAAGTCCCAAAAAAGACTCTCCTTGAGAGTCTTCTTCATTTAGTCCCAAATGCCTAGTTTAGTCCCTAGAAAGTCCCCCCCGTTTAGTAAAAAAGTCTTTAAGAGGGATTTTTTTTAGTCCCTACATAAAAAAGTCCCTGAAAACAAACACCCCCTTGTACCGCGCGTGCATGCCCATGGTTAAATTGAATGGTCGAGAGAGAGTGCAAAAGGGGAAACAGAAAAATGAGTAGCCTAGTACTGTAGTACAGAATAAAGACACGACCTATGAATGCTTGAGATAAGAACTTGAAAAAGCTGAGTGGGTTGAAGAATGTAGGTGTATGTACATATAGGCTGGTAGGTTGCAACCTGACAAGCCGGCCGTGAGATGTACAGGTATAATTTAATACATGTATACCCGTTCTAGCTTTCCTGCACGCACGACAATCTGTGGTTGTGGTTCGGTGATATCTGTGAGTTGCTCTTTGATTTTTAATTTGCCTAACTGCAAGTCGTTCTCTGGATGGAGGCTTGTGGGACGAGTACAAAAGTGTAGCTATTAGAACGCCATATTTGATCTTTACAATTTAGCCATTTGCAATCAATAATATAGAATTCGATTTCAAAATTGCGCCAGCACGCAAGATAAAAAAAAATGATGCGTATGTGTCATAAAAAGCTACTTTCTATGTTTCCTAATTATATATATGGTCCTGAGAAAATGTTTATTTGTTTGGAGTAAAGACACACGCTTCGGCGCTTGCTAGGTGGAAGAAGCAGATCAATATCCCTGTCTGCCAGTTTACTGTCCACTTCAGTGAGGAATTGACAAAGTGGGATATGTAATTTAGCATGGACGAAGCAGCGATGATTTTGATATTAATAAGGTAAATTAGTCGTGTGATGATGTGAGGCCGGGGTTATCATTGTTGTATTTCTATGGAATAGTAGAGAATAAATAAGGCGAACGTTAGGCGCCGGCGGACCGGCCG
Organism: Aegilops bicornis; assembly: GCA_021605145.1. Taxonomy (NCBI): domain Eukaryota; kingdom Viridiplantae; phylum Streptophyta; class Magnoliopsida; order Poales; family Poaceae; genus Aegilops; species Aegilops bicornis. Next base: position 69,456,432 of record CM038670.1, on the reverse strand, counting down.
AAATTTGGTCCGGTCTCCGCGCGGCCCTCCGATTTGAGACCCAGCGTCGTTGGATTCTCTCCCCTCCCCCCCCCCCCCCTCCCCCCGATTCAGTTCCTTCCTCACGCATTGGAAAAACAAATCCCCTCTTCTACTGATCAACGTGCACTCCCCTTTCCACCATGCGCTCCTCACAACTCACAAGGCCCGAAGACCGCCATCGTCCCCTGGCCTGCACCGTTGCAACTCGTTGTCGCCACTGTCGCCGTTGGAAGCTTGCGCAGGCAGGCAGGCTGCCGCAGCAAACGTTGTCGCGTTTGATGTTTCTCCCCGCAGCCCTTCATTCAGCAAGTGCGTGCGCCACAACATCCTCGCCGTCAAAGCACCGCCGTCAGCTGTTGCAACATCGGCGGAGCCGGCGCCCAGCAAAAAACGCCATGTGCTTTTCTCTCAGGTCACCGCCTCACCATGACCAACGCAGTAAAACCAAACACCGGTTGTAGCTTTTGCAGGTTGCGGTTACAGCCCACCTCAATCCACTTGCCGTTATCACAAAACACAGCTTCCGTCGATTGAAACAAAAAGAAACGTCAGTTCCAGCTTCGTTCAGTAACGTTCCTTGCATCCCCGTCACCCAGTTGCAGCTCTTTTCACCATCGTCATCGCTGCAAAAATCGCTGCCGGTTGAAGCTTTTCTGAAGCCGGTTGAAGCTTTTTTGTCGCGGCTTGCACAAACAAGGCGCTGGTCGCAGCAACAAATCGTGTTGCCGGTTGAAGCTTTTCTGAAGCTGGTTGAAGCTTTTCTGTCGCAGCTTGCACAAAAAAGGCGGGTTAGCAGTAACAAATCACGTTGCCGGTTGAAGCTTTTCTGAAGCAGGTTGAAGCTTTTCTGTTGTAGCTTGCACAAAAAAAGGCGGGTTCGCAGTAACAAAACACGCTGTCGGTTGAAGCTTTTCTGCCGCCGCTTGAAGCTATCGACGATGCCGGTTGTATCATCTGCACAGGCGTGTTCCAGCCCCGGGTGTCCTCGTCTCGGCGCCCGGCAAGTGTCGATTGCACGCCTTCGCGTCTGGGACTCGTCGTCTCGGCACCGGTGCCTATCTTCTCCAGCGCCACAAGTGCTGGTTGTAGCAAAAGCAGCGTCCGAGTCGTCGTCTTGAGGCGGCGGCTGCAGCGATGTCCAGCTTGACCATGGCGAGAAGTTGGGTGTTGTTCCGCAGGAGGAGAGAAGGATGAGAAACGAGTGGCTGGAGGTGGAAGAAGCCTTAGAGGATAAGGTAAAAGCTTGGCGGCGTGTGGACCCGTGAAAGACGTGGCTTACGTCAATAGAGTACGAGAGAGTGCGCGAGCGAGCGAGTCGACCGGCCGAAGCTTCGGCCGGTCGATCGGACATAAACGTTAGAGATATCCAACTAGGCCGAGAGCCAAACTAGACACAGCCGACGCCTTCCCAAAAAAGCTAGGGTTCCGCTGCCTTCCATGGGCGGCGCCGCCGGTCCGCTTCATCTTTAGTGCCCTTAGGGCCATGAAGGCGTGATGGACCCCGGTCTTTCCCGGCGGGAGAGATCTTGCTTCGTTTTTAGGTATTTTTATGAGTTCATTTAGGGGGGTTGTGTCTTGCTCAGGAAGACGAGACGGTGACGACTCCTTGAAGATGAAATAAGGTTCTTCCCGCCCAGCCTCGTTCCGATGATGTGTTTAGCATCGTTGAAGGGAGTGTGGAGATGTGTCTCCAGCGGATCTCGCAAGATCCGACTGGTGTTGGTCTTTGGTGGATCTGCTTGGATCCAGTCTTTGTTCGTTTTCGTTCTTGTGCCTACAGGATGAATCCTTTTGATCTATACTTCTCTTCATCGGCGACGGTTGCAGTTCTGGTGCGTTGTTCTGTGGGGCCTTAGCACGACGACTTCCCGACTGTCTACTATAACAAGTTTCGTCCGGCTCTGGTGAGGGAGAGGTGATGACAGCGAGCACCTTCGGTTCACTTCAGTGTTTGTAGTCGTCGTTAGGTGGTCTAAAACATGGATGTAATTTTTGTTAGTTCTGTGTTCTTTGTACTGCCATGACATGATCAACAGATCAGAAGTTTTCTAGAAAAAAAGATTATGCAGAAAGATGTTTAGAGAAAAAAAGCATGTACAAGGGGTTGCAGCTGAGACAACATTGCGCACCCCGCCCACAGCAAGTGGCCACCGGGTCTTCTGCAATGCAGCATGGCTTCAAATCTGAGGAAACCCGCCAGATCGAGGAACTGCATACCAGTCCTCCGTCTCCTCGCAGGTGTAGGAAGCTACACGCGGTCGCCTCTATTCCATTGCGATGCAATACCATGCGCTATTGGCGCCACTCCAATACCTTTAGACTCCACGCCCTTGTTTGCGGAGAGCGTCGCCAAGGTGCACCCCTACCCACTTCGCCTTTGATGGAAGGGCGGTGCCGCCATGGCTGACAGCCGGAGGCAGAGGTGGAGCTAGCATCAGATTACGCCTAGAGCTAAGTAGCTTGAATGATGCACTTAGATGAATTTTTCATACTTTCTATGAAGAAATTAAAAGGGCCATTGTTCCTAGGCCTAGGGCTATGGCCCTACATGCCATAGGCCTGTCTCCGCCCCGAGGCGATAAGAGATAGAGGCTTTTTGGCCTAGGTTTTGAATCCCCTCCAGAGTCACTTGCAGGAGCAAAAATAAACGTTTTGTTTGTATAGAGTAGTAGATAGTAAATTAAGCAGAAAGATGGTGAGAGGATAGGTTGGCAGGTAGCCGAGTAGTCAGCTGATGAAAGCAACGTGAGACCTATTGAGTGAGTTGCAAATACCGGGCCACGCAAAATACTGGGTCACACAAGGACGTGGAGTTTTTACACCTTGGCTCAAATGTTCATGGTGTGAAAAGTAAAATAAAAAAATTAGAAAAAATATCAAAAAAATCTGATTTTTTTAGACATACTTTAAGAAATGTTTGTTGTGCAAGAAAATTTTCATCACGAAATCACATTGGTGAAAGATGTGGTAAAAGAAATATTGATGCTCCGAAAATATTACTTTCAAACGCATTTTGAAGCTCTGATTTTGTTTTTTCGCCACGACTTCCAACAATGTGATTTCGTGATGAAATTTTGCGTCCACAACAAACTTTTATTAAAGTATGCCATAAAAAATTCAGATTTTTTTATTTTACTGTTCTCACTAGGAGCATTTGAGTCTGGGTGTAGAAAGGTACTTTTGGACACACAACCTAAACAGCATGTGCCTTTTTTAGGTCCAGCTTTGTATTTGCTCTTCCTCCTTTTACGTTTCCTTTTCTGATCATGGAGTCAAAAAAATAGTAAAATGGATCGTAGTAATTCTCATTTTTAAAGTGTCAAGTTAGGCCAAATTGTCTGGAACTACAAATCTAGTAGGTCCTAAATTTTTTTAAGTCGTTTTACTGCATGTCTGGGGAAACCCTGCTCAGCTTTTATTTGCACGTGTGGCAAGTTAACCATCCAAATAGTTGTTTCTTTTAATGTCGTATCCCATGTTGCTTTCTTCAAATTTTGGGGGTGGCCAAAACTAGACCTCTAGGAGAAATAAAGAAAATTTGTGGTAAGACTAGTATAACTGCTTGAGATTTGCACTCATTCAAAAAAGACATGCTAGAAAGTAAGAAGACTAATTCTCACAAGAAAAAACATATTTTACATCATTTGTACATCATATATAGACTTCGCAGAGTCATATGGCAAGCACTAGGCCTGGCATGGAGCGGCACCTGGGCCTAGGCGATCGGCTCTCCCAGATGGCCCACACCACGTCCTCCTTAGCTGGTCGGCCTAGCTTTCGGACGGTGACAGACGTGTTCAAGTACTCGCGAAAGCTGGTGATGACGCCAGCGCGGAGGCACCATGCATGCACCCAGTAGTCGTGCTGGCCGGCCCACCCTTCCGCCACCACCCACTGGTCGTCACCTTCAGTGGCGCTGCTAACCTCTGCAATTCGTGCCGGTGCGAACCGGAATGCCACGCCCCCCTTGGCCTCGCCGGTTAGTAGGCGGCGCATGTGTTGGCACCGACGTGGGCCGTGAAACCATCAGTCCAGGTCCGCCGCCAGTAGGGATGTGACTGCCGCTGCGTCGCCACGACCGCGCGGTTGGACTTGGATGGCGCGTGCAGGCCCGTACCCATGCTTAAATTGGATATTCGACACAGAGTGACAGTATGAATAGCCCAGTGCTGTCTCCCTGTAAATATTCGGGAGAACTTAAAAACCTGTGTGTGTGTTGAAGAAGGTAGGTGTATGTATATATAGGCCGTGTAGTAGAGGAGATACATTTACATGTACAGTCATTCTCGCTTTCATGCACACAAATGGACAATCTGTGGTTCGGTGATATCTATGAGTTGCTATTCGATTTTTAATTTGCCTAACTGCACGTCGTTCTCTGGATGGAGGCCTGTGGGACGAGCCATTCGCAGTTAATTATTCGGAATTAGATTTCAAAATTGTGCTAGTATGCAAGATATAGTAAAAGGATGTTTGTCCTGTAAAAGCTAGTCATATTTTCTAACAATATAGGCCTGATAAAATGCACGCACACGCTTCAGCGCTAGCTAGGTGGAAGAGACAGAGCAATATCCTTTTATGTCTGTCTTTTTAATAGAAAAAGTAATGTCCCAATCACTCCACAGACTGCATGTAAAATTAGGGGTAACAAGACAGGGTACAATGGCATATACCCTTTGTTAGTGTCAGTAATCTGCATAGTAACCTAGATAATTTAAATATACTGTCTGCTTCAGTGTGGAATAGACAAAGTGGGATATGTAATTTAGCATGGACGAAGCCATGATTATGATGTTAATAAAGTCAATTAGTTGTGGGATGATTTGAGGCCAGGGTTACCATTGTTGTATCCGTATGGAGTATACTAAGCAGAAAGATATTCAGAGGAAAAATAATATGTGGGCAAGGCTCGTAGGTAGCCCAGTAGGCTGCTGACCTGCTGCCGCACTTCGTCATCCTAACCAGTAACTCAAGATATCATCGATGTCGATGCTGTGTTCAACTGCGAAATATGGTCGCAAAATTTGTCAGAAGTAGCAATTCTTCATATGTTTCTAGCCATATACTCCTCTCGCCTGAACGCGTTATTGAAGGATGCATCAAACCTGGAGCTGCTTTAGCTACAAACATCACATACCCCATGTCAATACATTGTTTATATACAGATCTTCTTACAAATGCAGAAAGAGATAAAATGAAACATGGAATATCTTAGCGAGGTCACATATTCTTCATATGTTTCTTCAGACATACTGCTCCCAACACCAGATCTTGTTATGTTTCTTATCTTGTAAGATCCAGAGCATACATTCCCATACTCATCAACATCCCTCTGTACACTCATTGTCCCATTCAGGAGTTAAGAAGGAAAATTGCATTTTTGGAATTTGCAATAATGCGATGGGCGAATGACGGAAATTGAACCCGGGTTATTCTATTCCACTTCTAGATAGAGAAAAAAAACTAAAGGAGAATGTCTATGAAGATGCGAACTACCCGCACCTCGACAGAAAGACCCTATGAAGCTTTACTGTTCCCTGGGATTGGCTTTGGGTCGGGTACAGGTACCCTTTTGTTGAAGGTCGTTCGAGCTTTTCCTGGGTCACTCAGAGCATCATAAAATACATCACCAATAAGCAACAAGCATATATAGAAGTAGATACCTTACCAATCGTCAGACATAGTACTGAAAGAAGATATGGATGAACATTCGTGTACTTCATTTTAGAACAAAAGATGTTCTATGATGCATAGTCTTGTCTCTCCCCTTTACAATTGCTCAATAGTTTCCTTGTTGCGTCTGTCCTTTTTTGATACATTTTCAATGTCTCTAACTCAATGTATCACCCTTTGAGGTAAGAATGTTAATAGTGTTAAATTTGTTGATGTAGCCCTTCACATATGTGTACTTAGCTTGTGAAGTTGGGGCTAGGGCTTCGATAACTGCTAAAATTAGAAAGATCGCCCTGATTTATGGAGCAACTAATGATGCTAAAGCGGGACACTAAATCTGTTAACACACTTTGCAGTATGCTCGAAACTTTCACTTGCATGATCTTCTTATCATGGTACAACTGATTTGGTGCATATTTTGTTCCTTTCACATAAATGCAGCTGCAACATGTAGTAGTACAGAAATAATTTTCTACCCTGTTTAATGAAGCTACAAACATGCATGTAAGTTTGGATGACATTCTTATTCAATATATTAATAAACCACCAACTATTTCATTGCAACATATTGAGTTTGTAGTATAGGGTTCTATTGTGGCAACTGAATCGATAATCAATTTGACATTCCTTTTCATTCTTTGTACATGCTAAGTGCAAAGTGCTTGAGAAACATAACCCCCAAATTGGTTGTCTATTGCAGTAACCATAACCCCCAAACTGCTTGAGAAACATCTCAAAATCATGCAAGGATATTGGACTTAATACATTTAACTTACCACTATCAATACTTCTTGTATATATACCAGAAGCTCTGGAACTATGTTATTGCTTTCCAGTTAAGACTTTACAAATTGTATCCAAAATTGAGGTAGGCCTTTTGTTGAGCACATCAATTTTTTCGCCATTTCAGTACACGTACTAAACAGGGAGATACTCTCACACTTAAAAGGCTTTCCACATTACGTAGGAAGATTACATAGAATGCAACTTGGCAGGCTCCATTTTCTGTATTGCGCAGAAAGATTACACAAAATGCAACTTGGCAAAGAAAAAGAAGCTAGAACTATAGATACCGGCTAAATAATAAAGTGTATTATAGCTCCTGTGATCATTTTTTTACAAGTTATAAATACTTGAGGATCATCAAGGGAAAAACAATGTTGTTGTGAAAAGCAATGAACAAAGGTAAGTTAATGTTGAAAACCCATCATGTAAAGTTGAACTGTATTTAAAACATCACTTCTCTCATGGAAACAAAGATCATAAATAATCCACCATAATAAGCATAAATTCTTCAGAGAGATAACAAAGATGCCGACTGTAGTAAATTGCACCTGTGGTTATAGTAGCAGAATAAAACTTTTTGATTAGGCACAAAAGATGACTGTCACATCTTTGTTTTTGGAAAGCCATGTGGACTATAACATGGAGTGAGCTCTTCTTCTAGACAGAAGAAGATTATAATGGAATACAATTGATCCCAAATTACTTACCAAGTTTCTCTTCTTCCTAACACAAAAAGATTAGACAATGGAATACAATAGTTGCCATAATAAATTGACAACAATGTTAGTATGATGTGGATGTCAACCTATGATTTGTCAAAATCAACGAACATTCAACGCTGAGCAGAACACAAAATAGCAATGACAACTAATTATTGTCCTTTTGGGACTAATATTTATCAGCCTACTTAATTTCATACATAAAATCCAGGCAATAGTTAGATGTCCTGCATAGCGATGCATTATACGTCAGTTCACGCTAATATATCCAGTAGAAAATAAACTATGCTACTTTACTAGTTAGCATTTACTAACAAAATTTGACGCATATATCAACTAATAAAGCTTCTAAGGAATGAACCATATAGGTTGATATGTGAAAGGAGCTTAAAGTAAACAAAACATAACATGCTATCCGAATCATACTGATTAGCAAAATGAGTTACAGTTAGCTAGCCCCAAATGTGGAAAAGACATGAGGTAATAATTCATTATGTCACAGTAATATTTATCATTTGGTTGTACATTAACCAAAGTGCCCATTGCCAAAACAAAAACACACATAGCTAAATGGACCAACTAGCACCATCGCAAAATAAAGAACCAGCTGCTATAAATGAGTGAGAAGAGGAGAGATCGAGAGAAATGGACCTGGTATCTCGCGAAGGAATGTCTGAGACAAATAGACACCTAAGCTGAAAAAGGGAATAGAATGGGAAGAAATAAGAATATATGAGGGAAGAAAATGTAATGTTGGAATTCTACCTTTGCCTCTATTCAACAAAGAACATAACTTAGTTCTGCAGCTCCTGATGTTATTGCTTTCTTCTCATTTATATCAACTTCCACACGCTGGAGTATGAGAAGGAGTGTGCTCAAACATATAATCTGAAAATTGGGTGCAGTTGGATTGTAGCAGACAAATTCAATTGGATTAAACTATACCCATGACCTTACTTGTATCAGTTGGATCCAACCCTAGAATATGACTATTGTCATATTTCCTTCAAAACCAAACTTGATCTATTCTCAACCCATAACCATGCCATAGTAATTACCCTAGGAATATAAATAGTTAAATCACTTGTATTTTTAATTTGTGTCTTTTATTTGGATCTTCATTTGGTTTTTGTGTTGAAGTATTTTTCTTTTATCGTTAGATATACCATAACAAGAAGGACAGACGACTAAGAGTAGAATATTTCACCTTCAAGAAATTAGACAAGTTGCAGTTTGCCCATGCTTTGACCTATACTTTCATATTATGCATACCTCTTTAAATTTTAGTAATATGCATGGGTTAGGTTACTAAAGTTTTACAAACAATATCTTGCTAGTTAATCCTTAGGTTCAAATCTTATATTTATGCTTATGCTTAGGCATGCTTGTAGAAATGGGGTGGGTTGAAAAGCATAACTTGTTTTAAACCTTTAAACTTACTCTCTTTTGAGAAATGTTTGTGAATTTTGAAGCAAATCTATATTATTTTACTTTTACTCTCTGAGCGGATATGTATGATGGGAGCGTCTAGAAGTGATTGCGCTCGACTGGGGTCTTCACACAAAGTGACTGCACTCGACAGAGGACTTGCACACTTGAGTGATTGGATCTGACTGGGGACATAAGCACACATGTTTTTGGTGGTGACCGCCGTTTAGGAGATTGAGATCTTCCCAGTATAGTTTGAAGTAGCTTCCCCTACAGCCACAATGTACTATGGGCTCTGGCTTAGCTCAATACTAATGGGAAACCATTACCACAGGACCGCCATCGGAGAGGGTCCTTAATTGTCTAAGTTGCGGGCATCTTGGTAATAGGTATAGGGGGTTGTTATGCAAAGACTTCGTCACAATATCCTCCCATTCATGCACCAAAGTGTGTAATGATAAAGGGGTTGGCCGTGTCATGTGGGGAACGTCTATAATCTCTGCAGAGGGTTTAACTAAATTAATTAATCGTGCCCTCGGTTACGGGCAACTTTGAGCAATTGAAGACTTGAATTGAACAAGAATACCCGGAAATCCAATTCGGCTCTTGGGAGCATATGCTCCAGCCCATCAATTTTTTTTATTTCAAATGTCAAACAGATTGAAAGAAAAATAGATGTGATCATTTTCACACCAAAACACTACCTGCAAATGTTTAGGAGGAAAGCCTAAGTATTTTGATCTATGCAAAAAAAAAACAAGTTGAACGACAAATGTTACCTCCAAATGTTACATTTATTTTTGTTTTTTCACTGACGAAGCACCGTCATCCTGTTTCGCACGAAAGTTGGCAAGCACACTTGTTACACTAACAAGAACATCTATGAAAAAATTCAGATTTTTTAAATTTTATTTACCATTTATTTTGAATTTACTGTTCATTAGGGAGCATATGAACCCAAGAGCCAAAACGGCCCTCCCCAACAATCCCCCCTTTCTTTTCTAAAAATCTGATTTAAGGGTTATATGTTGAGAACTGAGCATAGTGAATGTGTTTCACTTCAATCATAAGTATATTTTTACCAGGTTGGTGAATAAGCCTTGGTGTGTTTATCCAAGTGTTTCACTCTATCCCAATACTAAAAACTATTTGAAATTTCAAAGGAAGTTTATAAAACTTAGCATAGGGAAAATTGGCTTTATGCAAACAAAACCTCCAGCAAAACTTGACTTAGTCTGCATATATATTCTATTTATACTTCCCCTTGCAACCTGCGAGTACATTCCATGTACTCATCTGCACCTTTCCTGTGCAGACGTCAATGGATTAAGAGACAATAGAGTTATGGTCCTCAACAAGCCCAGTGGCGTTGGTGGAGCCCTAACTTAGCGACTACATATGTTTCTGCCGTATTATGTGCCAGCTTGAGATGTGTTAATGGTATATATTTACATATTCTGGATCCATCCTTTGTAGTAAATGATGTAAGTTTTACTGGTATTCATTCTTACTACTGTGTGCTAGCACGATAATGGGAAACACAGTAAGCGCAGAGATCCAGATCCTATAAAATACGGGTCATTACAATATGACTAGACGGGCAACAGCCTACTCGCATTCATGTTGGCTGACCGGTCGTCTGCCTACCAAGCACTCACACAGGTGTGGAGAGTGAGGAGACTCATGCCAGCATGTCGTTGCCAAATCGCGGCGGAGGTCCGCGACACGGAGGCCCGGTGGAATGTAGACCAATATCTGAGATGGGGTACTTGGAGGAGGAGATGGAGGAGGACGATGAGGGCGGTGACCCCATGGACATAGAGGAAATCGCCATGGAGGAGGCGCCGGTGGAGGAGTAGGAACCCGCACCGGTAGAGGAGTTGTCGGTATCCAAGTTCAGCATGTTACAGGCGAGGCTGCACTATGACCAGGTGTCGCGGAGGCATAGAAGGAAGAGTGGACAACTGCACTGGTGGAGGAGCTAGCGGTGCCCGTGTTCAGGTAGTTGCTCGCAAAGCAACACTACAACCTCCAGCTCCTGGCAGAGTGCCATTTGGAGGCAGAGCGTGTCCAAAGCTGTCGTTGCGGCCATGGTTGCAGCGGAGCCGAGGATTCTTGACGTTAGTCAGTCCGTGCTCCACTCCATGCACAACCTCCACGTCATCCGCCGCGAGCAGCGGAGGCTCTATGTCTACGAGGCGGAGCACAACCTCATCTTCGATGCGTTGGAGATGGAGGACTACGAAGCGCCAGACCAACATAACGATGATTCCAAAGAAGCATCTATCGTCACCGTCGCCTTTTTTGCACCGGCCCACCCGGAACGAAAACGAGACCCGACCATTTGGGGTGGGGCACGGGTCCAGAGCAACGCAACACGGAGTATATTTTGTTTTTATGTTTTTATTACTTGTTTTATGACATTTTTCCATCTAAAGTTTTTCTGAAAATCAATGCAAAAATCGATGTCTACAGTCTGTTGATGCTTCCGGTTGGATGGCCGGCTCCCCGTATGTTATCCACAGACTTCTCTGGGTATGTCCTTGGACATTTGGTTATGTCCATTTAGTGATCTCCATTAAAGTTGCGCTTAGGACATTTAGACGAGAACTAAAAAATGGCATCTGAACCAGAGCTCAAAAATGGCATCTGGATCAAAAGTCAAAAAAGGACATCTAAACCGCTATGATGGTATGTGATATTCAGTATTAATATAATCACAAAAAATATCCGTGCCATTTCACTTTCTGAAGTCGAGCTGTTTTGCTGACTACTGGCCTTTCTATTTTTGTGCTTGCTTTCTCACAGCTTGCAAACTGTTTTTCATAGTTGCACGGGTTCTAACTACTTCCTTCTTCTTTGATCCATATTATTTGTCGCTTAAATGGATGATTTAACAATGAACTACGTCTAAATACATTAGTTTGAGAGACGAGTAATGTGAATCGAAGGGAGTAGTGATTTTCGTCCAAGTGTTTCAAGTTCAGGAGATGCTAGCTAACCATTTTGTTCCTTTTTTCATCGTCCTACCGTATATCAAGATTTTTTTTATAAGGACAATTGGTCATTTTTATTCCTGATGTATGATAGGTTAATGCAGTCTATGTGAAAGGCATTGCTCACTGTCCAACACAGAAGCATCGAGTCGTTTTATTTCTCTCACTTACCTCGTGCCATCTCATTTCGCCGTTCTAATAAAACATTTAGCCACCCATCTCACCTCATGCCGCCTCCTCTCCTCAGCATGGCACTGGCTCGTTGCCTCCTCACCACGCCCACCGCTTCAACCCACTCTAACATCCTAATTTTTCCGGGTTCCTTTTTTTCATAAAGCAAAGGGTGTCGCAACATAATAAAATAACAGTACTTCGTTTTATTTGGAGTTACTCAAATTAATCCTAATTGTCACCGGCTCCTCAAAGGATGACTGGCCAGAATTTCCTATGTTCGTTTTCGGGTTTCATGTTCAACTTGATTTACTGAAAGTTATGTATTGTTCACTTGCCATTTAGAATTTAGATATTTAAATTAATTTCTACATTTTTGTAACAAGAAAATATTTCCAATTAATATGGAATACACTTTACAGCCCAATATGCTATCTCTCTCTCTCCTATCTCGGCCTGAAGGCCCACTTCCTCTTATCTCCTCTTTCTTAGGGTTTCTTGCCTAGGCGCCGCAACTATTTTCTGCCATCTGAGCGCCCCTCCATAAAATGCGTACCACAGTAACTCCCCCTCCCTCACCCCTTCCCCCAAGGCCGCCAGCACTCGGGAGCCACACAGCCTAGACCGCAATAACTGGAAGAGCTCATCGACATCTATCAACTCCGTCCGTCGACTTTGCCGCGTTGATCCACCACACTCGGTGAGCCCCTCTCCAATAACACATAGATATGTGTCCACCTTTGGCTCGCCTATGTCCTACCATGCTTGTCGGGCTTCGGGTTGTCATTGGACGCATGGAAAATGAATAGTGACATCCATCGCGGCGAATCGAATGATGTCCATCAATATCACCGTAGTTGACACTATTCCATCCTATGATTTAGACCCCAACATGGAAAGGTTCCCTTTTGATGTCTAGAACCTAGAGATGCATTTAGAATTAGAATTTTTATTAGTACATTTACATATTGTTTAAATAGAGCCAAATTTGATCAAATTGAGTTTTAATTCAACGCATGTATGTTATTGTTATTTAATTTCTAAATGTAATTAGAAATGCTTGGAGTTGCATAAAATTTTATTGGATTTATTAGACATGGTTAGTTTATTCCATAAATATTCCAGTGAGATTGTGGTCATTTCCCAATTAAACGCATGTTTTTTCGGTTCCTTTCAAATGTTGAAAAATTATACCATTTTCCGTGTAGGGTTTATGTTGTTGATTTGGTAGTTGTTTGAACAACACAGTACTACCACTGTTTTTGTTCTAACAATTTTAACAGAATAACCTTGAGTTGTTCACTGGCACTTCTTTGGGCAATTGATAGAAAAACACATAGTTATGACGATATTCAAGGCAATGATCATGTATATAGGCATCACGTCCGAGACAAGTAGACCGACTCCTGCCTATGTCTACTACTATTACTCCATCCATCGACCGCTAGCCTGCATGCATATAGGGTATTAAGTTAACAAAAACAGAGTAACGCCTTAAGCAAGATGACATGATGTAGATAAAGTAAATCCAATCAATATGAAAAAACCCCCATCGTTTTATCCTTAATGGCAACAATACAAATACGTTTCCTTTCTCTTTCTTTCACTGGGATGGAGCGCCGCAAGATTGAACCAATTACAAATCACATCTCCCATTGCAAGATAAATCAATCTAGTTGGCCAAACCAAACGGATAGATCAGTACAAAGCTATAACAATCATGCATAAATAAGTTCAGAGAAGACTCAAATATTTCTCATGTTTCAGATCATAAACCCACAATTGATCGAATCCCAACAAACACACCACAAAAGAGAATTACATCGGATAGAACTCCAAGATGATCGAGAAGAACATGGTATTGAAGATCAAAGAGAGAGAAGAAGCCATCTAGCTACTAGCTATGGACCCGTAGGTCTGTGGTGAACTAATCACGCTCATCAGAAAGGGCAGTAAGGTTGATGTAGAAGCCCTCCATGACCGGTTCCCCCTCCAGCAGAGTACCGGAAAAGGCCTCCAGATGGGATCGCGGAAGAACAGAGACTTGCGGTGGCGGAAAAAGTATTTCTGGTGGCTCTATAGTATATTGGGAATATTTAAGAATTTATAGAGGTGGAATTAGGCCAAGAGGTGCCCACAAGCCTGGGGGGCGTGCCTCCCTGGGGCACGCCTAGCGAGCTTATCGCTCCCTCATGGCTCCTCTGGTCTTCCCCCGAACCTTCGAGGGTCACTCTGGGTCAAAAAAATCGTCAAAAAGTTTCGTAGCGCTTGGACTCCGTTTGGTATTGATTCTTTTGAAAAGCCAAAAGCAAGCAAAAATAGCAACGGGCACTAGGCACTAGGTTAGTAGGTTAGTCCAAAAAATGATATATATTGCATATAAAGCATCAAAGATTGATAATCTAGTAGCATGGAACAATAAAAATATTATAGATACTTTGGAGTCGTATCACAGATGCGGGCGATCCCCTCTGTCAACGCTCCACATCTCCATCTCCGGCAATCTGCCGGTCTCCTGCCCCCTCCTCCTCTGCCCCATTTGGCCATCTTCCCTGCCCCTTCCCCAATTCATCCCCACCCATCCCGTCTCCTCCCTCTCCGCTTCTGCCCGATCCACCCCACCCCTTCCCCACCTCGTCCATGTCCGATGTCAGTCGTGGAGTAGGAGCTGGTTACTTACCTATACCCCATGCCAGAGTCAGCTCGCCTCAGTTTTTAGCAAATCTTAAATCCTAATTCCTCCCATGATGGATTGTTAGGTGCTAAGTATTTCTTTCAAATTTGCAGGTTGTTTCAAGGTCAGCACATCCTGTAGGCCAATAGAAGGTTTGTGAACAAGATTCACAACTTTTGCTCGCCCATGTTATTTATATTGCCATGTCATTACATGTGCTTGCTTTTGTTTATTAATTTGATGGCTTGCTAGTGGATATTGAGTGATGTGCTTACTTTTGTTTAGAAGGCTTGCTGGACCATGTCAAATATGATTTGGTATTTAATTTGTTTGGCTGAATATGCTGATTGAAGGTTTGCTCGTGCTTTGGTATGGCATAGGAAAAATCATACTTGAATATATAGGAATATTTGTCATGGCATATATGACTCTGTTGCCAAGGTCGTTATAATATACTGCTGACATACATCTTTCAGCTATCTTCATGTTGTTTGGATAAGATGTTGCCAGTACCAGTTTTTTGCGTGCAAATTCTTTTTTGTAATACACCATATTTCAAATTTATGCATTTGTTGTTCAAATTCCATTTCCAAATTTGTACAACAAATTGTGTTCACACATTTCTAAATGTCCAATTCTAGACTTTGTGCATCCAAACATTATTTGGCATTGTTCCTCCCTATGAATTCCAGGAGACAATACACGAACATCCAAATACTATGTGTGGCATTGAAGCTCAATACCAATGTCGTGGGATATTTGGCATTGGAGACAATTCAATACCAAGGTCCTCAGTGTCTATATCCAAACAGAGACAATGTATTGTTGCCATCCTTAGATATAGTTTACTTGGTGCGTATTACTGCTTAGCCTTGTAGTGTCAGTGCTCATTAGCATGTAGGAAATGTTTGTCCATCACATGGTATGTTATGCTAGCTATATTACTGCTTAGCATTATAGTGTGTTGTTGCCATCTTCAGATATAGTTTACCTGGTGCATATTATTACTTAGCCTTGTAGTGCCAGTGCTCGTTAGCATGTAGGAAATGTTTGTCCATCACATGGTATGTTATGCCAGCTATATTGGATATAAAAGGTGCCTTTTAAGTAATTAATATTTAGTTTGGAAGGGGACACTAGCCCCATGCAATAGAAAGCCAAATCCTTGTTGAAACTGTTCTATGCTCTCTCCCTAGGCCTTACCTGGTGATATCCTCCTATTTATTCGAGTCTTTTGTCATCATTTAAGTTGGTGTTTATTGAAATACTTTCTTATCGATATGAATAGTAGCAGGTGACAAGGTGACTGATCATGCTAAAAATTCATTGTCTCATTGTGATGAAATAATGAGCTCGTCTCATATGGCAGTTGGATGGTTTCATCAGGATTGTCGTATATTTATCCATGGCGCCGAGGACAGATATCATGCCACCGCCACGACTATGGGATTGTGCCATACCGATGTCATTCATCCTTAGAGGTCTATCATTCCCTCTCCATGAATTTTTCCATGGACTACTATTGTTTTACGGTGTCCAGTTGCACCACATCACGCCCAATGGAGTGCTCCAGATTGCATGCTTCATTGCATTGTGTGAGTGTTTCCTTGGGATTCAGCCGCACTTTGGGCTATGGCGCCATTACTTCCAGCTTAAGGTCCAAAAGAATGACAACGATGTCTGTGACTACGGTGGTGCAAACATACAAGTAAGGTCAGGCTTGAGCTACCTCAAGCTCACGCTACCAAAATCAGTGAAGAGGTGGGAGAATGGGTGGTTCTACGCCCGTGATGTCCCGATGGGACTCGACCAACCTGGGTTGCCATCATATTCAGCTCAACCTCCGACCCGCCTGCGATCTTGGTGCTGGACCTCCCCAAAAGCGACCATGAAAGATGTGGAAGTCCTCCATGCAGAGGTTCAACGTCTTATTGCCGTCGGCCTCACTGGGGAGCAGGTATTGAAGACATGGATGGAGAGGTCCATCCAGCCACTACAAGCCCGACAGCACCCGATGTACATGTATGAAGGCCCGAGAGACATTACTCGGTCAAAACCGGAGGACTACAACGATTCACAGTTGGTGGCGTGGATCAACTTTGTGACAAAGGTGCCACTAGAGAATATTTCCCTCGTAGTTCGAGTTGAGCCATTCTCGCGGGACAACCCTCCTCAAAATGTAAGTAGTTTATTTGACCTCCATTGCACCATTGTATTGCATGCCTCACTCTCATTTCCTTGAACTTGTAGGAATTTAGTAATTTTGTGTCGAGGCCGCCGCTACCTGGAGATGAGTTGTCTATAGAGTTGCAATACCTAATGGAGCGGGAGACCGAGGAGGTTGGCGATGACCTGACCAACGTTGATGGAAAGGATGCAAACAATGAGGAAGAGGTCGGTGACGAAGAAGAAGTCGGCAAAGAGGAGGTGACTCCTCCAATAAATTTGCTACCCTCGAAGAGAGGCCGCGACACAAATGCGTCCAACTCACATAGCTGGACGAGTGAGGATACACCAGCCAAAAAAGGTATGAGCCAGAAGAAGCAGTGGAATGAGCCCGACGCTAGGACCGGCACAATCCCGACGCCAAGTCCTAGGGCGGCTGGCTTCGCCACAGTGCCGGGAGCCTCCACTATCATGGCACGGCAGAAGAAATGGCTAGCCAACCAACGACCAATGGGAAAGTAAGTTGCCATAATTTTCCTTATTTCCTTAAGTGTTTGTAATTCTTGTTAAGCTCAGACTCACCCTTATTTGAGATAACTTGCCTACAGACCTGCCGCTACCACCGGGACAATCCCGAAGCCAACTCATAGGGCGGTTGGCTTCACCGCGGTGCCAGGAGCATACACTACCGTGATGCGGCAGCAGAAATGGTCAGCCAAGCGACAGCCAATTGGAAAGTGAGTTGACATGATTTTCCTTATTTCCTTATTAGGGAGAACTTGCTGACGAACCTCTTTCCGTCTTGGGCAGAGGAAGAAACCAGTCAGGCCATCAGGCCCAACCAGTTCGAGCAAGCTCATCAGTGCAGGGTGCACCGACCTCATATGTTCCTCCGTGTGTGGCACCAAAAATTTATGGTGAGATCTTGAATGTGCCTCCCTTACGCTCCCTTCCTCCAGCAGACCAAGTGGTGGACTTGGACCCAGACACACCTCCAACAGAGGCAGCAAAGGATACTGATGCCCTTTGAGACACTATTTGGATAGTAGAAGGTTCCCTTACCTTTTCCCTAGGAGTGACCCTGGGTATCAAACCCACGAGAGGATGTGCACTCGACCATGAGTCAAATAATTTATTGTGCTCGAATTAAATTCCAGTTTTTTAACCAGACCTTTAACAACCTTTTTGGATGTAAACAATCATATGGAAATAGGCATGGATATGAGATCTTACTCTCACAACACTGTACCTATGTGTGGGGTATTATCTTGATAATAAACATAGTCATAGAAGATACCTGCCATGATCTGCTTACTGTTATGATATGTAGTAGTAAAAACAAAAAAAAACCGTCCTGCGGTCAACTAGGAACACTATGAAGATGCAATAATGGTTTAGATCGGATCATCACCAACTCTGAGTTGCATCAGAAGAAGACGAGTCGGTGTAGATCGTACTTGAAGTCCATCGAACCGTCGATGAACGATCCCTCGAACGTAAGACCGAAAGCACGTCTCTCTAGAGACTGCAAGCGTACGGTCTTTACAATCCAGCAGCGCTTCACCGTCTAGAGATAATCGTCACCAGAGAATTAGAAGAAGGAGATTAGAACCACACCGGGCTTCTAATTATGAGGATTAGAGGATCTAAGTCTAGCACTAATTGGATCAACTAGAACTAGACCTAGAGAACTAGAGGAGGCTCCGAAACTTGTGTCATCAAAAGTGCCAAAACCTATAGTTTGTATAGGCCAGAGGAGGGGAAAGGGTGTGCCACACAAGGGGGGAAAGTATGCCCCTTGGCCGGCCAAGAGGAGGGGAAAACACCCTCCAATTCGGCCTCCCCTTCCTGTTGGGGAACGTAGTAATTTCAAAAATTTCCTACGCACACGCAAGATCATGGTGATGCATAGCAACGAGAGGGGAGAGTGTTGTCTACGTACTCTCGTAGACCGAAAGCGGAAGCGTTAGCACAAGGCGGTTGATGTAGTCGTACGTCTTCACGATCCGACCGATCAAGTACCGAATGTACGACACCTCCGAGTTCAGCACACGTTCAGCCCGATGACGTCCCTCGAACTCCGATCCAGCCGAGTGTTGAGGGAGAGTTTCGTCAGCACGACGGCGTGGTGACGATGTTGATGTCCTACCAACGCAGGGCTTCGCCTAAGCACCGCTACAGTATTATCGAGGTGGACTATGGTGGAGGGGCACCGCACACGGCTAAGAGATCTACTGATCAATGTTGTGTCTATGGGGTGCCCCCTGCCCCCGTATATAAAGGAGCAAAGGGGGGGTGCGGTCGGCCAAGGGAGAGGGCGCGCCGGGAGGACTCCTACTCCCACCGGGAGTAGGACTCCCCCCTCCCCCTTTCCTAGTTGGATTAGGACTTGGGAGGGGGAAGGAGTGGAGGAGAAGAAGGAAGGGGGGGGCGCCGCCCCCCTCTCCTTGTCCTATTCGGACTGGGGGGGAGGGGCGTGCGGCCCAGCCCTAGCCGCCTCTCCTCTCTTCCACCTAGGCCCACTAAGGCCCATTAAGTTCCCGGGGGGTTCCGGTAACCTCCCGGTACTCCGGTAAAATCGATTTCACCGGAACACTTCTGATATCCAAATATAGGCTTCCAATATATCAATCTTCATGTCTCGACCATTTCTAGACTCCTCATCATGTCCGTGATCACATCCGGGAATCCGAACAACCTTCGGTACATCAAAACATATAAACTCATAATATAACTGTCATCGTAACGTTAAGCATGCGGACCCTACGGGTTCAAGAACTATGTAGACATGACCGAGACATGTCTCCGGTCAATAACCAATAGCGGAACCTGGATGCTCATATTGGCTCCCAAATATTCTACGAAGATCTTCATCGGTCAGACCGCATAACAGCATACGTTGTTCCCTTTGTCATCGGTATGTTACTTGCCCGAGATATGATCGTCGATATCTCAATACCTAGTTCAATCTCATTACTGGCACGTCTCTTTACTCGTACTGTAATACATCATCCCGCAACTAACTCATTAGTTGCAATGCTTAAGTGATGTGCATTACCGAGAGGGCCCAGAGATACCTCTCCGACAATCAGAGTGACAAATCCTAATCTCGAAATACGCCAACTCAACAAGTACCTTCGGAGACACTGAGAGCTCCTTTATAATCACCCAGTTACGTTGTGATGTTTGGTAGGACACAAAGTGTTCCTCCGATAAACGGGAGTTGCATAATCTCATAGTCATAGGAACATGTATAAGTCATGAAGTGTCGGTGCAGAGACGACACCTATGGGATCACAAGAATCCCTACTACGGTTGCGGGGCGCGGGGTCGTGAGAAGAGCAGATCAAACAGATAGCACACGGGTTCTTTATCCAGGTTCGGGCCGCGAAGCGCGTAAAACCCTACTCCTGCTTTGGTGGTTAGCTTATTTGTGTTCTTCAGCTAGCTATGGGGCGTGAAGAGCTCCAAAAAGCCGAATCCCCCTCCTGGTCGCCTTGGGCCTCCTTTTATAGGAAAAAGGGGTTGCCACAGTGGCACACAGGAGGTGGAAAGGATACAGTCATACGAGTCTATCCTTCGCATTACATGACAAGGCGCCATAAATGCGTCTTGCTTAGGTGTCCTTGCTTTATCGGGGACGGGGGAGAGCCCAGTCTCGTCCGTCGCCGCTCCCTTTCGTGTTGACACGCGCCCTGGCCAGCGGTGCCTGTGGTGCCATGTAGGCAGGCAGGCAGCTGAGGTGGCGCAGTGGTGGGTCTCCACGAAGGTTCGCTTGCCGCCACGCAGGTGCCTGCCCAACTGGTTGGGTCGGTAGCTGCATGGTGGAGGCTCGACTGGCGTGGGCCCTGATGGTGGCCCTACGGGTGTCCTTGGCAGGGGCCTTGCCGCAGCCCCGGCAAGGGCCTTGCCGGGGCGCCGGCAAGGGTCTTGCCGCGGTGCCCGCTGCCATCCCTGGCAAGGCTCTTGCCGGGGGCCTTGTGGTCCTCCTTGGCCAGGATCCCGCCAAGGGTCGTCATCTTCGGTAGTATGTATCTGATCTTTAAATGTCTTCACAAAGATCTGCATGCCACTACGGGGATGTCTCCCGAATCCTTTGCCCCATGGGGGGGGGGGGCAATGGACTCAAAGGTGATCCGCGCCGTGGGCGTGGGGCGAGCCGCCCCGGCAAGGGCCTTGCCGGGTTTGCTAAATCCGGCCCCCGACAAGGATTTTGTAGGGGGAGTCCGCTTCGTCCCCTTTGCTCTTTGTGGTCTTGGTCTTGGCGTCGTTCTGCTTCTTTCAAGCTTCGACCTTACCTTAGCTCTCCTTCCTTGCTTTGCTTGAGTGTGGCGGCGCCCGCGGCTCAGACTGCCCGTGCACGGTTAAAAAGGTGTACCCTTCTTCTCGTACACCGACAGGAGCCCCCGGGCCTGGGCCACACGTAAGCGTGATCGCGTCGTTGGGGCTAGGCCCAAAAACGGTGCGCGGGCAGGCAGGGTGGTTTTTACCGCGGCAAGTCTTTTCGCGCGCTGCGCTTCCCACGTCTCCCGCGTGTGGCTTGGCGGGGGGAGGTGTGCGTGACGTGGGTGGCATGCGTGGGGCTGAGCTCTGCATGCATGCGTCCTGTCGCAGTTAATGTGAAAGGAGGCGGCCCGTGTTTTCCCCCATAAGAAGGAATAACCGCGGGCGCGCCGCTCACTTTCAACTCCTCTTCCGTACCTTTTCCAATCTCAGAGCCGTCGTTTCCTCTCTTCCTTCACTCCTGAGCTTTCGCCGTCGCCCGCCATAGCTGCTTCGCCACCCTCCTTCCTTGCTCCTCTAGACCTCTTGGCCGCCATGGCGCCCAAATCCGCCAAGGGCAAGGGGGTGGCTAAGAGCTCTGGGGCCGTGGAGCCGCTGGAGAGCACGCTGTCGAGGGACCGGACGAGTCTGCCTTCTTCATCCCCTCGACGATTGGTGTTCATGACCTCCTGGCCTCCTTCAAGCCCTTATGGGGAGTGAAGACGGGGGGAGAGAATTCGGGGCACCCGGCGACGCCGTGATTAGTCCTGCCCGCTACCGATCCTGCCCCAAACCGGTATCCCTTTTTCGTTGATTACCTTTCTTGCGGGTTATGCCCCCCTTTTCTAATTTCTTCTGCGACATCATGCACACCTTTGGCTTTCGCCTTTTGTATTTTACTCCGAATGCGGTGGCATGCTTGGCTCTCTTCGCGAATCTTTGCGAGGGCTTCGCCGGAGTGCAGCCCAATACGGCACTCTTTCGCCATTATTTCTCCCCCCGAATCCAGCCCTGAGGCGTCGTCTCCGGATGTATTGCCTGGATCTCAAGATCCAAGGGGACATACCCGGAAGACGCCATGAAGGAGAAGTGGGACGAATGGCATGGCCGGTGGTGCTGGATCGAGGACGAAGACCCGCCGGAATTCTGCAAGGTCCGTCGGACGCTGTCGGTCCGCGGCAGCGACTGGGGTGACGTCGATGCTGCCGACGGGAGGCTCACCGTCGCCACCACCAGGATCGTTCGGCTGACCCAGGCGGGGCTCACCCTGGAGATGATCGGGGCGGACT
The DNA here is from genome assembly GCA_021605145.1 of Aegilops bicornis. Taxonomy (NCBI): domain Eukaryota; kingdom Viridiplantae; phylum Streptophyta; class Magnoliopsida; order Poales; family Poaceae; genus Aegilops; species Aegilops bicornis. The sequence continues at coordinate 69,434,246 of CM038670.1, read as the reverse complement.
TCATTCGCCACCGGATTGCCCCGTTGCACAACAAGGGGAGGCCAGCCTGGCTTTTCACGAACCCAGCTGACATCATGCAGCTCTGCCCTGGCCTCGACCATAACTTCACGGTGATGGGGCATGCCCACTTCTGCCAGCGGCTTTTCCAGCTCGACGTGGGTCGCGACGGCAAGATTGAACGGACCGGCAAGGCCGCGAGAGCCGCCGCAAAGATCGGCAAGGCCCTCAAGGGGTCGTTCTTCAAGTTACCAGCGGGGGTGGTCCCGTTGTGCAATAACTCACGCCGGTCCGAGATCATTGCTATGATGCCGGACTGCAACACGCACGGCCCTGTCCCGAGCTGGCGGGAGCCGACGGAAGCAGACGTGCAGCAGTTCTTCGATTCCTTGGTCGAGGTGTACGTCAATGCTGATGTTGAGCGGTGGCTTGTCATGGACACCACCCAGGCGGAGCTGGACTACATCGCCACTAGGGCGAGGGAGGCACAGCTTGCCAGGGAGGCCGGCAGCGCCGGGGGTGTGGAAGACAAAGCCGCGGCGGCTGCGGAAGAGGAGCAGTTCACCTTGTAGGCGGCGGCCACCGGGGAGGTCAGCAATGCCGACGCTGGAGCTCCGCTTGTCGAGGACGCGGCCGACGAGTCGTCGTTGGAGGAGGAGGACGTGGCGGCGAGCTCGACGCCGACCAGGGGAAGAGGGCGAGTCCTCCGACGGGCTGGCTCCGGCGAGCCGGTCCGGCCTGGCAGGGCCACGCGGCCTCAATTGACCCTGGAGGGGTCCAGGCGCCACACGAGGGCCACGGCGGCGAAGGGGCTGGCGAGGGCCGCTGAGAAGAAGAAGGCGACGGCCCCTTCCTCATCTAGGCGCGCACAAACCCCGCCGCCCTCTTCGCCTCCTCCGGCAGGCGTCGATTCGGACGATGATGTGGAGCTCCCTTTTGATCTCGGGCCTCTCAGCCCGGAGAGGAAGAGGAAGCTGGTGGAAGAGGAGGAGACGGACGACGAGTAAATACTCCATTCCTCACTGTTATCTTCCCTGAATCGGGTCGCTTGTCTTGATCCATCTTTGCTTTTGCAGGGAGACGGAGACGTTGGCCCAGAGGGCGAAGAGGGCGAGGACCTTGGCGAGCGATCAGCCCCCGGCTGGGGCTTCAGAGACACCACTGGTGGTGCTGAGCAGCCCAGACAGCAGCCCCCGACACAGCCCCCAGCGTAAGTTCGTCACCCTCTTCCTACTCGACATGTGGTAGGCGCTCGATGCCATGATGTTGACGTTGACCTTGCCGGGTTTTGCAGGAGGGGAGCGGCAGCAGGAGGAGTCACAGAGGGCTGCTCCTAACACACCACCCCCATCGACTACGCCTCCGCGGGGGGCGTCCCCGGCAAGGGCACCAGGCACGGGGCCTACACCCATGGACGAAGAGGGGAACTTGGGCGCTGGTGACTCTGCCGTGGCGCCAAATCTTTGGCGGAGAGGGACTTACACTTCACGGATCGGCACCGTGAGTCGCCTGTCCTTCGCCTCTGTTCTTACCTTATTCCTTTCTTGGCCTCATCGCCCCATTGCTGCCCAGGCCCTCCTTCAACAGACATGGAGGACGTGGACACTGTCGTGGGAGACGTTGCCGAGGAGGCCGCGGCGGAGGCCAGCAGGATTGCTGCCGAGGAGGCCGCCAAGGATGCTGACGAGGCTGCCGCTGACGAAGCCGCCAAGAGTGCTGCCGAGGACGCTGCTGCGGAGGCCGCCAAGGCGTCCGGCAAAGCTTCTGCCGAGGGCGCCAGTAGTGGGCCTGCCGGCGGGGCCGGCAAGGCCTCCGCCGAGGAGGAGGCGGCGGGTGACCAGCCTCCCTCTTCCTCAACCTTGGTCCCTGGCAGATATCTGAAGGTGGGCGACGATCTTTTCGTCCATCTCCCAGGGGCGTCAAGCCGAGCGCCTGCTGAAGGGGAAGCCTTGGACGGCGAGGTGCTTGCTGCCACCGGGCTTGAGGTAGTTGATGAGCCGGGCGTTGGTGGCGACGGTTCTCCAGAAGAGCAGCTTTTCCGTGCCATGGGGGCCGACTTCCGGAAGCTCCAAGTGCTCTATCGCGCCCGCCTGGACAAGATCAAGGCCAGGATGGCAGCGGTGGACAACGCGGAGATGGATTTCAAGGCGCGCATCGCTGAGGCGCAGACCTGGTTCCACCAGACTCGCGAGGAGCAGAGGGCCTTTCAGGAGGAGCTGGGCAAGCGCGACGTGGAGCTCACCATGAGAATGGCCGACATCGAGAAGGCTCAGGAAGAGGCGGTGAACTTGGTCGCCGTGGCCGAAGCTGTCCGGAACCAGCATCAAGCCGCCTTGGATTCCCAGGAAGAGGACCTCTCCGCGCGTGAAGCGAAGCTTAACGCAACGCTCCGCGGCAAGGATGAGTAGCTCGAGGCCCTTGTCGCGTGACGGACCCGCGAGCTGGAGCAGAGGCACAAGGAGGCACTCAATGCCCAGGCTCTGGCCCATGCCGGCAAGGCGAAGGAGCTGGGAGCGGAGCGGGACGAGCTAAGGGAGCAGGCCCTCAAGCTGCCCGGCGAGAAGAATACGCTCAACCGCGCCTTGACAGAGGCGCAAGGAGCAGTCATCAGCAGGACTGGGGAGCTCTCCGACGCGCAAAACTCCATCAGAGACCTCAAGTTGAACCTGGAGGGTCTCGAGAAGATGCTGTTGGAGAGCAGGGCCCGGGAGGAGACCTTGACCAGGAGCCTCGAGGAGGAGAAGCAGCTGCGGGCAAACGAGGCCGCCTCCCACCAGGAGTATGTGGTGGGTGAGAACAAGTGGATCAGCCATCTGGAGGTCATCGCCGGCAGGGTCACCTCGCAATTGGCCACCATGGGGCTGCCAAATGTGAGGTACGCCCCCGAGCGCAGCGGGACCATCAACGCAAGCTGACCCAGTTCTTTGAAGGCGTCCTCGGAGCCTTGGCCTATCTCCACTCCAACAGGACGGCCACGCCGGTCGATGAGGCCTGGCGACTTTGCCGGAGGGTTGTGACCAAGGTCCTCACCAAGGTGGCGCACTGGAATCCCAACCTTGACTTCACGGACTCGATGAAGAGCTTGCCGGATGGTGTTGACCTCACAGTGCTCAAGGAGCGCATCAAGCCCATCACCAATGGCATCGACGAAATCAAGAGGGTGGAAGGCCAGCGCCGGGATTGAGCATCCCGTTCTTCTTCGCCGCTGCAGGTTCCCGATCAAGACAAATTTTATCTTTAGTTAGAACCGCAGCTATGATGTGATGTAATATAACTTTGAAGTACTCTTAATTTTCTTGCACGTTATTTCCCCGTTCAATTCCTCTTTGTATGTGTGCCCCTCGTCGATCGGGTAGGCTTGCCGGTGCGAAAGCCCCTAGCGGTGCTTTGGGGACGGATCCCGTGGCATGCTGGGTACGCAGCGTGCCACGGACAAGCCACCTTTCCGTTCCAAACGCGGCCGCCCGAACTGTCGAGCTTGACTCGAGTCAGAATCGAGGGCGTTGTCGATCGCGGAAGGTTACTCTGCCATCCTCGACACAGCCGCTTGAGCTGTTGAGCGGACTCGAAACTGGGCAAGGGCGTTGCCGACCATGGGAGAGCCCCCTGGCGTGCGGGGTCCTCATACATAGGCGTGACATCTCCGGGGGGGGGGAATAACCTCAAATAAGAAGGTAGCGCAAATAAGAAGTCAGTGCAACTTAGCTTCTGTTGGCGATCGCTCGAGCGTCGATCTTCTGGCCTCCTTTCTTCTTCCAAGGTCACGAAGATGAAGGAGTGCCGGGCTAACTGCTAGAACTGATTCTCACCACTGCGCCCCCTACCTGGCGCGCCAAAGATGTTGGTGCGGAGACGACACCTATGGGATCACAAGAATCCCTACTACGGTTGTGGGGCGCGGGGTCGTGAGAAGAGCAGATCAAACAGATAGCACACGGGTTCTTTATCTAGGTTCGGCCGCTGACGCGTAAAACCCTACTCCTGCTTTGGTGGTTAGCTTATTTGCGTTCTTCAGCTAGCTATGGGGCGTGAAGAGCTCCAAAAAGCCGAATCCCCCTCCTGGTCGTCTTGGGCCTCCTTTTATAGGAAAAAGGGGTTGCCACAGTGGCACACAGGGGGTGGAAAGGATACAGCCATACGAGTCTATCCTTCGCATTACATGACAAGGCGCCATAAATGCGTCTTGCTTAGGTGTCCTTGCTTTATCGGGGACGGGGGAGAGCCCAGTCTCGTCCGTCGCCGCTCCCTTTCGTGTTGACACGCATACAGCCAGCGGTGCCTGTGGTGCCATGTAGGCAGGCAGCAGCTGAGGTGGCGCGATGGTGAGTCTCCACGAAGGTTCGCTTGCCGCCACGCAGTGCCTCGCCCAACTGGTTGGGTCGGTAGCTGCATGGTGGAGGCTCGACTGGCGTGGGCCCTGATGGTGGCCCTACGGGTGTCCTTGGCAGGGGCCTTGCCGCAGCCCCGGCAAGGGTCTTGCCGCGGCGCCCGCTGCCATCCCCGGCAAAGCTCTTGCCGGGGGCCTTGTGGTCCTCCTTGGCCAGGATCCCGCCAAGGGTCGTCATCTTCGGTAGTATGTATCTGATCTTTATATGTCTTCATAAAGATCTACATGCCACCACGGGGATGTCTCCCGAATCCTTTGCCCCATGGGGGGGGGGGGGCAATGGACTCAAAGGTGATCCGCTCCGTGGGCGTGGGGCGAGCCGCCCTGGCAAGGGCCTTGCCGGGTTTGCTAAAACCGCCCCCCGGCAAGGATTTTGTCGGGGGAGTAGTCCGCTTCGTCCCCTTTGCTCTTTGTGGTCTTGGTCTTGGCGTCGTTCTGCTTCTTTCAAGCTTCGGCCTTACCTTGGCTCTCCTTCCTTGCTTTGCTTGAGTGTGGCGGCGCCCGTGGCTCAGACTGCCCGTGCACGATTAAAAAGGTGTACCCTTCTTCTCGTACACCGACATGAAGAAAGCAATAGCAACATACTAAACGATCGTGTGCTAAGCTAACGGAATGGGTCATGTCAATCACATCATTCTCCTAATGATGTGATCCCATTAATCGAATGACAACTCATGTCTATGGCTAGGAAACATAACCATCTTTGATCAACGAGCTAGTCTAGTAGAGGCATACTAGTGACACTCTGTTTGTCTATATATCCACACATGTATTACGTTTCCGGTTAATACAATTCTAGCATGAATAATAAACATTTATCATGATATAAGGAAATAAATAATAAATTTATTATTGCCTCTAGGGCATATTTTCTTCACTTCCATCCACAAGGGGGAAGGGGCGCCACCTCCTATTTGGGCTCAAGCGGCCCAAGTAGTATTCCACCACTTGGCCTTTTAAGGCCGGTTGATATTTAAATAAATATAAAGCCTCTTAATCATATTTAAATCATTTTAATATTAATTTAACATCACCAGAAACTATTTCCACCTATATACATATTATATCGGTATTACCTGGTAAACCCCGAATCCCTTTCGGTGACCCAAAAACGCTCCCGGTTTCTCTTGAAACTATTTCGAATATTAATGGAACTATTTCATAAATATTTTCTCATTACTCATGTCCTATTAAAACTTAGCTTACGTGATTACCTTAAGCTTTTGACCCTATATGTTCTATAAAACATAGACATGAACAAAACCCCTTTCGTTCAAATGACCAATAGCGGAACCATGGACGTCCGTTTCGATCTCTATGAGTACATGAATGCCATTCAAGTGAACCTTTGGTTATCATGTTATATTCCCTTTGCTTCGTGATACTTTACAAAATCTGAGGTGAGATATATCGGTATCCTCTTGAGTCATAGAAATGATCACTATAACAGTCTCCTCGTTACCAGTTTTGTTCTTCTTTCTTGTTGACATGTTCTGGCATCCCCGTGGCATACTCACCTCTGTCTGGCCATCCGATGACGGACGCCTTCACACCGAGAGGACCCTACAAATATCTCTTCATCGTCGGAGGAGCAAACTCCACTCTCGAGCTATCTAGTCCCTTGTAAAACTTTTCGATGAACCTGTAAGTTGTTGTTATGATAACCATGTTACAGATAACATTTGAGCAACCCCAAAGTTCATCATACGGTAAGAAGGGACTAAGATACTCTCATGGTCTAAGTAACTAAATCATACGTTAAATCTTTGTGTTATAACAATTGACTTCTGATGATTTTATCTCAAAGTATAATTAACAAGTTTTTGGACGATTCAATATGATCGTTCTTCTAACCTCATATTCTCAAAGTTGTTTTAGGACTATCGTTACACTTAACGATATTCTAAGATCCAGAAAACATGATCACCAACAACAATTGAGCTAGTCTTAGAGGTGAGGCTAGGAATCTTATTTTACCATTTATCATTCCATATGTGCATATGGGTTTTCCACTATATCGCATAATCTAGGATTATACCACTTATAGCATAGAATATAAACTCTTAATTATGAATATGGAAATATAATAATACAATATTATTTCCTTTAGGGAATCTTTCCAACAGACTCGCACTTGCACTCGAGTCAATAATCTAGTTATATGGTTTCTTTTAACACCTATGGACATTCGGTGTTGCGCATGCTTTGCTTGTGGTAGAGACTTTGTCATGGGGTCTAACACATTCAAATCTGTGTGATATTTGCACTTGTTATGTCTGGTCTTCATGTGGAATCTTGGGTCCTTCTGCTTGAGCAATGTCACCACTATTCACAATATAGTGCCATTGGGTTCATTGCACTTGAAACCACACCATTTATATCAAGAAACTTCTTGTTTCATACTTCCTCCTTCAAAGTTTCTGAAGCCTCAATATTTTCTTCTAGCACTGTAGAATCCACAAAAGTGTTCCTGCTTGAAACTATTCCAAACTATTATCCTAACATAGCCTGGTAGCCATCTATATCAGTCATGAAGCTAGTGTTCGTGTAACCATTTACAACAAACACTTCATATCCTCCATAGACGAGGTGTAAGTCCTTTGTCTATCTGAGAAACTTAAGAATATTTTAACCGCTACATAGTGAGCTACTCTAGGATCACTTTGGTACCTTCTACAAACATTTAGCTCATAAGAAATATCTGGTCTCATAAATATCACGGCATACATGATGGATCCAATTGTCGAAGCATATGAAACTCCACTCATCTACCTATGCTCGTTAACTATCTTAGGGCATTGATTGTTGTTGAGTGTAGTGTCATGTGACAACGGGAGAAAACCTTTCTTTGTGTTCTCCATTCTAAACCTCTTTCAAACTTTTTCAATGTACATGCTTTGGCTTGGCACAATTAGACGTATTGATCTATCTCTATAGATCTTTATGCCCAATATATATAAGTTGCTTCGCCTAAGTCTTTCATCAAAAACACACTTCTTCATGAATCTTTTATTGTGCTAAGGAACTTTACATCATTTACAATCAATAATATATCATCTGTATATAGGATCAGAAAATCTATACAGCTCCCACTAAATTTCTTGTATACACAAGCTTCTTCATCATTTTAAATGAAGCCAAACTTTTTAACCACTTCATGAAAGTTGATTCTAGCTCCTTGATGCTTTCTTTAAACCATATATAGACCTTTGAAGTTTGCACACCTTTTGGCATCCTTAGGATCGACAAAACCTTCTCCTTGTATCATATATACATCCTCTTTGACATTTCCATTTAGGAAAGAAATTTTGACATCCATCTGCCATATCTCGTAGTCGAAATATGCAGCAATTGCCATCATAATCTGCATAGATTTTAGCATAGGTATTGGTAAGAAAGATTCGTCATAATCGATTCTCACAACCTACGAAAACCCTTTCGCATCTAGCCTTGCTTTATAGATAGTAGGATTACCATCAGTGTCTATTTTTCTCTTGAAGATCTATTTACATTTATGGGTTTCACACCCTATGGAGGATTAACCAAGTTCCAAACTTTCTCGTAAATGGATTCCTTTCGGATTTAAGCCATTCTTTTGAGACATGCACCACCATCGCATCCTTGCACTAGTAGAAAAAATGGCCTAATGTGAAGCACATTAGTCCCGGTTTGTAACTGAACCGACACTAATGTGACCATTAGTGCTGGTTCCAACGGCTAGGCGGGCGGCGTTCATTAGTACCTGTTCATGGCAAACCTTTAGTACCGGTTCGTGCCACGAACCGGTACTAAAGAGGTGCTGGCAGGCTGTTGTTAGGCTGGGGCCCCACCAAAACCTTTAGTACCAGTTCATGCCACGAACCAGTACTAGAGATGCACCTTTAGTCCCGGTTCGTATAACCAACCGGGACTAAAGATATCACTATATATAGTGCTTCGTCCAGCCCGAGCCGATGCCCTCTGATTTTCCCCTCCTCTCTGTTTTCTTCCCCTCTTGCTCGGGCTCACCTTCATTTTTGCCAAAATTTGTCCAAGATTCGAAGGCACCCCATCCATCCAAGTGATCACAAAGGTTATCAACTTTGTCCTTTCATCTCTCATTGCTAGATTAGCTCTTGCAATGCTCTATAAGTATAGTGATTTGTGGGTTTTTTGGGAGGAATTATATGTGGTAGTATTTGATTTATATGCAATTTGAGGTCAAAATAACTCTTAGTTTGCATATGTAGGTGCGGTTTACTTAGTGCCTTCCCGTCTCCGTCCTAACCACCGTCGATCGCCCGCACCGTCCCGTCGCCGGCACCACCTTGTGGTGAGCCTCATGTTGTTATATTTTTTATATAAAAAATCATGTTTGTGTGATTTAGATATATAGTTACTTGTATAATTATCTTACTCGTACGTTGTTTGTTATACATAGTGCCATGGTTTTGATATCCATCTCGTCGGCCCTCGTCCGGGTTATGATTCCGATATGGTATATTCTATTTTATAACTATTTGTTGCATTTCGTGTTTATGACAAATTATGCCCATCAAGTTGACATGGATATTTTTATCTAGGAGGTATGTGAACCAGAAATTCCAACAGACCCTATTGTCAAGAGGTTAAATTTAGTTGAAAGAGAAAACAAGTATTTAAAAGAAAAATTGAAAAGAATTGAGGGGAAGAAGATGGAATTGGAGTTGCATGTTGCCGATGTCATCGACGAACACAAGATCTATATGGAAAAAATGCGCTTAGAGATTAGAAAGATTAGAAAATATACCATTGATAGTGAGGCTTGGTATCGTTATGCTGTTGGATCAATTATTACCTTAAGTTGCGATCCTGATCGCATTTGTTGTTGCATTTAAGTGCTTTAGCTAGAGAGTTATTTGTATGTTTGTTTTATGAGAATAAGTGTTGTATGAACTTTATGTATGAACTTGTATTGATTTGGTCTATTCGGTGCTGTGTAATGAAGATGAGCCGGCAATGGATGTACGATGACTGATGCTCTCCCCAGTTTGTTAATGGCGTACAAACTTTTCTGCTTGTGGCTAAGGTGAACAAGCGTGCGGATGGTTTTATGTCTTGTCAATATGCTGGCTGTAAGAACGATCGGAATTACTCTAAGTCAAAAACCATTCACTGGCACTTGTTTGAGTCCGATTTCATGCCCCAATTTTCTGCGTTTTACGGGGTTTGTTAGAGTTGCTCTAAGTCGACTGAGACTTAGCTTATTTGATGTCGCTCTTAGCACTACTCGGAGGGTGCTTGGCGAAAACCTGAAGTGTGGGTCCCACGCACTCTGGCAAGGGAGCAAGCCGACGGAGCGAAAGATGGCTCCATACTGCTACTACCTGCGTAGCAATTAATTAAGAGATGGTCGTGAACCAACTTGTGGTTGGATGGTTAGCGGGACTGTGGTATCCCTAGTCCACAAGGGTTCAAATCCTGGTGCTCGCATTTATTTCTGGATTTATTTTAGAATTTTCGGCGATGCGTATTCAGTGGGAGAAGACGTTTTCGTCGACGACGTGGCGCCTACGATGACTTCTTAAATCTCAAAATGATATGCCGGCTCAGTCTTTCGAAGGTGCTCATAGGAGTAAGGTGTGCGTGTGTGCGTTTATATGAGTAAGTATGCACATGTATATAAGCGTTTGTGTCTATACTGATATTAAAAAAAAATTAAGAGACGGTCAAAACGAGTCCAAAACACGTCTACCGACTAGCGAACACGCACGTCGTTTGGCACGCGCGCAATACCTAAGCTAGCTAGACCAAGTCCAAAACGAATCGGATCAGCCTCCTCTGCATGCGCGCATGTTCGGCTGCGCTGTAGTACCTCCTACAGTACCACATACGGCCGTCTCCAACGACAATCCGTGCCGGTCTTCTGGCCGATTCCAGCACCAACAGCAAAACCACGAAAAAGAGTGTTAGACAGATCCCTCATCACACGCAAAAAAAACCTAATGGTAAAGTCGGGGATATACCCTGCGGTATGACCTGGTCAAAAGTATGATCCGGCTGGATTTAGCGTTTCACTATGATTTGTTGGAGGATTCGCGAGTCACGGGTCTGACGGCTCATTGGTCAGACGATTCACGGATGACCCCGACGACGGGTCACATAGAAGACTAGGCCCAAGGCCCAGTAGGCCGGCTCATATTATGATGGGCCGGTTTAAGACAGAAGGCATGAGGAATATTTCCTTTATGAGGAAGCAAGACCCGTACTTTAATCCGACTTGTAATAGAGAATAAGTTAGTTCTAATCCTAATAGGACTCTACATGTAAGCCGCCCCTTCAATTTATATAAGAAGGGGCAGGGCTTTTCAAAGAGGGACAAACAATAAGAAAATAATCTCTAGGGCTAGACACATCTGGAGGAGAGCCGGCTTATGCAGCGACTCTCTCATGAGCATAATAAGACCTAGCCACAAACAGCATATATGGCTATTTCGGATGATGTTTCCCGGGGCCTGAAGATGCGTTGACCTCGCGACTAAGTTCTGACACTAAAGACATCTGCCGTAACAAATCCAAGACAGTGCATCAAGATGTCATACTCAGACCTAAGAAGATTTCCCATCCATGTTCGGCCAGAGCTACCACGACGAGTCCCTCCGTCCTCCGCCAGAAAGCGGCGACGGCGAAGCCGAGTCCCGGGATTCCTGGGACCGGCGCGAAGCCCTGATCGACAACGCCGCCTACATGATGGACACGCGCAACCACACCTCCGCCCAGTGCCCCGTCGTCAAGAAAGCAGGAAGGGACGGCACCCGCGGCAAGCAAGGTCTATTGCAGGTCACCTTCATCTCGTACTTCTGCGTCTCCTACGGCAGCGGGGAACCCACCCAGTTCTGCTACGAACCCAGGATACTGGCCACGGAGGGCAACCTCGCCGTCGTCGGCCTGAACCACTGCTTCACCCTCCACGGCGAAGAGCCAAGCAACTACCTCAACTTCGTCTACCGTGCCCCGAAACTTGCCCACGAGGCGCCTACTCTCAGACAGCTTCCGCACCCCGGCACCGACGTCTTCCCGGACATCACTGAAGGCTACCTGCCTCATGGCGAGGTCGGCATCCTGCGCTACCGCACCATGAGCGACGGCCACTGCGATGCCTACATGATCGCCACGCTTTGCTCTCGCTCGGGATCCGGAAGAACAACTCAGTACGATCTCTGCGCCTACGACTCCGAGGCTGACGCTTGGACCCGGACACCAGCCGCCTTTTCGCGACCGGAGGAGGCTCCTCTGGAACACATGTGCAACAGGGTCATCACCATCGGAGGCAAAATGGGCTGGGTCGACCTCTGGCGGGGCATGCTCCTCTGCGACGTGCATCACAATGCCGGGGAAGAGGACGAGAGCCCCGAACCCAGGCCGCTTCGCTACATACCGCTGCCGGAGCCAATGCAGCCACACAATGACCTCCGTCTGTTCGGCTTCTCATCATTCTTCCGGGACATCGCCGTCGTCAAAGGCCGGATCAAGTTCGTCGACCTCCAGCTCCACGCCAGCCCAGGCTCGCTCACCCCGAACGGCTGGACGACCGTCACGTGGAGCATGGCGGCTGCCGGCTCGGGTTTCCGCGAGGACATGGTGTTGAACTCCGGTGACATCGTCGACAACGTCCTGGAGCCGTCCCTATTCGTTGCTCACCCAAAGCTCAGCTCCTATGACGATGATCTTCTCTACCTGATGACCAAAGCCAGCCTAGACGACCGTGTGGCCCGTGTGATTGCCGTTGACATGAGGAAGAAGAAGGTGCAGCGAATGGCAAAGTTCACCGTACAAAGAGAAGCCTGCACGGACTTCGCTTACATACGCACTACCATCTCCAACTATCTCAGTCCAGCAGGTACCATTCTTTTTTCATTGTTGCGCTCTGCTCTAGATCAACGATGAGCTAGATAAATGTTGTTCAACTTGATTTGAAATTGCTAGCTGTGATGCTTCAAAATTGTTCCAGTCTTGCTAGTTTAGCATCGTGTGCCAATAATGTGGTAGCTACAGTGTCATACAGCATGGCAGCAAGCAGCAGCAGACGATCTGATAGCGTAGAAAGTGTCTAAATAATGCGTGGATGGTGTTGCATCACCATGAGTACGCAGATGCACCAATATCCATGATCTCTTCGTAATACTTCCTACGATCCAAAATAAGTGTCGCAGTTTTGAAATAAAGTTAGTTCAACCTTGGTTCAAAACTGCGACACTTATTATGAATTGAAGGGAGTAGAATATTGTGACATTTGTCCTTGGGTACAGTCGATCTCGTTGTTAACATTACATAGCCTACATAATTGGCACACAATGTTAAACTAGCAAAACTGGAACACAATGCTAAACTAGAAAATCATGAGACTATGACAGCTTTTTACTCACTAGAAAAATCATTACACATTTTACCCCTTTGTGATGAGCTTTTAAATTAAGCTTCTGTTGAGTTCATTGTTTGTATTCTCTCCTTTTCAGGTGGGCTAATGACCGCTCAAAAAACTGAAGAAAAGGTACTGTAAAATTAGTACAGTTGCTTGAGACTTTTACTCCACAAGAACAAGGTAGCAAGTAAGAAGACTAATTCATAAGAAATAAAACCAAATTTTAGGTCATTTTGTACATCATATCTTCCTCAGCCAAAACCGGTTTCCTATTGTCGTTGCCATACTTCATGGAAAAACAAAAATATATTGCACTTTTTACAACATTTGTACATCATATACCTATTTTTAGCCTTAACATAACTATATAGACTGTGCGGGGTCAAATTGCGAGCACTAGGCCCGGCATGGAGCGGCCCTTGGGCTTGGGCGATTGGCTTTCCCACACGGCCCATACCACGTCCTCTGTGGCGGGCCGACCCAGCTCCCTAACTGTGACAGAGGTGTTGAAGTACTCACGGAAACTTGTGATGACGCCCGCACGGAGACACCACGCGTGCACCCAGTAATCCCGCTCCCCAACCCCGGCCCAACCCTCCGCCACCACCCACCCATCGTTGCCTTCTGTGGTGGAGCCAACCTCCACCAGCCGCGTTGGCGCGAACCGAAATGCCATGACACCCACCGCCTCACCGGCTAGCATGCATCGCATATGCTGGCACCGGCGTGGCCCATGGAACCACCAGTCCAGGTCCACCGCCAGCAACACCGTCACGGCTGCGGCGTCGCCGCAGGCCAGTGAGGCGTACAGGGACTCCACCACCTCGCGGTTGGACTTGGACTTCGCGTGCATGCCCATGGTTAATTATTGCGCAATTTCAAAAAGAAAAATGAGTAGCCTAATTGACTTCTTGTACTTGAGATGAGAGCTAACTGAGTTAGTGTGTTGAGCGAGAAGGTATGTTATAGATGAGAACTAAACTGAGGGAGCTAATTAAGTGTGTGTTGAAGGAGAAGGTAGGTGTATGTATATATATAGGCTGGTAGGGTGCCACCTCACAGGCGGCCGGCCGTGTAGTAGAGAATTAGGACCGCAGCTATACACATTATCGCTTTCATTTCATGCGAGCATGGACAATCTTTGGTTCGGTGATATCTATGAGCCGCTATTTGATTTTATAATTTTTGAACTGCGCGACCTAGGATCATGCAAAATTTTACGTAGTATTCACCAAGGCACTTGCAGTTAATTATTCAGAACTTGATTTCAAAACTGTGATATTCCTTAAAGTTAGGTGAAGTTTGCAATTCTTATGAATAATATTTGTCTTTTAACATACAGTCGCAAAAACACCTTTTTATTTTTGTTTGGGAATGGTGGCACAGACAAGACACAGGTCCACATGCTTCGGCGCTACTAGCTAGGTATAGAAGAGACAGTGCAATGTCCATGTCCGTCCTTTTCTCACTTTGAATAATAAAATAAACATCCCTATATGTCTCTATACACTCCACATATTTACATAGGATTAATAGCAAGAGAACCACATCACGGCACAAGAGCATATGCCATCCATGCACAGTACATAGCGACATAGATAGTATATAAACTTGCTCTTTTGTTTCGGTTAGGAATTGACATGTGGGGTGCTATTTGAGGAAGCAGGGATTATGATTTTAATAAATTCACCTAATTATGGAATGATGTGGGTGTAGCATTTGTTGTGTTCATATGGAGTACTACCTCCGCCTTGGGTAATTGTCCATCTTTGTATTTTGTGCCAAAATTTGACTATAGTAACGGACAAATGTTAATGCATGTCACAAAAAATTATATCATTGATTCTTATTTAAACATAGCTTTCAATGATAATATTTTTTGTGACACGCATTAACATTTTGAATTAAATCCATGGTATACTAAGAGGGCCAATAAATCAGGACGGATGTAGTAGTGTAGAGACGTGCATTAATTAAGCAGATAGCCGCTCCGTTATAAAATGTGTATCATGGTTTTAGTTAAAATTAAAACCACTGTATGTATTTGAAAACGGATGGAGTAATAGATTCCCAAAGGGCCATTAACCAAAGAAGGTTATTTTTAAGAGAGTTAAGAAGAGAGTGTTTTTTTCAAAGGCAATGGTCAAAAAGAGAGGTTGCCGGAATGGGCTAGGAAGGCAGATGCTGACATAGCAAAACGAGGCCTACAAATCGTGGGGATTTAAGAGAGATATTACCAACCCTATGTGACGCTTGCGAATGCGCCTATGTCGACAGAGAGTAGAAAGTCTCAGGCAGCCGCCAAATTGGGCGGACCCATCACGGACCACAGGCCTTCAACGTTTTTCTCTTCTGTTTTATTTTATTTTGCATTTTTTTCTTGTATTTCCAAATATTATGAATATATCTATAATAAAAATCACATTATGGACAAAAGTTGAAAAATCTTAATCACGCACTAGAAAAATGTTAGACATGTATAGAAAAATGTTTCTAATGTATACAAAAATCTTATAATGTGTATGAAAGAATAGACATCAAAACACATACACGAAAAAATGTTAATAATGTATTTAAAAATATATAACATGTATATAAAAAATGGCATGATGTATACAAAAAATATACAATGTCTATGTATTAATCATGTATCCGAATAATGTAACATGTATAAAAAAATTGTTCCTGATGTATAAAAAAATTACAATGTGTATGGAAAACGTAGACCTAAAATAATATAAGTTTTCAAAAATATTAATCATATATCAAAATGATGTTAAACCTGTATATAAAAATGCTCCTAATATATAAACAAATGTGCAATGTGTATGGAAAAGGTAGACATAAAAAAATACTCCTTCCATCCCATATTAAGTGTCCCTCAAATAGATGCATCTAGCACTAAAATACGGCTAGATACATCTGTTTGAGCAACACTTAATATGAGATGGTGGGATTGTATGTTTGAAAAAATGTTAATCATGTATTACAAAATGTTAAACCATACAAATTATCATTATTAAATATTTGTTCCTGATGTATACAAAAAATATACTACGTTTATTAACAATTTAGACATTAAAAGCTATAAATTTTAAATAGTATTAATCATGTAGTATTGGAAAATGTTAGACGTCTATATAAAAAATATTCATGTTATATACAAAAAATGTACAACGTGTATGAAGAAAAATAGACATACAGAGAATAAGTTTTCAAAAAATTTAACTCGTGCATTTTGAAAATGTTAATATGTATAAAAAATATTCCTGGTATATACGAAAAATGGGGAATGTTTATTTAAAAATGTTGACATAGAAAAATAAAAAAACATGTAAAAACCAAGGAAGAAACAAAAAAATAGAAAACAATAAAACCATGAAGGAAATGAAGAAAATTGATGAAAAACAAAGAAAATATGACATAGAAATATCATGCTTCAATTCGAGATTGTCCATTTATTCTCAGTTATTACTCAGAGGATCTAAGGGGTCATCACCAAGCATCCCCTGCCAAGACCAAAACACAGAGACATCATGCAAAATAACACAAAGCATGTATTGTACTTTCAGTAATATAAATGTCAGTATCATTACTTCACCCTTCCACGATAGTTACCCCATAGTAGATGGATCATACTCAGCTATACATTGGCAAACTGGAGCAAAGTTACAATGTAGATAGTTTGTAAGGCAAAAGAAGACTCACTGACAGGATACCAGAAATGGTGGATTACTAAAAATAAGTAAACATAAGAACAGTGGTGGAGCCTACTGCATTGCTGGGGGCTGTGCCCCCCCCCCTCCCCCAAGATTGTCACATGCATGCACAAATATTTTTGAGAGAGAGAGTTTAGATTATGAATTTCTGTGTGCTTGCCCCCCCAAACATCTTTGGCAAGCTCAGCCACTGCATAAGAATAATCAGAGATGTGTAATATAAGAACTTGAGGTGCATGTTCTGAAGTTTGTATTATGGCATATTCTGAAGTTCACTAACATAATAAACATAAGAATATGCACCAACTTCACCAGGAAATGAATCAACATTCAGACATTTATCAATCTACATTCTGCAGCAAGCATTTTTTGCATCAGTCAAAAGGAAACATGCAATATATGTTGCATTATGGCTACATAACTACCTTCCAAGCTTCCCAGGCTTCTTCCCTTGCCCTTCAAGATTCGAAATTCAACCAACCATGGCGTGGTGGATCCAATTGGGATTCGGGAAAAGGAAAGAAAAGGGGTTGAACCTCTCGCAGTGCTGCTCCGGGGTGAGGGCACTACCTCCGTTCTTGGAGTTTGGCTTCTATGCTGACCGTCCCTCCTCTAGGCATCGGCGCCGCAACGGAGAAGGCCACCACCAAGTCATCGCCCGACCACTCTCCAGGCCGGGCAGTCACCCAAAAGTGCTCCAAGGCTGTCGACGGTAGGTGGAGTGGCGCGGACGGAAGAGGGTCGGGAGGACCATGCCACCTGAGCCTTCGCCGGCACGAGGAGGGTCGTGGAAGGAGGTGAGGTCTTCTGGCGGTGGTGGAGAGAGGAAGGGGATGAGAGGGATAGGGCGTACGGAATCAGATTGGCGTGGGCGTAGGTCTGCATCGTGGGCGGCACCCCGGCCCTTCCCGCTCGCCCGCCTCTCCTCCTTCGTCTCCGCGCTCGGCTCCCGCCTCCCTGCCACCGCCTGATGCGGATTCGGCGCCGGAGCACAGCGTCCACTCCCCTCCGTGGCATGGCTGCCCCTGCAAAAAAAAGAAACGTAAGGATCACGAGTTGAATACTCTCAACAACAATAATAATCTTTGTGATATGCATTGAATTAAATCCATGGTCAAAATTTGGCACAAACTAAAGGGGAAAATAAACCAGGACGGAGGTATCACTATGTGCATTTTGAAACCGAACCGAAAAACCATAACAAAAATAAACCGAACCAAACTACTTTTACGGTTTTTATGGTTTATGGTTTCGGTATGTATGAAATTTTCATACCGTTTTGAACTTGGTTTTATGGTCTATACCCATAAACCGGACGGCTAACCGAATAAACCGAAGTAACAAATAAAATTATATTTCTTGAGGCAAAAAGCATACAAGTTGTCATTTTTCTTATACATGAGTCAAATTCACTACTAAGCACGTACATATTTCTTGTAACATAATCATTTTTCTCTTTAAGCAGGTCCATAACAATCAAGGGATCAATCCATGCGTGCATATATACTTATATATATAGTTTTACCCTATTTGTGTAAAATAGTATGTGTTTTGAGTTATAAATTAGTCAATTATGATTACGTCATTTTCAAACTCTTGTAAACTTTAATCATTATGGTATATACTGAAACCATATCAAAATAATTTCGTATAAACCGAAGCCGAACCGTATTTTAATTTCATACCATATTTACCGACACACGGAATAAACCAAACCATGTAAACCGAATAAATCGAACGCACAGAGTAGTGTAGAGACGTGCATTAAATTAAGAAGATAGCCACTCCGTTCTAAAATACTTATCGTGGTTTTAAGTAAAATAAAACCACAGTAAGTATTTTCAAACGGAGTGAATAATATAGATTCCCAGAGAGGGTTCTTTTTAAGAGAGTTAAGAAGAGAGTGCTTTTTTCGAAGACAATGGTTAAAAAGAGGGATTGTCGGAATGGGCAAGGCAGGAAGGTGCTGAGTGCTGACATAGCAAAACGAGGCCTACAAATCGTGTGGATTTACGAGAGACATTACCGACGCTATGTGACCCTCGCGAGTGCGCCTATGTCGAGAGACGGCAGAAACTCTCATGCAGCCGCCAAATTTGGCCGACCCACCGTGGTCCACATGCCTTCAACATTTTTTTCTTCTGTTTTTCTAAAAACTTCGCATTTGTTTTTTGAACCTACTTATGGGATGATCTGAGGCCGGCATAGCACTTGTTGTGTTCGTATGGAGTATTGTAGAGACAAAGAGTAAGTTAAGCAATGACCATCGGAGCTCATAATCCCCGCACCACGTGACACTAGCGCAACAAACACGCACTCCCGCATGCACTTCGGGCCAGGCGGACGTCCCATTGTGGGGTTGGGTGCCCCTGTTTTTTTGTTAGGATTAATAAAATATTGCAAAATTACAAACTATCCAGGAAATTTAAAAAGTATTCATGATTCAAAAAATACTCTAAATTGGAAAAAAATGTTCTCGCATTTCCAAAAATGATCACGGATTTCCAAAAATCATCTCGGATTTCAAAAAATGTTCACAAATTTTAAAACATGTTCCGAAATTTCAAAACGTTAATTAATTGCCAAAATGTTCAGTGACTCAAAACTACTTGCGAGTTTAAAAGATGTTTGCAAATACCAAAATATGTTCCCAAGTTTCAAAAAATGTTCGTCAATTCATAAAAAGTTCATAATTCAAAAACTGTTGCCAACTTAAAAAATCACTCATGTCTATCAATTTTTTAATGAATTTGAAAAATCTTCTAGGATTTCGAAAATTATGCATTAATTTAAAGAATATTCTTGGATTTCTAAAACTATTCATGAATTTGAAAATTGTTCCCGTATTTCAAAAATTAAAATTTTAATAATATTCGTGAGTTAAAGGTTTGTGTGTGATTTCCAGGAAAAAAAATCATGAATTTGAAAAAACAAGCACGGAATTGGAAAAACTTCATGAATTCTTAAAAATAATGAGTTTGAAAAAAGTTCATGGATTTTAGAAAAGAAATTTATTAAATTGAAAGAAAAAAATTGTGGGGAGAAATAACGGAACGGGCTAACCCATAGAGAGAATGGGGCGCGTGGGGGTAGACAGTAGGTAGTTACGCGTGAAATAGGAAAAAAAAAGGAAGCGCCCATTAATCTGGGAGATTTTTTTTTCATGGTGCGGATGCACAGGCTCAACTACTGGCTGGCCTACCAGGCGCCAACCCAATTGTTTTCTTTAATGGGCGATGTAAAAATACAGAAAAAGTAGAGAGCTCGGTCCTCGTGACCTCGCACTCGAGACGCATGCTGCTAGCCACTCCACCTGCCGACTGCCAGAGATGATACATAGCGTGAAGTATATAAGAACACACAGCAATGTTCATATATGAAAACATTTTTGAAAAACTTCAAAACATTTCTTTAAAAAAGTGAACAAATTTTCACTATTTTTTAAAATGTGATAAAATATTCCTAACATTTCAAAAGATATGCAGAAATTTTGACATTCCAAACATATTTTGACAAGCGTGAACATTTTTTGAAATCCCGAAAAAAATTCATATGCTTAATATTTTTGAAAATTCCAAATATTTTCAGAAAAAAGTAATATTTTTTGGACAATTTTTTTTTCATGACAGAGAGAACATTTTTTGAAAGCATGAACAATTTAAGAAAATTGGAACATTTCTTGAAATGGGAACATTTCTTGGAACTCCGAACAAAATTTGGAGTAAAGCATACATTTGTTATGGATATGTGAGCAATATTGGAAAGTGGGAACATTGTTTTAAGTCCCAGATATTTTTTTTATTTTCGGAAAACAATTGACATTAGGAGCACTTTTTTTACTTCTGAACATTATTTGGTCAGTGGAAACATTTTCAAAAATTCCAATTTTTTTTTGAATTGAGGAACAAAATTTAAAAAGTGAACTTTGTTTGCAATTTTGAAGAAAAATTTAAACCACAAGCATTTCAGCAATTCGCTAAAAAATAAACTCACGACTTTTTTGAGTTGATGAAGAAAAGTTGTAAAATCCAAACATTTTTCCAAATGAATATATTTTTAATCACGAACGTTTACGCGGAAACGGAAAGGAGAGAAGTAAACCGAGAAAATGAAAACAAAGGAAAGAAACCGGAAAACCGATAAAAGATACAAAAGCTGCTTGCCTTTGTTGTGGTACTAGAACAATGCTCATGCGTTTCAATGGGATATAAATATTCTACTACGTTAGCTTATGATTTACCTGTCAATAATAATGCGATTGTGTAAATAAATGTTCATCAAATTATGTCCGTGAATTACCTTATATTTTGATTGTAAGTTTGATAAGTAAATTAAATTGGAATCGGTTCAGAAGATAAGTAATTTAAGGAGATTGATTATTATATACATGAAAGGTTGGACGAAGGGGTGGTGGGAAGAAAGGTGAAATGAGAACCTTATGTTCTTTTTAAGTAGTAGAGATAGTGGGCCAGCCCAAATTCTCCCCTGGGCCGGCGGGGGGCTGGTTCGCCTGTGCGTTTGCCCAGCTATTTGACGCAATGAGCATCATATAGGTTTTCTAAGCAGGGGGCAATGCTATGTATCGCTTATAGCGACTAGGTACGTGCCCGTGCCTTGCCATGGAGTCAAATATTGTTTATGTCAATAATTTGGTCGCCTGGATCATGCATGATAAGTAAATTAATATGATTGTGCGGCATACGGGGAGCTGTGGTGTGGAATCGAATTGCGTATTCCGCGTTATTGGAAAAGGTAAGTTAATTAAGGTGGAGTTCATATAGTATCGTAAAAGGTAAGTAAATTAATAATGATTGAGCGACGTATTTGAAAGGTGCGGTTAAAATATGACATGGTGAGAAAAAAGCGGCTAGGTGAAAAAATCGATGGAGCAATATGGTGAGAGGGGGAAACGGATTGACGAATAGTTTTGCTTGGCAAGAAAAAAAAAACACTACTTATTTTTAAGTAGTTGAGATACGAGCGTCTCGCGCCCCCCGCAGCGCTCGGTAAACCACCGCTCGTAGCCTCTCACTAACGAGCTGGCATAGGAGCATGAGGTCTTTATTTTCAGACCTATGCTTTTTCCTAGCTCGGTTTCCAATTCAAAAAGTCATGGTTTTTTAAATGTGAATTAAAAATGCTCATTAATTCAAAAAATATTCATGAATTAAAAATATGTTTGTGAAATTTAAAACATGTTATCAAATTTAAAAAATGGTGATGAATTTAAAACATATTCGCAGATATATAATATATTGGAAAATCAAAAAATGTCTATAGATTTGGAAAAATGTTCACGAATTCAATTATTATTCATGAATTTTAATTTTTTTCTGCAATTTGTGAACATCATTTGAAATTGTGATATTTTATGAAATTCTGATCATTCAGAAAACAAGATTTTTTTAATATGTGAACATTTTTCAAAATTGCAAACATTTGAAAAAAATAAAAATCGAAATTTCAAGATCTTTTTGAAGATTTTGTAAATTTGTGATATTACGAAAAAACAAAAAAGGGAAATTAAAGAAACAAAAATTGAGAAAGTAAAAAATGAAATGAAAAACGAAATGTGGAAAGAAAAAGGTCGCGCTACTTAACTAGGCCTCAACCCACGTCGGACCTCGGGTGGGTGAGTGCTATCGTATCGCTCACATAGAATTTGCGGCGGCAGGTAGCCCGGTAGGCAGCTGACTTAGGAATATGAGGCCTACGAATCGCAGGGCCTACCGGTGACAGTACACTCCATCACCAGCCACGCATGGGCACTACATATTTGATTATTGGACGTGGAATTTCGAGAGAAAAAAGGGTACATTCTGTGTACGTTCAACCTATAGGATGTTGGGAAGTTCAAAAAAAAACCTATAGGATGTTGGTGGCTACTTGACATCGTAGGGAGGCATGACTGGATGGCACGGCAGGTCTCGAGCTCGAACAATAATGCTAGCTCATGGAAATTACTATAGAACACCTAGGTAGCAGCAAAGATATGTATGTTCTTGTGGCGACTCTCGAAACACTTATTACCCACGGAAGATGTTAGATCACATCGAAACATGGCTTCTTGTGGACTCTACGGCTCACAAGACTCATGGGGGCAGTGGCGAATCTACTAGGGGGGCTTTAACAGGCTTAAGCCCCCCCTCCAGCTTTGCAAAGTAGTTTTTACTACTAGTTTAAAGGCCCAATCTAGTCATTTGTCAGTCCAACACAACGTATATTCACATGACATAGGGAGCCCAGCCCACCCTCCATTTTTTCTGTTGATTCTCCACTGCATGGGGGCACTCGTTGATTGATGTCTAGGTGTATCTGGGTGCTAGACAATGGTGACTTGGCTAACCAGATGTTCGCTATAATAGAGCCAAATGCAAATCACTGGTTGTTCACATCAGATGATGAATTATGTAGGTTTTGTAAGGCTAGTTGTAACACACAGTGGGCTATTTGGTCAGCGCGGAGCAAGGCGAGTCACGATGGAATATTACAAAGTCCACATGTAACACATGCATTTATCGGTAGGTTTATTGCAGAGCTTGAAGTACTCAAGGAGAAGACACAAGTGAACACACATCTTGGACCCAGGGGCGGGCCCAGCCCAAAATTTCAATGGGGGCCCAACTAGTGGAAACTAAGCTTCAAAGCTGAAAAAACAGAAATTGAGTGGGGGCCTAGGCCCCACCTTGGCCCACACATGGGTCTGCCCCTGCTTGGACAGTCGAACAGTGGGCAAAGACAGACCCATACAAGGCCCTCGGCACCTCCACTAGGGTATGCAAAAATTGACGTGGATGGGGCGTCTCATGAACAACTAGAGGTGGATCTGCTGTTGCAGTTGTCGTTGCGATGATACAGATAACTATCTTGGAAGCTCGTCTCTGGTAGTAGATGGCATCCTCGATCCTGCGACTTTGGAGGCGATCACGTGCAGGGAAGCCTTGTCTGTGGTTGAAGACCTTCTTCTTCAAAACTCCGTCATCTTGTCAGACTCCAAGCAGGTGGCGGGCGACACCAACGATGGCAACCAGGGCTGTTATGGTTCTATCATTACATAGATTAAGCTATGGGCAACAATGTTTAATTGTAATTTTATTTTTTAAGGTTGCGTTGTTAATGGCGAAGCACATATGTTAGCCAACTACTATTATGATCTCAGTCCGGGGCGCTAAATTTGGTTGGCTCAACCCCACGATCATGACAACTTTCATGAAAATCCTACCACATGTCACCCAGTTTACGATTTTGTAGCAAACATGGAAGCTAAACTAACTTGTCCGGATGACGTGGTAGCTGAGGTGGACAAACAACTAGACATGTATCAGTTGTGGGCATACATAATAACTAAAGGTGACGTGCATGCATTTTGCCATGTCGTTCCTTGTTGTGAGTTAAATGTTTCTTTCCAGGCTATTATAGTTTTTCTGGATTAGAAAAAATAAAAAATTATGTCAGTTATTTTGAAGTTATTCTAATCTCGGACAGACGTAAACTTACAATTCTTCATATACTACTAGACATCTAGAAATTTTATTTATGTTATCGATGCAAATTGGATTTGGATAGAAAGGTACTTTCTTTTATATTAGATAGAAGATATGTGTTTCTTCTAAGGTGAACACTTTTGCACTGAAAATCGAGAAAGAACTGAACTGAGTTGAACGATATTCCTGATTTATTCAATTTATAATGTTCAGTGTAGTGTTTCCATCCCTAGTTGTGTTGTGTTCGTGTGTATCACCGTTTTCCTCCTACATAAACCGAATTGACCATTGGATCATATACATTGAAATGGATCTCTTTTTGCTCTAACTTCCCTACTTTGCTGATACATGCATACATGGCCCTGCCGCCCTGGGCACATGATGCACGCCCCACCACAACCCAATTCACTCGTGCCACTGCCTCTCAAGATCACTCCCTTTGCACTAATTTTTATCCCCAAAAGAACTCCAATCTCTCAACACAGGCGCCTCCCGACATTGAGCATGGATCTACTACCACAAAATCTAGCTACAACGGCTTTCCAATAGGTGCTCATGTTGGCTTGAATCTTACAGTGACTTGTCTTTCCGTTCTAGCTTTCCCTCCGCACTAGCACGACGTCGGTCTTCAACCACTACCAGAATAACTGCCGCTGCTGACGGCCTTTCCTATGCTGACGGCCCCTGTCGGCATAGATGGTGATATGCCAACAGCCCGTGGAAGGCCGTAGGTGTAGTAAAGCTGTCGGCACATTGCGGTGCCCAGTGGGGAAGACGGAGAAAGCGGCGACCCGACTGCTCAGCGCAGGCGAGCAAGTTGGCTAGCACCCCCTCACGGACGAATAATGCAGAAAACCAGTTCGCCTCTCCCCCAACAATGAAATAACCCACACGCCCGACAGGTCCTATTTAGCCCGCAACATGTCGAACGACGAACAAATGCCCACGCCCCAGCACGCTTGCTTCGGTTAGTTGGCGAGTGGCCCTACCGGGCCTCAATCTGTCTGGTGAAGTAAGAAAAACAAAACAAGTTCCCTGAATTTCAGAAATGTTCACAAATTTATAAAACAATCATGAATTTCAAGATTTATCTATCGATCGTTGTAGGAGCGCGCAACATTCACGTCCGAATAGGCCCAACTACAATGCGCAAAAAACTGAAGAAAAAGTACTATAAATTAGTGCAGTAATTTATAGACATATCTTAGATTGCAGACATATTTTAGATTGCATATAGAGTTATAGACATATTTTAGATTGTAGATTCACTCATTTTGTTCCGTATGTAGTCCTTTGCTACAATCTCTAAAACTTACATTTGGAAACAGAGGGAGTATGTTTTTATTTTTATTTGGGAATGGTGGCACAGACAAGACGCACGTCCACACGCTTCGGCGCTAGCTAGCTAGGTATAGAAGAGACAGTGCAATGTTCATGTCCGTCCTTTTCTCACTTTGAATAAATAAACATCCCTATCTGTCTCTAGCTATACACTCCGCGTATTCACATAGGATTAATAGCAAGAGAACCACATCACGGCACAACAGCATATGCCATCCATGCACGGTACTCCCTCCGTCCGGAAATACTTGTCATCAAAATGGATGAAAATGGATGTACTTATAACTAAAATATATCTAGATACATCCATTTCAATGACAAGTATTTCCGGACGGAGGAAGTACATAGCGACATAGATAGATATATACTTGCTCTTTTGTTTCGGCGAAGAATTGACATTTGGGGTGCAATTTAGCATGGAGGAAGCGGGAATTATGATTTTAATAAATTCTCCTAATTATGGGATGATGTGAGGTCGGGTGTAGCATTTGTTGTGTTCTTATGGAGTACTACCTCCGTCCTGGTTAATTGGTCCTCTTCATATTTTGTGTCAAAAATTGACTATAGATCTAACTGACAAAAATGTTAATGCATGTCATTAAAAATTATATCGTTGAATTTGTATTTGAACGTAGTTTTCAATGATAATATTTTTTATGACATGCATTAACATTTTGAATTAAATCCATGGTCAAAATTTGACACGAAATACTAAGGGAACAAATAGGCCAGCACCGAGGTAGTAGTGGAGACATGCATTAAATTAAGCATATAGTTGCTTCGTTCTAAAATACTTATCATGGTTCTAGTTAGAATTAAAACCACAGTAAGTATTTTAAAATGGAAGGAGTGATAGATTCCCAAAGGGTCGTTTACAAGAGAGGGTTCTTAATAAGAGAGTTAAGAAGAGAGTGTTTTTTAAGGCAATGGTTAGAAAGAGAGGTTGCCGGAATGGGCAAGGCAGGCAGGTGCTGACAAAGAAAAATGAGGCCTACAAATCGTGGGGATTTATGAAAGACATTACCGACCATATGTGACGCTCGCGAGTGCATCTATTTCTCAGGCAGCCGCCAAATTGGGCCGACCCAGCGCGGACCAGAGGCGTTCAACTTTTTTTTCTTCTATTTTTTTAATTTGCATTTATTTTTTGATCTATTTATTATTTTTCTTATATTTCCAAGTGTTGTTATATATATATAGTAAAAATCATATTATAGCGAAAAGTTGAAAATGTTAATCATGCACTAGAAAAGCGTTAAACAAGTATAGAAAAATGTTTCTAAAGTATACGGAAATTGTATAATGTGTACGAAAAAATAGACATCAAAACACATACATGAAAAAATAGTATATATTTTGTGTACATTTTCTGTTCATTTTTTCTAATATGTATATATTTTGTCTATATAAAAAATGTCCATGATGTATACATCTGTATACAAAAATTGTTCATGATGTATAAAAAAATCTCTATATACTATTGTTTCGAACCACATATAATGTTCCTGATGTATACAAAATGTATACTAGTTTCATAATATTAATCATGTAGTATTGGAAAATGTTAGGCGTCTATATAGAAAATGTTCATGATGTATACAAAAAATGTACAACGTGTATGAAGAAACATAGACATAAAGAAAAAAGTTTTCAAAAAATGTAACACGGGGATTTTGAAAAGGTTAACATGTATAAAAAAATATTCCTGATACATAAAAAATTGTTGAATGTGTATTAAAAATGTGGACATAGAAAAAAGAAAAAAAAACATGTCAAAACCAATAAAAACAAAAAACAAAAAACAATAAAAACCATGAAGGAAATGAAGAAGACTGATGAAAAAACAAAGCAAAATCCACATCGAAAGAAGAGAAAAAGCAAAACACTATTGTAAACCGAGAAAGAAACAAAGAAAAATGAAGAAGAAAAAGAAAGAAAAGAAAAAAAGGAAATACCATGAAAGAAACAAAGAAAAACAATTAAAATAAAGAAAACAGAAAAGCAGCGAAGAAGCAAATTAAACCAACGAAAAAAGAGAGACCAACTAGTAAGTGGAGCCATGCAAGCGGGTGACCTGAGCTAACGGCCTGGCCCTATATCCGCGCGCCTTCAGGCAAGAGAGATGCTATTCTCGCTTTAAGCGAGATATAGCATTCGCGGAAGCTCATCGTGTACTCGTTGTTTCGCACAGAGCCGACCAAGCAAGCGAACAAACTAAACTGGCTTATTTTGTCAGGTTTCTGTTTTCTTGGTTTCCCTAATTTTAGAAACTCTCTAGAAGGTTTCGAATTCTAAGAACATGATTCAGTTTTTTTCTTATTGTTTCTATTATGATTTTGTGAGTTAAAAATATTTTTGTTTCAATATATTTCGGGACTTTCAAAAAACTATTCAAATTTTCAGGTAGTTATTAGAAAAAATTCATAAACAAAATATTGAAAATCAAATATTTCTCAGGTTTCAAAAAACGTTTGTAGTTTTCAAAAAACGTTTGGATTTCCAAAAGTTGTTCATGTCTTTCAGAATTCTTCACAAGGTCAAAAAATTGTATCCTTTTCAAATTTTATTGGTTATTTTCAATATAAATCTGGTTTTTTAGAAATTCACAAATTGAACAAATGTTCACATTTTAGAAAAAAAATCGGAATTACATAAAATTGTTCAGAATTTGAGAAAAATCTTCCATTTTTATATTTTGATCACATGTTCAAAAAATGTTTGGGAATTTACGAAAATTTCAAAATAAATAAAATACTGAGAATAAGAGCGATGATTTCAGGTTCGCTACATGGAACCAGGGTGTACAGTATTGCGGTACTACGATCGTTATAGCAGTTGAACCGCTACACAGTAGCCATCTCAATACAGTGCGGCTCAACCCCTCATAGCTCCACTTGGGCCAGCCCATTCAGGCAGAGCCCCTGTCTATGTGCGCGTCTATTTGACGCAAAGCGAGGGACACAGGAGCTTTCGTACATTACGGCACATCACCAATCACCCTCGGACACGGTCGATTGATTGATCCGGACATAAGAGGACATTGCGCTGAGCGGCCCAAACGGCATGGGAGCCGACCAAGGAGAGAAATTTTCCGCTACCTCGCCTTCGAACATGCAAATGCGTGGAATGACAGGTGGGAACAGAGCTGAAAGCATTAGCAATAGTTTCGGCCGACTTCGACAATGTTGAAAATATTTTAGTAGAATTACTGGAGACATACATGGGCAGCTCAGCCTTGATGATCACGGGCATCTCATATATGTAGCGACCCTCAAGGCGATAGCTTCCTAGGAGGGTTTACCCTTGCTCAGGATTTGATGATTCAGAACGCCATCATTGCCTCAGACTCCAAGCGGGTGATCAATTATATAGGAAGAGCTAGTCAAGGTGCATATGGTGTTGTTATTAGTGAAATTAGGTAAAGATCTTCCACTTTAAATTCTACTTTTATTTTCGATGGCAAAGCTTTTGGCAATGCTGGTAGGTTAGCAAGTTTTCGATTCTCTGAATCAGGGTCGACACGTATGGTTGGTCAAATTCCATGATCCTTTTTTTTTCCCATTATCTGGATCATGATTGACTGTATGGTTGGTCCTGGTCGAATCCCGTTCTATCAATCCACAGAAACCAGGAGACGTTTTCAGTGGTGTCTACCATGTAGCAATTTATTGAGCACGCGTACGGAATCACGCTGGTGTACGCCTATATGTATCTAATGCTAGCTTGTACTTCCTATGTAAACTAATATAAGATATTCAAAAAAAACTAATACAAGAGTGTTTATAAGTACCTTCATCAAAACAATGTTTTTTATTTAAAAAAACTGGCTTGTAGACACCTTACTCCTTCATCCACTGAATTTCTGCACCTGCCACTCCATGTAGATCACCTAGCATGCAGCTCTTCCCATGCATGATTGACAAGAAGATCAGCAGCAGATCATTGTTCTTGGAGAGCATGCATACGAGATCGATCCACAAATAAAATCCCCTGTTGCTGACAGGCACAGGGGCCAGTTAATCAATAATTCCAGGCTCATGTGCCCTTACTTTACACAACAAAACACACGTCAATCCGATCGGCCACCTTGAGCAGTGGACCACCAGTTCATGGCCTGATTCCAAAATGGATCATGCCACGTTCTATAGTACTCCCTCTGTAAACTAATATAAAAGCATTTAAAATATTATTTTAGTATTTTAAATGCTTTTATATTAGTTTACGGAGGGAGTACGAATCATGCCACGTAATACAGCCGACATGATTTAATTTGATCCCGGCCGTACGGCGGTACATAGGGTCAACTCGTTACGATCTGAAATTGAGCTGACGAGATTTTGACCTCCGGCCAACCAGCTAGCAAGGTTAACTGTCAAGAAGGCTAACCAGAAGTTACTCCCAAATTAAGCCAGGAAGGTTGACCATGCACAAGTAACTCTTAGACTAGCCACAGTAGGAGTAATTTCAGCAGTAACATCAAGTCCAACTCATCAAATTTGCTTATTTGGCAATAAGTTAATGAGGAGAGAGGTAGTTTGAATAACTTAGCTAGTTACTGTAACATCACATGTCTCAACGCAATATGAGTATATAACCTAATAAATGAGGCTTTGCATGTTACCATACTTATCTTACTACCTACTATGAAGATAGTAACATAGAGGGTGTTTGGATCCAAGGGACTATTTTTAGTCTGACTAAAAATAGTCCCTTGAATCCAAGCACCCTCTAAAATTTTTAGTTAGACTATTTTTAGTTAAAGAAACTATTTTTAGTTTCTAAATTTTTAGTTAGACTATTTGGATCCAAGCATCCTCTAAAATCTTCTTTAACACATGCGAGTTTTGTATTGGAGGGTTTGGAGAATAATAAATGCTCAATAACTTGATTTTAGTCTCTTTAGTATTTGGATTCAAGCATGGGTGAGGCTAGCAAGTTTTAGTCCCACTACTTTTAGTCATGGGACTAAAACGTATCCAAGCACCCTCATAGTCTAAGGATATGTGTATGTTACTAGTCTATGTTACTACCTCTATAACGGGGAGTAACATATGTGTAGTAACATGCAACACTTCATTTATTAGGCTATAGACACATCATGTCTTAATATGTGTGATGTTACTATTTCCCTCTCTTTCTTCATTTATTGCTTGCCACATCATCTACTTTATCTAGATATGTGTGATGTTACTCCCATTGTGGGTACTAGTCTTAAACAATTCACCATGCATGCAGCACAACCCAAAAGTTGTTGATTAATCAAGTACCACATCAACAAGAAACAGACAGCTTAATTTTGACTCGCTGTTTCTTCTGCTTAAATTTGATTTGACCCTCTGTTTCTTCTGCGGCTAACCACCCTACGTACGCGTATGCCGCCCAGATATAGTCTTAAACTTTTGATAATCATGTCATCGATTCCCTGGATGTAGGCAACGGCAACCATATGCACGGCTGATTGAAATGTAAAGGAAGCTTCCCTCATGGTGAGAAAATTAGCATTATTCGATCCATGTAAATTAAGTTCCTTCGTGGATGACAGCAGCATGCTAGCTAAGCTAGTGGTACAGCTTAACCATGGATGTTTTCTTAGGAGAACTTAACCATGGATGTGATGTGCTCAACAAATATGCAATTCTTGTTGGCCACGCGATCTCTAGTTGATGACCCAAATCTGACACAATTGTAAGTTTTATTAGTACTTCATCTTTGCAATTTAGCTAGTAATGTGGTGGCTTGGATTATTGGAGATCCTAGACACATTTTAGTATTAAATACATTCATATCTAGACAAATTTAAAACAAGTAATTTAGGACGGAGGTAATAGTGTTGTACAGCAGGGCCACAGAAATGGATCTGATGGCGCAAGCAGCAGCTAAAGAATGGCTGCATGGATGCACTCTCCGTTTATTTTGGAGGAGCATGCAGATACACCAAGATCCATACTCAGTTCATAATTAGATGTCGTGGCTTTAGTTTGGTTTTTCTGCTACCGAAACCGGGACAGCTTAATGCGGTATTAGATGCTAATTTGGTTAGTTAATGGGGATATTGAGTAGCACAGTCGATCTCATTCTCATCATGGGCCAACCTATTTTGCATTACAAATGCACAATGGTTTCTGCATTACAAATACATAGTGGTTGTCTTACTTGTATATATGTTCCATATTTTAGTTAAGAGATCGTGACAACATTCAGAAATTTATTATCACCTATCACCCCTTTTGCGATCTAGTTGCGGATTTTACCCCCAGTTGTTGTTTTCTCCATATGTAAATATGGATGAGCTGAAAAGCCGTCCGGCGGTTGAAAATGTTTTGTGAATTGCATCAGCATAAGCATCATTTGTGAAATAATTACTCCGCCCGCTCCAGATTAATTTCACATACCTTTTGCAGATAGTACGCAGAAATATCTCTTGTATAATTGGGAGCAGAGATCAGCACACCAAAAGAATATTAGCATGCATGCACGCATGCAAATGTCAGCAAGTCCGATAGTATATGTCTCGAGTGAAAGTGGACGAAACTAGCCATTTTTTTAAAACTTCAACACAATAGTATGGGCGCCATGCTACACGTCGGCGCTCTAGCCCGGAGCATCATGCTACACTTCGGCACCCTAGCCGGGGGCATCATGCTATCTAGCATGGTGCCCTAACCCCGGACGCCGTGCAAAAAGGCCAGTTTTTGAAATATTTCCAAATTAGAATAATTTTGTGTTGAAACTTTAAAGAAGGGTCAGTTTTGTCCATTTTCCCATGTTTGAGTCGTTGGTCATAAGTGGGAAATCCCCTTTCTCCTTTTTTTTTTCGAAACGGAGGCAAAAGATTTGTCTCATCGATTAATTAAGAAGAAGAGAATTGCCCAGTTAATTTTTGGAAAATCGGGCGAAAACCGTTACAAACAACCCAAAGGCGTACTACTCACACAACAAGAAACACCGTGACCACACATGTGGCCCTCCAATGCACCACAAACGCAACCCTCGACACTTGTACAACACAACGGAGCTTCACACAAGAACACCGACGACAATAAAAACGAAGCACTCTCCATCATGAAATCGCGGGCGCCTTCCAGATAACGCCGCCCTTCTTGCTTTTGTTTCTCTTTGCTTTATCCCTATTGGGTTTCTTCTTGAGGACGCATCCATTTGTGTTGCCACATCCAGACTGATCAGCCACCCATTTGTCAAGAAAGTCATAGAATTCATTGTACTTCTTGATGTAATCGTCGTCAACCAAGGGGCTCCTAGGGGCAGGCACCAACAAACCATCCACATCGACATCGTCGACCCGAGGAACCCCCAACACGACATCCTCCACCACAGGAACCATAGACACAATGGACTTCGGCGCCTCCAGTTGCTCACATGACAGAGGCGAGACATGTCCCTCACACAAAGTCGCCGATGAGTCCACCTCCAACAGCTTCAAAGACAGAGGTGAAGCAGGGCTCGAACATATATCCCGAAGCTCGGGCATGTGCCACAGCACCAGAGCCGCAAGCACGGCGATGGAGTCACCTACAGCGGTAGGCACCACAACTGACGGTGCAGACATCGACAATGAATTTAATACTAAGCGGTACTATCTCTGCAGCAACCCAGCAAAGTACAAAACAGAATTTAATACTATATTATTACAACTGTTCGCGAAGTTGATGCGATGATGTTGTATCTTCATCAGTGACATTGACAATCGCATCCGATCGGTACGTACGTAGCCCATCACATGAGATGCATGGGTGGAGCCGTCGGTCTCTTGCACCCTGTTCCTTTCTGACTCGAGGTCCCATCGCCATCAATTTTAATCACCTACAGTAGCTAACAAGCAAGCAAGCAAGCGAGTGGTTAACTTTTGTTCCGTTTGCCGGGAGAGGCGATTGGTTAATTAGTTAGGTTAGCGGTTAGCCTGGCTCTTCAGAATCTTCTGTCTGGTAAGTCAAATCGATGGCTAGAGTAGAACTGTCGGTGCCACTAACTGATCAGCCACAGCTTACGTTATGTCTCAATGATAAAAATCTTACTGATCGTCAGATACGTAGGCGTGACAAAGTAACCGACAGTAATAAAACGTCAAAAAAAAAGAGATTCAGTTTACTTTCGTCGAGTCGGGGGTGATGGGTCGAACGCCGCGATTTGGTCGAGAATGATGGCAGATTAACCACCGCTGTTGCGGTTCCGTACACGGTTTGCCTGGAAAACGATAGCAGATCTTATGCCTAGCAGAGAGCAGAGAGCAGAGATATCCGGGTGAATGACTGGCTTGTCTTTCTTTGTCTGCCTGAGACGAAAGTGTAGAGGCAAGCAGGAAGCGTGCACCTAGCATGGCATAATGCAGTGCTAGCATTGTGACGAAACGGAGACCAATCAATGCGCTCATGTGCGCTCAAGTATATGTGGGTATGATTAGCTCAAACCACGGACGAGAAATGTCTAAAAGAAACGAGTCGTACTGCACGCCTCTAATTTCTTATTGCAGTCAACCGGGTGCAGCTATAGCCTCTGCTGTTTCAGCTCTCTTCCTCTGCATCCATCACTAGATGCCATTACAATTCTTTAAAAAAAATTGCTGGGAGATGCCACTGCAATTTTAGGTTGAATTTCACTTTTTACCTTGTAGTTGTTCATTTGTGACACATATTACCCTATTTAGTGGATCTTCTATCGAAATATCAGAATTTGGAGACTTTTAGCATGGTATTACCGCAGTTTTGCATTTTGCTTATGTTAGATAGGATCGGCATGTAGTGATCATGCCCAGGCTTCTATTGTCCATCTGTTCCAATCTTTGTCATCGACCAGATATTTTTGGATCCCGAGCGTCACCTCACACCTTGTATAATGGACACGCATCAGAAAAAGAGGGTCCAAAATAGATCTGATGGTATTCTTATTAATAGTGTTTCGCCCTGCGTGGCTAGAGTTGTAACGAATGATTGTACGAACATTTATGTCGACTAATTAATATATGGGCGGGGTTTTTCAAAAAAGAAAAAAAAGAAGGTCCAAAGCTTCTAAAATAGGGGTGTTCTAGACGAATTTCCACTCAACGGAATAATTAGTGTCACAAATGCATATCTAGGAGGTAAAATATGAAATTCACTCACAATTTTACCAACAAGATCTACGAACTCTGTATATTTGCATGTTGGATCATGTTAAAATGGTATCCAACCTGCTGACTCGGACGCCACACAACTCTCATCCACGCTCGCGCGTCCTGCAACTTGCAATGGTCCAATATGCAGTCGCAGTGCAAGACTAGCTAAGATGATTAAAATTAGACGCAGCTGTGTAAACGATGATTACTCTCATATTTTTTATCACGACTTGGAGCACAAAAAGGTGATTCTGACCTATTGATCGACCATAGGTACAAAGAAAAATGAATCACGGAGTGTGAACCGCCACAGGCTGGCATCATTTGACCAGCCCAAGAAATGTTACATATAATATTGGCATATGGCACTGTGACTAGCTATGCTGCAGCAGTGACGTTGGCCTGACATACCTACGTGCCATGAACGCAGTAGAGGTCGGTGAGGGGCGGGTCAAACCCAGGACAATCAAAACCAGTAGAGGACTAACCAACAGATTAACACGGATTGACACAGCCGCTACGTGTGCGTGCACGCGCGGCCCGTGAGGACCAAGACGGTGCCAAATGCCATGCCCGTGCACCCAAGCCGGCGTCCGCGTGGCACGGCCACACGTACGCCCGTCCCACCGATCCGCCGCTCCGGCTCCTATATAACGACGTCGATCTCTCGTCCCACTCCCGTCCATCCATCCATACCTGCAACTGAAAGTCCCACACATCATCACCCGCACCGCCCTTGTTAGCCAGCCATGACCGCCCTCGACTTCATGCCCGCCGAGAAGGCCCCCCAAGCCGGCGCCGTCGCTCTCGGCGCCACCACCAACAATGCCGTCGCCGCGCAGGTGCAGCAGCAGCACAGGAGGCTGGAGGGGAAGGTGGCCATCGTCACCGGCGGGGCGCGCGGGATCGGGGAGGGGATCGTGCGCGCGTTCGTCCGGCAAGGGGCGCGCGTGGTGATCGCCGACATCGACGACGCGGCCGGGGAGGCGCTGGCGGCCGCGCTGGGCGGCGCCTGCTGCAGCTACGTGCACTGCGACGTGTCGGTGGAGGCCGACGTGGAGCGCGCCGTCGGGTGCTGCGTGGCGCGGCACGGGCGGCTCGACGTTCTCTGCAACAACGCCGGCGTGCTGGGCCGGCAGGCGCCCCCAGCGAGCAACGGCGCCAGGAGCGGGGGCATCGCGTCCCTGGACGCCGCCGAGTTCGACCGCGTGCTGCGCGTGAACACGCTCGGCGCGGCACTCGGCATGAAGCACGCGGCCCGGGCCATGCTGCAGCGCCGTGGCGGTGGCGGCGGCGGGAGCATCGTGTCGGTGGCGAGCGTCGCCGGCGTGCTCGGCGGGATGGGCCCGCACGCGTACACGGCGTCGAAGCACGCGCTGGTGGGGCTGACCAAGAACGCGGCCTGCGAGCTCGGGGAGCACGGCATCCGGGTGAACTGCGTCTCCCCCTTCGGCGTGGCGACGCCAATGCTGGTCAACGCGTGGCGTCATGGCGAGGACGACCAAGGGGGCGCGCCAGCGCCGGTGAACGCGGAGGAGGTGGAGAAGGCGGAGGAGATGGTGCGAGGCTTGGCGACGCTCAAGGGCCCGACGCTTAGGGCGGGAGACATCGCGGAGGCAGCGCTGTTCCTGGCCAGCGAGGAGTCGAGGTACATCTCCGGGCACAACCTCGTCGTGGACGGCGGCGTCACCACCTCCAGGAACGTCATCGGCCTGTGACGATCAAGTCAACCCGATTGAGATGCAGTTGGGTTGGAGGGTAGTACGTGCTCGAGTGTCACCATCAAGTACAGCTCCAGCGAGTGGGCCAAGCCGCATGCATGAACTGTACTTAGTACTAATTAATTATAGGTTGGCACTAGCCGGTGTTTTATTCGATCTGTTTGACCTGAGTGATGAACTATGGATTTGCCTGGTTTTTCTTCTTCGTTACTAGTAGTACCTAAATTCACCCGCAAAAAAAAGTACGTAGTACCTAAACTGTTGTCGTGCCATTCTATAATGTAGTGTGTCTGCGTTTTTTGAGATTTAAATTTAATCATAAATTTAACCAATGTGGGTGACCGTGGGGGTAGAAAAAATTATACCATTAAATTCAAATTCGTATTCGAAAGAAGTTTTCAATGATACAATTTTTTCACCCGCCGCAGTCAGAAACATTGATTAAATTTATGATCAAACTTAAATCGTAAAAAGCGTGGATGCACTATATGATATGGAATGAAGGATGATATGGAATGAAGGGACAATGTGGCGCACGAGTAGTGCCTTCCTGTTCGGACTGACGGGGCGGACGAACCGTTGAGTATTGGAGGCAGCCACTAACACAGTGTGCAGTTCAGCCGGGAAAATATCTGGCACGGAATGTTTCATCGTGTGTTTGCGATTAATCCTGTGAAGCAAAGAATTCCAGATGAAGTTGAAGTACGCGATGCGAAACGTCACATCAACTTAAAATCGATTCGATCTGGGCCAGGCCAAGCCAAGCCGCCGCTGTGTGTACTTAATTAGCTTGGTAACCGGTGGCTGTTTGTTTTATTGGATCTCTTTGACTTAATGGTTGGTGTGATGAGCAACGCGTTGGACATCGGCCTGTCACCTGACTTCTTTCCTTCGAAAGAACAAAATCTCCACTGGCAGACACTCCTGGGTTTTCTCTCCTCCGAATGAACAAAATCTGAAAACGAGGAGGAAATCAAGCCTCGACGACAGAAGTTTAAAATGGAGGGACGGTAGGAGACTTTGCAGTGTCCACTGGCAGTGGCAAGTGGCAATACAAGTAGCAGTACTGTAGATGTCAAACCAGACGAAAGAGGAACGGCGTACTGACTAAGACTTTGCCAGTATCATAATCAGCAGACACAGACACACAGACAGGGTTGCTTGCTACTACTATTCGTTTCTTTCCCCTTGCTCATGCTTTCCTTATGATATTTGGGAGATATTTGGTGCAGAGAGTCTCTACGTATGCTAAGATGCCAGCACAAGTGACAAAGATCTGTAACCGAGGAGAATGATGTGGCCATGCCGCGCCGATCGAGCCCAGACAGCGCCCAAGGGTACGGGAGCACAACACTCTGCTGTACCGCGTTTGGTTTTCACTGTGTGCAAGTGGCAGCCAAGTAGGCAACACAACAGTAGGTGGCGAGTAGCCGCGCGACACAGCATTGCTCCCCCGCGTTGCCTGCTCGGTCGGCTGGCTCCCACGCCGTTTGGGCCGCGCGGCGGCCATCGCTCGGATGGTGATGGGCCGTCATGTCCCGCGAGGACGGCCGCGACTCGTACGCCTCGCTCCGCCATGTCGCTGCCTACCTATCTTGCCACACCTCAGCATGCAACAGAAGATGAGTATTTTTTTTTTTGAGAATCAGAAGAAGATGAGTTTTCCACCCCTCTTGTTAGGGTTTGGCTTCTCCCGTTCAAGATCTAGATGATGTTGTGTTTGAGGATGTGGTAAAGGATCCAGATGAGGCTGCGCGGTGGCCGGCTGTCGTTCGAGTATGCATCGAGAAGAACCATAGCCTGACTTGGGTTCTTTGAGAATATGCGACCCGCATGGGATCTTTGCTAGTACGTCAGGTTTAGTTTGCTTGAAACAAGCTATACTTGATCCCAGATCAAAACTGTGACATTTATTATGGATCAGAGCGAGAGAATTGAGCAGACGAAAGGATGCACATAGGTGTATGCTCGTATGTACTCCAATGGTAGATAGCAAGAAGGTCGGCCCACACAACTGGTGCACTCAACTAGCTCTTATGCGGCCTGTTCCATTGCCCACTGCATTTCTTTTCGACAAAGGGTGAATTTTATTGGCTTAAAATAGAGCATCAAGAGGATACAAACATAACAGCGTACACCGGCACCCGACAAGCACGAGTTAAGACCCAGCACGACGCCACCCGGATTCAACTCTCTAGTTTACAAAAAAGATCTCTGTCTTGAAATGTCCCGTATATCTAGGGAAGAACCTTATAGATCGGTGATCCCCTTGAAAACTCAAACACCAAAGCTAACTCACACATTAAGCTTAAAACAACACATACTACTAAGCGTAACGTGATAGCTTGAACTCTAATCCCCCATCAAATCTCCCAAAACTTCAGTCACCCTCAAAATTTGGTGAGAATATCATCAAATTGATCATTTGTGGATATGTATTTTACCTCTATTTTGCCTTCTTCCATGCATTATGTGCCGAGAGTTGGGTAAGGAGCCTTTTGGAATGATATTAAAGGGATAAAAAATTAGAAAGAAAGAAAGGAGGGAAAGGATCACTGACCAAAAGTCCTATTTTGCTCCCGAGCTCAAATGCTCCCTTGTGAACAACAAAACTGAAAAAATTAGTAAACATATTCAAAAAAATTTGATTTTTCGTGGTGAACTTTGACAAATGTTTTGTATGCTGTCATTCTGTGCTAAAATTTTGCAAGCATACAAAATAGTTGTCAAAGTTTACCATAAAACAATTCTGAATTCTTTTACTATTTTTTTCTATTTTACTATTCATAAGGGAGCATTTGAGCTTGGAAGTAGATAGTCCATGTCCCACCCAGACACTTATGAATTTCAACTACCCTAGCTACATGA
This sequence comes from Aegilops bicornis, assembly GCA_021605145.1. Taxonomy (NCBI): domain Eukaryota; kingdom Viridiplantae; phylum Streptophyta; class Magnoliopsida; order Poales; family Poaceae; genus Aegilops; species Aegilops bicornis. The sequence goes on along the minus strand of CM038670.1, from coordinate 69,395,240 downwards.
TCTTTTGGGATGTTCTAGACTCACGACTACAAATAGTTCAATTTGTGATCTATTATTTTATGGGGCGCTACAAATTATTCAATATTTAATCTATTTTATGTGCAGGCACACGATGTAATTTGGTAGGTTGATTTCTTGAAAGAATTAACCTTCTTACACACGTACATTCGAGAAATAGTACTATAATGAGAATTCTAGCCCATTTTTAAGGGACAAGAGAAAAATTAATAACGACTAATTGTCAGGTATTTCGATCGACGGAGTAGGAGATTCAAATAAATATAGCGTCCCAAATTATTAGTTCTGCGAAAAGGCCTAAGCCTATATATTAAATATCATAGGTCCTTACAAATACACCCTTATAGCAAAATAGAAATACATTCAAGATATTGGGGGTGCCGGAGTCGTCTTCCTCCTGCATCCACCTGTGGTGCGCCGTGAGCATAGCTCGATGTCGCCTCTGGCCCTCGACCTCGGCGGAGCAAACTTTTTGAAACCAAGGAGCCTTTAGAAACAATGGCCGGGAAGTCGTCGATGCAGACCAGGAGACGCCGGCGACATCGATTTGCGAAAATAAGGTCATGTAGAAACTCTGAAGACGACGAAGGCACACAAGTAAGGCCGCCAATGAAGGCCTCCATGCTGGATCGTTCTGGCCGCTGCCGGCTTCACCAACGTCAATGTCGCGCACTGCCGCACGAACATCCATCTCCATCACCATCCCACGACAACCCTCTAGTGCCTCCAAAGTAGGACCACTGATCTGGACCTCCCCGCTGCCACCAATGTAGCGCGGGCTTTGCCCGGCGACATGCCCTAGCGGTAGCGAGAGGGATAGATCACAAGTGGAGGCTAGGGTTAGGTCGTCGCCTGCCTTGTCGCCTCTAACTCTAGGAGTGTTCCAAATGATATGCGGATGTTGAAATGATCTGCAATGATTTGTCTTTTCTGAAGAGAAAAGGGGTACATGTGATAATGCATTCATTTCACCCTTATCGGAATAGACATATGTGATAATATCTATTATGACGTGCAAGACTTGCTCGCATCGATCACAGGGTTAGACGATTTATCTACCGCCTCCACCAATACATGCATGTGCATGTGTAATTTAGATTCTTTTTAATATTGTCCAGTGGGAACACTGCTCTGGCGCGCCGCCCAAGGGGCCAAATCCGGTTATTTACGCTGGACGGTGAGCCCCAACCCTTGCCACGCCTATTTCAACCCTTATAATCCCGTTCGTGTTGCCACTCCTCTCTGAACTCCTTGTCCACTCCCAACCGCTCTGAGCTCGCCGGTACCCATGGTCCTCCTCCGGATCACCACCTACGCCATGCTCACTCTGCAGCACCGATCGGAGCTCCTAGCGGAGATCCAGGCACGGCCCCCGCTTGCATTGCAGCCGACTTCCCTTCAAACTCTCTAGAGGAGGAGGAGGTGGAGTAACAGGCGCCAAAGCAGGAGGCACCAGACGCGAATATTGAGGACGATAATGAGGAGGAAGAAGCAAAATGTACGACCCCTACTTCTGAAGCGCGCAATGGCCACATTGCCTCCAGTCATTCAATTGCGCCGCAAAACTTTGTGAGGGAGCTCGAGATGGCGTACCATCGATGTGCTAACGATTTCAGATTGCGTTCATAAATGATGTGCATGTTGTAGGGCGCAAATGTGTTTTTGCGCATGAAACAAACCATGCACGCGCTGCTAGAAGACCCCCACCCCTTTTGTGCTCCTGCCTATGAAGTCCGCAGATACGACCAACCACGCATCGCACAACAACTCATCAACTCATCCTCCTTCACCGAGTAACCTACCATCTAAAATAGAACTTGAAATTCAAAAATTAGCTCAATGAAAATTGATCGAACACCTGCAAAGCATGATGTCTGCCATGAACGGCGTCGACAAGGGGGCGGAGGGTACCTGGCTGCGGACAGATCCTGGGTGGACGGCGGCGTAGTAAAAGGGGAGAAGGCCCGTGGGTGGGGGTTGTACACGTCCGGCAATGTCTGGGCGGCGGTCGGAGAGGTACATCGGCAGCGTCGAACGAGGAGGGTGCGGATGCAAAGTAAGGGGAGCAAGGGGGAGTGGAAGATGATGGGACCGAGAGAGGATTTGAGTGGGCCGTGGTTGTCGATGTCCTACGTGGCGGCTGTCTAGACTCCTGCAAATCCCTCCTCCTCCCCCCCCCCCCAGTTTGGTTTCGATTTACGGAAAACAGACGTCCAAGCCGCTGCACAGATCTGTAGGGTACTATGTTGGACGATAGAATGTTTCCGGACAGCTCAGTCCGGACGGAAGTGGGCAATTTGAGGGTCGGCCTTGGAGATGCCCTTACCGTGTAGCAATTTATTGAGTACGTTGCCGAAAGCACCTACGAGTTTTTCTTTGAACACAATACAAAGCAGATGCCATATACAGTCACCTTTATAAACCCATGCAGGTTCACTCTATCTCTATGAGCACCTCCAAGATGCTGAGCTGGCATAATATTTTGAGATTGACAAAGTTATCATAAACGTCTTTCTAGTCGACTGGAACGTAACGACTCCTCTCACTGAACGGACTTTGCCGAAAAGCATGAAGCAAATCCAGCAAAATGCAAGTATCAGTGTTAAGTCTAAGACTTAAACCCCAAGGACCTAACCATCTGAGCGCTCAGTTGAAAGCACCTACGAGTACTTATATGTTCATACGCATGATGTATACAGTGGTAGATAGCTCGGTCACACGACTAGCGCACTCAAGTCGACGGAGTACAACACACAGCAATGCAACTCGCTGCTCTTCCCTACCTGCCTCTCCTATCGTTCGCTGCTCTTCCGTACCTGCCTCTCCATGTAGATCACCTAGCATGCAGTTCGTCTCATGCATGATTGAAAGAAGATCAGCAGCAGATCATTGTTCTCCGAGAGCATACGCGATCCTGAAATTAAATCCCCTGTTGCTGACAGACATACACAGGGACCAGTTTTTTTTTTTTGGCGGAGAGGGACCATTTAATCATATGATTCCAGGCTCCTGCGCCTTAGAGGGTGCTTGGATCCAAGGGACTATTTTTAGTCAGACTAAAAATAGTCTCTTTTAAAGGCTAAAGTTCTAAGCATCCCCGACTAAAGAGAGGCTAGGACTAGTTTTGAGGCTTAATATTTTTAGTCATAGGAAACCTACTAAAATATGTATTAGCCCTGTCTCTCCTCATTTAATTCCTCCCATTTAACACATGCAAGCTCTGGATTGAAGGGTTTGGAGGGTAATAAATGCTCAATAACTTGATTTTAGTCTCTTTATTGTTTGAATCCAATCATATGAGGCTAGCAAGTTTTAGTCCCACTACTTATAATCATGGACTAAAATGTATCAAGCACCCTCTTACTTTACACACAGCAATCGGATCGCCCCGATCTGCTTCGTGAATGGACCGCTTGATTCCAAGATGATGGGGCGTCATTTCTGGAAAACTATGCAAAAAAATGGATACGGATCATGGTACATAACCGAACCGACGTGACTTTATGCCTGATCCTCCTGGGTCCTGCCCGTACGGGGATCCATAGGGTCAACCCGTTCCGATCTGAAATTAAGCTGACGAGATTTTGACCTCCGGCCAACCAGCTAACCAGGTTGACTTTGTCAACCGAAGTTACTCCCAAATTAAGCCAGGAAGGTTGACCTAGCTGTGTATAACCCTTTAAACAATTCAGCATGCTGCACAGCCCAAAAGTTGCTGATTAATCAAGTACGTGCCACATGAACAAGAAACAGACAGCTTAATTTTGACTCGCTGTTTCTTCTGCGGCTAACCACCGTACGTACGCGTATGCCGTCTAGATTTTTTTTTTTTTTGCGAGTGTATGCCGTCCAGATATTTTTTCGACAAAGGGTGGATATTATTGGCTCAAATGAAGCATCAAGATGATACATCACACTAAACACACACCTGACCTCTGCATAACTAAGATGCACACAGCCAACCCAACACACACATAAACACATCGGCAACTAGCAAAGTCATAAGGCCAAAAGCTATGTGCAGGTGTGGAAAAAAGAAAAAGAAACAAGAAATAAGCCCCAAAACGATCAGATGAACGATCGACAAATTACAACTAAGACCATATACGCACCAACCATTGACACCACATGGATGACAAGGATCTTCAACAGCAACGCCTTCAGGAAGGAAACGACACTCAAGCGACGCCGTCACCGGATCCAACCACAAAGGTCAGTATCAAAGTTTTCACCCTGAGTCCGAACATATCCGAGCAATGCCTCCAACAAGGTAACGACATAAAAAAAACATCACCATTGCCAGGAATAACCACTCGGGTATGTCCTAGGCTTTCGTCCCGGAGCTCGAGACCAGGTGCACATAGCACCGCCAACCAAATCTCACATGTGTTGTCTCCACCGCTTTTCCGCTATCCGAGCAGCTACAATTGGATCGCCGCTACTCGACAAACAACTCTCTGCGTCAAGTCATTGTCCATAATTTGTAACCCACCACTGAAGTCATCCACCGGATCAGGAGATAAAACCTCCCGAAGTCTTTTTGATGATGTCGTGGATCCGTATGAAGTCGCTGCAGAACAATCTACATACGCCACATCCGGCCAATCGGATCTAAATCACCTCATCCATCCAGCACATCACCGCAGCCCCAACAATCCAGAGACCGCATGGCCGGAGCAATGCCAAGACCACCGTTGCCTCAACGACCGCCACGCCGGAGCGACCACCACAGATCGAGGGAGGTGGGCACTGCCAGTAACGAGGGTCGCCATGCATGAGGCATATTTGTGACTGGCCGCAGCTAGGTTGGATCTTGGAAGACGTCAGGTGCAACTCATGGGGAAACAGACCGCCGCCACCATGGCCATTGCTAGTCCGCGACTCCATCCGACACCAGCCGCCGCAGATCAGTACGCCATCTTGGGGAGGAGGTCAGGGGTGCACGCAACAAGCTAGGGGATCGATTTGCCCCGTCGCCACCATCCGCCATCGCAGGAGCTTGCCGCAGCCGCAGGTCTGCCCCAGCACTGCCCACACAACCACCTTGGCAGCACCACCACCAGCACCCGGGGCCGCCACCCTGGCTCCCAAGCTCCGCCGCCTAGACGCTTCGTCCGGGGCCACCGCGCCGTGCCGGCTGGAGCGCTCCCCGCGCGAGAAGAAAACCCCGCCACCGCCGTCAGGCAAGCAGGCTTTGCCTGCCGGCGTCCTCCGGCAGCGGCGGGGGAGCAGATGGAGAGGACGGAGGCACTTTTGATAATCATGGCAACGATTTCCGGACGTAGGCAACGGCAACCATATGCACGGCCGATGAAATGTAGGTAAGCCTCCCCCGTGGTGAGAAAATTAGCATTATTAGATCGACGTCAACTAAGTTCCTTCGTGCATGACGACACCATGCTAGCTAAGCTAGTAGTACAGCTTAGCAATAGATGTGATGTGCTCAATACAACAGAGATGCAATTCTTTTTAGCCACGCGATCTTGGATTGATTGCCCAAATCCTGACACAATTGGAAGTTTATTAGGGCATCGAGAAATAAGGATGCCGGTCATCCTCCAGCCTCCTCAGCCGCTTGGCATTCCTTGTTGGATCTGGTTGCTTGATGCGATCGGAGCCGTCGGATCGAGCCCTGGAATGACCTCGTCCGTCGGATAAAAAAAAGTTACTGTTGCAATGAACAGTTTTACCTCGACTGTGCCACCGCGCGTAAATAGCCTGCCCCGCCGAGGGCATTTTCATCATTTCACTCGCCCGGGGTATAAAAGGGTCGGCTCCCGTGGAGGCAACCCTAGCCGGCTCCCCTCCCCCTCCCGCGCGCCTCCTCTTCCTCTCTCTCGCCCCCCCCCCTCGCCTCCCCCCTCCCCCCCTCCCCCCGCACGCCTCCTCTCCTCCCACCCACATCGCCGCCGCCGCCGCCGCCACCCGCCTCCCCGCGCCGTCGGCGGCCAGATCCACCGCAGCAAAGCCCCCCCCCCTTCCCCAACGACGATGAGCAAAAGCGGAGGGAGGACGAGGAGCACGACGGCGGCGGCAGCGGGGAGGAGCAACAGCAGGGCAAGGCGGCGTGCTGCGCCGTCCCGCGTCTCCTCTCCTCCGACCACGCCCCGGTGCTGCGCGGCGGCGAGTGGGCGCCTGCCCTCCCCGTCCACGAGCTCGTCCCCGGGCACGGCGGCGGCTCCCGAGTCCTCCTGCTCCGACCCTGCAGAGTGCTCGACCCGTAGCCTCTGCTCGCCCTCGCGCCATCGGTCTTGCGCCCTAGGTCAGATCCCTCCTCCCCTCGTTTCTCTTCTTCTTCTTCCTCTGGTTTTCTTTCTTCTTTCTCTGATGCGTGTGTGCGATGTGCAGGCAGGCAGCCTCTACCCTGCTTGTGTCAAGGAAGGAAGGGGTCCCATCCATGGAGAAGCTGCGGGTGTAGATGGTACAGCGGCCAGAGAAGAGGAGGTGGAGCAGCAGCACCAGGCCAACATCCAGCACCAAACACCTCTGAATCTGAATATATATCAACAAATATACAACGGACAGAGCAGTCCAGTCACATCTTCTACAGACCAACGTGGTGAGCTTCCCTTCCCCCATCTACCCCACATCTCTCTGGATGCTTAAGTTTCAAATGGCATCATGTTTTGACTCATCACGTTTGAAGCAAAATCACGTTTTGGTACAGTTTAGATAGAAAGGTGAAAATAAAACATGTCATCTGAAACTGTACCAATTAATCCTTGAGCTATTTCTTGGGTGGATTCATAGTGGTGATGGAGAGTAGTGGTCGTGAGCTATTTCTTGGTCAGAAATTATTCCTTTTCTTATGAAGGTTAATTATATTCACAACATCATATTTCGGAAACTAGCGGTTATGAATTTGCTTAGTGTCAAGAATGCGGTGGATTATGATCAATTAAACTGTGGACAATTATTGCAAATGTGACTCTATTTCATTGCCTGAAAATTTAGTATATACTCTTCTTTCCAGGATCGTCGGTTGGTTCTATTGCTATTTATTGTGCCAGGACCCTCTTTTGTTGGCATCAGCCTTTTAGATGATTTGCCAGTGTGTGTGCTCTTGGTATAATGATATGATGAACTAATTGATCCTACTTACAACATTTGATATAGTCTTCTTCCATTAATTTGAGCTTTCAATATAATCATGTTCATCTTTTAATTTTCATTGCCTTAGTTAACCCCATTAATTTAGTCTTTTAGTATATTTATTTCGTGTTGATGTGCTGCCATAGATTTGTATCCTTGTCAGAATGCGCATATTTGTAGATGACACTGAGATTATACTGAATGTGGATGGAGACTTTCGGATTATGATATCTAACAAAAGAAGCAATGATTTTGGTAGCCATGCACAAGTAGATAATCTCTAGCAATCATTTTTTTTCTTTCCAGTTGTGTGCAGATCTTTGGAGCACTTGAAAGTCTTTGATAGTTCATTGAGAGTTTTACTCTTAATATGAACAAGCGATTTCACATCTGGTTTCCTCCTGCAGTAGAACAAGATGAACATGTGCCTTACATGAGCTCTTTGGATGATTATATCTTTGACAGTGAGGGAAATTGCTCGGCGGACAACCTGGTACACAATGATTACTAATCCAGTGTTAGCTCCTCATTATCATATCTGAATGATCGTTTGGTACTTTCAGTTCACTGTCTTAGTATATTGCCTTCTGCAATGCGGCTATCTGAATGATTGTTAGGTACTTTCAGTCCGCCGTCTTAGTAAGTTAGTATACTGCCTTCTGCGATGCAATCAATGCTCTGCTATGCAGCACCTTGTCCTACCAGACTTAATTATGTACATTATATGATATATGTACTGATACTCTACTATGCAAACCGTCGGTCCTAGAAAATTAAATTATGTAACTTATATGGTGTATACTGATGCTCTACTTTGCAGTGCCTTATCCTAGCAGACTTAATTATGTAAATTATACTCCCTCTGTAAACAGATATAAGAGCGTTTAGGTCACTACTGTAGTGATCTAAACGCTCTTATAAAAGTTTACAGAGAGAGTATGTGTGTTTTCTATCCTGATTAGGATGAACTACGCATGTGCATTCAGCTTACTAACATAGGTATTTTGCTTGTGATAGTTCTTGTTCAATTAGTTCGCCCCTATGAATGTGTGTGAGGCTCCTGGTCACCTAAATTCTTTTACAGGACAGTGACATGCCCCGTTAAAACGGGTAAATTATTCGTTATGCTCAGAATGATTCTATAAAACAAGTACTAATAATCAATAACATATCAAGGACAATGGGTACTGTCCTTATTTTGACGTTCTATGTTCAACAACCACTTTTAACATATATATGTTTTAACCTTTTGATCGCCTATCTTAGACAGATTGTGTGCGTCCACTAAAGAAACGGCGAAGGCAGGCATTGTCCGTGGATTGATGTTCCCTGGAAATAAAGTGACATGCCTTAGCTGGTAAATAAAGTAGTTTGCTCTATGAGATGGTTTCTTCAATTTCATGATATAACATTGATATACGAACCCTATATTCAAACTGATTTCGGCTTATCGCCCTCCTTGCAATCCTTACAACTGAATGGAGGAAGCCCTCTGTCGTACTACTATAAAAAAAAGACCTCAGAATTTCTTGCCTTATGAATCCTAATCTTTTGTACTTGCCCAAGACTTATTATTTAACTCATGTATATATTATGATTGTGTCACCATGTCTATGTATGACAAAGAAACCAAATTTTATATGTATGTGAATGCATTTTATGTACATACATTATTTTCCATTTAGCTTTCATCAGCATGATTTATAATCATATGTTTATGAAAGCTTTCAACATGCCAAAATCAATAATATTCCCAACTCATTATCATATTTGATGGACCAAAGCATTGGGACCGGTACCCTCGCGCGCAAGGCGCGATCCTTATTGATGTGTTGCCATAGATTTTACATTAATGCCATGTTTAATCATTGACATAACTTTGGAGGTTTAGTTTAGTTAAAAAGATGATGCCATGTGACTGGAAAGTATATATGTTCAGATCATAATTCAAATGGATACAGTGATTGGCAATAGATAAATCATATTAGCCTTGCATTGCAGATTATTTCCTTTTTGTGGTTGGCATGAATGACTTTTGTACTCAATGGTTTAAGCAGTTGCTCTAGGATGCCGGTCATCCTCCAGCCTCCTCAGCCGCTTGGCATTCCTGGCCGTTGGATCTGGTTGCTTGATGCGATCTGAGCCGTCGGATCGAGCCCTGGAATGACCTCGTCCGTCGGATAAAAAATAGTTACTGTTGCAATGAACAGTTTCACCTCGACCGTGCCACCGCGCGTAAATAGCCTGCCCCACCGCGTTTGAATCACGTGCCACATCGGTCGGAAGCCATTCTTGCTAGGGCGATGATGATTAGCCGTGGGTATCAAGTTGGGTCCTCCCTCTTGTCTCTAGAATCCTTTTTGATCCTGTGATACTTATTGTTCTGTCCTTTGGATGGTCATTCTTGTTGAGTGATAACCAGGGCAGCTCCACTATATAAACAGATTGATCTAGTGATAAGAGATGATGGGGGTAGATTATATGATGAGGAAAGGAAAATCTAAGCCCATATGCATTGAACCCTGAACCCTTTTTATTCGCACGTGCCCCACCGGTCGGAAGCCATCCTTGCTAGGGCGATGATGATTAACCGTCCCTGAAATAAGTGTGCCTTTGAGCAATCAAGGCACCTGTGGGTATCAAGTTGGATCCTCCCTCTTGTCTCTAGAATCCTTTTTGATCCTGTGATACTTATTGTTCTGTCCTTGGATGGTCATTCTTGTTGAGTGATAACCAGGGCAGCTCTCATCAGTATAAACAGATTGATCTGGTGATAAGAGATGATGGGGTAGGTTATATGATCGAGGAAAGGTGAATCTGAGCCCACTATGCAATAGAACTGCAGCTACCTCCCCTAATGTGTGTAGTATTGAAGGCAATAAAGAACTTTTCATGTCTTGCTACTTTAAAATTCAAAAAAGGTTCATTCTTCCTTTGCTGGTTACTTAACCATGATTTTTGTTTTGCTTTGGTTCTGGTTGAGATACTAAAGGTTGTTTATTTATGAAAAGAACAAACACTTGTAGTTTTGTATGCCTCAGCTGTTGCTTAGGATCCAGTGTTGTAGTGCTTTGCCTAATTACAAATAACTCTAATCAATAATAGTGGTTCTTTCCTTCTGATTTGAACTGAGAGAGAGAGAGAGAGCCACTGATTCTTGATCTTAAGGTGACCCCATTTTTCTATGCCTCATGCTCATGCTGCTCTATGTTCCCTTTTAAAAATTCTTGCTTGCATTTTGGGTTGGTTTCTGCTCTATGTTCCCTTTTAGCGTTTCTTTCCGTTGTTGCTGCACTCCCTTTTGGGCGTTCATTTCATGCCCCGGATCTTGCAAATTGTGCCTGTGCCGAGCTTGCTTTAGAGTACGGGCTGCGGAGACGTCGAGGACCTCAAGGTGAGACACGTTCGATTAAAGACGCAGGACTCCTCTCCCAGTCAATCTCGCACTGCTTCTGCTCACCATCCCTCTCTCTGACCGCTGCAGGTCACCGATGTTGTGGAGCTGGACGAGGTTTCCACGCAGTTCATCGACCGCCTGTTCTTCTTGGAGAAGGTGAGCAATCTTCATCAATCCCAAATATGCTCTATTTTTATTATTGTTCCTTCTGGTTTCTGCTGCTGTACTAAGCCCAAATATGCTGTGTGTGTGTGTATGTTCTTTGTACTTCCCTTGATTATTTTAGTGAGCGGAGTTGTGATCTGTAATGCCAATTTTGCATTTCTTTTGTTAGCGGAATCGTGGTCTGTAATGCCAATAGGCAAGGAATCTTTTTGTTTTATGCATCAATGTGCCGATACCATGTATTTGATTTTGTCTTGGTACACACATGACTTGATCATGTGAATGATCAATGCCAGTCACATTATGGTAGTTCTTTTACAAGAAACAAAATTTAGCTAATCCCTCCTACTGTATAGAGGCTGCCTCAACATATTCCCTCTTTAGTTTCCAGTCTCCTACTGTTACTGTTTAATTTTCTTGGAGTTTCTTTGTGATAGTCTTACGTCAGTCGTTGTTTCTTTATGCATGAAAGCACAAATTGTGAAGGAAATAAAATGCATGCATGTTCTGTTTACTCTCTCTTCCCTCGCCTCTGATATGTCCACCAAACTATTGGGTTCACTTGAAGGCAAGGATGTTATTAATTTACTCTTGCAGGAATTTTTATAGAAAATATATAGTTTTACTTAACGACGAGGGCTCACCCTCGGATTTCTGTTATCATAAATCAGTGTCCTATAGGAGATAGAAAGTATATAGCATTTTTTTTAGTTTTCGCGATGTTTGTGTCTTTCATGTTCAGTTGGTCTATTAGTGTAGTGCTTATTGAACTTCTTTTGGAAAGGAGGCCAGTAAGAAGATGTCACCATGCATCTCAGTGCCACTGATTTTTTGCTTGGGTACACTATTTTTGGCTGTAACATTCTGAATAATAGTTTGAATTTGTCTAATTAAACATTCAGTATACATAGAGTGTTTTATGTTTTCACCACCGAAATCCATGGTACTAAGTAATTTACTTAATCTATTAACATCTGACATACTTCATATATTTGGCAAATGCAACCTATGCCTCAGCTAATTGATATATTAAAGCTCCCTACCATATTCAGAACTGGCATGATGCAGAATTCGCATGGCGTACCCTGTTACAAAGGGAAAAAAATATATTATTTTGTTATTTTGTACATTTTGTTCTTGGTTTCTGAAGAACAAGTGGAACCTAGACTTTCATCAATCTTTCCGTTATTGTTCATTATCTAGAACTATGCATGATATTGCATCTGGGCACTTAAATCTCGGTTTAAGTTTTGTGGGCTGTGCATATCCGATATGGAAATCATCTTGCCCTATCATTAGGTCAGCTCAATCCCAGCGGACAATTTCTTTGTTGCTCTGTTACGGGGCTGTTTGGATTCGATCCCAGAGCCGCCGTGCCAAAAAATTGGTCGTTGACTGAGTGACCGCTATGCGTTTGGATGGATGCCAATTCTTTGGCGTGCCCAGGCTAGCTCCACATCTCAGTTCAATTCCACGCCAGTTATTTGGTGAGAAGCAGGCGGCCGATTGCTCTGCCAAAATTTTGGTGCCCCTGTGACTGGCAGGGTTGGCTCGGGCAGCATCCAAACAGGCCATATATATTTATGTTAAACCATATGTTTATATCTTTCTGGTGATGCATTTGGTTTCTAAATTGATATTTTTTTAAAAGTGCATTGATCTTTGGTGGTGAGAAAAAATTACTAGAAGTTCAGTTTCTTTAGTGTTGCAGAAAAAGTTGACTACTAAATACTGATGCATACTAGACATACAACTTATTTGATTCCCATTGCCATATATCAACCTAGCTGAACTAAAGATGACTATTGATGTTTCTGGATATTTTGCAGTTCGGTCCGTGCCGTGGCGGAGGGTTGTCTTGTGGTTTGACCGGAGCGGGGGCACACCAGAAAAGCGATCTCGTCCCCATTGTTCAGGTACCCTTCATCTTTCTCTCGTTCGACCTCTCCAAGAAAGTTATATAGGTATAGTAAGCTAATTGTGTTTTCCGGGTGCTGTATAGGACACTACGGTTAAAGATTGGTCTCATTTATATCGATGTTGCTGATTATCAAATCAATGGCTGTTATCTAGAGTGCTTCTCCTTCCGATTTGACGTACTATGTCTTCCAGCTTATACTATATATGATTTATTTCAATGGTTTTAACTAATTATGGATATGTATCTAATTATGTTATTTTGGCATCAACAAATTACTCACCTAGCATTTATTCTGCTATATGGAAACAATCGGTGCCTATTTCTTTTTTATCTGAACTCAGACATAATTCTGCTATATGTAAACAATCATTTGTTCTTTCCATTCTATCTAAACTGAGAAATAACTCTAATCAGTTGTTTTTTATTTACTGTCCAAGTATCATTCTTACCTAAAACTTGTGCCAAAACTGGTTTTTCTTTCATATGTGCCATAGATTATCCAACCCCCTCTGCTTCTGTACAATTTTGTCGACTTATCTCGGCCGTGTGGAACTAGCACATCTACCTGCGAATCTCCAGGCTATGGTATCAGCGGGGTTGCTTCGATGATGGCCCTATCAAGAGTATAAATGTGTGCTCTTCTATAGGGAAATCATGCCAACAAGATGGTGCCTAATGAGGTCATAGACATGTTTTAGACACTTTGCATGAGAGAAATTTATACAAGTGTGCCAGGATCCATGTGAGGTTCCCTGTAACAATTCTGAGGGTAGTGGAAGGCACGTATACATTATGGTTCACTAGATCAACAATTGTCTTCACCTTGAGGGTGTTTCATTTGGTCATGTTTGTTAACATGCTTAGTTGCTTCTTCTTTATTATGTTTCTGCTCCGATAACTTTCTCATATTATATCACTTTTGTTATTAACCATCGTATCGAATGGCTGCGCTTTTGATTTCGAGCTTCCTGTCGAGTGACTTTTTTTAATCTAATGAACGAACTGAGATTGATTATGCCTTAATAGTTTCATGCTGGTACTGAGTGGTATTATGTCTCGCTTATATCACGTTTGAATGTTTCTCTTTCGCTGTATTATTATCATATATGAATACATATGATATACATGTATTGCTACTGGCTAAGCATTCACTACTTGACCAAACACGTTTGGACCGGCACCCTCGCGCCAGGGCGCGATCCCGATCTAGTCAATAGTGTGTTGGAGGCAGCGTTGCCTCTAAAAGCATCTCCAACAAGGAGACAAAAGTCTCACACGCTAAAATAGTTTTAGCACGTCACTGTAGCACTTTTAGCGTGACAGACCCGACATTGGGTTACTAGATGTCAAAAACGCGCGTCCAAAAAAACACGCAATGTAAATTGTGAAGAGCGCGCAATCCGGCGCCCAAATGTGCAGCTTCTGATAGTGTTTTTTAACGCGTGCCCAAACCTCTTTTGCGCGTGCACTATTTTGCAGCTTTTGCTGGAGCTGTCCAACGCCACAAAAATCCGAATTTTAGCGAGTAGAGCAGTTTTTATGCATCTGTTGGAGAAGCTCTAAGCCGGGACCCACACGAAGCCTCCAAGCTCAGCTGAAAAATGACGTAAGTGTATAGCATCTCCTAGTGCCTCTAAGCTGGAACCCAGTCAACAAGTAAACAAGTAATTCTTTCATGACTTTAGAGCTGTTCACATGTGTGAGAGAACCCAGTCATGAAAAGAGCTGATTCTTTTCAATTTTTTAAGCAAATGGGGGCTGCCTCTTACCTTAAAGACGACGCCAATGATTTTTGTGTTAGAGGCGAGGACTGCAATGTATAGCGTCAGCCTCCAAGACCTAGAGGCAAGCTTAGAGGCGAAAGAAGACCACACTGTGGATGCTCTTGGCACTTCGACTTTGCTAATTTAGCGAGTAATGCGGTGGCTTGCATTATTGGAGATTCTAGCTTAGCTTCAGTACGTGTTGCACACATCAGGACCACACAAGAGGATCTGATGGCGCAAGCAGTAGCTAAAGAATACCTGCATGGGTGCATTCTCCGTATATTTTGGAGGAGCACGAAGATACACCAAGATCCATGAACTTCATAATGCGATATCGTGGCTTTGGCTTGATTTGTCTGCTACCCAAACTGGGTCAGGTTTAGAGCAACTCCAACAGGCCGACCCAAACAGACAGTGTTTTTGTCCACTTTTTGTCCGTTTGGATCGGCTGTCCGTCCGCCGTCCGTCCTTTTTTAATTTTGGGTCGGCAGTGCGTCTAACGGGCTGACCCATTTCATGACCGTGCGCGTTTTAGATCATGCCAGTGGCCATGCCGTCGCCCTGGTTTTGGCGCTTCAACGCGCGGGAAAGATACGCGCGCGCAGGGGGAAGCGGCCTAGCGCTGGGTATTCGCGCCCAAAGGCGGGAAAGGTTACGCAAGGCCGCTGCCGGGCGCCGTTATAAGAAGGCGCTCCCTCGACACTCTGTCCGCCGTCCACTCGTCTCGCCCCCTCTCACTAGCCTCGCCGCCTCTGCGCCACCATGTCGATCTGCCGCCTGGGCGCTTCGGATTTTCACGGAGTCCGCGAGCGCCGCTCCGGCGCCTTCTCCTCCGAGATCTGGTTTCGCGAGAAACGTCTCATCCTCGACACCGCAGAGGAGGCGGCCCGCGTGAGGGAGTCCTGGATTAGGGGATCCTCGGACAGCCGGACTATATCCTTTAGCCGGACTGTTGGACTATGAAGATACAAGATTGAAGACTTCGTCCCGTGTCCGGATGGGACTCTCCTTGGCGTGGAAGGCAAGCTTGGCAATACGGATATGTAGATGTCCTCCCTTGTAGCCGAATCTGTGTAACCCTAGCCCCCTTCGGTGTCTATATAAACCGGAGGGTTTAGTCCGTAGGACAACAACAATCATACCATAGGCTAGCTTCTAGGGTTTAGGCTCTACGATCTCGTGGTAGATCAACTCTTGTAATACTCATATCATCAAGATCAAGCAGGAAGTAGGGTATTACCTCCATCGAGAGGGCCGAACCTGGGTAAACATCGTGTCCCCCGCCTCCTGTTACCATCCGCCTTAGACGCACAGTACGGGACCCCCTACCCGAGATCCGCCGGTTTTGACACCGACATTGGTGCTTTCATTGAGAGTTCCACTGTGCCGTCACCACAAGGTTTGATGGCCCCTTGATCATCGGCAACGATGCGATCCAGGGTGAGGTTTTCCTCCCCGGACAGATCTTTGTATTCGGTGGCTTCGTACTGCGGGCCAATTCGCTTGGCCATCTGGAGCAGATTGAGAGCTACGCCCTTGGCCATCAGGTCAGGTTCGGAAACTTGAATTATACTGCCGACATCTGCGGAGACTTGATCTTCGACGGATTCGAGCCCATGTCAGGTGCGCCGCAAAATCATGACGAGCATGACTTAGCTCTGCCGTCGGACAGTGTTCGGGAGATCACACCTGCATCCACGCTGGCCCTTAATTCGGAACAAATTGCGCCATCTGAGGACGGGTGGTTGGACCCCGCCATGGAGGCCGCATACTCAGTGGCGATTGAGCCAAATACTGACTTCACCTCCTACGAGACCCGTGTTGCTGAACCATGGATTTGGTCCCCGGCCATGGGCTCCGAGCCACCTGCGTCCATGCCTATCGAATCCGATTGGGCACCGATCATGGAGTTTACCTCCGCGAATATCTTTCAGCACTCGCCCTTTGGCGACGTACTAAACTCGTTGAGGTCTCTCTCCCTGTCAGGAGACCCTTGGCCAAACTATGTCCGGCTAGAATGGGATGCGGACGACGAATTTTTTTTCTCCCCACCCACCACCCACTTAGTAGCCACTGTCAACGATTTAACCGACATGCTCGACTTCGGCTCCGAAGACATCGACGGTATGGACGACGATGCAGGAGACGAACAGGAACCACCGCCCACAGGGCGCTGGACAGCCAATTCATCACACGATGTATATATGGTGGATACACCCAAAGAAAATAATGATGAGGAACGGAAGGATGCAGCAAAGGATAGCTCCCTCGAGAAGCAACCAAAGCGACGGCGTAGGCGCCGCTCCAAATCCCGCCTCGACAAAAATAGCGATAACATCGCAAGAAAAAATAACACCCCGGTCGACTCCAGAGGAAGTGACGACCACATTGACCCAGCGATAGAGCAGGACGAACCAGCGAACGGCGAACATAGTACGGAGCCGCTGTCCGAACACGTTGACGCCGAGGATAAAGCTCATCAAGCTCTCTCCGGAGAGGAAAACAGTCCGGACGACGACGCACACATCATCCCGGAAAGGCACTTGGAACAAGAGAACCTCCGTAGAAGGCTTATTGCCACCACGAGGAGTCAGAAGAAGCAGAAGCAAAGGCTTAAGGCCGCGCAGAATACGCTCAATCGTAGATGGCACAAAGTGCTCGACACTGAAGAAAAGTATGGTGGTAGTTGCCACACAAAGAGCTATCCAAAGCGCAAGCTGTTGCCTGAATTCGATGATGAGGCCTTAGAGCCCACACAGCCGAAAAATAAAATGGCTGACCCGTCGGATCGACCACCTCGTGGCCGCGATAGGGCGGCTAACGAGGCCGCACATAAGTCAGCACATGATCCACGCGAGGACTTGCATCAAAAGTCCGGCGTGACCAGATCCATCTACGGATCTAGGAAGCGCGCTCCAGCGCATAATCAAAACCAAACACTGCAACCGTCAGAACGCAATGACACATCCAAATATAGGGGTGCCGCGCACCCCCTATGTTTCGCCGATGATGTGCTGGATCACGAATTTCCAGAGGGATTCAAACCCGTGAACATAGAGGCATACGACGGAACGACGGACCCTGGGGTCTGCATCGAGGACTTCATCCTCCACATCCATATGGCTCGCGGAGACGATCTGCACACCATCAAATACTTGCCCCTCAAGCTGAAAGGACCAGCTCGGCACTGGCTGAAGGGCCTCCCCGAAAATTCAATCGGAAGTTGGGAGGAGCTTGAGGATGCTTTTAGGGCCAACTTTCAAGGAACCTATGTCCGACCTCCGGATGCAGACGATTTAAGTCATATAATTCAACAGCCCGGAGAGTCAGCCCGAAAGCTTTGGAACAGATTTCTCACTAAGAAGAACCAAATCGTCGATTGCTCGGATGCCGAAGCCTTAGCAGCTTTCAAACACAGTGTCCGAGACGAATGGCTCGCCAGACACCTCTGCCAAGAAAAACCAAGGACAATGGCAGCCCTAACAAGCCTTATGACACGCTTTTGAAGGAAATATGCCCTAGAGGCAATAATAAAGTTATTATTTATTTTCTTATATCATGATAAATGTTTATTATTCATGCTAGAATTGTATTAACCGGAAACATAATACATGTGTGAATACATAGACAAACATATAGTCACTAGTATGCCTCTACTTGACTAGCTCATTAATCAAAGATGGTTATGTTTCCTAACCATAGACATGTGTTGTCATTTGATTAATGGGATCACATCATTAGGAGAATGGTGTGATTGACATGACCCATTCCGTTAGCCTAGCACTTGATCGTTTAGTATATTGCTATTGCTTTCTTCATGACTTATACATGTTCCTGTAACTATGAGATTATGCAACTCCTGTTTACCGGAGGAACACTTTGGGTGCTACCAAACGCGTCACAACGAATCGGGTGATTATAAAGGAGTACTACAGGTGTCTCCAAAGGTACATGTTGGGTTGGCGATTTCGAGATTAGGTTTTGTCACTCCGATTGCTCGGAGAGGTATCTCTAGGCCTTCTCGGTAATACACATCACATAAGCCTTGCAAGCTTTGCAACTAATAAGTTAGTTGTGATATGATGTATTACGGAACGAGTAAAGAGACTTACGGTGCGAGATTGAACTAGGTATTGGATACCGACGATCGAATCTCGGGTAAGTAATATACCGATGACAAAGGGAACAACGTATGTCGTTATGCGGTTTGACCGATAAAGATCTTGAAGAATATGTAGGAACCAATATGGGCATCCAGGTTCCGCTATTGGTTATTGACCAAGAATAGTTCTAGGTCATGTCTACATAGTTCTCGAACCCGTAGGGTCCGCACGCTTAACGTTACGATGACAGTTTATTATGAGTTCATAAGTTTTGATGTACCAAAGTTTGCTCGGAGTCCCGGATGTGATCACGGACATGACGAGGAGTCACGAAATGGTCAAGACATAAAGATTGATATATTGGAAGCCTATATTTGGATATCGGAATGGTTCCGGATGAAATCGGGAATTTTCCGGAACACCGGGTTACGGAACCCTCCCGGGGGATGTTGGGCCTTAATGGGCCATAAGGGAGAAGAGGAGGGCCGGCCAGGGCAGGCCACGTGCCCCCTCCCCTAGTCCGAATAGGACAAGGAGAGGCGGCGCCCTCTTTCCCTCTCCCTTTCCTTCTCCAACAAGGCAAGAGGGGAGTCCTACTCCCGGTGGGAGTATGACTCCTCCAGCGCACCCATGACACACAAGTTGATCTACGTGATCGTTCCTTAGCCGTGCAGCGGTGCCCCTCCACCATATTCCACCTCGGTCATATCGTCATGGAGCTTAGGCGAAGCCCCGCCGGTGAAGCATCATCATCGCCACCACGCCCGTCGTGCTGATGGAACTCATCCCCGACACTTTGCTGGATCGGAGTCCGGGGATCGTCATCGAGCTGAACGTGTGCTGAACTCGGAGGTGCCGTGCGTTCACCATGATCTTGTTGCCATGCCATCACCATGATCTTGCGTGTGCGTAGGAAATTTTTTGAAATTACTGCGTTCCCCAACAGTGGTATCAGAGCCTGGTTTTATGTGTTGATGTCATATGCACGAGTAGAACACAAGTGAGTTGTGGGCGATATAAGTCATACTGCTTACCAGCATGTCATACTTTGGTTCGGCGGTATTGTGAGATGAAGCGGCCCGGACCGACATTACGCCAGACGCTTACGCTGAGACTGGTTTCACCGCTTCGAGCACTAGTTGCTTAAAGGTGACCGGCGGGTGTCTGTCTCTCTCACTTTAGTTGAACCGAGTGTGGCTATGCCCGGTCCTTGCGAAGGTTAAAACAGCACCAACTTGACAAACTATCGTTGTGGTTTTGATGCGTAGGTAAAAGAACGGTTCTTGCACAGCCCGTAGCAGCCACGTAAAACTTGCAACAACAAAGTAGAGGACGTCTAACTTGTTTTTGCAGGGCATGTTGTGATGTGATATGGTCAAGACGTGATGCTATATTTTATTGTATGAGATGATCATGTTTTGTAACCGAAGTTTTCGGCAACTGGCTGGAGCCATATGGTTGTCGCTTTATTGTATGAAATGCAAACGCCATGTAATTGCTTTACTTTATCACTAGGCGGTAGCGGTAGTCGTAGAAGCAATAGTTGGCGAGACGACAACGATGCTACGATGGAGATCAAGGTGTCGCGCCGGTGACGATGGTGATCACGACGGTGCTTCAGAGATGGAGATCACAAGCACAAAATGATGATGGCCATATCATATCACTTATATTGATTGCATGTGATGTTTATCCTTTATGCATCTTATTTTGCTTTGATTGACGGTAGCATTATAAGATGATCTCTCACTAAATATCAAGAAGTGTTCTCCCCGAGTATGCACCGTTGCGAAAGTTCTTCGTCTTTGAGACACCACGTGATGATCGGGTGTGATAGGCTCTACGTTCAAATACAACGGGTGCAAAACAGTTGCACACGCGAAATACTCAGGTCAAACTTGACGAGCCTAGCATATATAGATATGTCCTCGGAGCACGGAGACCGAAAGGTCGAACGTGAATCATATAGTAGATATGATCAACATAGTGATGTTCACCATTGAAACTACTCCATCTCACGTGATGATCGGACATGGTTTGGTTGATTTGGATCACGTAATCACTTAGATAACTAGAGAGATGTCTATCTAAGTGGGAGTTCTTTAGTAATATGATTAAATGAACTTAAATTTATCATGAACTTAGTACCTGATAGTATTTTGCTTGTCTATGTTTACTGTAGATAGATGGCTCTGCTGTTGTTCCGTTGAATTTTAATGCGTTCCTTGAGAAAGCAAAGTTGAAAGATGATGGTAGCAATTACACGAACTGGGTCCGTAACCTGAGGATTATCCTCATTGCTGCACAGAAGAATTACGTCCTGGAAGCACCGCTGGGTGCCAGCCTGTCTTGATGCAACCGACGATGTTAAGAATGTCCGGCGAGCAAAGCTGATGACTACTCGATAGTTCAGTGTGCCATGCTTTACGGCTTAGAACCGGGCCTTCAACGACGTTTTGAACGTCATGGAGCATATGAGATGTTCCAGAGTTGAAGTTAATATTTCAAGCAAATGCCGGATTGAGAGATATGAAGTCTCCAATAAGTTCTATAGCTGCAAGATGGAGGAAAATAGTTCGTCGGTGAACACATACTCAAAATGTACGGGCATAATAATCACTTGATTCAACCGGGAGTTAATCTTCACGATGATAGTGTCATTGATGTAATTCTTCAATCATCGCCACCAAGCTACAAGAGCTTTGTGATGAACTATAATATGCAAGGGATGGACAAGTCTATTCCCGAGCTCTTCGCAATGCTAAAAGTCATGAGGTAGAAATCAAAAAGGAGCATCAAATGTTGATGGTTAACAAGACCACCAGTTTCGAGAAAAAAGGGCAAAGGGAAGAAGAAGGGGAACTTCAAGAAGAACAACAAACAAGTTGCTGCTCAAGAGAAGAAACCCAAGTCTGGACCTAAGCCTGAAACTGAGTGCTTCTACCGCAAGCGCATCGACCTCGAAGCGGAACTGCCCCAAGTATTTGGCGGATAAGAAGGATGGCAAGGTGAACAAAGGTATATGTGATATACATGTTATTGATGTGTACCTTACTAATACTCGCATGAGTACACAGGTATTTGATACTGGTTACATTGCTAATATTTGCAACTCGAAACAGGAACTACGGGTTAAGCGAAGATTGGCTAAGGACGAGGTGACGATGCGTGTGGGAAATGGTTCCAAAGTCGATGTGATCGCGGTCGGCACGCTACCTCTACATCTACCATCGGGATTAGTTTTAGACCTAAATAATTGTTATTTGGTGCCGCGTTAAGCATGAACATTATATCTGGATCTTGTTTGATGCGAGACGGTTATTCATTTAAGTCGAGAGAATAATGGTTGTTCTATTTATATGAATAATATCTTTTATGGTCATGCACCCTTGAAGAGTGGTCTATTTTATTGAATCTCGATAGTAGTAATACACATATTCATAGTGGTGAAACCAAAAGATCTGAGTTGATAATGATAATGCAACTTATTTGTGGCTTGCCGTTTGGGTCATATCGATTGTAAAACGCATGAAGAAACTCCATCTTGATGGACTTTTGGAATCACTTGATTATGAATCACTTGGTACTTGCGTAACCGTGCCTCATGGGCAAGATGACTAAAACGCCGTTCTCCGGAACTATGGAGCGAGCAAAGGATTTGTTGGAAATCATACATACTGATGTTTGTGGTCAATGAATGTTGAGGCACTTGTGGCGGGTATCGTTATTTTCTCACCTTCACAGATGATTTGAGCAGATATGGGTATATCTACTTGATGAAACATAAGTCTGAAACATTTGAAAAGTTCAAAGAATTTCAGAGTGAAGTGGAAAATCATCGTAACAAGAAAATAAAATTTCTACGATCTTATCGTGGAGGAGAATATTTGAGTTACGAGTTTGGTCTACATTTGAAACAATGCGGAATAGTTTCACAGCTCACGCCACCCGGAACACCACAACGAAATGGTGTGTCCGAACGTCGTAATCGTACTTTACTAGATATGGTGCGATCTATGATGTCTCTTCCTGATTTACCGCTATCGTTTTGGGGTTATGCTTTAGAGACGGCCGCATTCACGTTAAATAGGGCACCATCAAAATCCGTTGAAACGACACCTTATGAACTATGGTTTAGCAAGAAACCAAAGTTGTCGTATCTTAAAGTTTGGGGCTGCGATGCTTATGTGAAGAAACTTCAACCAGATAAGCTCGAACCTAAATCGAGAGAAATGTGTCTTCATAGGATACCCAAAAGAGACTATTGGGTACACCTTCTATCACAGATCCGAGGGCAAGATTTTCGTTGCTAAATTCGGATCCTTTCTAGAAAAGAGTTTCTCTCGAAAGAAGTGAGTGGGAGGAAAGTAGAACTTGATGAGATAATCAGTATCTGTTCCCTTCTTTGGAAAATAGTTCATCACAAGAACCGGTTCTGTGACAACTATACCAATAAGTGAGGAAGCTAATGATATTGATCATGAAACTTCAGATCAAGTTTCTCTTGAACTACGAGGTCAACTAGAGTAAGATCCGCACTGCAGTGGTACGGTAATCCTATTCTGGAAGTCATGTTACTTGACCATGGCGAACCTACAAACTATGAAGAAGCGACGGTGAGCCCAGATTTCGCGAAATGGCTGGAAGCCATGAAATCTGAGATGGGATCCATGTATGAGAACAAAGTATGGACTTTGGTTGACTTGCCCGATGATCGGCAAGCTATTGAGAATAAATGGATCTTTAAGAAGAAGACCGACCGATGGTAATGTAATCGTCTATAAAGCTCGACTTGTTGCGTAAAGGTTTTCGACAAGTTCAAGGGGTTGACTACGATGAGACTTTCTCACCAGAAGCGATGCTTAAGTCTGTCCGAATCATGTTAGCAATTGTTGCATTTTATGATTATGAAATTTGGCAAATGGATGTAAAAACTGCATTCTTGAATGGATTTCTAGAAGAAGAGTTGTATATGATGCAACGAGAAGGTTTTGTTGATCCAAAAGGTGCTAACAAAGTGTGCAAGCTCAATGATCAATTTATGGTGCAGTGCAAGCCTCTCGGAGTTGGAATAAGCGCTTTGATAGTGTGATCAAAGCATATGGTTTTATCTGAGACTTTTGGAGAAGCCTGTATTTACAAGAAAGTGGGTGGGAGCTCTGTAGCATTTACGATATTATATGTGGACGACATATTATTGATTGGAAATGATATAGAATTTCTGCATAGCATAAAAGGATACTTGAATAAAAGTTTTTCAATGAAAGACCTCGGTGAAGCTGCTTACATATTGGGCATCAAGATCTATAGAGATAGATCAAGACGCTTGATTGGACTTTCACAAAGCACATACCTTGATAAAGTTTTAAAAGGTTCAAAATGGATCGAGCAAAGAAAGATTTTTTACCTGTATTACAAGGTGTGAAATTGAGTCAGACTCAATGCCCGACCACAGCAGAAGATAGAGAGAAAATGAAAGATGTTCCCTATGCTTCAGCCATAGGCTCTATCATGTATGCAATGCTGTGTACCAGACCTGACGTATGCTTAGAAATAAGCTTGGCAGGAAGGTACCAAAGTAATCCAGGAGTGGATCACTGGACAGCGGTCAAGAACATCCTGAAATACCTGAAAAGGACTAAGGATATGTTTCTCGTTTATGGAGGTGACAAAGAGCTAGTCGTAAATGGTTACGTCGATGCAAGCTTTGACCTTGATCAGACGATTCTAAATCGCAAACCCGGATACGTGTTTTATTAAACGGTGGAGCTGTCGGTTGGTGCAGTTCTAAACAAAGCGTCGTGGCGGGATCTACATGTGAAGCGGAGTACATAGCTGCTTGAAGCAGCAAATGAAGGAGTCTGGATGAAAGAGTTCATTTCCGATCTAGGTGTCATACCTAGTGCATCGGGACCAATGAAGATCTTACGTGACAATCTTGGTGCAATTGCCTTGGCAAAAGAATCCAGATTTCACAAGAGGACCAAGCATATCAAGAGACGCTTCAATTCCATTCGAGACCAAGTCCAAGTGGGAGACATAGAGATTTGCAAGATACATACGGATCTGAATGTTGCAGACCCGTTGACTAAGCCTCTTCCACGAGCAAAACATGATCAGCACCAAGACTCCATGGGTGTTAGAATCATTCTTGTGTAATCTAGATTATTGACTCTAGTGCAAGTGGGAGACTGAAGGAAATATGCCCTAGAGGCAATAATAAAGTTATTATTTATTTCCTTATATCATGATAAATGTTTATTATTCATGCTAGAATTGTATTAACGGGAAACATAATACATGTGTGAATACATAGACAAACATATAGTCACTAGTATGCCTCTACTTGACTAGCTCATTAATCAAAGATGGTTATGTTTCCTAACCATAGACATGTGTTGTCATTTGATTAATGGGATCACATCATTAGGAGAATGGTGTGATTGACATGACCCATTCCGTTAGCCTAACACTTGATCGTTTAGTATATTGATATTGATTTCTTGATGAATTATACATGTTCCTGTAACTATGAGATTATGCAACTCCCGTTTACCGAGGAACACTTTGGGTGCTACCAAACGTCACAACGTAACTGGGTGATTATAAAGGAGTACTATAGGTGTCTCCAAAGGTACATGTTGGGTTGGCGTATTTCGAGATTAGGTTTTGTCACTCCGATTGTCGGAGAGGTATCTCTAGGCCTTCTCGGTAATACACATCACATAAGCCTTGCAAGCATTGCAACTAATAAGTTAGTTGTGAGATGATGTATTACGGAACGAGTAAAGAGACTTACTGCAACGAGATTGAACTAGGTATTGGATACCGACGATCGAATCTCGGGTAAGTAATATACCGATGACAAAGGGAACAACGTATGTCGTTATGCGGTTTGACCGATAAAGATCTTCGAAGAATATGTAGGAACCAATATGGGCATCCAGGTTCCGTTATTGGTTATTGACCAAGAATAGTTCTAGGTCATGTCTACATAGTTCTCGAACCCGTAGGGTCCGCACGCTTAACGTTACGATGACAGTTTATTATGAGTTCATAAGTTTTGATGTACGAAGTTTGTTCGAGTCCCGGATGTGATCACGGACATGACGAGGAGTCACGAAATGGTCGAGACATAAAGATTGATATATTGGAAGCCTATATTTGGATATCGGAATGGTTCCGGATGAAATCGGAATTTTCCGGAACACCGGGGGGTTACCGGAACCCTCCCGGGGATGTTGGGCCTTAATGGGCCATAAGGGAGAAGAGGAGGGCCGGCCAGGGCAGGCCGCGCGCCCCCTCCCCCCCTAGTCCGAATAGGACAAGGAGAGGGGGGGCGGCGCCCCCCTCTTTCCCCTCTCCCCTTTTCCTTCTCCAACAAGGCAAGAGGGGGGAGTCCTACTCCCGGTGGGAGTAGGACTCCTCCAGGCGCACCCCATGACACACAAGTTGATCTACGTGATCGTTCCTTAGCCGTGTGCGGTGCCCCCCTCCACCATACTCCACCTCAGTCATATCGTCGCGGAGCTTAGGCGAAGCCCTGCGCCGGTGAAGCATCATCATCGTCACCACGCCGTCGTCTTGTGGAACTCATCCCGACACTTTGCCGGATCGAGTCCGGGATCATCATCGAGCTGAACGTGTGCTGAACTCGGAGGTGCCGTGCGTTCGGTACTTGGATCGGTCGGATCGTGAAGACGTACGACTACATCAACCGCGTTGTTATAACGCTTCCGCTTACGGTCTACGAGGGTACGTGGACATACACTCTCCCTTCTCGTTGCTATGCCATCACCATGATCTTGCGTGTGCGTAGGAATTTTTTTGAAATTACTGCGTTCCCCAACAGCTTTTGGGCGGGCGAAGATAGCTGGCTGGCCCGTAGTAGCACCAGCGACCCAGGCACATCCGAAGTCAGGGATGGTAATGAAAAACCACGACGCAGTAAAAGCAAGCGTCGAAATAACGAAGACAGGCCAGACAACACGGCAGTAAACGCCGGATTTAGGAGCTCTCGACCCGGTCAATGGAAAAAGCCTTTCAAAGGCAACAGAGATGGACCATCCAGCCTGAACAAGATTCTAGACAAATTATGTCAGATTCATGACACCTCCGATAAACCTGCAAATCACACCCATAGAGGATGCTGGGTCTTCAAGCAGGCCGGCAAGCTAAACGTCGAACACAAGGGGAGGGAGACACCAAGTGAAGAGGAGGATGAGCCTCGCCAGCAAAACACCGGGGGACAGAAAAAATTCCCACCAGAGGTCAAAACAGTGAACATGATTCACGTAACAAAAAGAAGGAGCAAACATGCACTCCAAGACATATGCGCCGTAGAGCCCGTCACCCCTAAATTCAACCCTTGGTCGGCCTGCCCGATCACTTTGGATCGCAGGGATCACCTGACAGGTATCCGGCACGGAGGATTGGCTGCCTTGGTGCTAGACCCAATTATTGACGGATACCACTTCACCCAAGTCCTCATGGACGGCGGCAGTAGTCTTAATCTGATATATCAGGACACAGTCCGCAAAATGGGGATAGACCCGACAAGTCTCAGCCAAAGTAATACTACCTTTAAAGGGGTAATACCTGGCCCAGAGGCCTTCTGTACGGGCTCTCTAGTACTAGAGGTTGTATTCGGTTCTCCCGACAACTTCCGAAGTGAAAAGTTAACCTTCGACATCGCTCCATTGCGAAGCAGCTATCAAGCACTACTCAGAAGAACAGCTTTCGCTCGTTTCAACGCGGTACCACATTACGCTTCTCTTAAGCTTAAGATGCCCGGTCCACATGGCATCATCACAGTCAGCGGAAATATTGAGCGTTCCTTACGCGCGGAAGAACGTGTGGCGGCTTTAACAGCCTAACACTAAACGGCCTCTCCAATCAGAATAAATGATCGGTCGTCAAGACCACGGACATGGCTAGACGAGTCCGGCGCACCACTAGCTGTAACAGCTTAGATAAACCTGAGATCGGTATGATGGATATACCCCCGTAGATGGTACCAGGGGCTTCCCGCATGTAAAAAGGACTACAGTTCGGCTCGACCTTACCTATCTTGAATTTTAATGGTTTATTGAGAATAACCAATTTTTCGCACGACAACTTTCACCTAAGTTCTTCTGTTTTACAGATGATAACCGTGCTACACCCTTCCAGGATACGGCTGCTTGGAGACACAAGCGCAGAGCGTGCAGGGCCCGCTCAAAGGTTTCTTTTTAGATTAAGACCTGTAAACCTTTTAATCTGTCTCTTGTTGCTTCACATCCTCCGGATACTCAGCATAACCGAGAAGGATGCTGACGTTATTGGCATTTCGCCACGTCAGAATGATGCACATACCTGGACACTCAGGGTTCATTATCAAGGGCGTTACCTAGCCCGATATATGTTGTAAAGACCGAATACTTAGGGAGTGTTCGGCGTCACGAGTTTGGACTTATATGCATCAGCTTCGAATCATTTCTTTGGTCAATGTTGGGTTTGCCCGGCTCCCGCGTTTTGCTACCTTACGTTCTGCTCTATCGGCTAAGGTGGCACCGGGAGAACTCTGCGGTGTGCCCGGTTCATCCGGACGAGCACCTCGATGAAAGCCAAAACCGATCGTCATGATAAAGCGT
Source organism: Aegilops bicornis (assembly GCA_021605145.1). Classification (NCBI taxonomy): domain Eukaryota; kingdom Viridiplantae; phylum Streptophyta; class Magnoliopsida; order Poales; family Poaceae; genus Aegilops; species Aegilops bicornis. The sequence continues at coordinate 69,367,146 of CM038670.1, read as the reverse complement.
GAGACTGATCAACCACTCGATGACTCATCGGAATCTTCGGGATTTCTCCGCATTAACGAAGGACCAGTTTTCCCGGTCATGTACGCACGCGCACCGTATTCGGATAGCCGCAGGCTATATACCAGGGGCTATATAGTAGCCCCACTGTTAAACTCCTATGGTTAAGTGAAAGTGTTAAAGCAATATAGTCTGATTGCCTCGTTCGCCGCGCTACCACCTGCTACGTCTTGAGCTTGCGTTGGTTTTCCCCGAAGAGGAGAGGATGATGCAGCACAATAGCGTAAGTATTTCCCTCAGTTTTTGAGAAGCAAGGTATCAATCCAGTAGGAGGCCACGCACAAGTCCCTCGTACCTGCACAAAACAATAACTACTCGCAACCAACGCAATTAGGGGTTGTCAATCCCTTCACGGCCACTTACGAGAGTGAGATCTGATAGAGATAACATTTTTGGTATTTTGGTGTATAGATGCAAAGTAAAAATAAAAGGCAAAGTAAAAACAAAGCAAGTATTAAAAGTGATGGAGATTGATATGATGAGAATAGACCCGGGGGCCATAGGTTTCACTAATGGCTTCTCTCAAGAGCATAAATATTCTACGGTGGGTGAACAAATTACTGTTGAGCAATTGACAGAATTGAGCATAGTTATGAGTTAATCTAGATATGATCATGTATATAGGCATCACGTCCATGACAAGTAGACCGAAACGATTCTGCATCTACTACTATTACTCCACTCATCGACCGCTATCCAGCATGCATCTAGAGTATTAAGTTAAAAACAGAGTAATGCCTTAAGCAAGATGACATGATGTAGAGGGATAAATTCAAGCAATATGATAAAAACCCCATCTTGTTATCCTCGATGGCAACAATACAATACGTGCCTTGCAACCCTTTACATCCTTTGGGTAAGGACACCGCAAGATTGAACCCAAAGCCATGCACTTCTCCCATTGCAAGAACTACCAATCTAGTTGGCCAAACTAAACGGATAATTCGAAGAGACTTGCAAAGATAACTCAATCATACATAAAAGAATTCAGAGAAGATTCAAATATTATTCATAGATAAGCTGGATCATAAACCCACAGTTCATCGGTCTCAACAAAAACATCGCAAAAAGAAGATTACATCGAATAGATCTCCACGAGAGAGGGGGAGAACATTGTATTGATATCCAAAAAGAGAGAAGAAGCCATCTAGCTACTAACTATGGACCCGAAGGTCTAAGGTAAACTACTCACACTTCATCGGAGAGGCTATGGTGATGATGTAGAAGCCCTCCGTGGTGGATGCCCCCTCCGGCGGAGATCCGGAACAGGCCCCTGAAGGAAATATGCCCTAGAGGCAATAATAAAGTTATTATTTATTTCCTTATATCATGATAAATGTTTATTATTCATGCTAGAATTGTATTAACCGGAAACATAATACATGTGTGAATACATAGACAAACAAAGTGTCACTAGTATGCCTCTACTTGACTAGCTCGTTAATCAAAGATGGTTATGTTTCCTAACCATAGACATGAGTTGTCATTTGATTAACGGGATCACATCATTAGAAGAATGATCTGATTGACATGACCCATTCCGTTAGCCTAGCACTTGATCGTTTAGTATGTTGCTATTGCTTTCTTCATGACTTATACAAAGTTCCTGCAACTACGAGATTATGCAACTCCGTTTACGGAGGAACACTTTGTGTGCTACCAAACGTCACAACGTAATCGGGTGATTATAAAGGTACTCTACAGGTGTCTCCAAAAGTATATGTTGAGTTGGCATGAATCGAGATTAAGTTTTGTCACTCCGATTGTCGGAGAGGTATCTCTGGGCCTTCTCGGTAATACACATCACATAAGCCTTGCAAGCATTGTAACTAATGAGTTAGTTATGAAATGATGTATTACAGAACGAGTAAAGAGACTTGCGATGTGAGATTGAACTAAGTATTGGATACCGACGATCGAATCTCGGGCAAGTAACATCTGAGATGACAAAGGGAACAACGTATGTTGTTATGCGGTTTGACCGATAAAGATCTTCGTAGAATATGTAGGAGCCAATATGGGCATCCAGGTTCCGCTATTGGTTATTGACCAAAAATAGTTCTAGGTCATGTCTACATAGTTCTCGAACCCGTAGGGTCCGCACGCTTAAGGTTTCGATGACAGTTATATTATGAGTTTATGAGTTTTGATGTACCGAAGAAGTTCGGAGTCCCGGATGTGATCATGGACATGACGAGGAGTCTCGAAATGATCGAGACATAAAGATTGATATATTGGACGGCTATTTTCGGACACCGGAAAGGTTCCGGAAGTTTCCGGAGAAAGACGGAGTGCCGGAGGGGTTACCGGAACCCCTGGGAAGTAATGGGCCTTATTGGGCCAAGAGGGAGAGAGAGGGCTGCGCCCGGAGGTGGCGCGCCCCATGGGGAGTTGAATTGGACAAGGAGGGGGGGGCGCGGCCCCTCCTCTCCCTCTCCTCTCTTTCCTTCCCCATCCACCTTCCTATTTGGACTAGGAAAGGGGAGTCCTACTCCCACTAGGAGGAGGACTCCCCCTCCTGGCGCACCTCCTAGGGGCCGGCCGGCCCTCCCCTTGCTCCTTTATATACGGGGCAGGGGGCACCCTAGAACACACAAGTTGATCCTTGAGATCGTTCCTTAGCCGTGTGCGGTGCCCCTTCCACCATATTCCACCTCGGTCAAATCGTAGCAGTGCTTAGGCGAAGCCTGCGTTGGTAGAACATCTAGATCGTCACCACGCTGCGTCGTCTTGTGGAACTCTCTCTCCCGGAGCTTTGCTGGATCGGAGCCCGAGGAGCGCCACCGAGCTGTACGTGTGCCAAGAACTCGGAGGTACCGGAGTAACGGTGCTTGGATCGGTTGGATCGCGAGGAGAACGTCGACTACTTCCTCTACGTTGTGATTGCTTCCGCTTCGGTCTCACGAGTGCGTAGACAACACTCTCCCTCTCATTGCTATGCATCACCATGATCTTGCGTGTGCGTAGGAAATTTTTGAAATTACTACGTTCCCCAACGGTGGCATCCGAGCCTGGTTTTATGCGTTGATGTCATATGCACGAGTAGAACACAAGTGAGTTGTGGGCGATATAAGTCATATTGCTTACCAGCATGTCATACTTTGGTTCAGCGGTATTGTGAGATGAAGCGGCCCGGACCGACATTACGCGTACGCTTACGCGAGACTGGTTTCACCGCTCCGAGCACTCGTTGCTTAAAGGTGACCGGCGGGTGTCTGTCTCTCTCACTTTAGTTGAACCGAGTGTGGCTATGCCCGGTCCTTGCGAAGGTTAAAACAGCACCAACTTGACAAACTATCGTTGTGGTTTTGATGCGTAGGTAAGAACGGTTCTTGCTCAGCCCGTAGCAGCCACGTAAAACTTGCAACAACAAAGTAGAGGACGTCTAACTTGTTTTTGCAGGGCATGTTGTGATGTGATATGGTCAAGACGTGATGCTATATTTTATTGTATGAGATGATCATGTTTTGTAACCGAAGTTATCGGCAATGGCGGGGAGCCATATGGTTGTCGCTTATTGTATGAAATGCAAAAGCCATGTAATTGCTTTTACTTTATCACTAAGCAGTAGCGATAGTCGTAGAAGCAATAGTTGGCGAGACGACAACGATGCTACGATGGAGATCAAGGTGTCGCTACGGTGACAATGGTGGTCATGTGATTGCTTCGAGATGGAGATCACAAGCACAAGATGATGATGGCCATATCATATCACTTATATTGATTGCATGTGATGTTTATCCTTTATGCATCTTATCTTGCTTTGGTTGACGGTAGCATTATAAGATGATCTCTCACTAAAATTATCAAGAAGTTTTCTCCCTAAGTATGCACTGTTGCTAAAAGTTCGTAGTACCCAGACACCACGTGATGATCGGGTGTGATAAGTTCTACGTCCATCTACAACGGGTGCAAGCCAGTTTTGCACCTTGAGAATACTCGAGGTTAAACTTGACGAGCCTAGCATATGCAGATATGGCCTCGGAACACGGAGACCGAAAGGTCGGCGTGAATCATATAGTAGATATGATCAACATAGTGATGTTCACCATTGAAAACTACTCCATCTCACGTGATGATCGGTTATGGTTTAGTTGATTTGGATCACGTAATCACTTGGATGACTAGAGAGATGTCTGTCTAAGTGGGAGTTTTTTTTTAATATGATTAATTGAACTTAAATTTATCATGAACTTAGTCCTGGTAGTATTTTGCAAAATTATGTAGATCAATAGCTCGCGTTGTTGCTTCCCTATGTTTTTATATGTGTTCCTAGAGAAAATTGTATTGAAAAATGTTAGTAGCAATGATGCGGATTGGATCCGTGATCTGAGGTTTATCCTCATTGTTGCGCAAAAGAATTATGTCCTTGATGCACCGCTAGGTGACAGACCTATTGCAGGAGCAGATGCAGACGTTATGAACGTTTGGCTAGATCAATATGATGACTACTTGATAGTTTAGTGCACCATGCTTAACGGCTTAGAATCGGGACTTCAAAGACGTTTTGAACGTCATGGACCATATGAGATGTTCCAGGAATTGAACTTAATATTTCAAGCAAATACCCGAGTTGAGAGATATGAAGTCTCCAACAAGTTCTATAGCTAAAAGATGGAGGAGAATCGCTCAACTAGTGAGCATGTGCTCAGATTATGCAGGTACTTTAATCGCTTGAATCAAGTGGGAGTTAATCTTCCAGATAAGATAGTGATTGACAGAATTCTCTAGTCACCATCATTAAGTTACTAGAACTTCATGATGAACTACAGTATGCAAGGGATGACGAAAATTATTCCCGAGCTCTTCGTGATGTTGAAATCGATGAAGGTAGAAATCAAGAAAGAGCATCAAGTGTTGATGATTGACAAAACCACTAGTTCCAAGAGAAGGGCAAAGGGAAAGAAAGGGAACTTCAAGTAGAAAGACAAGTAAGTTGTCACTCCTGCGAAGAAGCCCAAAGCTGGACCAAAGCCTGAAAGGCGAGTGCTTACACTGCATAGGAAATGGTCACTGGAAACGGAAATACCCCAAATATTTGGTGGATAAGAAGAATGGCAAAGTGAACAAGGGTATATTTGATATACAGGTTATTGATGTGTGCTTTACTAGTGTTTGTAGTAGCCCATGAGTATTTGATACTTGTTCGGTTGCTAAGATTAGTAACTCGAAACAGGAGTTAGAGAATAAACAAAGACTAGTTGAAGGGGAAGTGACGATGAGTGTTGGAAGTAGTTCCAAGATTGATATGATCATCATCGCACACTCCCTATACTTTCGGGATTAGTGTTAAACCTAAATAAATGTTATTTGGCGTTTGCGTTGAGCATGAATATGATTTGATCATGTTTATTGCAATACGGTTATTCATTTAAAGTCATAGAATAATTGTTATTCTGTTTACATGAATAAAACCTTCAATGGTCATACACCCAATAAAAATAGTTTGTTGGATCTCGATCGTAGTAATACACATATTCATAATATTGATGCCAAAAGATGCAAAGTTAATAATGATAGTGCAACTCATTTGTGGCACTGCCGTTTAGGTCATATTGGTGTAAAGCGCATGAAGAAACTCCATGCTGATGGGATTTTGGAATCACTTGATTATGAATCACTTGATGCTTGTGAACCATGCCTTATGGGCAAGATGACTAAAGACTCTGTTCTCCGGAACAATGGAGCGAGCAAATGACTTATTGGAAATAATACATCTTGATGTATGCGGTCCGACGAGTGTTAAAGCTCACGGCAAGTATCGTTATTTTCGACCTTCACAAGATGATTTGAGCAGATATGAGTATATCTACTTAATGAAGCACAAGTCTGAAACATTTGAAAAGTTCAAAGAATTTCAGAGTGAAGTGGAGAATCATCGTAACAAGAAAATAAAGTTTCTACGATCTGATCGTGGAGGAAAAATATTTGAGATTCTGAGTTTGGCCTTGATTAAAACAATGTGAAATAGTTTCACTACTCACGCCACCTGGAACACTACAGCATAATGGTGTGTCCGAACGTTGTAACCGCACTTTATTAGATATTGTGCGATCTATGATGTATCTTACCGATTTACCACTATCGTTTTGGGGTTATGCATTAGAGACAGCTGCATTCACGTTTAATAGGGCACCATCTAAATCCGTTGAGGCGACACCGTATGAACTATGGTTTAACGGTAAACCTAAGCATCGTTTCTTAAAGTTTGGAATTGTGATGCTTATGTGAAAAAGTTTTCACCGATAAGCTCGAACCCAAATCGGAGAAGTGCGTCTTCATAGAATACCCAAAGGTAACTATTGGGTACACCTTCTATCACAGATCCGAAGGCAAGTTTTTCATTGCTAAGATGGATCCTTTCTAGAGAAGAAGTTTCTCTCGAAAGAAGTGAGTGGGAGGAAAGTAGAACTTGATGAGGTAATTGTACCTTCTCCCTTATTGGAAAGTAGTTCATCACGTAAATCAGTTCCATGATTCCTACACCAATTAGTGAGGAAGTTAATGATGATGATCATGAAACTTCAGATCAAGTTGCTACCAAACCTCGTAGGTCTTCCAGAGTAAAATCCGCACCGGTGAGTACGGTAATCGTGTTACGGAAGTCATGTTACTAGACCATGATGAACCTACAGACTATGAGGAAGCGATGATGAGCCCAGATTCCGCGAAATGGCTTGAGGCCATGAAATCTGAGATAGGATCCATGTATGAGAACAAAGTATGGACTTTGATTGACTTGCTCGATGATCAGCAGGCCATGTTAAATAAATGGATTTTCAAGAGGAAGACGGATACTTGTAGTAGTGTTACTATCTACAAAACTCAACTTGTCACAAAAGGGTTTTTTGACAAGTTCAAGGTGTTGACTACAATGAGATTTTCTCTATTGTAGCGATTCTTAAGTCTGTCCGAATCATGTTAGCAATTGCCACATTTTATGAAATCTGGCAAATGGATGTCAAAACTACATTCTTTAATGGATTTATTAAAGAAGAGTTGCATATGATGCAACCAGAAGTTTTAAATCAATCCTAAAGGAGCTAACAAAATATGCAAGCTTCAGCGATCCATCTATGGACTGGTGCAAGCATCTCGGAGTTGGAATGAACGCTTTGATAGTGTGATCAAAGCATATGGTTTTATACAGACTTTTGGAGAAGCCTGTATTTACAAGAAAGTGAGTGGGAGCACTACAACATTTCTGATAAGTATATGTGTATGACATATTGTTGATCGGAAATAATGTAGAATTATTTTGCAAAGCATAAAGGAGTATTTGAAAGGAGTTTTTCAAAGAAAGACCTCGGTGAAGCTGCTTACATATTGAGCATCAAGATCTATAGAGATAGATCAAGACGCTTGATAAGTTTTTTCAATGAGTACATACCTTGACAAGATTTTAAAGTAGTCCAAAATGGAACAGTCAAAGAAAGAGTTTCTTGCACGTGTTACAAGGTATGAAATTGAGTAAGACTCAAATCCCGACCACGGCAGAAAATAGAAAAGAGAATGAAAGTCATTCCCTATGCCTCAGTCATAGGTTCTATAAAGTATGCTATGCTATGTACCAGACCTATTGTATACCTTGCTCTGAATTTGGCAAAGGAATACAATTTTGATCTAGGAGTAGATCACTGGACATTGGTCAAGAACATCCTTAGTAAGGACTAAGGAAATATTTCTCGATTATGGAGGTGATAAAAGAGCCCGTTGTAAAGAGTTACATCGATGCAAGCTTTTTACACTGATCCAGATGACTCTAAGTCTCAATGTGGATACATATTGAAAGTAAGGAGCAATTAGCTAGAGTAGCTCCGTGCAGAGCATTGTAGACATAGAATATTTGCAAAATACATACGGCTCTGAATGTGACAGACCCGTTTACTAAGCTTCTCTCAAGAGCAAAACATGATCATACCTTAGTACTCTTTGGGTGTTAATCACATAGCGATGTGAACTAGATTATTGACTCTAGTAAACCCTTGGGTGTTGGTCACATGATGATGTGAACTATGGGTGTTAATCACATACGAGATGTGAATATTAGTGTTGAATCACATTATGATGTGAACTAGATTATTGACTCTAGTGCAAGTGGGAGACTGAAGGAAATATGCCCTAGAGGCAATAATAAAGTTATTATTTATTTCCTTATATCATGATAAATGTTTATTATTCATGCTAGAATTGTATTAACCGGAAACATAATACATGTGTGAATACATAGACAAACAAAGTATCACTAGTATGCCTCTACTTGACTAGCTCGTTAATCAAAGATGGTTATGTTTCCTAACCATAGACATGAGTTGTCATTTGATTAACGGGGTCACATCATTAGAAGAATGATCTGATTGACATGACCCATTCCGTTAGCCTAGCACTTGATCGTTTAGTATGTTGCTATTGCTTTCTTCATGACTTATACAAAGTTCACGCAACTACGAGATTATGCAACTCCGTTTACGGAGGAACACTTTGTGTGCTACCAAACGTCACAACGTAATCGGGTGATTATAAAGGTACTCTACAGGTGTCTCCAAAAGTATATGTTGAGTTGGCATGAATCGAGATTAGGTTTTGTCACTCCGATTGTCGGAGAGGTATCTCTGGGCCTTCTCGGTAATACACATCACATAAGCCTTGCAAGCATTGTAACTAATGAGTTAGTTATGAAATGATGTATTACAGAACGAGTAAAGAGACTTGCCAGTAACGAGATTGAACTAAGTATTGGATACCGACGATCGAATCTCGGGCAAGTAACATACAGATGACAAAGGGAACAACGTATGTTGTTATGCGGTTTGACCGATAAAGATCTTCGTAGAATATGTAGGAGCCAATATGGGCATCCAGGTTCCGCTATTGGTTATTGACCAAGAATAGTTCTAGGTCATGTCTACATAGTTCTCGAACCCGTAGGGTCCGCACGCAAGGTTTCGATAGCGGTTATATTATGAGTTTATGAGTTTTGATGTACCGAAGAAGTTCAGAGTCCCGGATGTGATCACGGACATGACGAGGAGTCTCGAAATGATCGAGACATAAAGATTGATATATTGGATGGCTATATTCGGACACCGGAAAGGTTCCGGAAGTTTTCGGAGAAAGACGGAGTGCCGGAGGGGTTACGGAACCCCGGGAAGTAATGGGCCTTATTGGGCCAAGAGGGAGAGAGGGCTGCGCCAGGAGGTGGCGCGCCCATGGGGAGTCGGGTGGACAAGGAGGGGGCGGCCCCCTTTCCCTCTCCTCTCCTCTCTTTCCTTCCCCTTCCTCCTTCCTAGTTGGACTAGGAAAGGGGAGTCCTACTCCCACTAGGAGGAGGACTCCCCCTTCCCTTGGCGCACCTCCTAGGGCCGGCCGGCCCTCCCCCTTGCTCCTTTATATACGGGGGCAGGGGGGCACCCTAGAACACACAAGTTGATCCTTGAGATCGTTCCTTAGCCGTGTGCGGTGCCCCCTTCCACCATATTCCACCTCGGTCAAATCGTAGCAGTGCTTAGGCGAAGCCCTGCGTTGGTAGAACATCAAGATCGTCACTGCCTTGCGTCGTCTTGTGGAACTCTCTCTCCCGGAGCTTTGCTGGATCGGAGCCCGAGGAGCGTCACCGAGCTGTACGTGTGCCAAGAACTCGGAGGTACCGGAGTAACGGTGCTTGGATCGGTTGGATCGCGAGGAGAACGTCGACTACTTCCTCTACGTTGTGATTGCTTCCGCCCGGTCACGAGTGCGTGAGACAACACTCTCCCCTCTCGTTGCTATGCATCACCATGATCTTGCGTGTGCGTAGGAATTTTTTTGAAATTACTACGTTCCCCAACAGCCCCAAGATGGGATCTCGTGGATACAGGAAGTTGCGGCGGTGGAATTAGGTTTTTGGCTCCTGTTCTGATCGTTTGGGGGTATGTAGGTATATATAGGAGGAAGGATCACGTTGGTGGAGCAATAGGGGGCCCAAGAGGCAGGGGGTGCGCCCCCACCCTCGTGACCGCCTCTGTTGTTCCTTGGCGTAGGGTTCAAGTCTTTTGGATCACGTTCGGTGAGAAAATCACGTTTCCGAAGGTTTCATTCCGTTTGGACTCCGTTTGATATTCTGTTTCTTCGAAACACTGAAAAAGGCAAAATGCAGCAATTCTGGGCTGGGCCTCCGGTTAATAGGTTAGTCCCAAAAGTAATATAAAAGTGGAAAATAAAGCCCAATATAGTCCAAAACAATAGATAAAGTAGCATGGAGCAATCAAAAATTATAGATACGTTGGAGACGTATCAGGCATCCCCAAGCTTAATTCCTGCTCGTCCTCGAGTAGGTAATTGATAAAAAAGAATTTTTGATGCGGAGTGATACTTTGTCATAATTTCAATGTAAATCTTCTTAATTGTGATATGAATATTCAGGTCCGAATGAATACAAAATAAAAGTTCATATTGATAAAAGAAATAGTAATACTTCAAGCACACTAATCAAAGTAATCATGTCTTCTCAAAATAGCATGGCAAAAGAAAGTTCATCCCTACAAAATCATATAGTTAGGCTTTGCTTCATTTTCGTCACACAAAGATGTTCCCAACTTCTATACTCCTGATGACAAGCCAAGCAATTGTTTCATACTTAAATAATCTCAAACTTTTTCAACCTTCACGCAATACATGAGCGTGAGCCATGGATATAGCACTATGGGTGGAATAGAATATGATGATGGGGATTGTGTGGAGAAGACAAAAAAGGAGAAAGTCTCACGTTGACGAGGATAATCAACAGGCTATGGAGATGCCCATCAATTTATGTCAACATGAGGAGTAGGGATTGCCATGCAACGGATGCACTAGAGCTATGAATGCTCAACAAAAGAAAACTAGTGGGTGTGCATCCAACTTGCTTGCTCATGAAGACCTAGGGCATTTGAGGAAGCCCATCGTAGGAATATACAAGCCAAGTTCTATAATGAAAAATTCCCACTAGTATGAAAAAGACAACTTATGAGACTCACTATATGAAAAACGTGGTGCTACTTTGAAGCACAAGTGTGGAAAAAGAGATAGTAACATTGCCCTTTTTATTTTCTTTTTTCTGGGCCTTTCTTTTTTCTTTTTGACCTTTCTCTTTTTTTGGGCAATGCTCTAATAATGATGATCATCACACTTCTATTGATTACAACATAGGGATTACAACTCGAAACTAGAACAAGATATGACTCTATATGAATGCCTCCGTGATGTGCGGGATGGTGCGATGAATCAAGAGTGACATGTATGAAAAATAATGCATGGTGGCTTTTCCACAAATACGATGTCAACTACATGATCATGCAATGGCAATATGACAAAAGTAAGGTATGTCATGATGATGAACGGAACAGTGGAAAGTTGCATGGCAATATATCTCGGAATGGCTATGGAAATGCCATAATAGGTAGGTATGGTGGCTGCTTTGAGGAAGATATAAGGAGGTTTATGTGTGATAGAGCGTATCATATCACGGGGTTTGGATGCACCGGCGAAGTTTGCACCAACTCTCAATGTGAGAAAGGGCGATGCACGGTACCGAAGAGGCTAGCAATGGCGGAAAGGTAAAAGTGCGTATAATCCATGGACTCAACATTAGTCAAAAGAACTCATATACTTATTGCAAAAATTTAGAAGTCATCAAAAATCAAGTACTACGCGCATGCTCCTAGGGGGATAGATTGGTAGGAAAAGACCATACGTGCATGCTACGGGATTTGCTAACTTCAACACAAGCATTCTTTAAATTTATAATCACCCAACCAGCATGACTTTAATATTACCACCTCCATATCTTAAAGCAATTATCAAGCATCAAACTTTTCTTAGTATTCAACACACTCAAAAGAAAGTTTCACATATCTTGAATACCAAGTATATTAACATTAAGCGAATTACCATGCTATTTATGACTCTCAAAATAATCTAAGTGAAGCATGAGAGATTAATAGTTTCTTTAAAAACAAATCCATCACCGTGCTCTAAAAGATCTAAGTGAAGCACTAGAGCAAAAATTATCAAGCTCAAAAGATATAAGCGAAGCACTATGAGCATAACTATCAAACTCAAAAGATATAAGTGAAGCACTATGAGCATTCTATCAAATTCCAATTCATGTATGGCTCTCTCAAAAGGTGTGTACAGAAAGGATGATTGTGGTAAACTAACAAGCAAAGACACAAATAAATTACCGATGGAAGTAGACGAAAGAGGGGATGCCTTCCAGGGCATCCCCAAGCTTTGACTTTTTGGTGTCCTTGGATTATCTTGGGGGTGCCATGGGCATCCCCAAGCTTAGGCTCTTGCCACTCCTTGTTCCATAATCCATCAAAAGAATTCACCCAAAACTTGAAAACTTCACAACACAAAACTCAATAGAAATCTCGTGAGCTCCGTTAGAGAAAGAAAACAAAAGACTACTTTAAGGTACTGTAATGAACTCATTCTATATTTATATTGGTGTTAAACCTACTTTATTCCAACTTCTCTATGTATAATAAACTATTTTACTAGCCATAGATTCATCAAAATAAGAAAACAACACACGCAAAACAGAATCTGTCAAAAACAGAACAGTCTGAAGTAATCTGTAAGTAAAGCAAACTTATCGAACTCAAAACATTCTACCAAAATTAGAAGACCTAGACAATTTGTTTATTGATAAGCAGAAATTTCAATCAATATTTTATCACATTCTGGTGATTTTTAACAATTCGGGCACTGAGCACAAAGTTTCTGGAAATTACAGCAAGATCAAATAACTATCATCCAAAAAGATCCAATAGGTTTAGCTTGGCACAAACACTAATTAAAAGATAAAACCACATCTAAACAGAGGCTAGATGGATTATTTATTCCTAACCAGGAGCAAAAACAAAAAACAAAAAATAAAATTGGGTTGGCTCCCAACAAGCGCTATCGTTTAACGCCCCTAGCTAGGCATAAACGCAAGGATAGATTTAGGTATTGCCATATTTGGTAGGCAATCCATAAGTGGCTCTCATAATAGATTCATATGGTAATTTTATTTTCTTTCTAGGAAAGTGTTCCATGCCTTTTTTTAATGGAAATTGGAATCTAATATCCCCTTCCTTCATATCAATAATTGCACCAATCGTTCTAAGGAAAGGCCTACCAAGAATAATAGGACATGAAGGATTGCAATCTATATCAAGAATGATAAAATCTATGGGCATATAATTCCTATTTGCAACAATAATAACATCATTAATTCTTCCCATAGGCTTTTTGATAGTGGAATCCGCAAGATGCAAGTTTAGAGAGCAATCATCAAAGTCACGAAAATCTAGCAAATCACACAAAGTTTTGGGAATAGTAGAGACACTAGCACCCAAATCACACAAAGCATTGAACTCATAATTTTTAATTTTAATCTTAATGGTAGGTTCCCACTCATCATATATTTTTCTAGGGATAGAAACTTTCAACTCAAGTTTTTCTTCATAAGATTGCATCAAGGCGTCAACAATGTGTTCGGTAAAGGCCTTATTTTGACTATAAACATGAGGAGAATTTAGCACAGATTGCAACAAGGAAATACAATCAATTAAAGAGCAATTTTCATAATTAAATTCCTTGAGATCCAAAATAGTGGGTTTAGCAACATCGAGATTTTTATTTCCTTCAATCCCACTTTTATCAATTTCATCATCGAGATCTAAATACTCCGAATTTTTAGAACGCCTTCTAGGTAAAGGAAGATCATATTCAGTTTCATCAAGATTCATATTGCAAAACAAAGATTTAATGGGTGACACATCAATAACTTTTAGATCTTCATCTCGATTTTCATAGGAATTAGAAGAATACACTTTAATAAAGGCATCTATGGAAGCACGCATCCTAGCGGTTCTTTCTTTGCACTCATCAATGGAAATTCTCATGGTTTTGAGAGACTCATTGATATCATGCTTAGGAGGAATTGATCTAAGCTTTAAAGAATCAACCTCAAGAGAAATTATATCAACGTTCCTAGCCAAATCATCTACTTTAAGCAATTTCTCTTCAAGCAAGGCATTAAAATTCTTTTGTGAATTCATAAACTCTTTAACACTACTCTCAAATTCAGAGGGCATCTTATTAAAATTTCCATAAGAGTTGTTGTAGAAATTTTCATAATTATTAGAAGGATTACTAGGATAAGGCCTAGGATTAAAATTCCCTCTATCTGGCGTTGTTACCAAAATTATTCCTAACAACAAAATTCACATCCATAGATTCATTATTATTCTCAATCAAAGTAGACAAAGGCATATCATTAGGATCAGAAGAAACACTCTTAGGAGCAAATAATTTCATAAGTTCATCCATCTTTCCACTCAAAACATTAATTTCTTCTATCGCATGCACTTTTTATTAGTAGATCTTCGGTATGCCATTGAGAATAATTAACCATAATATTATCTAGGAGTTTAGTAGCATCTCCTAAAGTGATTTCCATAAAAGTGCCTCCCGCAGCCGAATCTAAAAGATTTCTAGAAGCAAAATTCAATCCGGCATAATTTTTTGTATAATCATCCACAAGTTCAAACCATGAGTAGGACAATTACGTATCATTAATTTCATTCTCTCCCAAGCTTGTGCAACATGTTCATGATCAAGTTGCTTAAAATTCATAATATCGTTCCTAAGAGAGATAATCTTAGCGGGAGGAAAATACTTGGAGATAAAAACATCTTTGCACTTGTTCCAAGAATCGGTACTATTTTTAGGCAGAGATGAAAACCACGTTTTAGCACGATCTCTAAGAGAAAAAGGAAATAGCTTCAATTTAACGACATCATTATCGACATCTTTTTTCTTTTGCATATCACATAAATCAATGAAGCTATTCAGATGAGTAGCGGCATCTTCACTAGGAAGGCCGATAAATTGATCTTTCATAACAAGATTCAACAAAGCAGTATTGATTTTACAAGATTCAGTATTGGCAAGAGGAGCAATCGGAGTGCTAAGGAAATCATTATTATTGGTATTGGTGAAGTCACACAATTTGGTAGCATCTGGAGCCATCGCGACAACAAGCAATCCAACACACGAGCAAACAAACGGACGAGGAAAAGGCAACGGAAAGAGAGGAGGAGATTGGGAAAGAGAGGGCGAATAAAACGGCAAGGGTGAAGTGGGGGAGAGGAAAACGAGAGGCAAATGGCAAAAAATGTAATGCGAGAGATAGGGATTGTGATGGGTACTTGGTATGGTTGACTTTTGCGTAGACTCCCCGGCAACGGCGCCAGAAATCTTTCTTGCTACGTCTTGAGCTTGCATTGGTTTTCCCCGAAGAGGAGAGGATGATGCAGCACAGTAGCGTAAGTATTTCCCTCAGCTTTTGAGAAGCAAGGTATCAATCCAGTAGGATAATTCGAAGAGACTTGCAAAGATAACTCAATCATACATAAAAGAATTCAGAGAGGATTCAAATATTATTCATAGATAAGCTGGATCATAAACCCAGAATTCATCGGTCTCAACAAACACACCGCAAAAAAGAAGATTACATCGAATAGATCTCCACGAGAGGGGAGAACATTGTATTGAGATCCAAAAGAGAGAAGAAGCCATCTAGCTACTAACTATGGACCCAAAGGTCTGAGGTAAACTACTCACACTTCATCGAGAGAGGCTATGGTGATGATGTAGAAGCCCTCCGTGGTGGATGCCCCCTCCGTGGAGCTCGGAACAGGCCCCAAGATGGGATCTCGTGGATACAGGAAGTTGCGGCGGTGGAATTAGGTTTTGGCTCCTGTTACGATCGTTTGAAGTGCGTGGGTTTATATAGGAGGAAGGAGTACATCGGTGGAGCAACAGGGGGCCCACGAGGCAGGGGGCGCGCCCTATTGGGGAACGTAGTAATTTCAAAAAAATTCCTACGCACACGCAAGATCATGGTGATGGCATAGCAACGAGAGGGGAGAGTATTGTCCACGTACCCTCGTAGACCGTAAGCGGAAGCGTTATGACAATGCGGTTGATGTAGTAAATGCGCCTTCACGATCCGGCGATCCAAGTACCGAACGCACGGCACCTCCGAGTTCAAGACACGTTCAGCTCGATGGCGATCCGGGCTCCGATCCAGCAAAGCGTCGGGGATGAGTTCCGTCAGCACGACGGCGTGGTGACGATGATGATGCTCTACCGGCGCAGGGCTTCGCCTAAACTCTGCGACGATATGACCGAGGTGGAATATGGTGGAAGGGGGCACCGCACACGGCTAAGGAACGATCCGTAGATCAACTTCTGTGTCCTGGGGTGCTCCCCTGCCCCCGTATATAAAGGAGGGAGGGGGAGGTGCGGCCGGCCCTCAAGGGGTGCGCTGGAGAGTCCTACTCCCACCGAGTAGGACTCCCCCCCTCTTGCCTTGTTGGAGAAGGAAAGGGGGAAGGGGAAAGAGGAAGGGGGCCCCCCCTCTCCTTGTCCTATTCGGACTACGGGGTGGGGGGGGGGGGGAGGGGCGCGCGGCCTGCCCTGGCCGGCCTTCCTATTCTCCCATATGGCCCACTAAGGCCCATTAACCCCCGGGAGGGTTCCGGTAACCCCCCGGTGTTCCGGTAAAATCCCGATTTCACCCGGAACCATTCCGATATCCAAATATAGGCTTCCAATATATCAATCTTTATGTCTCGACCATTTCGAGACTCCTCGTCATGTCCGTGATCACATCTGGGACTCCGAACAAACTTCGGTACATCAAAACTTGTAAACTCATAATAAATCTGTCATCGTAACGTTAAGCGTGCGGAGCCTACGGGTTCGAGAACTATGTAGACATGACCTAGAACTATTCTTGGTCAATAACCAATAGCGGAACCTGGATGCCCATATTGGTTCCTACATATTCTACGAAGATCTTTATTGGTCAAACCGCATAACGACATACGTTGTTCCCTTTGTCATCGGTATGTTACTTGCCCGAGATTCGATCGTCGGTATCCAATACCTAGTTCAATCTCGTTACTGGCAAGTCTCTTTACTCGTTCCGTAATACATCATCTCGCAACTAACTTATTAGTTGCAATGCTTTGCAAGGCTTATGTGATGTGTATTACCGAGAAGGCCCATAGATACCTCTCGACAATCGGAGTGACAAAACCTAATCTCGAAATACGCCAACCCAACATGTACCTTTGGAGACACCTGTAGTACTCCTTTATAATCACCCGATTACGTTGTGACGTTTGGTAGCACCAAAGTGTTCCTCCGATGGCAGGAGTTGCATAATCTCATAGTTACCGGAACATGTATAAGTCATGAAGAAAGCAATAACAATATACTAAGCGATCAAGTGCTAGGCTAACGGAATGGGTCATGTCAATCACATCATTCTCCTAATGATGTGATCCCATTAATCAAATAACAACACATGTCTATGGTTAGGAAACATAACCATCTTTGATTAATGAGCTAGTCAAGTAGAGGCATACTAGTGACTTATATGTTTGTCTATGTATTCACACATGTATCATGTTTCCGGTTAATACAATTCTAGCATGAATAATAAACATTTATCATGATATGAGGAAATAAATAATAACTTTATTATTGCCTCTAGGGCATATTTCCTTCAGTCTCCCACTTGCACTAGAGTCAATAATCTAGATTACACAATAATGATTCTAACACCCATGGAGTTTTGGTGCTGATCATGTTTTGCTCGTGGAAGAGGCTTAGTCAACGGGTCTGCAACATTCAGATCCGTATGTATCTTGCAAATCTCTATGTCTCCCCCTGGACTTGGTCCCGGATGGAATTGAAGCGTCTCTTGACATGCTTGGTCCTCTTGTGAAATCTGGATTCCTTTGCCAAGGCAATTGCACGATATTGTCACAGAAGATCTTCATTGGTCTGATGCACTAGGTATGACACCTAGATCGGAAATGAACTCTTTCATCCAGACTCCTTCATTTGCTGCTTCGAAGCAGCTATGTACTTCGCTTCACATGTAGATCCCGCTACGACGTTTTGTTTAGAACTGCACCACATGACAGCTCCACCGTTTAATAAAAACACGTATCCGGTTTGCGATTTAGAATCGTCTGGATCAGTGTCAAAGCTTGCATCGACGTAACCATTTACGACTAGCTCTTTGTCACCTCCATATACGAGAAACATATCCTTAGTCCTCTTCGTATTTCATGATGTTCTTGACCGCTGTCCATGATCCACTCTGGATTACTTTGGTACCTTCCTGCCAAGCTTATTGCTAAGCATACGTCAGGTCTGGTACACAGCATTGCATACATGATAGAGCCTATGGCTGAAGCATAGGGAACATCTTTCATTTTCTCTCTATCTTCTGTTGTGGTCGGGCATTGAGTCTGACTCAATTTCACACCTTGTAATACAGGTAAAAAACCTTTCTTTGCCTGATCCATTTTGAACCTTTTAAAAACTTTATCAAGGTATGTGCTTTGTGAAAGTCCAATCAAGCGTCTTGATCTATCTCTATAGATCTTGATGCCCAATATGTAAGCAGCTTCACCGAGGTCTTTCATTGAAAAACTTTTATTCAAGTATCCTTTTATGCTATCCAGAAATTCTATATCATTTCCAATCAATAATATGTCGTCCACATATAATATCAGAAATGCTCTGAGCTCCCACCCACTTTCTTGTAAATACAGGCTTCTCCAAAAGTGCATATAAAACCATATGCTTTGATCACACTATCAAAGCACTTATTCCAACTCCGAGAGGCTTGCACGGACCATAAATTGATCATTTGGAGCTTGCACACTTTGTTAGCACCTTTTGGATCAACAAAACCTTACTGGTTGCATCATATACAACTCTTCTTCTAGAAATCCATTCAAGAATGCAGTTTTTACATCCATTTGCCAAATTTCATAATCATAAAATGCAACAATTGCTAACATGATTCGGACAGACTTAAGCATCGCTTCTGGTGAGAAAGTCTCATCGTAGTCAACCCCTTGAACTTGTCGAAAACCTTCGCAACAAGTCGAGCTTTATAGACGATTACATTACCATCAGCGTCGGTCTTCTTCTTAAAGATCCATTTATTCTCAATAGCTTGCCGATCATCGGGCAAGTCAACCAAAGTCCATACTTTGTTCTCATACATGGATCCCATCTCAGATTTCATGGCTTCCGACCATTTCACAAATCTGGGCTCACCGTCGCTTCTTCATAGTTTGTAGGTTCGCCATGGTCAAGTAACATGACTTCGAGAATAGGATTACCGTACGTACCACTGCAGTGCGGATCTTACTCTAGTTGACCTCGTAGTTCGGTAGAAACTTGATCTGAAGTTTCATGATCATCATCATTAACTTCCTCACTAATTGGTGTAGGTGTCACAGGAACCAATTTACGTGATGAACCATTTTCCAATAAGGGAGCTGGTACTGTTACCTCATCAAGTTCCACTTTTCTCCCACTCACTTCTTTCGAGAGAAACTCCTTCTCTAGAAAGGACCCATTCTTAGCAACGAATGTCTTGCCTTCGGATCTGTGATAGAAGGTGTACCCAACTGTTTCCTTTGGGTATCCTATGAAGACACATTTTTCCGATTTGGGTTCAAGCTTATCAGGTTGAAGTTTTTTCACATAAGCATCGCAGCCCCAAACTTTCAGAAACGACAACTTTGGTTTCTTGCCAAACCATAGTTCATAAGGAGTCGTCTTAACGGATTTTGATGGTGCCCTATTTAACGTGAATGCGGCCGTCTCTAAAGCATAACCCCAAAAGCGATAGCGGTAAATCGGTAAGAGACATCATAGACCGCACCATATCTAGTAAAGCACGATTCTGACGTTCGGACACACCATTACGCTGTGGTGTTCCAGGTGGCGTTAGTTGCGAAACTATTCCGCAATTTTTCAAATGTAGACCAAACTCGTAACTCAAATATTCTCCTCCACGATCAGATCGTAGAAACTTTATTTTCTTGTTACGATGATTTTCAACTTCACTCTGAAATTCTGTGAACTTTCAAATGTTGCATATTTATGTTTCATTAAGAAGATATACCCATATCTGCTTAAATCATCTGTGAAGGTGAGAAAATAACGATATCCGCCACGAGCTTCAACATTCATCGGACCACATACATCTGTATGTATGATTCCCAACAAATCTGTTGCTCTCTCCATAGAACCGGAGAACGGTGTTTTAGTCATCTTGCCTATGAGGCACGGTTCGCAAGTACCAAGTGATTCCAAAAGTCCATAAGTATGGAGTTTCTTCATGCGCTTTACACCGATATGACCTAAACGACAGTGCCACAAATAAGTTGCACTATCATTATTAACTTTGCATCTTTTGGCTTTGACATTATGAATATGTGTATTACTACTATCGAGATTTAATAAAAATAGACCACTCTTCAAGGGTGCATGACCATAAAAGATATTACTCATATAAATAGAACAACCATTATTCTCTCGATTTAAATGAATAACCGTCTCGCATCAAACAAGATCCAGATATAATGTTCATGCTCAACGGCGGCACCAAATAACAATTATTTAGGTCTAAAACTAATCCCGAAGGTAGATGTAGAGGTAGCGTGCCGACCGCGATCACATCGACTTTGGAACCGTTTCCCACGCGCATCGTCACCTCGTCCTTGGCCAGTGCTCGCTTATTCCGTAATCCCTGTTTTGAGTTGCAAATATTAGCAACAGAACCAGTATCAAATACCCAGGTGCTACTACGAGCTCTAGTAAGGTACACATCAATAACATGTATATCACATATACCTTTGTTCACCTTGCCATCCTTCTTATCCGCCAAATACTTGGGGCAGTTCCGCTTCAGTGACCAGTTTGCTTGCGGTAGAAACACTCGATTTAGAGGCTTAGGTCCAGACTTGGGTTTCTTCTCTTGAGCAGCAACTTTCTTGCTGTTCTTTTGAAGTTCCCTTCTTCTTCCCTTTGCCTTTTTCTTGAAACTAGTGGTCTTGTTGACCATCAACACTTGATGCTCTTTCTTGATTTCTACCTCCGCAGCTTTTAGCATTGCGAAGAGCTCGGGAATTGTTTTGGTCATCCCTTGCATATTATAGTTCATCACGAAGCTCTTGTAGCTTGGTGGCAGTGATTGGAGAGTTCTGTCAATGACACTATCATCCGGAAGATTAACTCCCAGTTGAATCAAGTGATTATTATATCCAGACATTTTGAGTATATGCTCACTGACATAACTATTCTCCTCCATCTTGCAGCTATAGAACTTATTGGGGACTTCATATCTCTCAATCCGGGCATTTGCTTGAAATATTAACTTCAACTCTTGGAACATCTCATATGCTCCATGACGTTCAAAACATCGTTGAAGACCCGGTTCTAAGCCGTAACGCATGGCACACTGAACTATAGAGTAGTCATCAGCTTTGCTCTGCCAGACGTTCACAACTTCTGGCGTTGCTCTCGCAGCAGGCCTGGCACCCGGCCGGTGCTTCGGGGCGTAATTCTTCCGTGCAGCAATGAGGATAATCCTCAAGTTACGGACCCAGTCCGTGTAATTGCTACCATCATCTTTCAACTTTGCTTTCTCAAGGAACGCATTAAAATTCAACGGAACAACAGCACGAGCCATCTATCTACAAACATAGATAATCAAAATACTACCAGGTACTAAGTTCATGATAAATTTAAGTTCAATTAATCATATTACTCAAGAACTCCCACTTAGACAGACATCTCTCTAGTCATCTAAGTGATCACGTGATCCAAATCAACTAAACCATAACCGATCATCACGTGAGATGGAGTAGTTTTCAATGGTGAACATCACTATGTTGATCATATCTACTATATGATTCACGCTCGACCTTTCGGTCTCCGTGTTCCGAGGCCATATCTGCATATGCTAGGCTCGTCAAGTTTAACCTGAGTATTCTGCTTGTGCAAAACTGGCTTGCACCCGTTGTAGATGGACGTAGAGCTTATCACACCCGATCATCACGTGGTGTCTGGGCACGACGAACTTTGGCAACGGTGCATACTCAGGGAGAACACGTCTTGATAATTTTTAGTGAGAGATCATCTTAAAATGCTACCGTCAATCAAAGCTAGATAAGATGCATAAAGGATAAACATCACATGCAATCAATATAAGTGATATGATATGGCCATCATCATCTTGTGCTTGTGATCTCCATCTCAAGCACCGTCGTGATCACCATCGTCACCGGGCGCGACACCTTGATCTCCATCGTAGCATCGTTGTCGTCTCGCCAACTATTGCTTCTACGACTATCGCTACCGCTTAGTGATAAAGTAAAGCAATTACATGGCGTTGCATTTCATACAATAAGCGACAACCATGTGGCTCGCCCGATTGTCGATAACTTCGGTTACAAAACATGATCATCTCATACAATAAAATATAGCATCACGTTTTGACCATATCACATCACAACATGCCCTGCAAAAACAAGTTAGGCGTCCTCTACTTTGTTGTTGCAAGTTTTACGTGGCTGCTACGGGCTGAGCAAGAACCGTTCTTACCTACGCATCAAAACCACAACGATAGTTTGTCAAGTTGGTGCTGTTTTAACCTTCGCAAGGACCGGGCGTAGCCACACTCGGTTCAACTAAAGTGAGAGAGACAGACACCCGCCGGTCACCTTTAAGCAACGAGTGCTCGAAGCGGTGAAACCAGTCTCGCGTAAGCGTATGCGTAATGTCGGTCCGGGCCGCTTCATCTCACAATACCGCCGAACCAAAGTATGACATGCTGGTAAGCAGTATGACTTGTATCGCCCACAACTCACTTGTGTTCTACTCGTGCATATAACATCAACGCATAAAACCAGGCTCGGACGCCACTGTTGGGGAACTTAGTAATTTCAAAAAATTTCCTACGCACACGCAAGATCATGGTGATGGCATAGCAACGAGAGGGGAGAGTATTGTCCACGTACCCTCGTAGACCGTAAGCGGAAGCGTTATGACAACGCGGTTGATGTAGTCGTACGTCTTCACGATCCGACCGATCCAAGTACCGAGCGACGACACCTCCGAGTTCAAAGACACGCTCAGCTCGATGACGATCCCCGGGCTCCGATCCAAAGAAAGCGTCGGGGATGAGTTCCACAAGACGACGGCGTGGTGACGATGATGATGCTCTACCGGCGCAGGGCTTCGCCTAAACTCCGTGACGATATGACCGAGGTGGAATATGGTGGAAGGGGGGCACCGCACACGGCTAAGGAACGATCCGTAGATCAACTTGTGTGTCCTGGGGTGCTCCCTTGCCCCCGTATATAAAGGGGGGAGGGGGAGGTGCGGCTGGCCCCCAAGGGGTGCGCCTGGAGGAGTCCTATTCCCACCGGGAGTAGGACTCCCCCCCTCTTGCCTTGTTGGAGAAGGAAGGGGAAGGGAAAGAGGAAGGCGCCGCCCCCTCTCCTTGTCCTATTCGGACTAGGGGCGGGAGGGCGCGGCCTGCCTTGGCCGCCCTCCTCTTCTCCCATATGGCCCACTAAGGCCCATTAACCCCGGGAGGTTCCGTAACCCCGGTGTTCCGTAAAATCGATTTCACCCGGAACCATTCCGATATCCAAATATAGGCTTCCAATATATCAATCTTTATGTCTCGACCATTTCGAGACTCCTCGTCATGTCCGTGATCACATCCGGGACTCGAACAAACTTCGGTACATCAAAACTTGTAAATTCATAATAAATCTGTCATCGTAACGTTAAGCGTCACGGACCCTACGGGTTCGAGAACTATGTAGACATGACCTAGAACTATTCTTGGTCAATAACCAATAGCGGAACCTGGATGCCCATATTGGTTCCTACATATTCTATGAAGATCTTTATCGGTCAAACCGCATAACGACATACATTGTTCCCTTTGTCATCGGTATGTTACTTGCCCGAGATTCGATCGTCGGTATCCAATACCTAGTTCAATCTCGTTACCGGCAAGTCTCTTTACTCGTTCCATAATACATCATCTCGCAACTAACTTATTAGTTGCAATGCTTGCAAGGCTTATGTGATGTGCATTACCGAGAAGGCCCGTAGATACCTCTTCGACAATCGGAGTGACAAAACCTAATCTCGAAATACGCCAACCCAACATGTACCTTTGGAGACACCTGTAGTACTCCTTTATAATCACCCGATTACGTTGTGACGTTTGGTAGCACCAAAGTGTTCCTCCGGTAAGCAGGAGTTGCATAATCTCATAGTTACGGAACATGTATAAGTCATGAAGAAAGCAATAGCAATATACTAAGCGATCAAGTGCTAGGCTAACGGAATGGGTCATGTCAATCACATCATTCTCCTAATGATGTGATCCCATTAATCAAATAACAACACATTTCTATGGTTAGGAAACATAACCATCTTTGATTAATGAGCTAGTCAAGTAGAGGCATACTAGTGACTTATATGTTTGTCTATGTATTCACACATGTATCATGTTTCCGTTTAATACAATTCTAGCATGAATAATAAACATTTATCATGATATGAGGAAATAAATAATAACTTTATTATTGCCTCTAGGGCATATTTCCTTCACGCCCTAGGGGGGGGCCCACCCTCGTGACCGCCTCCGTTGTTCCTTGGCGTAGGGTCCAAGTCTTCTGGATCACGTTCGGTGAGAAAATCACGTTTCCGAAGGTTTCATTCCGTTTGGACTCTGTTTGATATTCTGTTTCTTCGAAACACTGAAAAAGGCAAAAGCGACAGTGCAGGTTGGGCCTCCGGTTAATAGGTTAGTCCCAAAAGTAATATAAAAGTGGAAAATAAATCCCAATATAGTCCGAAACAGTAGATAAAGTAGCATGGAGCAATCAAATATTATAGATACGTTGGAGACGTATCACCACCTCCTTAATGGACCAAGACGTTGGATCAAGTGTGAAGATGCGCTTTCGCGAACACCCCCGCATTATATGCGTGGGGGCTGAAGCCGACGACGGGAAACTTTCAGGTTATATACACATATACATAAACGACTGCATAGAGGCATAATAATACTTTCAGGAAAAAGTATAAACACAACCTTTATAATTCAAATAACATTGTTGTTACAATTGGGATACATGTCACTAGAACATGACATTCTTCGAGCACTGGGCCTCTATTAAACGAGCGCCTTCTAGGACTTCTTCAAAACAGTGCTTGGCCGATACCCGGCCTACGGCCGAACTCTGGGTTGCAATAGCGGTGGCCTCCATCTCTACCCAGTATGTCTTGACATGGGCAAGAGCAATCCACGCACCCTCTATGCACGCTGACCTCTTCATAGCGTCGATATGCGGCACAACACCAAGGAATCGTTGCACTAAGCCAAAATAACTATTCGGCTTTGGTCCTTCCGGCCAAAGATGATCCACAACAGACCTCATGGCAAGCCCAGACAACCTATGGAGCTCGGCCCACTTGGCCATTTGCTCATTTAACAGCAGCAGACACGCCGGAGCATTGAACTGCGACCAGAACAAGTTTTCCACTTCGTGATCTTTCTGATCTTCGAAAAACTTGGTCGCATCAGCAGCACTTGCTGCCAAATCCAGGTACGCGTTCGCAGAACTCCATAATTGATCCAGAAGGGCATACTTAGGATCTCCAAACTTCGTCTGCAACAAAAATGGCTTCCCAGCCACGATATCTCCGGCTTGACGTAGCTCCTCCTTCGTCGCTCTGATTTTAGAGCGGGCTTCCTTGGCCGCTACCATGGATTTCTCCAGGTCCGCCGTCTTTGTTCGGCTTTCCTTCTCAAGAAGCTCATACCGGTCTGCGGCATCTTTCAGCTCAACAGCCATCTTAGCTATTTTTTCTTTCCTCTGGCAATGCGCAGCCTGTTCGGCTCTTAGCTCTTCGACCGCCTTTAGGACGGCCGCATCACTCCTCCTGGCTTGATCCTTGGCTCGGGCAAGTTCCGCCCGAAGGGTCTCCACGGCGACAGCCCCATCTGCAGTCACAGCATATTACAGATACTAGCATCATGCTCCTCTTAACATGTGTTGATCATTGGAGAATACATACCCTGTGCCTCGTCAAGCCGCTTGTTTACAAGCACGATGTCGGCATCTCCCGCATCAAGTTGCCGCTTCAGTTCGGCAAACTCACCAGTCCGGCTAGCCACCGGACCCACAACCGCCTGCACATGAAAGCGGCACGATTATTACCTGGGACTTTGATCCTCCATTTGCCGTTTTTTCGACAGCAACCAGAGTCTCGGGGGCTACTATCTGCATAGGGCACACCTAGCGTGTGGGGTACCGTCAAAAAATATATTACTTTGCGTACCTCAAAGCCTCTCAGCAGGCTCATAAAAGCTTCATGCAATCCGCTTTCGGCGGATGAAATCCTCTCAACCACCGTACCCATTAGTGTATGATGCGCTCAGGATAGCCGCTTGCTCGGAAGAGTCATCGGTCGTCTCGTCGCAAGACCGGATAGTCCGGGACTCTTTCTGTTGCTCCCCTTAGGAGCCGAATACTCCGGACTTCGGGTGGCCGAAGGGTTACCCTCTGGCCTTGGCGGATCAGGAGAAATCCTCCGTGACGACACCTCAGGGTCGTCCGCTTCACGAGGCGGGGAGGCATGAGGAGGCGTTTCGCTCTCCATCATCTCCGGAAGAAGATCCCTCAAAGACGAACTCTGTCGAGAAGGGCTATGATCCGAACTACAAGACATACATCTCGGTTATTGTTCTCAGAAATGAAGCAGGCTATATTTTCTATAAAGTACTTTTATTTACTTAGAGTTCGGTGGAGGGCTGATCCCCTTGCGGGCACTGTGTGGTAAGGATACCCTCCGGGTAGGACCCCCTGACGAAGATTTATTCCCTCGTTTGGAAACCATTGTTTCCAAGCCTTCAGAGGCGGTCCTCTTCCTTCTTTCGGGAGAGGGGATTTTAGATTCTTCTCCCCGGTTATCCTCCTTTGCGGAGGCACTAATTCCCCCGTTCTGGATGAATAATGAGTGCGGCCCGCTTTCGGCTGCTTTATTTCCCCCTTTATCTTCCCTGATGGCCTTTGGATAAGGCGAGCTCAAGCATTACGGCCAAGATCTTGGATGAGCCTTCGGGAAGGGGGGCCTAACACCTGATCATATTTGCCTTTTTTACCCAGTCCTGGTCAAAGAGCGACTTTTCAGAATGATCTTGTGATAAATAAAAAGACAGCATGTTCGGCCGAAAGGATTACTTACTTGGGTATCTGGACGATTGCAGCTCAGACCCGCATCCTCGGTGGTGTCCGGACACTTTATTTGTGATCCGAAGAACAATCCGTACATCTCTTCGTGCGTCATGCCGAAGAAGTGCTGAATAGTTCGCGGTCCTTCCGGGTTGAACTCCCACATACGGAGAGGTCGACGTTTGCAAGGCAGGGCTCGACGAACTAGCATGACTTGCATTACCTTGACAAGGCTGACATCTCTCTCGAAGAGATCTCGAATGCGACTCTGCAATGTAGGCACATCATCTACTGGCCCCCAGTCCAGCCCCTTGTTGACCCATGACGCCAGTTGTGGCGGGGGGCCCGAGCGGAAGGCAGGGGCGGCTACTCACTTAGTACCACGGGGAGCTGTGATGTAAAACCACTCCCGTTGCCATAAGCTGGACACCTCCGGGAAGGAACCCTTTGGCCATGGAGCATCGGTGCCTTTGCTTATTATGGCACCTCTGCATTATGCGTGTCGCCCATTAATCATCTTCGGCTTCACATTAAAGGTCTTGAGCCACAAACCGAAGTGTGGGGTGACGTGCAGGAAGGCCTCACACATGGCGATGAACGATGGGATGTGAAGGATTGAGTCTGGAGCCAGATCATGGAAATCGAGCCCGTAATAGAACATGAGCCCTCTAACAAAGGGATCTAGACTAAAGCCTAGCCCTCGGAGGAAGTGGGAGACAAAAACGACACTCTCGTTAGGCTCGGGAGTGGGGATGACCTGACCTCGAGCAGGCAGCCTGTGCGAAATTTCGGCGGTCAGATACCTGGCCTCTCTTAGCTTCTTGATGTCCTCCTCTGTGATGGAGGAGGGCATCCACCGACCTTGAAGGTTGGATCCGGACATGATTGAAGGTCCGAAACGCCTAGCCTGAGCCTTGGGTGTTGGAACTCGAGGTAGGGGAAGGATTCGATTGAGCGTGAGAAGAAAGGGACAGGCCTTGGCCCCTTTATAAAGAGGGTGAATATCAAGCGTCCTCCGCGTGGCCATTTGGGACTTGCCTAAAATTGAGGAGTCATGCCAACATGCACGATTGGGTTACCCATACATGTATTGATGAGAATCCCGTGATAGGGGGGACACGATCTCTGCTTCGACAAGACGTGCCAATAAAACCGCCTCGCGGAACGTGCAGTGGCAGGCTGGGATAAACGGTTCGAATAATGACCGAGGCCGTGGTGTGATGCCACGTTATGAAAAGTTGTCAGCAGATTAGATTTGTGGAAATATTATTCTCTCTACGGTGGTATGGGGAATTTGTTTTGCAGAGCCGGACACTATTCTTGTGTTCAAAATCTTCTATGCAGTATTCGGAGGAGGAACCCGCCTTGCAATGCCGAAGACAATCCGCGCGCCGGACTCATCGTCATTGAAGCCTGGTTCGAGGGCTCTTGAGGAGTCCTGGATTAGGGGTCCTCGGACAGCCGGACTATATCCTTTGGCCAGACTGTTGGACTATGAAGATACAAGATTGAAGACTTCGTCCCGTGTCCGGATGGGACCCTCCTTGGCGTGGAAGGCAAGCTTGGCAATACGGATATTTAGATCTCCTCCCTTGTAACCGACTCTGTGTAACCCTAGCCCCCTCCGTAGGACAACAACAATCATACCATAGGCTAGCTTCTAGTGTTTAGCCTCTACGATCTCGTGGTAGATCAACTCTTGTAATACTCATATCATCAAGATCAATCAAGCAGGAAGTAGGGTATTACATCCATCGAGAGGGCCCGAACTCGGGCAAACATCGTGTCCCCGCCTCCTGTTACCATCCGCCTTAGACGACATTCGAGACCCCTACCCGAGATCCGCGGTTTTGACACCGACACGGCAGCGACGCGGCGGCGTGGCGCCTCCTGAGGCCTCGTCGGGATATGAATGTTCCTGACGTGTCGAGCCAGCGGGCGCAGGATCTGGCGCCTCTCCCGCGGCTTTTCACCGACGAGGATCGTCGTGTCCACCGGAGGCGGCAGCGTCGGCTCGCCATCGCCAAGATGGACGTGGAAGCCATGGTGGTGTGGCGCGAACGCTTCCCGCAGGACATCGTCGAGGAGCGCCAGTTCTACAAGCAAAGGAGGTTCCGCCTATCGGGAGGACAATCGTTCGCGGAAGCAGGCCGCTCAATTGAAACTGAAGCTACGAGAAATGTCGGGTTGGGACTTTGAAGACGAGCAGCATGCTGACGCCTACATTCAGACATCGGAGGAGGACATTACCGAGTCGGAGTCAGAAAGCGACGAGTAGTGGTCTTTTCTTTTATCTGTGTACGCTAGAACTATCTATGTATCCATTTTTATTGGAAAAAATGGCCGGCAGCGTCGGCGACGAAGCAGGCAGGCGAGGGTGTGATGTTTTATGTGG
Organism: Aegilops bicornis; assembly: GCA_021605145.1. Lineage (NCBI taxonomy): Eukaryota > Viridiplantae > Streptophyta > Magnoliopsida > Poales > Poaceae > Aegilops > Aegilops bicornis. The sequence continues at coordinate 69,337,530 of CM038670.1, read as the reverse complement.
AGAGGCCAATCCAATGTGCCACCGACCAGCGGCCCCGGTGAGGAAAGTGGGCAAGCACGCGCGCGTCCGTCTTGTGTCTGCACCGACGCAAATCCGGCTCAAAAATGGGTCGGGAATTAGCGGACGCGCGACCGTTTGGGTCGGCGCATTGGGCTTACTTTTTTGTCCACGCCGACCCAAACGGACGGCCGCTGACGAAATGGGTCGCCCCATTGGAGTTGCTCTTAATGCGGTATTAGGTGCTAATTGGTTTAATTAATGGGCATACTGAGTACAGTCCATCTCATCTATAATACCTAAATAGTTCATCCCCACTAACCTATTTTTCTTGACATGCAAGCTATTCACATCAGCGGCCATTCTCGTGCGGCCACGTCAGCACTACGTACAAGAAAAAGAAATACTCTGACGCCACGTCTGATTCCACTCGCGCAAAAAAAATCCACCACTCACCTCCGCTGTAACTGACGGGTCCTTTCACTGTCTTCATGTCCCTCGACCGCAAACTGTTGATCCCAACTCCCAAACTCCACTGGGTGTGCTGCATGAGAACATCTACCATCGCATGTTTTGTTGTGAGCTAGCCCCACATATCGATCGCCAAAGCTTTTTTTCGAAAAGGGGGATTCCCCGGTCTCTGCATCAGAACGATGCATACGGCCACATTTATTAATAAGAGTAAACAAGGTTCAAAAAGGTCTAAAAGTCTGCAAACAAAAGGAGTGGCAAGCTCACACAGAGCCTCAATGCCAAAACAGAAAGCCTAACAAGCCACAACCGGCTGACAAATGAACAGATAGGTAAACTAATCGCCTATCCTATTACATGACCGTCATCCAAACCAGTTGAAGATATCCCGCGCTACCATCTCCTACCGGACAGATCTAGTAACCAAACGCTCCCTGGCCTCCGTCGGAGTGAGTGAGGACCACATACGGATCAGCACAGTAGCCCGGAATAAAACCTGCAAAAAATAAATAGTTGTTGATCTGTTAAAAGCCAAATCATTTCTGCAGTTCCAAATTGCCCATAACAACGCACAAACTCCTACATGAATGTGTCTAGCTGTTTCGGAGTCTATCCCAGCAAGCCACGTCCCGAATAACGTGTTAACCGAAGTCTAGGGAGTAATGTTAAAGGCAATTTGCACTGAGCGCCACAAGCCTCGTGCCAACGGGCAGTCAAAGAAGAGGTGCTTGATGGTCTCCTCCCGATCACAGAAACTACACCTAGTAGAACCTGTCCAGTTACGCTTAACTAGATTGTCCTTTGTTAAAATTACTTGTTTATGTACAAACCACATAAACACTTTAATCTTTAAGGGGACCTTAACTTTCCAAACCTCTTTGGAACTAGGAACCACACTTGAGTTAATGATATCGATATACATCAAAGCTAGCTCACCGATTACTTAATGCTAGCCCACATGCTATCGCGACTCATAGTCTTTCCCACGGCTGTTACGTTCCAATTCTTCAATGGCACCCACTATTTCTCCACCATCATTGCACAAAAAAATGAAGGAATTGCAGCAGTCGAGGACATTGATAGGTGAGCAGTCATCTGCACTATAAAAATCTGCCTCAATTCTGCAATTTCCACAGCTATGCGCTCCTTCCAGAATCGCCATCGTTAGTACTGCCAGCCTCGTATGCTTCCACGGGCTTCAAAGAGCTCTTACGGTAACCACACTATAGCCTTCTGCCTTCTAGCCTTAACGGTGCTGCAACCTTTGCCACATGGTGTTGCCATCAAAAAGTTACGGCGGTGAATCCAATGCTTGAGTCTAACACCAACAGACCATGCTGAAAGGCAAGTAGGCAACCATCAGACCGGCACACTCATATATTATGGTGCATATATATGTGTGTTTAGTATACAAAAGTTTAATTCAGGGGAGTATATAAAATCTTTTGAAGGTGATCAGTTCGCCACTAAATGAAAATTTCTGGCCTATTTCCGTTCAAGCTGCTAATAAGCTTCTCATACGGGTCATCTCGGCCTGTCATTGTTGCTGCTAAATTTTTTTTCAGCTGATGTTTTTTCCTGCAAGAATTTTCACTCTTTTGTTTTTTGCCGCTAATTTTTTTTCAGCTGATGTTTTTTTCCTGCAAGAATTTTCACTTCATACTTGAGAAAAATTAGCTAGCTTCCAGCTAGCTATGTATTTTTTCTCTGAAACATCTCCACGGGTAAGCACTAGAAAAATTAATTTGGTTTTTCTGCAAATATGTAACTAACGATTTGTTTTTTGGTTTCATGCAGTGCAGCCTCATGACTCCTATCCAGATTATACAGTACTATTTTGTCTACTTTAATGGTCATGGTCTTGCTGCATTTATTTTGCGGATCTGAAATTGCATAGTACAAAGGAAGAGGACAGACATCATTGCATGTTTATAAAATGCTGTAAGACCAAATTGTCCTATAACAAACAATCTGCCATGTGTACAGTGTGTGAATATGTCCAGATCTAATTAGTTGTTTTGGTGAATTCTAAGTATAAGCACCCAGAATACCAGCAGAATGTTATTGTGCTTAAATTTTTATATACATTGTTCATTGTTTACACCGAAAAATGAAGTCAACAACAAATCTTTCAATACATTTTAGGGATGATATGTTTGACCATCCAACTATTGATCGTATTATGTCTCCTTTTAATATCTTCTTGATACATTTATATGTATAGCTAAACATCTCCCGCAGCAACAATTCCCGCAGCAAAGCGCGGGGAATTGTCTAGTTCTCATGATGGGCCAACCCTGTTTTTATAGGATTATTACATATACCTTTTTTTTCAATCGGGCATCTCTTTTCATTAATCGCTCAACGGAAAGATAGAACCATCCAGATTGTCTTACAATAAATAGCAACCCACAAAAATAGATAAATCAGGGACTAGGGAAGAGAGAGCAAGTTGAAACATTATCAGGAAACCTGCTATAGATGCTCGACATTTAAACATCTACTACAAATGTGAGCTCTGTCATGACAATGTTGAGGAAACAGCTCTGCATCTTTATTGGGACTGTACTTTTGCTCTTAATTGTTGGGACTCCATTGTGCAAAATAAAAATAGAGGAATTTCTGTTTATGATGAGATAAAGCTGCTCCTGAATTCTTTGCCATTGCCCATTGCCTTGAAATTATCATTATGGGCTGCTGGCACTTTTTGATGCAGAGAAATGGGAAAATATTCAAACCTCAAACGCCTTCAGTACTTTCAGGGAGAAGATTGCTCAGATTTGATTTACTTCTTCTGGGGCATAGAATCAAGGACAATTCCAGGAGCAACTCTGAACTTGGATTGATCAATTTATATACTAGTTTACCCATGAATTTCCTCAAAGCTGGCATTGGATAGCTGGTCATGTAATTTTTTCTCTTTTGTTTTACTTGTCCATATTTGAGCTTTGCTTTGATTAATATATGCGGTAGAACGACTGTTCTACGGGTTTGGCTTCAAAAAAACTTATCAGGATGAGAGGTGGGCAACCCAACATGTATTTGTCATGGGCATACCTGATTGTGTGAAATTCATTCAAATTTAATCAAATCTTTCAAATTCTACAAAATTGTGTCAATCATGACAACCAAGTGCGGCCAATTGCACCGCAACATCTTCGTGGCATGTTTTTTCCTTCGGTAATTGGCATTTTAATTCAAACGTTATATTGAGCTGATACATCTACAATGAGAAAATACCTGATATTCGCAAAAGAAGACGCACCTAGCCAACAAGTCGGGAAAAAATGCATAAAAGACATTGTCGCATGTTGATTTGACTTGTCAGCCTATGAAAATTAGTAAAATTAGGTGATGTCATGACAAGGTCACAACTACGAGGTAATCAATGTGAAACTATAAGCTCCTCATTCGTACTGTACTAACCAAATATTAATAGGCATGCATATATCTTTCATGCATTACCAGAATAACTGCCCCTGTCGACGGTTTTCTCTATGCCGACGGCCCCCATCGGCATAGATGGTGGTATGCCGACGGCCGGGGAAAGGCCGTAGGCGTACAAAAGCTGTCGGCAAACCTCCATCTACGTCGACGGGGGCCGTCAGCCCCTCTACGCCGACGGCATCTTTTCCGCTATGCCTATATCGCCTTGATTCCCTTCCCTCGCCTTCATAAGCATGGTTGATATGAAAACTGGCCAGCAGTTGAAAATGTTTTGTAGATTGCATCAGCTAGAAAAATCCTTTGTAAAGTAATTAACGACTTACTCCACCCGTTCCGGTATTAGTTTCACATACCTTTTGCAGATCCAATGCACAAACATCATTGTTCGCACTTAATTGAGAGTAGAGATCAACATAGCAAAGGTAGTAGCATGCATGAAAAATCTTTAATAAATAATCACAAAGTTATCAGCAAGTCCGATAGTAGTATATGCTTGAAGTTGGTCATAAGTGGGAATTACCCCTTCTCCTTTTGAAGAAAAAGCGGCAAATCACAGCAGCCCGAACAAGTACAGCACGGAATTCAATTTTTTATTTATCAGCGAAAAGTTAATGTGATGATATCATTGACCTCTGGCATTGACAATCTCAACCAGCCTGAGTACATACGTAGCCCATCACATGACATGCATGGGTGGAGCCGTCGGTCTCTTCGATCCTGTTCCTCTCTGACTTGCGGTCCCATCGCCATCAATTTTAATCATCTATAGCTAACAAGCAAGCCGAGTGGTTAATTTTTGGTTTTTGCGGGGAAAGCGACTGGTTAATTAGGTTGCGGTTAGCCTATGAAAATTGCTTTTGGAGGCCAAGCTCCATGAAGGCATCCATTTACAAAATTCAAAATTCATATTTTTGACATTTCAAAATTTTCTGAAAAATATACTCCCTCTCTTTCATAATGTAGGGGGTACAGTGTTTATTGACAAATCAAACTTTGAAACTTTGACCAAGTTATTAGAGATAACTACTTATATATCTGTAATACTAAATATATAAAATATGAAAGTTGATTTTATAATGGATCTAATGATATAAGTTTGGCATTCTAGATTATGTAAATGTTTTTCTTCATAAATTTGGTCAAAGTTTGTGATGCTTCTTGAAAAAAGTTTGTCATGCTTTACTTTTCAAAAAATCTATATGCATTACATTATGAACCAGAGGGAGTACATGGAGGCATAATGTACATGTGAGAAAATTTTCAAGGACGAAACACATTGAAACGAAGGTTGTGAAAAAAAAAACAAATCTCTGGCTTTTCATTATCTTTAAATTCCATGATTTTTCTACATGTTGCATTTCAAGGTAATTAATTCTGCGTTTTTATAGACATAATTCATCCTTAGATACTTGCTTATTATTGTAAAAAAAATTGGAACCAGAAAGTTTGAATTTTGAATATTTTTTTCAAAAAATTCGGGCTCCATGAAGGCCGGTCACGGAAACACCCCACTCGTAGCCTGTCTTTTCAGAATCTTCTGTATGGGAGTCAAATCGATCGCTAGAAGCCGTGGTGAACTCTTGGAACGCCCGGTGCCACTGACTAATTGATTAACCACATAGCTTTATGATGCAAGTGCTCATGTGTGTTATACTCCCTCCGTCCGGAAATATTTGTCATTAAAATGAATAGGGATGTATCTAGATGTATTTTAGTTCTAGATACACCCTTTTTGTCCATTTTAATGACAAGTTTTTCTGGATAGAGGGAGTATGTCTAACGAGAAAAATCACAATCACACATATGTAAACGTGACAAATTAACCGACAATAATAAAATGTCAAAAAAGATTGGTAACTTCCGTCGAGTCACAACTAAAAAAAAAACTACTGTCGAGTCGGAGGTGATGGGTCATACGTCGTGATTTGGTGGAGACGATGATGGATTAACGATCACCGTGAGTCCCGTACACAGTTGCCTGGAAAACGATTGATGTTGCACATCAGGAGAGCTACATCTGAGACGTGACTAGCTTGTTTCTTTTCTACCCCTACCTGAGAGCAGGCGAAAATGTACAGGCAAGCGGAAAGAATTCAGCTAGCATAGCATATTGCAGTGCTAGCAATGTGATGAAACGGAGACCAATCAATGCGCTCATGTGCTCCCAAATATATGTAGGGGAAACACTTCTATTCAGTAGTCTGATGCAAAACTTTTCTCAGACGTGTCCTGCATCGTTGATGCTCTTTTAATCCAACGACTTGTATTTCTAATCGGAAGCGCGAGTAAATCTCGCTGGTCACGTGCGAGTTAATCTCGCCGCCCAACCCACCCACCCACCCCGTCTCGCATCCCTCAGGCGTGCACAGCTCCCGATCTCGCCGAGCTCCACCGCGGCGGCTACCTCCGCCACCGCCCTGCTCCGCAATAGCTACTCCACGTTGCCGGTGCGGCCTCCGGTCCCCATCCCCGTCTGCTCGGCTGAACGCTGCTGTCACCGCCGACCACGTCAGCCCATCCCCGGCCCCCGCAAGACCCTACCTCGTCATCCCTCCCATCATATGCTGGTGCGCTATTTCGGCTCGGCAAAGAAGCTTCAAGCCGCATCCCAGGCTTTGTCCCCTAGGCATGCACTCACCTGAACGGGGGCTTGATTCATCTTATTTCTGATTCTATTTTAATCACTTGATTTGATTTGCGTTCTTTGTATGCAGTGCTTGCTTCGATGAATTTTGTTGAGTGTGCATCTATGTATATCAGATAAGTAATGGATTACTACGTCCTCTATCAACTTTTGTTAATTCCTATGCAGATCACAACAATATGATTCCCAGTCTAGACCGTAATATGCTTCCATTCAAATTTAAATCTGCTACCAAACTACTATGTTCGTGCTTCTTAGTTCTATAGCATCTAAATTGCTATGCACATGCTTCCAGAACCTATATTTTTTCCTTCCAAATGCCAAAAACTATATCAACTATATGTTGGCGAGTCAAAACATCAATCCTCTTGGTGGCCAAGCATTTTTATTTATTAGCAGAAATATATAGTGAACTGCTGTACTTATATTGCTTCTTCATAGTGCTACTTTGTTCCATCAGATGTGTTTCTAATATAGAGATATTCTCTGGCAGACATGTCATTTTGCGAAATCAAATTCATATGCTTTCCATTGCATCTTAAATATGTTGAAATAGCATAAAATTATTGCTTCCACTAACCTAAGCTACCTTTGAAAGATGTCTTATAACAACACATCCATGTTTCTTTATTTTGTATATGTGTTTCTATGGTACAGATTTCCTACAAAAAATTGTGACATGATCCCTTTATTTCTCATCTATGTCGTCAATACATGTCACCTGCGTGAATCCTTTATAAAAACAATGCAAAAATATGTTCACATATGCTCATAGACAATATTGTACAATATGTTTGATTCTTTTAACAATGCATTTTAGTATGTGTTGTGCTCGCCTTCTTATTTTTGTACTAACATGAATGCTTAGGTCTTTGTTCATATATCCACATCATGTAATTATGCCTCATTGTTTCTCACATACGTATCTATTGTAGTTATCTTTTGCTTCAACCATTGTTAGCGGATGCTTCTTTTCATTTTGCTTCAACCGTTGCATCTATGAGCTTCAACCATTGAGAGTGCTGCTTCTTTCGGTCGACTTTAGTTTTGACAAATGTAGTGTGTGCTTCATCGTTTCTCACAAATGTTTATGTTTTACAGATAGTTGGTCCACCAGATTCAGGCCAAGCTTCTTTGTTTGCCGCATATACCTATGACACTCCCAACGCCCTTCAGTCCACCATGAGCCCAGGACCTCTCTTTGGATTCCTTATTGGTGGCGAAGATCTAACTCGACGCAAGTGTGGAGCTCTTCCCTGATCAACCCTCCAGCATGCGTGCATTGTCTTCTATGTGGAAATGATAATGTTGTTGTAATAGTATTCTTCGATTTGTTTATATTGCAAGAGGGTCTAAATTGTAGGTCATCAAATCAAATTGTTTCGGTTCGCTTTGCTTCTTATTGTGCTTTAACATGACCATTTTGCACAGCAAATTCTTATGACATGGAATCAAAGAGATTTGTTTCCGTTGCACCAATTGTAACTATAAGCCACACAACAAAATTCCTGTGCTCAAAGGACGTTTCCATCATGCAAATGCGATAGCTATATGCTTCTAATACGTGAGAATATTGGTGCTTCCATCTGCCATGAAGAATGCTTCTGTTGCAAGAAAACATGTTTCCATTGTGAAAAATAGATCTTACATAATAAATCATAATTAATTTTACAGATTATTCATTGGAAAAATCACAATTTACCTGAAATATTTTCAAAATTGCCAGATTTAGTTTTAGAGAGGAGGTCGGGCGTGATTCTACGAAGCTATTAACAGGAAGCAAATCAAAGCCACGTAGGGGATAAGCGATTGAGAAGCAGCAAAATTAACGGGGGTAGTTACCAAAAAATCAGGCATTTAATGAAGGAATCTAACCTGTCAAACGCGTGGCTTCCTTCACAGATCGGACGTTCAGCATGCTTCTAATCGTAGGGCCTTCGAGTAGTCTGATACGCTGCATTCTCCAGTAGTCTGATGCCTAGCAGCTCCCTATATGTAGGCCTGATTAGCTCAAACCACGGATGCGAAATGAGAAAAGAAACGGGTCGTGCTGCACGCCTCCAGTTTCTTATTGCAGTCAACCCGCTGCAGCTATCGCTCTGCTGTTTCAGCTTCCTCTCCATCGCTAGATGCAACTAAGATCTACTGGGTATATTCTCATGTTGTATCTTGCTGAAATGGTGTGCAACCTGGCAGACTGCGACGCCACGTCAGCGGTTAGAGACTCTCTAAGTCTCAATCAGTGAAACACGCTCGCGCGTCTTGCAACATGCAGTGCAAGACTAACTAAGACCATTAAAACCAGACACAGCTCTGTAATCGATGATTACTCTCATATTTTGATCATGACTTGGAGGAGAAAAAGGTGATTCTTGACCTGATGATCCAACATACGTACTGTACAAAGAAAATTGAATCACACGGGTGGTGTGAACGGCCACAGCCTGGCATCGTTTGACCAGCCTCAGATATAATATTTGCACTTGCAGATGGCACTGCTGGTAGCTATAGCGGGCAGCAGTGACGTTGGTCTGACCACACGCTCCCGCTGTCGCCATGAACGCACACATGAGATGAGGGTCAAACGACAATGAATGGATTACAGATTAACACGGATTGATATGGGCGCTACGTGTGCGCGCGCGGCCCATGAGGACCAAGACGGTGCCAAATGCCATGCCCATGCACCCAAGCCGGCGTCCGCGTGGCGCGGCCACACGTACGTCCGTCCGTCCGCTCCCACCCACCGATCCGCCGCTCCGGCTCCTATATAACGACGTACGTGCTGCCGATCTCGTCCCACTCCCGTCCATCCATCCATACCTGCAACTGAAAGTCCCACACATCATCACCCGCACCGCCCTTGTTAGCCAGCCATGACCGCCCTCGACTTCATGCCCGCCGAGAAGGTCCCCATAGCCGGCACCGTCGCTCTCGGCGCCATCAACAACAATGCCACCCCCGCCGGTGCCGCCGTCCAGGTGCAGCAGCAGCAGCAGCAGCACGGGAGGCTAGAGAGGAAGGTGAGTTGGAGAGAATAACTCTTGATTGAATGACTAGGATCGGTTACAGTGTTACAACATATATAGGACAGAGCCCTTGAGAGGCGGCACTCAGGCCAGGGCGACTGTTATAGATCCTACATTCTAGGCTATACACAAGTGTACACCAATATACATAAAACTGTCTAACACCCCCCCCCCCCCCCTCAGCCGGAACGCCATTGGGATGAACGTTTAGGCTGGATCTGAATTCATGGTACACCTGTGATGGCAGTCCTTTGGTGAAGAGATCAGCAAATTGAGAGCTGGATGGAACATGCATCACGCGAGCTTCACCAAGAGCAACACGATCACGGACGAAGTGCAAATCGATCTCAATGTGCTTCGTTCGTTGATGCTGTACAGGGTTGCTAGCAAGATAAGTAGCGCTGATGTTGTCACAATAAACCACAGTTGCACGCCGCGGCGGACACTTTAGCTCATGAAGGAGCTGTCGCAGCCAACACGACTCGGCGACACAGTTGGCAACCCCGCGGTATTCAGCCTCGGCACTGGAGCGACTCACGGTTGGTTGTCGTTTGGAAGACCACGACACCAAATTGGAGCCAAGGAAAACACAGAACCCAGATGTTGATTTCCGGGTATCCGGGCAACCAGCCCAATCTGCATCGGTGTAAGCAACAAGATCGCGAGAAGTGGACCGGTAGAACTGAAGACCGGTAGTGCGTGGTACCCCACAAGTAACGAAGAATGCGCTTGATCAATTGCATGTGGCTGTCCTGGGGCTCATGCATGAACAAGCAGACTTGCTGAACGGCATAGGAGATGTCGGGCCTAGTGAGGGTAAGATATTGGAGCGCACCGGCAAGGCTCCTATAGTGTGTGGGGTTAGAGATAGGATGACCATCTGTGGAGGAGAGTTTGGAGCTGGTGTCAATGGGTGTGGACACGGGTTTACAGTTTAACATTTTGGCACGGTCGAGGATCTCTAGAGTGTATTGCTGTTGACATAGGAAGAGGCCGGCGGTGTTGGGTGTGACATTGATGCCCAAGAAATGGTGGAGATCACCTAAGTCGCTCATGGAGAATTCGGACTTAAGGGAAGCGATTGTGGTGTTGAGTGTGTGGGTGGAGTTGGCGGTGAGGATTATATCGTCAACATACACAAGAAGATATGCAACGGACGTACCACGGTGGAGAATGTATAGAGAAGAATCACTCCTTGAGGCAGAGAACCCGAGGGATAGCAGGAACTGCTTGAACCGAAGAAACCACGGGCGAGGCACATGTTTAAAGCCCGTAAAGAGACTTGTGCAGCAAGCAAACATGATTCGGACGAGTAGGGTCGACGAACCCGGCAGGCTAAGCACAGTACACAGTTTCATTGAGCTCACCGTGAAGGAATGCATTCTTGATGTCAAGTTGATGGATAGGCCATGACTCTGACGTGGCAAGACTGAGAACAACACGGATGGTGGATGGCTTGACCACTGGACTGAACGTCTCGTCATAATCGACACCTTCCTATTGGGTGAAGCCACGGACCACATAGTGTGCCTTGTATCGAGCGAGAGAGCTATCCGCATTGAACTTATGCCGAAAAATCCATTTGCCCGTCACCACATTCACACCTGCAGGCTTGGGCACCAAAGACCAAGTGGAGTTATTCATTAAAGCAAAATATTCATCACGCATCACTTGTTGCCAATTGGGGTCCTTGAGTGCGGATTTATATGTGGCTGGTATAGGGGAGAGAGGAGGGGTAGTGGTGGCTAAGAATAAACGGCGTGGCATACAGTAACCACGTTTAGTGATACGTCTCCAATGTATCTATAATTTTTTATTGCTCCATGCTATATTATCTACTGTTTTGGACCATATTGGGCTTTATTTTCCACTTTTATATTACCTTCGGGACTAACCTATTAACCGGAGGCCCATCCCAGATTTGCTGTTTTTTTCTTCCTATTTCAGTGTTTCGAAGAAACGGAATATACGGAATGAAACCTTCGAGAACGTGATTTTCTCATTAGATATGATCCAGGAGACTTGGACCCTCGGTCAAGAAAGGAGGGACGTGGCCACGAGGGTGGAGGGCACGCCCCCTGCCTCGTGGGTCCCCCGAAGCTCCACCGACGTACTCCTTCCTCCTATATATACCTATGTACCCCCAACAGATCAGATAGGGAGCCAAAAACCTAATTCCACCGCCGCAACTTCCTGTATCCACGAGATCCCATCTTGGGGCCTGTTCCGGAGCTCCGCCGGAAGGGGAATCCACCACGGAGGGCTTCTACATCATCATCATAGCCTCTCCGATGAAGTGTGAGTAGTTTACTTCAGACCTTCGGGTCCATAGTTAGTAGCTAGATGGCTTCTTCTCTCTTTTTGGATCTCAATACAATGTTCTCCCCCTCTCTCGTGGAGATCTATTCGATGTAATCTTCTTTTGCGGTGTTTTGTTGAGACCGATGAATTGTGGGTTTATGATCAAGATTATCTATGAACAATATTTGAATCTTCTCTGAATTCTTTTATGTATGATTGGTTATCTTTGCAAGTCTCTTCGAATTATCCGTTTGGTTTGGCCAACTAGATTGGTAGTTCTTGCAATGGGAGAAGTGCTTAGCTTTGGGTTCAATCTTGCGGTGTCCTTTCCCAGTGACAGTAGGGGCAGCAAGGCACGTATTGTATTGTTGCCATCGAGGATAACAAGATGGGGTTTTTATCATATTGCATGAATTTATCCCTCTACATCATGTCATCTTGCTTAAGGCGTTATTCTGTTTTCATTAACTTAATACTCTAGATGCATGCTGGATAGCGGTCGATGAGTGGAGTAATAGTAGTAGATGCAGGCAGGAGTCGGTCTACTTGTCTCGGACGTGATGCCTATATACATGATCATACCTAGATACTCTCATAACTATGCTCAATTCTGTCAATTGCTCAAGAGTAATTCGTTCACCCACCATAAAATACTTATGCTCTTGAGAGAAGCCACTAGTGAAATATATGGCCCCCGGGTCTATTCTCATCATATTAATCTTCCTACGCTTTATTATTGCTTTGCTTTTTTACATTGCCTTTTATTTTACTTTGCATCTTTATACCAAAAATACCAAAATTATTATTTATCATCTCTATCAGATCTCACTCTCGTAAGTGACCGTGAAGGGATTGACAACCCCTTATCGCGTTGGTTGCGAGGAGTTATTTGCTTTCTGCAGGTACGAGGGACTCGCGCGTAGCCTCCTACTGGATTGATACCTTGGTTCTCAAAAACTGAGGGAAATACTTACGCTACTCTGCTGCATCATCCTCTCCTCTTTGGGGAAAACCAACGCAAGCTCAAGACGTAGCAAGAAGGATTTCTGGCGCCGTTGCCGGGGAGTCTACGCAAAAGTCAACATACCAAGTACCCATCACAATCACTTATCTCCCGCATTACATTATTTGCCATTTGCCTCTCGTTTTCCTCTCCCCCACTTCACCCTTGCCGTTTTATTCACCCTCTCTTTTCCGTTTGCCTTTTTCTCATTCGCTTGTTTGCTTGTGTGTTAGTTCGCTTGTTTGTCGTTATGTCTGAAATTGGGGAAATTATTGCCGATATGGACAATAATAATATAGAAAATTCTGATGCTCCTCTTGAAGAACCCCTACCTTGCATACAAAAAGATTTGAATTGGTAGTGGTAATATTAATGGAAAAGGAGTTATTCAAGATTTCTTTACTTGTGCCGGTGCTTTGCCTTCTATGGGCGGTTCTATTCTCCATAGAACTAGTAGTCTTGCGGACGCTATTGCCATGCTTATCATTGAACTTTGAAGGCAATTTATGCACATGCATCCTTGCATACAAAGAATTTTCCTGGAATTCTCTAATATTGAGCATTCTTCTGTTAAGCGTGCCGCTACTATCTTTTTGGCTAATGAGTTCAGATTTATAATAAAAGAGGCCAAAGAAATCTTTGCGCATTATAGGGTTGACGCTGGCCGTCCTCCCATAGAAGCTATCCTCTTTGATCAAGAAGAAATAATGCGTTTTCAATCTCTAGATTATGTTGCTTTCAATGAAAACCTTAGGAAAAAGGTTCTTACCAATGTTCTAGTTGATAGAATTTCTGAACTTAATGATGATTTGGCTATTCTAAATAATGAGCTAGGATATTCTCTCAAGTATAGGCACACCAAATTCTGCCAAAAGAATGCTTATAATGATGAATTGGTTGTGCATTACGAAGGGCCGAAAGAGGAACCTATACCTCCTAAAATAGAACTTGGGGACTTCTGTCCCATTAAATTTAGCCCTTTTGATTACTTTTGCTTGCCCCAAGGAAAACTTGCTGCCGAACATAGAGAGTATGAGATGAGTTTTACCGATCTATCCTATTACTATGGCAATACCTAGATCTATCCTTACTTTTATGCCTAGCTAGGGGCGTTAAACGATAGCGCTTGTTGGGAGGCAACCCAATTTTATTTTTAGTTTTTGTTTTTGTTTCTGTTTAGGAATAAATAATCCATCTACCTTCTGTTTAGATGTGGTTTTATGTTTTAATTAGTGTTTGTGCCAAGTTCAACCTATAGGACCTTCTTGGATGATAGTTATTTGATCTTGCTGTAATTTCCAGAAACTTTCTGTTCACGAAAACAATTGTTAAAAATCACCAGAACGTGATAAAATAGTTATTCCAATTGCTGCTGATCAATAAACAAATTGCCTAGGTCGTCTTACTTTGGCTGAATTTTTGGAGTTCCAGAAGTTTGCGTTAGTTACAGATTACTACAGACTGTTCTGTTTTTGACAGATTCTGTTTTTCGTGTGTTGTTTGCTTATTTTGATGAATCTATGGCTAGTAAAATAGTTTATAATCCATAGAGAAGTTGTAATACAGTAGGTTTAACACCAATATAAATAAAGAATGAGTTCATTACAGTACCTTGAAGTAGTCTATTGTTTTGTTTCGCTAACGGAGCTCACGAGATTTCTGTTGAGTTTTGTGTTGTGAAGTTCTCAAGTTATGGGTGAAATCTTTTGATGGATTATGGAACAAGGAGTGGCAAGAGCCTAAGCTTGGGGATGCCCATGGCACCCCCAATATAATCTAAGGACACCAAAAAGTCAAAGCTTGGGGATGCCCCCGGAAGGCATCCTCTTTAAATCCACTTCCATCGGTAACTTTACTTGGAGCTATATTTTTATTCACCACATGATATGTGTTTTGCTTGGAGCGTCTTGTATTATTTGCGTCTTTGCTTGTTAGTTTACCACAATCATCCTTGCTGTACACACCTTTTAAGAGAGGCATACATGAATTGGAATTTGATAGAATACTCTATGTGCTTCACTTATATCTTTTGAGCTATATAGTTTTGCTCTAGTGCTTCACTTATATCTTTTAGAGCACGGTGGTGGATTTGTTTTATAGGAACCTTTGATCTCTCATGCTTCACTTAGATTATTTTGAGAGTCTTAAATAGCATGGTAATTTGCTTAATAATAATAATATGCTCGGTATTCAAGATTTCTAAACCTTTCTTTTGAGTGCGTTGAATACTAAGAAAAGTTTGATGCTTGATGATTGTTTTGGGATATGGAGGTAATAATATCAGAGTCATGCTAGTTGAGTAGTTGTGAAATTAAGAAATACTTGTGTTGAAGTTTGCAAGTCCCGTAGCATGCACGTATGGTAAACGTTATGTAACTAATTTGAAACATGCGGTGTTCTTTGAGTGTCCTCCTTATGAGTGGCGGTCGGGGACGGCGATGGTCTTTCCTACCAATCTATCCCCTAGGAGCATGCGCGTAGTGCTTTGGTTTTTGATGGCTTGTAGATTTTTGCAATAAGTATATGAGTTCTTTATGACTAATGTTGAGTCCATGGATTATACGCACTCTCACCCTTCCATCATTGCTAGCCTTGAAAGATCATGGATGTCGCCTAGAGGGGGGGTGAATAGGCGCTTTAAAATAACTACGGTTGAGGCTTGAACAAATGCCGAATAAACCTAGCGGTTAATTTGTCAAGCACAAAACCTACAACAACTAGAATCACCTATGTGCACCAACAACTTATGCTAAGCAAGAAAAACTACTTAGGTGATAGTAAGATATATGACAAGAAACAATATGGCTATCACAAAGTAAAGTGCATAAGTAAAGGGCTCAGGTCACTAGTAGAAAAGGGGCCTATTGACCCGGTTGGTGAGGGCCTTTAGTCCCGGTTCATGAACCGGGACTAAAGGGTCGGTACTAATACCCTGGCCCTTTAGTCCCGGTTCAATCCAGAACCGGGACTGATGGGCCTCCACGTGGCCTGTCCGCTGAGCCCAGGCAGGAGGGCCTTTGGTCCCGGTTGGTGGCACCAACCGGGACCAATAGGCATCCACGCATCAGCATTTCTATGGCTGTGGTTTTTGTTTTTTTTTAAAGGAGGGGAGGTTTGGGGGGTTAATTTAGGTGTTTCATATATTGTGCTATAGCTAGCTAATTAATTTAGGTGTTTCATATATTGTGCTATCGACGCTTCATTACTATACATGCATTATAGAGAGGACTAGCTAGACACGCTAGCTAGCTAGTAATTAAGCAAACAGAAGATCGTCATGAACATATATGCATACGAGAGAGAAGTGATATCGACCACCTCTCCTTCTCCGAGAGATTGGTCGAACAACAAGTTCTCGTATATCTATCCGACACTACCAGCTACATATATACAATAATTATCTTTTACAATACGGACGCGTGGTCCACATAGTATTCTCCGTCTTCAGCGATCACGTGGTCAAGAAAGAATGCCTTAATTCCTCTTGAATTGCTCGCAGCGATCTGGTGCTAGTAGTTCATCCCGCATCCGAAACATCTAATTTTAAGAAAGGGGTCAATACATATATATATATATGAATGAATGAAACTCAACACAAATGATGGTAATAAAATAAAATTGTGAATATTTTATTTACGCACTTCATATTGTTTGTCGGAGTAGCCCTCTCACAGGTCGTGTGGCGGATGGACTATAGCGTAGTATCCACAGAAATCATTCCCTTGTTCCTGCCACAACCACTTTACAAGAAACAGAGGTCAATCAAAATGATAATTAGCAAGCATTCTAAATGGTATTGATGAAACTAGTGCTTGAATCACTAGGATATGCGCGTGGAATATGCTACTATATAGTACTTACTTTCGGGTGTCTAAATTGCAGCTTCTTTGGTAGTCCCGAAGCTTTTTTTGGTGAATTTTCCCCAAGCCCTGCCATACAAAGAAAACAATTACTTGATATCAGAAATGAACAAAGTTGCTGATATGGTGGATAATGATCGATTTAACTTACTTCTCGAGCATTTCAGCCATGTCCGCATACTCCTTGGGATCTTTTCGTCTCGAGTCTAAGACAGTTACTACTCCCTGCCCAAGCTTAATCTCTAGGAGAATATAGTGGTAGCTGCGCACGCATGCATAACTCATCAATATTACATTACTATAACCTGGACTAATAAGGAAACCGAATATGCCACAAGACAGTAACACTCACTTGTAGTTGTAAGGAAAGAGTATTATATTTTTGTGTTCATTTATTTCCAACGATCGTAGCAAGTTGGCCTCGGTTTCGTCGACACGATATTTAACCTCATTTGCATCTATGAGATATGTGTTAATGAACCCAATATCACCCACTTGTCTTTTCTTCATTTCGGCGATCTTCAATCTGCATAATATAGTGAGGATATTTATAAATACATGCAATGAAAGAGCTGAGTTATATAGAGATACTTAATGATGTAAGTAGTACTACTTACAGGGCATTAGCGGTGACCGTTGCTTTATCGAGGGCCAATTGATTGAAAAACTGATAGACTCCTCAAATGGAATAGGCAGCAGTTCAATTCCAAGGAGGTCATGCTCCTTTTAACTCTCACATACAAAGTACTCCTCCCCTCAGACTCTCTGCAGGTTTTCATGTACCAATCATGCAATCTTCGCATCATCGTTGATAGAGAGCTTTCATCTTTGACGAGAGGCTTCCCGTACTCGTATCTTTGTATTTGCACCTCCAAGAAATCATAATGTACATCGTCGGGCAGGTAATCTGCAGGATTGCCATAACCGGGCACCATCCTCGGATCGACGATGTCGCTAGCGAGCACCTTGAGCGGGGGCACGATTGCTTGGCTTGTTCGCCGAGCTGGGCAATTTGTTTCCCAGCTCGTCGTTCTTTCATCCTTTGATCACCGACGGTACTTCCGACCTCTCCGCTTTGGCATATGCCTTTCCAATAATGCGCTCATAGTTGCCTTTCGGCGGAGACTTGGGTGGTTTTGTCGGGGCAGCCAGAGTGCGCCGCTTTGACCGGATCTACCTTCTCCTCCGAGGTGGATGTCTCTTTGCTTTCAACCCTTGAAACCAGTCATCCACTTCGGGTCTGGCGATCTTCGCGTTTTCCTCCTCGCTCCTCTCAGACGGTAACTTCTCCGAGTCTTGAGAGAAGGACCGAATCTGTATCTCCTCCCGCCTTTGGCTGTCTTGCTAGACGCCCAGAAGCGAGCGGAGCGGATGTCTTCTTTCCTTGCTTATGAGGCGGAGGAGAAGGACTAAGACGCCGGAGCAGCCGGAGCGGCGGCGGGTCTCTTCCGCCCTTGGCGGACGAGGCGGAGAAGGAGGAGGCTGGCTGCTCGGGCGCCCGGTGCAGGCGGAGAAGGAGGCGGAGTGCCGCCACGCGCGGAGAAGGAGCCGGCCGAGTGCCTGATCGTCACTCGCCGGAGGAGGCGGTGGAGGAGGCGGAGTGCCTGACTCACTGGAGGAGGAGGAGGAGGCGGAGGCGTCCAGTTTGGAAGGTTGATGAGATCCTTCCGCCATAGGCATGGAGTCTTGAGCGAACCTAGCCGATACTCCCCTTCACCGGTAGGGTGGTCAAGCGGAGGTCCTCAAATCCCTCCGTTATTTCATCGACCATCACCTTAGCATATCCTTACGGAATCAGCCCGGCGGTGAAAAGTTGAGTCGGGTTTAGTAGGATAAGCAGAGCCAACAGCCGCCTTGACCTTCAAATTGCTCCATTGCGACATAAGGTGGCAATTTTCAGCATCCGTGATAGCATCCACGGGATAGCTGGCGAGCCGTCAAGGCATGCTGCTCGGCTGAAGCAGCTTCGGTGGAAGCCACGCTGCTTCTCGGCCGAGATGGCGGGGTAACCGGGGAAGCTTCGCAGGTCGTTTGTTGTGATCTGCGCTTCTCGTTCCTCTAGCCCCATTACCCTTTCGTGCGGCGCCTGCATTAGGCTCTGCTTCCGGTTTCTTCCTCCTCTCATAGGTTTTGTAACCCCTGCGTCCGAAATCCAGCCTTCCACGAAGCGGAGCTGGCGTGCCTCGTGTCCGTCCAGGGTGCTCAGGATTCCCGAGGGCCATTGTAAGCTCGTCCTTCTCCTATGGAACGAACTTCCCTTCTGCTGTTGCTTCGATATAATGTTGAAGCCTCTTGACTGGTATGTCCAATTGTTCGTCCGTCCAAATGCACTTCCTGTTATAGGGTCCAAGGATCCGCCGGCCCGAAGAACCAAGTCCGACAACGGTGCAGCGGTTCATTGTCTACGGTTCGTTCCTTTATGAAGCAGATCAATCTCAGCCTTGGCCCACTTAGGTCGGGCTACGAGGTAGCCACCGACCCGTGCGATGGTGAAGCTTCTTCTTCGCAGCATTTCTCTTGTTTGTCGCCGACATCTTTTTACTCTTTTCCGATGTCTTGTAGGCCACAAATGCGGGCGATCATCTCGATCTTCTCATATTTGCCCTTGAATTCTGGTGTCTCATTTTTTCGACATACGTATTGAGTTCTTTCTTCCAATTCCTGAATAGTTCTGCCATCTTCTTAAGAGTAAAAGACTTGATTAATGGCTCTAATCTGGCTTCTCCGGATCATCCTCTAGCGATAGGGTAAAATTTGACTTCAGCTCGGTCAAAGATCATTTTTACGCATATCATTGACATAAGACACCCCAGGCTCTTCGTTCTTAGGCTTATACCATTGGTGGATGCTGATCGGGATCTTGTCCCTAACCAGAACCCCTCACTGAGCAACAAATGCCTTCTTTGTCCGGTAGGGTTCAATCGGTTGGCCGTCATGCGATTTGTATGATCTCAAACTTTTCATCCGAGCTCAACTTTTCTTGGGCCTCGTCTCTTTACGAAGTTGTGCTCGATCCAGAGGGCTAGAAAAAGAACAAAGACGAGAGTTAATTAATATGTGTACATACCAAAACAAAGATTTAGAGCTAGTCAAGACAGGCTTAACTAATATATATACCTGGCCGGACTCGGTTTGGTGATCACCGGAGCCGTCCTCACGGTCTACTTCTTCACCCTCTCCTTCTTGCACCGACATTGGGTCATCGGAGCCATGTAAATCATAGCCAGCTGCTTCTTCACCCTCTTCTTCCAGACCATCGTTGTCGTTGAGAAACATCAACGAGGAGACGGCATCACTTCCTTGTATGATTATGTCCCTCAACAACGAATCTTGTGCTTAGTCTCGGGTGGTGTCCATAGTTTCTACAAATTTTTTACAACATGGCAATTATTATTCAAACATGACAGATATGGATATATTAGTGGCAAACGTAGAACTAGCTAGCTAATCACAATAAGGAATCATATTAGTGGCCTCGACGCTGCTTCTCTAGGGTTTGGGGTGGCCTCGACAATGCTTCAAGGGTTAGGGGGTGGCCTCGAGAACGCTTCAAGCTAGGAGGGGGTAATATCGCCCCCCACGTGTTGAAGCTATCGGGAGGGTCGGCATTGAACACTACATCTATGTCCCACAAGTGACATGGGCATCGACGCCCATGTAGGGTAGAGGGTCATGGATCGCCCGGCGGTCGAGGGTCAAGGGTGGAGGATCGCCGAGGGTCGGGAGGTTGCCTAGTGTCAAAGGATTCAACAAAACCATGTCTTCATCATTAGGCGAAAATGTGGTGCATGATGGTGAAGCTCTCCAAAGTTATTTTGGAGCGGAGTCCCGAGATAGGATAATTCACTTTACGGTACAAAGTTCAGCAAGAACCTTCCGAATATCGTTATTTGAAAGCCCTTTGCTGAGATTCTTACAAAAGGCAAATTATCCTATCCGGGACTCCATTCGAGAACAACTTTGGAGGACTTCGTACCATCATGCCATGGTTACTAGGCTAATGATGAAGCCATGTATTTCTTCAATACTTTGACACTATAGGAACCCTCGACCCTAAAACCTTCGACCCTTGACCCCTTAACGACCCTCGACCCTCTACCCTAGTTCCCGACCCTCGACCCCTCGGCGATCCTCGACACCCTCGATACATATACAACGACGCAATAAAAAGAAGAGAAAAAAAAGAGGAGAAGAAGAAAGGAATAGAAGAGAAGAAGAAAAAATAGAATTTTTTCTATTTTTTCTTCTTCTCTTCTATTCCTTTCTTCTTCTCCTCTTCTTTTTCTTCTTTTCCTCTTCTAGAAGAGAAGAAGAAGAAGAAAGGAATAGAAGAGAAAAAAAAGAAGAGAAGAAGAAAGGAATATAAAAAGGCCAATTTTTAGCAGCCCAAAGGGCGGGAAGCGGCGGCCTTTGGTCCCGGTTGGTGGCACCAACCGGGACTAAAGGGGGGCATTGGTCCCGGTTGGTGCCACGAACCGGGACCAATGCCCCCTTTAGTCCAGTTGGTGCCTCCAACCGGGACCATAGGCCTTGCTGCCCGCCAAATGTTTAGTCCCACCTCGCTAGTTGAGAGGGAGCCGCACCGATTTATAAGGTGCGGTGCACCTTCCTCTCGAGCTCCTCTCTAAAGCAGGTTTCGGGCCTAAGCGTGCAATATGTGCACAATGGGCCTCTTTGGGCCTCCTGCGGGCCTGAATCCTGGCCCATGGTAGGGTTTCTAGTCGTATTCAGGCCGTGGGGGCCCAGTAGGTGGCACTTTTTTTGTTTTTTTGTTTTATTTGTTGCTTTATTTAGTTTATTTTGGTTTTGGTTTATTTTTCTTTTGGTCTTTTGCTTTATTTTTTAATTCTTTTTTGCTTTTAGTTTTAGAAAAATTATAAACTTTCTGTTTGTGCCATTAGTTTTCAAATTTGAAAACTCTTTTTTTTTATTTCTTTGTTGCTTTATTTATTTTATTTTGTTTCTACTTACAACAAAATACTTATAGTTGCTAGTTTTTTTTTTTTTCTGTTTTTTGTTCTGTTTTCTGCATTATTTAGTTTTTGTAGTTTTTTGCTTTATTTTTAATTCTTTTTGCTTTTAGTTTTAGAAAAATTATAAACTTTCTGTTAGTGCCATTAGTTTTCAAATTTGAAAACTCTTTTTTTGTTTTCTTTGTTGCTTTATTTATTTTATTTTGTTTCTACTTACAACAAAATACTTATTGTTGCTATTTTTATTTTTTTCAGTTATTGTTATTTTTTGTGCATTATTTAGTTTTTGTTGTTTTTTGCTTTATTTTTTAATTCTTTTTGCTTTTAGTTTTAGAAAAATTATAAACTTTCTGTTAGTGCCATTAGTTTTCAAATTTGAAAACACTTTTTTGTTTTCTTTGTTGCTTTATTTATTTTATTTTGTTTCGCTTACAACAAAACGGTGTGTAGAGGGACGGGCTTACAAACCGGTGTGAACGCCCTTCGGTTGGCGAGGTTTTCAAATTCATAGTTTTCAAATGAACTCTGAAAAAGTTGGCATAGCATGTGCATGTACAAAACGGACAATGGTATCATACTAAATGCATTTACAAAGTTGGCATGGTATCATCATAATAGTTGCGGGAGAAAGTCTTCACTTTTTCTTCGCTTGTGTTGTTTGCTTATTGCGCCGTAACCATGGATAATCTTCATCGCTTATCAGGATGCTTGGGTCAGCCTTGACTTTGAAGCGGGGAATTTCATGAAACTTTTCATACTCTTCAGACATGTCTGTCTTGCCCTCCACTCCCAGGATGTCCCTTTTTCCTGAAAAAACTATGTGGCGCTTTGGCTCATTGTATGATGTATTCGCTTCCTTATCTTTTCTTTTCCTCGGTCTGGTAGACATGTCCTTCACATAGATAACCTGTGCCACATCATTGGCTAGGACGAACGGTTCGTCGGTGTACCCAAGATTTTTCAGATCCTTGTTGTCATTCCGTCTTGTGGGTCTACCTGCACCCGCCTCTGACAGATTGACCCACTTGCACTTAAACAAAGGGACCTTAAAATCTACTCCGTAGTTAAGTTCCCATATGTCTACTATGTAACCATAATATGTGTCATTTCCCTTGTCGGTTGCTGCATCAAAGCGGACACCGCTGTTTTGGTTGCTGCTCTTTTCATCTTGGTCAATCGTGTAAAATGTATTCCCATTTATCTCGTATCCTTTCCAAATCATTACAGTCGAAGATGGTCCCCTAGACAATAAGTACAGCTCATCACAAATAGTATTGTCACCTCTGAGACGTGTTTCCAACCAACTGCTGAAAGTCCTGATGTGTTCACATGTAATCCAATCGTCGCACTGCTCCGGGTGTTTGGAGCGCAGACTGTTCTTGTGTTCATCGATATACAGGGTCACCAAGGTAGAGTTCTGTAGAACTGTGTAGTGTGCTTGAGACCAAGAATATCCGTCCCTGCATATTATTGAGTCTCTTCCAAGCGTGCCTTTTTCGGTCAGTCTCCCCTCATACCGCGATTTAGGGAGACCTATCTTCTTAAGGCCAGGAATGAAGTCAACTCAAAACCCGATGACATCCTCTCGTTTGATGGCCCATGGAGATGCTTCCTTACGGCCCGGTGATTCTGAACATATTTCTTTAGGACTCCCATGAACCTCTCAAAGGGGTACATATTGTGTAGAAATACGGGCCCCGTAATGACAATCTCGTCGACTAGATGAACTAGGGACGTGCGTCATGATATTGAAGAAGGATGGTGGGAACACCAGCTCGAAAGCCCGACAAGACATTGCGCCACATCACTTCTTAGCGTTGGTACGATTTCTGGATCGATCACCTTCGAGATATTGCATTGAGGAATGCACATAGCTTCACAATGGCTAATCGGACGTTTTCGGTAGAAGCCCCCTCAATGCAACCGGAAGCAGTTGCGTCATAATCACGTGGCAGTCATGAGACTTTAGGTTCTGGAACTTTTTCTCTGGCATATTTATTATTCCCTTTATATTCAACCGGAAGCAGTTGCGTCATAATCACGTGGCAGTCATGAGACTTTAGGTTCTGGAACTTTTTCTCTGGCATATTTATTATTCCCTTTATATTGACGAGAAGCGGTCGGGACCTTCATCTTGAGCAGGCATTGAAAGAATATTTCTATCTCTTCTTTCAGAAGAGCGTAGCTGGCAGGACCTTCATATCGCTTCGGAGGCATGCCCTCTTTTCGTGCAAGCTTTGCAGGTCCTCCCGTGCCTCAGGTGTATATTTTGTCTTCCCATACACGCCCAAGAAGCCTAGCAGGTTCACACAAAGGTTCTTCGTCACGTGCATCACGTCGATCGAAGAGCGGACCTCTAGGTCTTTCTAGTAGGGTAGGTCCCAAAATATAGATTTCTTCTTCCACATGGGTGCGTGATTCTCAGCGTCATTCGGAACAGCTAGCCGCGGGACCCTTTCCAAAGATTACGTGTAAATCATTGACCATAGCAAATGCGTGATCACCGATGCGCATGGCGGGCTTCTTCGGTGATCTGCCTCGCCTTTGAAATGCTTGCCTTTCTTCGACATTGATGGTTGGTCGGAAGAAATCGGCGATGGCCTGTACACATTCTTCCTGCAGCTTCCGGTATATACTATCGGTGTCAAGTAAACAGTGCGTGCATGCGTGGTATCCCTTGTTTGTCCGTCACGAAAGGTTACCGAGAGCGGGCCAATCGTTGATGGTCACGAACAGCAACGCCTTTAGGTCAAATTCCTCCTTTTGTGCTCATCCCACGACGTACACCGCTTTCCATTCCACAGCTGTACAAGTTCTTCAACTAATGGCCTTAGGTACACATCAATGTCGTTGCCGGGTTGCTTAGGGCCTTGGATGAGAGCGGCATCATAATGAACTTCCGCTTCATGCACATCCAAGGAGGAAGGTTATACATACATAGAGTCACGGGCAGGTGCTGTGATTGCTGCTCTGCTCCCGAAAGGATTAATGCCATCCGCGCTTAAAGCAAACCATATGTTCCTTGGGTCCTTTGCAAACTCATCCCGGTACTTTCTCTCGATTTTCTCCACTGCGACCCGTCGTGGTGCTCTCAACTTCCGTCTTTCTTACGGTCCTCACTGTGCCATCGCATCAACTTGGCATGCTCTTCGTTTACGAGCAGACGTTTCAACCGTGGTATTATAGGAGCATACCACATCACCTTTGCAGGAACCCTCTTCACGGGAGGCTCGCCGTCAACATCACCGAGGTCATCTCGTGCGATCTTATACTGCAATGCACCGCATACCGGGCATGCGTTCAGATCCTTGTAGGCACCACGGTAGAGGATGCAATCATTAGGGCATGCATGTATCTTCTCCACCTCCAATCCTAGAGGGCATACGACCTTCTTTGCTGCGTATGTACTATCGGGCAATTCGTTATCCTTTGGAAGCTTCTTCTTCATTATTTTGGTAGCTTCTCAAATCCTTTATCGTGCACAGACATTCTCCGCCTTCCACTTTGTAGCAATTCCAGTACGGTACCGAGCTTTGTGTTGCCATCTTCGCAATTGGGGTACAACCGTTTTTTGTGATCCTCTAACATGCGATCGAACTTCGGCTTCTCCTTTTGACTTTCGCATTGCGGCCTTGCATCGACAATGACCCGCGGAGATCATCATCATCGGGCACATCGTCTGGTTCCTCTTGATCTTCAGCAGCCCGTTCCAAAGCACCATCGTGCACATCGTCTGGTGCATCTTGATGTTGATAGCATCACCGTATTCAGGGGCACATAGTTGTCATCGTACTCTTCTTCCTCGTTGTCTTCCATCATAACCCCTATTTCTCCGTGCCTCGTCCAAACATTATAGTGTGGCATGAAACCCTTGTAAAGCAGGTGGGTGTGAAGGATTTTCCGGTCGAGTAAGACTTCGTATTCCCACATATAGGGCATGGACAAGACATAAAACCATTCTGCTTGTTTGCCTCAGCCACTTCGAGAAAATCATGGGCGCCCTTAATGTACTCGGAGGTGTATGCATCACCGTACATCCATTGCGGTTCATCTGCGTGCATTATATATAATTAAGTGTGTCAAAAATCATTACAGAACATCATGAATAGATAATTAAGTCACCAAATTAATAGAAGTTCATCATCACATAAAACCAAAGTACATACATAGTTCTCATCTAACAACATAAAGCTCTGCAGAGCATCTAAATTAATTAAACCATACATTGAAACTATGTAAAACATTTCAATGCGAAAACAAATCTGATCATAATCGCAACCAAGGTAACAACTGATCCAACGGCATAATGATACCAAGCCTCGGTATGAATGGCATATTTTCTAATCTTTCTCATCTTCAAGCGCATTGCATCCATCTTGATCTTGTGATCATCGACGACATCCGCAACATGCAACTCCAATATCATCTTCTCCTCCTCAAGTTTTTTATTTTTTCCTTCAAGAAATCGCTTTTCTTCTTCAACTAAATTTAACCTCTCGACAATAGGGTCGGTTGGAATTTCGGTTCAACAACCTCCTAGATAAATAAAATTTATGTCACGTTGGTCGGCATAATTTTCATAAACAATAAATGAACCAATAGTTATGAAAAGATAATATATACCACATCCGAATCATAGACAGGACGAGGGCCGACGGGGCGGATACCAAAACCATCGCACTATATAAGATGCAATAATAAAAGTAAGAAAATAATACAAGTATCTATCTAAACAAACAAGTAATAATATTTTTCCTTTCGGAAAGAAGATAAGAACAAGAGGCTCACCACGGTGGTGCCGGCGATGAGATCGGGCAGGTGATCGACAGCGATGAAGACGGGGCCAGGCGTGACGGACCGCTAAACCTAGATAAATATTGAGGAAAATGGAGCTTGGCGGTCGAGCTTGGAGAGGAGAAACCTTAAGTAGTGTGGCTCGGGCATTCCATCGAACACCTTGTGTGCATAGGAGGTGAGCTAGAGTACCACCAAGCCCTCTCCCCCTCGGCCAGAAAAAACAGAGCAGTGTGCTCTGCTCTTGCGCGAGGGGCTATATATAGGCAGCACCATTAGCCCCGGTTGGTGGCTTGAACCGGGACTAAAGGGAAGCCTTTGGTCCCGGTTCATGGCACCAACCGGGACCAATAGTGGTGGGCCAGGAGCCAGGACCATTGGTCCCGGTTCGTCCCACCAACCGGACCAAAAGGTCCGGACGAACCGGGACCAATGGCCCACGTGGCCCGGCCGGTCCCCTGGCTCCTGAACTGGGCAAATAGCTCCATTGGTCCCGGTTCTGGATTGAACCGGGACTAATGGGCTAAACTGGCCTGGACGAAAGCCCTGTTTTCTACTAGTGGGTAAGAGATAACCGAGGCACGCGGAGACGACGATGTATCCCGAAGTTCACACCCTTGCGGATGCTAATCTCCGTTTGGAGCGGTGTGGAGGCACAATGCTCCCCAAGAAGCCACTAGGGCCACTGTAATCTCCTCACGCCCTCGCACAATGCAAGATGCCGTGATTCCACTAAGGGACCCTTGAGGGCGGTCACCGAACCCGTACAAATGGCGACCCTTGGGGGCAGTCACCGAACTCGTACACTTTGGCAACCCTTGGGGGCGGTCACCGGTACCCGTCAAATTGCTCGGGGCGATCTCCACAACCTAATTGGAGACCCGGACGCTTGCTGAGCTTTACACCACAATGATTGAGCTCTAACACCACTAACCGTCTAGGGCGCCCAAGCACCCAAGAGGAACAAGCTCAAAGGGTGCCAAGCACCCAAGAGTAATAAGCTTCTCAACTTGTAACTTCCACGTATCACCGTGGAGAACTCAAACCGATGCACCAAATTCAATGGCAAGGGCACACGGAGTACCCAAGTCCTTCTCTCCCAAATCCCACCAAAGCAACTAATGCTAGGGAAGAGGAAGAACGAAAGAAGAACACGAAGAACTCCAACATCTAGATCCAAGGGGTTCCCCTTGTTGGAAATATGCCCTAGAGGCAATAATAAAAGGATTATTATTATATTTCCTTGTTCATGATAATTGTCTTTTATTCATGCTATAATTGTATTATCCGGAAATCGTAATACACGTGTGAATACATAGACCACAATATGTCCCTAGTGAGCCTCTAGTTGACTAGCTCGTTGATCAATAGATAGTCATGGTTTCCTGACTATGGACATTGGATGTCGTTGATAACGGGATCACATCATTAGGAGAATGATGTGATGGACAAGACCCAATCCTAAGCATAGCACAAGATCGTGTAGTTCGTTTTGCTAGAGCTTTCCAATGTCAAGTATCTCTTCCTTAGACCATGAGATCGTGTAACTCCCGGATACCGTAGGAGTGCTTTGGGTGTACCAAACGTCAACGAATCGGGTGACTATAAAGGTACACTACAGGTATCTCCGAAAGTGTACATTGGGTTGACACGGATCGAGATCGATTTGTCACTCCATTATAACGGAGAGGTATCACTGGGCCCACTCGGTAGTGCATCATCATAATGAGCTCAAAGTGACCAAGTGTGCGGTCACGGGATCATGCATTACTGATGCGAGTAAAGTGACTTGCCAAGAACGAGATTGAACGAGGTGCTGGGATACCGACGATCGAATCTCGGGCAAGTAACATACCGATTGACAAAGGGAATAGTATCACGGGGTTGCTTGAATCCTCGACATCGTGGTTCATCCGATGAGATCATCGAGGAGTATGTGGGAGCCAACATGGGTATCCAGATCCCGCTGTTGGTTATTGACGGAGAGCCGTCTCGTTCATGTCTACATGTCTCCCGAACCCGTAGGGTCTACACTTAAGGTTCGGTGACGCTAGGGTTATTAGGAAGACTTGTATGTGATTACCGAATGTTGTTCAGAGTCCCGGATGAGATCCCGGACGTCACGAGGAGTTCCGGAATAGTCCGGAGGTAAAGATTTATATATGGGAAGTCATCATACGGTCACGAGAAGGTTCGGGGCATATCGGTATTGTCTGGGGCCACCGAGGGGTTTCGGGGTCCACGGGAGGGCCACCTCTCCCGGAGGGCCTTATGGGCTGTATGACGAAGGGATCCAGCCCAAAGTGGGCTGGTGCGCCACTCCCCCCTAGGGCCCATGCGCCTAGGGTTGGGGAACCCGAGGGGCGCCCCCTTGCTTGGGGGCAAGCCCTCCCTTGGCCGCCGCCCCCTCTAGATCCCATCTAGAGGGGTCGGCCCCTTCTCCCTTCCCCTATAAATAGAGGGGGGAGGAGGCTGCAACACACTTCAAGGCGCAGCCCTCCCTCCCAACACCTCTCCTCCTCCGTTGAGTGCTTGGCGAAGCCACAGCCGAGATCGCCTCTCCACCATCATCACGCCGTCGTGCTGCTGCTGGAGCCATCTTCCTCAAACTCTCCTTCCCCTTTCTGGATCAAGAAGGAGGAGACGTCATCCGCTCCGTACGTGTGTTGAACGCGGAGGTGCCGTCCGTTCGGCGCTAGGATCTCCGGTGATAGGATCACGACGAGAACGACTACTTCATCCCCGTTCTTTTGAACGCTTCTGCTCGCGATCTACAAAGTGGTATGTAGATGCAATCTCTCTCCCATGACTCGTTGCTTAGATGAACTCATAGATGGATCTTGGTGAAACCGTAGGAAATTTTTTTTATTTTCTCGCAATGTTCCCCAACAAAGGGCATCATGAGCTAGGTCTATGCGTAGTTCTCTATTGCACGAGTAGAACACAATTTTGTGATGGGCGTAGATCTTGTCAACTTGCTTGCCGCTACTAGTCTTATCTTGCTTCAGCGGTATTGTGGGATGAAGCGGCCCGGACCAACCTTACACGTACGCTTACGTGAGATCGGTTCCACCGATCGACATGCACTAGTTGCATAAGGTGGCTGGCGGTGTCTGTCTCTCCCACTTTAATTGGAGCGGATTCGATGAAAAGGGTCCTTATGAAGGGTAAATAGAAGTTGACAAAATCACGTTGTGGTTATTCGTAGGTAAGAAAACGTTCTTGCTAGAACCCAATTGCAGCCACGTAAAAATGCAACAACAATTAGAGGACGTCTAACTTGTTTTTGCAGCAATTGTCATGTGATGTGATATGGCCAGAAGTTGTGATGAATGATGAATGATATATTGTGATGTATGAGATCATGTTCTTGTAATAGGAATCACGACTTGCATGTCGATGAGTATGACAACCGGCAGGAGCCATAGGAGTTGTCTTTATTTTTGTATGACCTGCGTGTCATTGAAGAACGCCATGTAAATTACTTTACTTTATTGCTAAACGCGCTAGCCATAGTAGTAGAAGTAATAGTTGGCGAGCAACTTCATGGAGACACGATGATGGAGATCATGGTGTCATGCGGTGACAAGATGATCATGGATCCCGAAGATGAAGATCAAAGGAGCTATATGATATTGGCCATATCATGTCACTACTTTATATAATTGCATGTGATGTTTATTATGTTTATGCATCTTGTTTGCTTAGAACGACGGTAGTAAATAAGATGATCCCTTATAATAATTTCAAGAAAGTGTTTCCCCTAACTGTGCACCGTTGCTAAAGTTCGTCGTTTCGAAGCACCACGTGATGATCGGGTGTGATAGATCCTTACGTTCACATACAACGGGTGTAAGACAGTTTTACACATGCATAAACACTTAGGGTTAACTTGACGAGCCTAGCATGTACAGACATGGCCTCGGAACACAAGAGACCGAAAGGTCGAAACGATCAACATGGAGATGTTCACCGACGATGACTAGTCCGTCTCACGTGATGATCGGACACGGCCTAGTCGACTCGGATCATGTAACACTTAGATGACTAGAGGGATGTCAAATCTGAGTGGGAGTTCATTAAATAATTTGATTAGATGAACTTAATTATCATGAACATTAGTCCAAAATCTTTGCAAAATGTCTTGTAGATCAAATGGCCAACTCTCATGTCACCATGAACTTCAACGTTCCTAGAGAAAACCAAGCTGAAAGGCGATGGCAGCAACTATTCGGACTGGGTCCTAACACGAGGATCATCCTCATAGCAGCCAAGAAACAATATGTCCTAGAAGCACCGCTAGGTGATGCACCCATCGAAGAACCAAGACATTATGAATGCTTGGCAGTCTCGTCTTGATGATTACTCCCTCGTTCAAAGTGCGGCATGCTTTACAGCTTAGAACCGGGCTCCAAAAGCGTTTTGAGCAACACGGAGCATATGAGATGTTCGAGGAGCTGAAAATGGTTTTCCAAGCTCATGCCCGGTCGAGAGATATGAAGTCTCCGACAAGTTCTATAGTTGTAAGATGGAGGAAAACAGTTACATCGGTGAGCACATACTCAAAATGTCCAGGTTGCACAACCTTTGTCCCCAAATTGGACATTAACCTCCGGACGAGGCGGTCATTGACAGAATCCTCGATCGCTCCCACCAAGCTACAAGAGCTTCGTGATGAACTACAATATGCAGGGGATGGTGAAGACCATTCCCGAAGTATTCTCAATCTTTGAAGTCAGCAGAGGTTGAAATCAAGAAAGAACATCAAGTGTTGATGGTCAATAAAACCACTAAGTTCAAAAAGGGCAAGGGTAAAAGAACTTCAAGAAGGACGGCAAGGATGTTGCCGCTACTGCAAGCAAGTTGCCGGAAGAAGTCAAAGAATGGACCCAAGCACGAGACAGTGCTTTTATTGCAAAGGGAAGGGCCACCGAAGCGGAACTGCCCCAAATACTTAGCGGACAAGAAGGCCGGCAACACTAAAGGTATATTTGATATACATGTAATTGATGTGTACCTTACGATTACTCGTAGTAACTCACAGGTATTTGATACCGGTCTGTTGCTCATATTTGTAACTCACAGCAGAGCTGCGGAATAAACGGAGACTGGCGAAGGGCGAGGTGACGATCTTGGCGTCGGGAATGGTTCCAAGGTCGATGTGATCGCCGTCGGCACGCTACCTCTACATTCACCTACGGGATTAGTTTTAAACCTCAATAATTGTTATTTAGTGCCAAGTTTGAGCATGAACATTGTATCAGGATCTCGTTTAATGCGAGATGGCTACTCATTTAAATCCGAGAATAATGGTTGTTCTATTTATATGAGAGAAATGTTTTATGGTCATGCTCCGATGGTGAATGGTTTATTCTTAATGAATCTCAAACGTAATGTTACACATGTTCATAGTGTGAATACCAAAAGATATAAAGTTGATAACGATAGTCCCACATACTTGTGATACTGCCGCCTTGGTCACATTGGTGTCAAGCGCATGAAGAAGCTCCATGCTGATGGACTTTTAGAGTCTCTCGATTATGAATCATTTGACACATGAGAACCATGCCTCATGGGCAAGATGACCAAGACTCCGTTCTCCGAAACAATGGAGCGAGCAACCAACTTATTGGAAATCATACATACCGATGTGTGCGGTCCAATGAGTGTTGAGGCTCGCGGAGGATATCGTTATGTTCTCACTCTCACTGATGACTTGAGTAGATATGGGTATGTCTACTTGATGAAACACAAGTCTGAGACCTTTGAAAAGTTCAAGGAATTTCAGAATGAAGTAGAGAATCAACGTGACCGAAAGATAAAATTCTTGTGATCAGATCGTGGAGGAGAATATTGAAGTCACGAATTTGGTACACACTTAAGGAAATGTGGAATCGTTTCACAACTCACGCCGCCTGGAACACCTCGGTGAACGGTGTGTCCGAGCCGTAATCGCACCCTATTGGATATGGTGCGATCTATGATGTCTCTTCTTGATTTACCGCTATCATTTTGGGGATACGCTCTAGAGACAGCTACATTCACTTTAAATAGGGCACCGTCTAAATCCGTTGAGACGACCTTTGTATGAATTATGGTTTGGGAAGAAACCTAAGCTGTCGTTTCTAAAAGTTTGGGGATGCGATGCTTATGTCAAGAAACTTCAACTTGAAAAGCTCGAACCCAAGTCGGAAAAATGCGTCTTCATAGGATACCCTAAGGAAACCATTGGGTATACCTTCTACCTTAGATCCGAAGGCAAGATCTTTGTTGCCAAGAACGGATCCTTTCGGAAAAAGAGTTTCTCTCGAAAGGAGTAAGTGGGAGGAAAGTAGAACTCGATGAAGTACTACCTCTTGAACCGGAAAGTAGTGCAGCTCGGGAAAATGTTCCTGTGGTGCCTACACCGATCGGAGAGGAAATTAATGATGATGATCAAGGTACTTCGGATCAAGTTGCTCTTGAACCGTGGGTCCACTAGGACACGTTCCGCACTGCAGTGGTACGGCAACCCTGTCACCGGAAATCATGTTGTTAGACAACGGTGAACCTTGAACTATGAAGAAGCGATGGCGGGCCCAGATTCCAACAAATGGCTTGAAGCCATGCAATCCGAGATAGGATCCATGTATGAAAACAAAGTATGGACTTTGACAGACTTGCCCGATGATCGGCGAGCGATTGAAAACAAATGGATCTTTAAGAAGAAGACGGACGCGGATGGTAATGTTACCATCTATAAAGCTCGACTTGTCGCTAAGGGTTATCGACAAGTTCAAGGGATTGACTACGATGAGACTTTCTCTCCCGTAGCAAAGCTTAAGTCCGTCCGAATCATGTTAGCAATTGCCGCATACTATGATTATGAGATATGGCAGATGGACGTCAAAACGGCATTCCTTAACGGTTATCTTAAGGAAGAGTTGTATATGATGCAGCCGAAAGGTTTTGTCGATCCTAAGAATGCTAACAAGGTATGCAAGCTCCAGCGATCCATTTATGGGCTGGTGCAAGCATCTTGGAGTTGGAACATTCGCTTTGATGAGATGATCAAAGCGTTTGGTTTATCTGGACTTATGGAGAAGCCTGCGTTTACAAGAAAGTGAGTGGGAGCTCTGTAGCATTTCTCATATTATATGTAGATGACATACTTTTGATGGGAAATGATATAGAACTTTTGGACAGCATTAAGGCCTACTTGAATAAGAGTTTTCAATGAAGGACCTTGGAGAAGCTGCTTATATATTAGGCATCAAGATCTATAGGGATAGATCGAGACGCCTCATAGGTCTTTCACAAAGCACATACCTTGATAAGATTTTGAAGAAGTTCAAAATGGATCAGTCCAAGAAAGGGTTCTTGCCTGTTTTGCAAGGTGTGAGATTGAGCTCGGCTCAATGTCCCACCACGGCAAAAGATAAAGAAGAGATGAGCATCATCCCCTATGCCTCGCCATAGGATCTATTATGTATGCCATCTTTGTGTACTAGACCTGATGTAAACCTTGCCGTAAGTTTGGTAGGAAGGTACCAAAGTAATTCCGGCAAGGAACACCGGACAGCGGTCAAGAATATCCTGAAGTACACGAAAAGGACAAAGGACATGTTTCTCGTTTATGGAGGTGACGAAGAGCTCAAATGCGTAAAGGGTTACGTCGACGCTTAGCTTTGACACAGATCTGGATGACTCTAAGTCACAAACCGGATACGTGTATATGTTGAATGGTGGAGCAAGATGGTAGTGCAGCTGCAAGCAAAGCGTCGTGGTGGGATCTACATGTGAAGCGGAGTACATGGCAGCCTCGGAGGCAGCACATGAAGCAATATGGGTGAAGGAGTTCATCACCGACCTAGGAGTCATACCCAATGCGTCGGGCCGATCAAACTCTTACGTGACAACACCGGAGCTATTGCACTTGCCAAGGAGCCGGGTTTCACAAGAAGACCGAGCACATCAAGCGTCGCTTCAACTCCATCCGTGAAAATGTTCAAGATGGAGACATAGAAATTTGCAAAGTGCATACGGATCTGAATGTCGCAGATCCGTTGATTAAACCTCTTCCATGAGCAAAACATGATCAACACCGTAACTCTATGGGTGTTAGGTTCATCACAATGTAACTAGATTATTGACTCTAGTGCAAGTGGGAGACTGTTGGAAATATGCCCTAGAGGCAATAATAAAAGGATTATTATTATATTTCCTTGTTCATGATAATTGTCTTTTATTCATGCTATAATTGTATTATCCGGAAATCGTAATACACGTGTGAATACATAGACCACAATATGTCCCTAGTGAGCCTCTAGTTGACTAGCTCGTTGATCAATAGATAGTCATGGTTTCACGACTATTGACATTGGATGTCGTTGATAACGGGATCACATCATTAGGAGAATGATGTGATGGACAAGACCCAATCCTAAGCATAGCACAAGATCGTGTAGTTCGTTTTGCTAGAGCTTTTCCAATGTCAAGTATCTCTTCCTTAGACCATGAGATCGTGTAACTCCCGGATACCGTAGGAGTGCTTTGGGTGTACCAAACGTCACAACGTAACTGGGTGACTATAAAGGTACACTACAGGTATCTCCGAAAGTGTTTGTTGGGTTGACACGGATCGAGACTGGGATTTGTCACTCCGTATAACGGAGAGGTATCACTGGGCCCACTCGGTAGTGCATCATCATAATGAGCTCAAAGTGACCAAGTGTCTGGTCACGGGATCATGCATTACTGATGCGAGTAAAGTGACTTGCCGTTAACGAGATTGAACGAGGTATTGGGATACCGACGATCGAATTTCGGGCAAGTAACATACCGATTGACAAAGGGAATAGTATACGGGGTTGCTTGAATCCTCGACATCGTGGTTCATCCGATGAGATCATCGAGGAGTATGTGGGAGCCAACATGGGTATCCAGATCCCGCTGTTGGTTATTGACCGGAGAGCCGTCTCAGTCATGTCTACATGTCTCCCGAACCCGTAGGGTCTACACACATAAGGTTCGGTGATGCTAGGGTTATTAGGAAGACTTGTATGTGATTACAGAATGTTGTTCAGAGTTCCGGATGAGATCCCGGATGTCACGAGGAGTTCCGGAATAGTCCGGAGGTAAAGATTTATATATGGGAAGTCATCATACGGTCACCGAAAAGGTTCGGGGGCATATCGGTATTGTACCGGGGCCACCGGAGGGGTTCCGGGGGTCCACCGGGAGGGCCACCTCTCCGGAGGGCCTTATGGGCTGTATGAGGAAGGGATCCAGCCCAAAGTGGGCTGGGGCGCCACTCCTCCTAGGGCCCATGCGCCTAGGGTTGGGGAAACCCCGAGGGGCGCCTGCTTGGGGGCAAGCCCCTCCCTTGGCCGCCGGCCCCCTCTAGATCCCATCTAGAGGGGCCGCCCCCTTCTCCCTTCCCTATAAATAGAGGCGGGGAGGGCTGCAACACACTTCAAGGCGCAGCCCCTCCCTCCCAACACCTCTCCTCCTCCGTTGAGTGCTTGGCGAAGCCTGCCGAGCTCTTGCCTCTCCACCATCATCACGCCGTCGTGCTGCTGCCGGAGCCATCTTCCTCAACCTCTCCTTCCCCCCTTGCTGGATCAAGAAGGAGGAGACGTCATCCTCTTCGTACGTGTGTTGAACGCGGAGGTGCCGTCCGTTCGGCGCTAGGATCTCCGGTGATAGGATCACGACGAGAACGACTACTTCAACCCCGTTCTTTTGAACGCTTCCGCTCGCGATCTACAAAGTGGTATGTAGATGCAATCTCTCTCCCATGACTCGTTGCTTAGTTGAACTCATAGATGGATCTTAGTGAAACCGTAGGAAATTTTTTTATTTTCTGCAACGTTCCCCAACACCCCTCACTTAGAGGAGAAAGTGATTGGTGGAAACGTGGATCTAGATCTCCTCTCTCTTTTCCCTCAAGAACTAGCAAAAATCATTGGAGGGATTGAGAGTTAGCAAGCTCGAAGAAGGTCAACAATGGGGGAAGAACACGAGCTCAAAGGATTAGGTTGAATGGGGAAGAAGACCCCCTTTTATAGGAGCTCCCGAATCCAACCGTTATGCTCACAGCCCGCACCGAGCGGTAGTACCGCTTGACATCACGGTACTACCGCTAGGGGTAGCGGTACTACTGCTAAGGGTAGCGGTACTACTGCTTGCGAGCGGTACTAAAAAATTACATCCGTGCCTACCACCGCTGGACTTGTGACGAGTTTTTGGTCCCGAGCGGAGGTAGCCACAGAAGTAGCCACGGTAGTACTGCTCCAAGCGGTAGTACCGCTCCCAAGGGCGGTAGTACCGCTCCCAAGGGCGGTAGTACCGCTCCCAAGGGCGGTAGTAAAAATTACTTCCGCTCCTACCCGCGGTAGTACCGCTGCAGCCTTTTCAGAACACCAAAACTACCACAACTTTTGCATTCAGTACTCGAATTCGTCGACACCATGTTTGTTGGATAGCTAGCGACAAGGGCTATCACAATCTTGATAGAAATAACAATAATAAGCAAATGAGAAAAGTCCCAAAAGAAAATGGTGAGAACCCTTCCTCGGATAAGATCGGTAAAACCTCCAACACCGAAAACTTCATAGAAGACGCATGCAAACTCCGTTGATGAACTCAAGCTTGTCATCAAGATGACCATAAGCTCTAAGACTCACAAAGAGAACCAAATAAGAACCAAGAAACATGATGCAAGGATGCAATGGTTTGAGCTCTCGACGTGCGATACGATCAAGCTACTCACTTGAGAGCCCCCTTGATAGTACGGCTATCGATCCTATAACCCGGTCTCCAAACTACCACCATGAGACCGGTAAAATAGAAAACCTACCAAGGGCAAACCTTTGCCTTGCACATGATCCACTTGAGCTAGATGATGACGATCTTGTCCTCCGCAAGATGGACCACCTTTGTTGATTGCGTTGGGTCGATGGAGACTAGATGATTGCTCCCCCATACTCCACTATGGGTGAGCCACTCTTCGGCACATCTTCACAAGTCCATTGACACCAAAATGGATGGCAAGCTTCAAGCACTTGATCTCTTCATGATGCTACACTTGAACTTGCACACGACAATCTTGATGACGATCACTACTTGATGTCATCCTTTTCATGGGTTGTATGATATCTTCCTCTTGACGCAAGCCCATGGACATGTACCTAACCCCACATAGAACTCTCACATAGACCATGGGTTAGTACACACAGTGCAATGGACAATGCTTACCATACCATGGGATCACTTGATCCCTCTCGGTACATCTTTTACGCTTTGTGAGTTGATCAACTTGATTCACTCTTGACTTAGTCTTGATCAACCTTGAATCTTTCCAACTCTCTTAGTTTGGATGATGTGTTGAAGGTAAAAATGAATGATCACACAATCTTCTTCTTCAAGACATGCTTGCAATAAGCTCAACACTCACATGACCAATCTTTGGATAATTCCTTAATAGCACCTTGGTCAACACATAAACTCCTTGAAACCAACACATGGACTTCAAGAAATGCCTATGGACAAATCCTTCAAATATAACTCAATGCAACCATTAGTCCATAGAGAATGTCATCAATTACCAAAACCACACATGGGGGCACCGCATGTCCTTTCACTCTTCGGTACCGTGCATTGCCCTTTCTCACATTGAGAGTTGGTGCAAACTTCGCTGGTGCATCCAAACCCCGTGATATGGTTCGCTCTTTCACACATAAACCTCCTTATATCTTCCTCAAAACAGCCACCATACATACCTATTATGGCATTTCCATAGCCATTCCGAGATATATTGCCATGCAACTTTCCACCATTCCGTTCATCATGACACATTATCATTGTCATAGTGCTTAGCATGATCATGTAGTTGACATAGTATTTGTGGCAAAGCCACCGTTCATAATTATTTCATACATGTCACTCTTGGTTCATTGCACATCCCGTTACACTGACGGAGGCATTCATATAGAGTCATACCTTGTTCTAGTATCGAGTTGTAATCATTGAGTTATAAATAAATAGAAGTGTGATGATCATCATTTTCTAGAGCATTGTCCCAAGTGAAGAAAAATAGTTATTCCAATTGCTGCGTCGGGGGGTGCTGGGGCAGGAGGCCCTGTCTCCTCCCTTCTTCCCCGTCGGTCAGGAGGACCGCCTCTCCCTCGCCGATGGCTCATCCGTCTGAGCCGGCGGCGGGGGTGGGAGGATGGTGCGGGCAGGTGGCCCCCTTCATCCCCTCTTCGTCCTACCCATGGCCGGGGCCCCTGGTGTGGGGCACTCGTCTGCGGGGATCGGGAGACCGCAGACGCCTTCTCTGGTAACATCGGCAGACCCTTTGAGGGATTCAGTGCTTGGTTTTACTAGGGAGGAGGTTGTCGCGTTTGGCGGGATCCGGACCCTATTTACGAGGGGAGACGGATGAGTGCTCGCATCCTCGCCATCCCTGAGGTGGATGATATGCAGCAGCGGTGCGCTATGAGGGCGGCCAAGCTTCAGGAGGCTGCTGTTTCTTCTGGTATGTCCGTCAACTTATCTAATTCATTATTGCATTTTTCTAATGAGGACATTATTAATAATGCAAACCAATTAGGAGTTTCACTAGGTGCTACGGATAGTGAGATTACCAATTCGGTGAATGATCTTTTAGATTTGGAGGCGGAACGGGCCTTAGAGACTATTCGTAATCTTGCAGCAGTTAAACCAATGAATGATGATGAGATTGATGCGTTAGGGGTTAGAGTGCTCGATAATCTGTGTGCGGATCTAGTACCCCCCAATCATGACTCGGAGGAAGATGATATACCCCTAGAGAATGATGCTAGTAATATTGGTGAACCCGGTTATGAGGACCGGGCGACAGAGCTTAGTAAACCTAAGCGTAAGTGGAAACGGAAGATCTATCCCGATTCCATGATTCGTAGGAGTGCTAGGATTGAACCACTAAAAAATTCCATGATGAATTATGAGAGGAATTTGTTGGAATAGCAGAGGTCTGAAGGACTTGGCTAAAAGAAGATTCCTAGCTGAGAATGCTTTAGAGCAGAGGTTAGATTTTGTTGCTCTATCGGAGACGGGTAGAGATAACATTGCGCCCCATTTTCTCTCTTCTCTTGTGGGTGGTATTGATTTGATTGGCATTGCCTCCCTCCGCGAGGAAGATCGGGTGGTATCTTACTAGGTGTGAGATGCGATTCGCTTGAAGTCCGAAGTGTGGTGATGGGCGACTATGGTGAAGTTTCGAGTCGGTCTAGGATAGATGGTTTTAATCGGGCATTGGTGGCGGTTTATGGTGCCGCACAACCCGAGCTTAAAGCGGAGTTTCTGGCGGACCTTGTTCGAATCTGTGGGTCAGAACAGCTTCCAATTTTAGTTGGAGGCGATTTCAATATCATCAAGAGGGGAGAGGAGAAGAACAATGATAACTTTGACGTCAGATGGTCGTTTATGTTCAACACCATTATTGAAAGCTTGGATCTGAGAGAGATAGAGCTTTCTGGTAGGAAGTTCACCTGGGCTAATGCTCTGCCAAACCCAACCTATGAAAAACTTGATCGAGTTCTTGCGAGCGTAGAGTGGGAACAAAAGTTCCCTCTGGTTACGGTGCAAGCTCTTTCGAGGGGAATATCTGATCACACCCCATTGTTCGTGGACTCAGGGGAGCCGAACCACGTGGGTAACAAGAACTCCTTATCCTTCGAGATGTCTTGGTTTGAACGTGAGGGGTTCTTGGACTTAATTGCCAGGGAATGGGACAGAGGTGTAGGAGGCCAGACTGCGATAGAGCGTTGGCAGAAGAAGATTAGGCATTTGCGAAGTTTCCTACGGGGTTGGGCTAAGCACCTCAGTGGTGTGTATAAGATTGAAAAGGATAGACTCCTTGCTCTTACACAGGCCCTCGACTTACAGGCCGAATCCAATATTTTATCGCAAACTGAGCTTCAAGTTAAAAATGAGGGGGAGAAGAGGTTGAAAGAACTGTCAAGAAAGAAGAATTGAAGTGGGCTTTGCGTGCTAAAGTCATAAAGTGGTCCAAGGGGCGTGAGTACTCAGTTCTTCCATTTGATAGCTAATGGCAAGCACGAAGAAGCGTATCTTTCAGCTTGAGCAAGACGAGGGCACTATTTTAGGTCAGGATAACCTAAAAACATATATTACCGAATATTATAAGCAGTTATTTGGACCGCCGGAGGATAATTGCGTGTCCCTCGATGAGTCCAGGACTGAGGATGTCCCTCAGCTAACGGCTGCCGATAATGATATTCTGGTTGCCCCGTTCTCGGAGAAGGAGGTGTTTGATGCTATAGCACAGATGAAAAACAATAAGGCTCCCGGACCGGATGGTTTCCCGGCAGAGTTCTACAAAAAGTGCTGGCACATTATTAAGGGGGATTTACTACCTATGTTCCATGATCTGTTCTCTAGACAGTTTCAATTATTTCACTTGAATTTTGGGACTATCACACTGCTCCCCAAGAAGACGGGTGCGGTGAGAATTGAGCAATTCAGGCCGATATGTCTCCTCAATGTTAGTTTCAAAATTTTCACCAAGGTCGGGACTAACAGACTCACACAGATTGCGCATTCTGTGGTGCAGCAGTCCCAAACTGCTTTTATGCCGAACAAAAATATCCTTGAAGGGGTGGTTGTCCTGCATGAAACGCTCCATGAAATCCATTCCAAAAAATTAGATGGAGTAATTTTTAAGGTGGATTTCGAGAAAGCGTATGATAAGGTCAAATGGCCATTCCTCCAACAGTCATTGCGTATGAAAGGTTTTGATGAAGCTGGCGCCGACAGGTTGAATCATTCATAAAAAAGGTAGTGTGGAATTAAAGTTAATGATGACATAGGTCATTATTTCGGACACATAAATGCCTCGCATAAGGAGATCCGATGTCCCCTATCTTGTTTAACATTGTGGTGGATATGTTAGCAATTTTGATAGGAAGGGCTAAGGAAAATGGTCAATTAGGTGGATTGGTACCTCATCTTATTTATGGAGGTGTATCCATCCTTCAATACGCTGATGATACAATTATCTTTATGGAGCATGACTTGGCCAAGGCGAGAAATATGAAGCTTGTCCTATGCCTATTTGAACAATTGACCGGGTTAAAGATTAACTTTCATAAGAGCGAGCTGTTCTGTTTTGGTAGGGCCAAAGATGAACAGGATGCTTATAGGCAATTGTTTGGGTGTGAGTTGGGAGAGTTACTCTTCTCTTACTTGGGGATTCCAATCCACCACCGTAGGCTGACAAACAGAGAATGGAAGTGCATCGAGGACCGATTTGAGAAGAAATTGAGTTGCTGGAAGGGTAAGCTCATGTCATACGGAGGCCGATTAATCCTGATTAATTCCTTATTCACGAGTATGCCAATGTTTCTCCTATCGTTCTTTGAGGTCCCAGTTGGGGTTAGAAAGAGACTGGACTTCTATTGATCGCGTTTCTTTTAGCAGGGTGATGAGCTTAAAAGAAAATATCGGCTTGCTAAATGGGATATCATCTGTAGACCGAAAGACCAAGGGGGTCTAGGTATTGAGAATCTAGAAGTTAAGAATAAATGCCTTCTTAGCAAGTGGTATGGAAGCTCTCATCGGAGAATGATGCTATGTGGGCTCAAATCCTTCAGCAAGTACCTCCAGACAAAAACTTTGTCCTGTGTTACTGATCGAGCCAACCGATTCGCCCATACGGAAAGGCCTGATGAAAGTCAAACAGGCCATGTTCAATAGTACGAAGTTTGTTATTGGAAACGGCACGAGTACACGTTTCTGGGAGGATACTTGGCTCGGCGAGACACCCATGGCCATCCAATACCCGTCTTTGTACCGCATTGTTCAATGACGTGACGTGTTCGTCGCATCGGGCTTTCAATCTACCCCCCTTAATATTCAGTTCAGACGATCGCTAGCGGGCAATCGTTGGGAAGATTGGCTCCGTCTAGTTAGGAGACTGATGGAAGTTCAGCTTTCACAACAACCCGATGAATTACGCTGGAAATTGACTAAGTCTGGAGTCTTCACGGTTAAATCAATGTATATTGATGTTATTAATTCGAGCTCCATTCCGACATCCAAGCATGTTTGGGATGTCAAAGTTCCTTTAAAAATAAAAGTGTTTATGTGGTTTATCCATAAACAAGTTATTTTAACTAAGGACAACTTGATAAAGCGTAATTGTACAGGACCTACTAGGTGTAGTTTCTGCGATCGGGATGAGACTATCAAACACCTCTTCTTTAATTGCCCGTTGGCCAAGATACTCTGGCAGACGGTCCACATTGCTTTTAATATCGTTCCAATCGAATTCGTTAATGCGTTATTTGGGACATGGCTTAATGGGGTTGAGCCTGACTTAGCAAGACATATTTGGGTTGGAGTTTGTGCTGCTTTGTGGACTATCTGGACTTGCAGAAATGATTTGGTTTTTAACGAATATCATGTATACATTTTTGCAGGTCATATTCCAAATTACGGCACTGATCCGTTCGTGGTCGCTACTCACTTTCAGACGGAGGCCGTGGAGCATTTGGTTCTTGGGTCTTTTCATTTGGGAGATGGTAGCTCGGGATATCTTCAACCGGTTTGGATGGCGGTCATGTAATAGGATAGGCATTTAGTATTCCTATCTAGTTTTAGCCGGCCGGTTGTGGCGTCTTCTCTTGGCTAGTTGGTGTTCCTAGCCCTTATGGCTCTGTGTGAGCTTTCTGTGCTTTCTTTATTACTTTTGGAGACCTTTTGAACCATGT
The DNA here is from genome assembly GCA_021605145.1 of Aegilops bicornis. Classification (NCBI taxonomy): domain Eukaryota; kingdom Viridiplantae; phylum Streptophyta; class Magnoliopsida; order Poales; family Poaceae; genus Aegilops; species Aegilops bicornis. Next base: position 69,294,254 of record CM038670.1, on the reverse strand, counting down.
TGGCACTACTTTATTTGGTTAATAAGATGGCCGTATGCATCTTTCTGATGCAGAGGCCGGGGAATCCCCCTTTTCTAAAAAAAAAAAGCAGCATGCTAGCTAAGCTAGTGGTACAGGTTAACCATGGATGTTTTTTTAGGAGAACTTAACCATGGATGTGATGTGCTCAACAAGTATGCATTTCTTTTTGGCCACGCGATCTCTGGTTGATGGCCCAAATCTGACACAATTGTAAGTTTTATTAGCACTTCATCTTTGCTAATTTAGCGAGTAATAATGTGGTGGTTTGGATTATTGGAGATCCTAGCTTAGCTTCTAGTGCTGTACAGCAGGGCCACAGAAATGGATCTGATGGCGCAAGCAGCAGCTAAAGAATGGCTGCATGGATGCACTCTCCGTTTATTTTGGAGGAGCACGGAGATACACCAAGATCCATACTCGTTCATAATTAGATGTCGTGGCTTTAGTTTAGTTTGTCTGCTACCGAAACCGGGACAGCTTAATGCGGTATTAGGTGCTAATTGGGTTAGTTAATGGGATAATGAGTACAGTCGATCTCATTCTCATCATGGGCCAACCTGTTTTGCATTACAAATGCAGTCGTTTTTGCATTACAAATACACAGCGAGTATTTATGTTCCGTATGTTAGTTAAGAGATCGTGACAAGTTTCAGAAAAATATTGTCACATATCAGCCCTTTTGCGATCTTGTAGCAGATTTTACCCCCATTTGTTGTTTTCTTCATATGTAAACATGGACGAGCTGAAAAGCCGTCCAGCAGTTGAAAATGTTTTGTGATTATTTTTCCTCGCAAAAAAATGTTTTGTGAATTGCATCAGCATTAAGCATCATTTGTGAAATAATTACTCCGCCCGCTCTAGTATTAATTTCACATACCTTTTGCAGATAGTACGCAGAAATATCAGTTGTTACAGTACACCGAAGGGTACATGCATGCATGGAAAATACTATTACTCCCTCCGTTCCTAAATAATTGTCTTTCTAGAGATTTTAACAAGTGACTACATACAGAGCAAAATGAGTGAATCTACACTCTAAAATATGTCTACATATATCCGTATGTTGTAGTCTATTTGAAATGACTAGAAAGACAATTATTTGGAAACGGAGGGAGTACTAATTAATCACAAAGTTATCAGCAAGTCCAATAGTATATGTGTTGAGTTGGTCATAAGTGGGAATTCTCCTTTCTCCTTTTGAAGACAAAGTGGTGCTAGCAGCAACCCAGCAAGTACAGAACGGAATTTAATATATTATTACAACTATTCGCAAAGTTGATGCGATGATGATGGTATCATTGATCTGTGACGTTGACAATTGCATCCGATCGATACGTACGTGGCCCATCACATGAGATGCATGGGTGGAGCCGTCGATCTCTTCGACCCTGTTCCTTTCTGACTCGCGGTCACATCGCCATCAATTTTAATCGCCTAGCTTAACGAGTGGTTAACTTCTGTAATATTTGCGGGAAAAGCAACGGGTTAATTAGGTTGCCGGTTAGCCTGGCTCTTTAGAATCTTCTGGATGGTAAGTCAAATCGCTCGATCGCTCGAGTAGAACTGTCAAGCAGTGCAGCGAGAGCCGTGGGGAACTCTTGGAACGATCAGCGCCACTAACTGACCAGCCACAGCTAGCTTACGTTGCAAGCTTAATTAGTTGCAACAAGTGCTCGTGTGCGTTCATGTCTGATCTAACGATAAAATCTTACTGATCGTCAGATACGTAGGCATGACAAAAGCAACTGACAGTAATAAAACGTCAGAAAAGATTCGGTAACTTTCGTCGAGTCGGAGGCGATGGATCGTACGTCGTGATCTGGTCGAGATGATGGCAGATTAACCACCGGTATTGTGGTTCCGTACACGGCTGCCTGGAAAACGATAATGCACATCAGCAGATCTTATGCCTAGAAGATATCCGGGTGAATAGCATCGGTGACTTCCCGTCCGCGGAATAGGCTGGCTCCGGATTCAAAGTTGAGGAGGAGCAGCGGCAGCGCGCGCCACCGGCTCGTATTGGACTTCGGCGTCATCAAGATCCAGTGAGACTTAGAGCATCTCCAGCCCTTGGCCCCTCAGGGGGCGCCTAAAATCGCCGTCTGGGGGTGACCCGGCGCAAAAAGTGGGCCTGAGGGCGAGTTGGCCCCCAACCGACGCCTCAGGGCCGGTCTCAGGTGTGGAGGAAAAAAAAATTAGACAAACTTGGGCTGAAACACGCCAATTTTCGGCAAACTTGGGCTTTTATATTCGCAAACTAGGGCTAAAATACGCCATTACATATAAAAACTAGTTTAAAAAAAACTTGTTGAAGGCCGAGAACTCGCCGTCGTCGCCGCCATCGTCGGCCTTCTCCTCCTTGACTCGGGCGCCCTGGAGCCCTCCCGGCCAGTGGCGTCCATGGCGGCGCTAGCGTCGTCGTCGTCGTCGCATCCTCGATGATGACGTCGCCGCCGTCAGCGGCCTCGCTGGCGCGAAGCGTTGCAGGGCGGCGCACTGGCGCTCCCTCGCCATCTTCAGGGAGTCTTGGCGTGCCCATTCAAGGGCCGCGTCGTCGTCGAGGTCGACCTCGCCGTGCTCCGTCTTCACCGGCGCCAGCAGCCCCGGCTCCGGCTTCACCGGCGCGAGACCCGGCTCCGTCTTCGGCTTGACGAAGCGCGGGGGAGGAGCCGACGAGGAGGCGCGCCGGCCGCCCTACGATGACGATGCCGGCGCTGCGTGTACGCCGGCCGAGCAGCGTCTCCGCCACGGGCTCGGCCTTGACGCCGAGCAGCGATGGAGTGCCGAAGGATTGGGAGGAAGAACGCGACGAGGAAGAAGAGGAGGAGGAGCCAAACCTCCTTGGCGCCCATTGCCCGTCGCATCGGCGGTGCGCCGGGGCGGCCGTCCTCGTCGGGGGGTACGCCAATGGTGGGTTGTTGCCGCCCTCGATGTGCGTCAGCACGCCGTCGAGGGTGCGGCCGGGGACGCCCCACCAGAGGTGGCGCCCCTCGCTGTTCTTCAGGCCGCCGACCACCAATGCCCCATTGGTGGGCGCTTGACCGCTTCTTCTTTGGCGGCTGGAAATCGCCGCCCAAGCCGCGGTGTTGTCGGCGACATACTGGGGGAGGGAGAGCTCGGCGTCGGTGAGGGAGGCGCGCACAATCTCGACCTCGTCGGCGAAGTACGATGGCTTGTTGACGGCGTCGGGCACCGGGGGAATGGGCACTCCCCCATTGTTGAGCCTCTAGCCCGTCGGCCCGGCGCGCATGTCCGGCGGCGCCGGGATGTTCGCCTGGAACAGGAGCTAGGACTCGCTCGCGGAGCTTAACGGCGGCCGAACCGTTCGCCGCCGCCTCTTGGGAAACGCTAGGCCGTCGGGGAGGGGAGGGATAGGGAGGGGCTGGGCGGCGGCGCTCGGGAGAGGGAGAGGGAAGGCTCAGCGGCGGCGAGGGCTGGGCGGCTGGTATGGTCACAGGCGGGCGAGGCCATCGACTTATATAGCCGCGACGCGCCCGTGTGTACGCACGTGAGGGAGGGGAGGCGTCGGCGCGCCGTCCCGTGACGCGCCGCCCGTGAGGAATCAATGGCAAGGCTGACCGGCGGCAGCAGCCTTGCCCTTGATTCTCGCGAACCGAGGCGTCTGGGCGAAGACGAGGCGCGTGTCGCCGACGCTGCTGGCCCGCTGCTTTTCGCCAAAGCCACTCGCCCCAGGCGCCTCAGCGCCAAGGCTGGTTCGGTCTGGGTCCGCTGGCATCGATTTCGCCTGTGCCGGTAAAATCGGGCTCTGGGCGGATCGAGTTTATTTTTCAAGGCCGCGAAAAAATACCGGGAGGCCTTCCTGAAGGCGCGACTGGAGATGCTCTTATTTGTAATTTCTATTATTTTCTAGGTCTCCTTCTAATTAAAGCTGAGTCTTTAATATAACGGAAACACTTACGCCTACACGTGTGGATATTTGCATCTCGTCCACACGCGTGGATCCGCGTCTGTTTATGGATGCACGAATCTATAAAAAAAAGGCAAATGTGCAGACAAGCAGAAATAGTACTAGCATTGTGATGAAGCGGAGACCAATCAATGCGATCATGTGCTCTCAAATATATGTGAGCATGATTAGCTCAAACTACGGACGCGAATGATAGAAAGAACGGGTTGTGCTGCACGCCTCTAGTTTCTTATATTGCAGTCAACCAGCCGGCTGCAGCTATCGCTCTGCTGTTTCAGCTCTCTTCATCTGCATCCATCACTAGATGCAACTACTGTATAGTTTTACCAACAAGATCTACTGCGTATATTCTCATGTTGGATCAAATGGCTGAAATGGTATCCAACCTGCTGACTGGGACGCCACGTCGGCGTTCGGAGACTCTCATCCAGGGAAACACGCTCGCGCATCTTGCAACTTGCGATGCAAGGGCGAGGTCTCTGCAACTGCAAGGGTCCAATGTGCAGTGCAGGACTAAGTACGAAGATTAAAATTAGACGCGGCTCTGTAAACGATGATTACTCTCATATTTTGATCACGACTTGGAGCACAAAAAGGTGATTCTTGACCTGATGATCAAACATAGGTACAAAGAAAATGAATCGCACGGGTGGGGTGAACGGCCACAGCCTGGCATTATTTGACCACCCACGGATATAATATTTGCACTTGCAGATGGCACTGCTGCAGCAGTGACGTTGGTCTGACCACACGCTCCGGCCGTCCCCATGAACGCACACATGAGATGAGGGTTAAACCACAATGAATTACTTACAGAAAACAATTAGTACTACCACCAGATTAACACGGATTGGTACAGCCGCTACGTGTGTGTGCACTGCACACGCGGCCCGTGAGAACGAAGGCGGTGCCAAATGCCATGCCCTTGCACCCAAGCCGGCGTCCGCGTGGCAAGGCCACACGTACGCCCGTCCGCTAACTCCTATATAATGACGTACGTGCGGCTCGATCTCCTCCCACTCCCGTCCACAGTCCACACATCATCACCCGCACCGCCTTTGTTAGCCAGCCATGACCGCCCTCGACTTCATGCCCGCCGAGAAGGCACCCCAAGCCGGCACCGTCGCTCTCGGCGCCACCACCAACAATGCCGTCCCCGCGCAGGTGCAGCAGCAGCACAGGAGGCTGGAGGGGAAGGTGGCCATCGTCACCGGCGGGGCGCGCGGGATCGGGGAGGCGATCGCGCGCGAGTTCGTCCGTCAAGGCGCGCGCGTGGTGATCGCCGACATCGACGACGCGGCGGGCGAGGCGCTGGCCGCCGCGCTGGGCAGCGCCTGCTGCAGCTACGTGCACTGCGACGTGTCGGTGGAGGCCGACATGGAGCGCGCCGTCGGGTGCTGCGTGGCGCGGCACGGGCGGCTGGACGTCCTCTGCAACAACGCCGGCGTGCTGGGCCGGCAAGCGCCCCCAGCGAGCAACGGCGCCAAAAGCGGCGGCATAGCGTCCCTGGACGCCGCTGAGTTCGACCGCGTCCTGCGCGTGAACACGCTCGGCGCGGCCCTCGGCATGAAGCACGCGGCCCGGGCCATGCTGCAGCGCCGCGGCGGCGGCGGCGGGAGCATCGTGTCGGTGGCGAGCGTGGCCGGCGTGCTCGGCGGGATGGGCCCGCACGCATACACGGCCTCGAAGCACGCGCTGGTGGGGCTGACCAAGAACGCGGCCTGCGAGCTCGGGGAGCACGGCATCCGCGTGAACTGCGTCTCCCCCTTCGGCGTGGCCACGCCAATGCTGGTGAACGCGTGGCGCCACGGCCACCATGGCGAGGACGAAGAAGGGGCGCGTCGCCGGCGCCGGTGAGCGCGGAGGAGGTGGAGAAGGCGGAGGAGATGGTGCGGGGCATGGCGACGCTCAAGGGCCCGACGCTGAGAGCCGGGGACATCGCGGAGGCGGCGCTGTTCCTGGCCAGCGACGAGGCGAGGTACGTATCCGGGCACAACCTCGTCGTCGACGGCGGCGTCACCACCTGCAGGAACGTCATCGGCCTGTGATAGATGGTGAAGTCAAACCGATTGAGACGCAGTTGGAGGGGAGTACGTGCTCGAGTGTCACAATCAACTACAGCTCGAGCTGAACTGTACTTAAATTAATTATAGGTTGGCACTAGTGGTAAGTAGGAGTAATTAGCTGGATCTATTTGACCGAGTGGTTCATGTGATGAAATGTGGATTTGAACAAGGAAACCACTAGGTATCAGACTACTAATGCCTAACGTAAAGGCATCAAAAGTTGCTGATTAATTAATCAAGCGTACTTTATGAAGAACACAGAGCTTCATTCTGCTATTTTCTTCTGCTCAAATTTGTCTAGTATCTGTTTCTTCTGCCCCTAAGTCTTAATAAACTTTTAATGATTATTTATGTGATCGATTTCAGCTGATGAAATGTAAGGAATCTTCCCTCGTGGTGAGAAGACTAGCATTATTCGATCCACGTAAATTAATTTCTTTCGTGGATGACAGCAAGTAGGGTAGGGTAGCTACAGCCTAAGAATGGATGTGATGTGCTCGGCGCAACAGAGATGCAATTGTTTTTAGCCACGCGATCCCTGATCGATGGCCCGAATCTGACACAATTACAAGTTTATTACCATGGACGCCTACTTTAGCGTTGTACATTAGGGCAACGGGAAAGGATCCGATGGTGTATGCAGCAGCTAGAGAACGCCTCTGCATGGATGCACTCTCCATTTGGTTTGGAGGAGCACGCAGATACACACACCAAGATCCACGATCACTTCATAATAATGCTATGTCGTGGCTGTCTGCTTCCAAAACTGACAGAGCTTAATGGATGCTGATTAGAGTCAAGCAATGGAGATCTTAGGTAGTAGTAATACCTAGTACAACCGATCTCATCCTTGTCATGCTGGGCCAACCTGTCTCAGAAGAGAGAGAGAGAGAGAGACGTGGGCAGACCAGGCATGCAGCTGACAAGGGGCGGCGGCGGTGGCCCGGCAACACCCCACCGGCGACACAGCACACAAAGTCGTACTAACTGAGATGACACCGCGCTGCGCGCAGGGGCGGAGCTAGAGTACAGCCGTTGGGTTCAGTTGAACTGCCACGTACTAGTACGTTTGTAGTTTTTGGGTATGAACCCAGTAAAATATTAAGGCTGCACCCATCAAAACTACAAAACCCAAGCGAGAAGCCTTTTGGTCTATTTAAAATGCTTTACCGTAACTGGCCCGACTAAAAGCCCACACGAGTAGCCCGGATTGTCTCGACTGATCGCTTCCCAATCTCAGAGATGTACGCTCCCTGGCTCCACCTAAATCGACCTAATCGCCTCCCAACTAGGCAACTCCCAGCCGTGATATCCACATCGCTCGGTCGCCATGGCAAGCCCGCGCGCAGGGGCACATCCCAATCCAAATTCAAGCCATATGAGATCAATCATCAAATCTTTCTCTTACGCATGTCCAATCTAGCCTAGCGTGATAACGCCCATTGCCCTAATTTCTTTAAAAAAATATCATCGACCTTGATTGATTTAGGCATTGGGAGAATATCATCAAAGCAAAATAGATCACCGGATTCAGAAAATGGTGCAACCACTTCCAGGCGATTCCTAGATGTAAGCAAGGTACATCAATGCCTAAATCGCCACCGCCTCGAAGCACGCGTACACGGCCTCGAAGCACGCCCTGGTGGGGCTGACCAAGAACGCGGCCTGCGAGCTCGGGGAGCATGGCATCCGCGTGAACTGCGTCTCCCCCTTCGGCGGGGCCACGCCAATGCTGGTGAGCAGCGTGGCGCCACGGCCACCATGGCGAGGACGAAGAAGGGGCGCGTCGCCGGCGCCGGTGTGAGCGCGGAGGAGGTGGAGAAAGCGGAGGAGATGGTGCGGGGCATGGCGACGCTCAAGGGCCCGACGCTGAGAGCCGGGGACATCGCGGAGGCGGCGCTGTTCCTGGCCAGCGACGAGGCGAGGTACGTATCCGGGCACAACCTCGTCGTCGACGGCGGCGTCACCAACTGCAGGAACGTCATCGGCCTGTGATAGATGGTGAAGTCAAACCGATTGAGATGCAGTTGGAGGGGAGTACGTGCTCGAGTGTCACAATCAACTACAGCTGGAAATGAACTGTACTTAAATTAATTATAGGTTGGCACTAGTGGTAAGTAGGAGTTATTAGCTGGATCTATTTGACCGAGTGGTTCATGTGATGAAATGTGGATTTGAACAATGGCCTCTAGTTTGCCTGCCTTTTCTTCTGTGTTAATTAAGGGAGTATCTAAAACTCATTTAGATGAGCTATAGTTTGGTCTCATTCACTTTAAAAACAAAAAATAGATACAATCCACCTCAGCACACACGCATCTTATAGCATCACATCCAATGATTATAAAAGGTGAATGAGACCAAATTATATCTCATCTAGATGAGTTCTAGCAAAACTGGTTAATTAATAATTATTGTGCCGGATCGAGAAAGATTTGTTTAGTTCAGTAGTAGTACATTCCTGTTTGGGACCGACGATGCAGACGAACTGCTGAGTGATCGAGAGACAAAGACTTCAGTTCAGTCGTTGCACAGAATGTTTCGGCGTGTGTTTGCGATTTTACTTTCTGGTCGATTTGTCTTGAGAATTAGGACACTCCTACATGTGTTGTTCCCCTTGCCAGTGTCGTTCATCTTTTTTTATTTGAATTTTGGCGGGACCTGAAATGTATTCGGTTTATTGAAAAGATACGCAGCTTGCGTATTCGTGAAATGTATTCGGTTGCCTACAAGACTTTGCAGCCTTTTGCAAGATAGGTTCAAGCGAACCAGAATCCAGAATTACAGAGGCACGGGAGGAGAAGAGATAAAGCAAAACAACACACACTTACAACACACATAACAGGGGAAAACAACACACCACACAACCAAAAGCACCACCAGTGTAATTGAACGGTATTGGCCAGCCGAGACCAAACCATGACATTGCACCGTCGACGTAACCGAAAGTCAGCGCACATCCGAGACTGCATGGCGGCGTGACACCACCTGTGTCGCATGGTACATTCGAAAGGCCACACAAGGCCGAGACAACGCCAGAGTGCTTGTGTGCCACCGGCGTAGTCGAAGGGCATCGCCTAGCAGACCAAACCAAGGCATCACGCATCCGAGATTACACAACACCGCGGCACCACCTGTGTCGTGGGGTACATTCGAAAGGTCAGTGAGGCCGAGACGGCGCCACGGCACCTATGTGCCACTGGCGATCTTGCTGGGCACCGCCTAGCAGAGACACACGAAGAAGCACTCGAGCACAAACCACACGAACACCGACGAACATGAAGCTCGCCAGAAAAGGAAGGACGGCCGAAATCCTGAATTAGAAACAAGAAACCTCAAAATTTAGAAAAAATCATTTGAAAATTACTTTTTTTACGAGAATAAGGTTTTGGATTTTACTAGAATTATGTTCTAAAGTCGTAATGCTAAGGTCCATTAGTACCAACACGCCGGAGAAGAGAAGCCGCTATCTTAGCTTGGTGGCACAGTAACTAGTGGATGCTTTTCTTTTACTCGACCTATTTGACTGAATGATTCATGTGATGATGCATTGGACATTAACCTGTGCTTTATCATGGTTATTATTCCCCTTCCTTAATTCAATCGTACTGCCGGGTCGAAAGGAATTCATCCATTCCTACTACGTGGGAACTGCTGGAGCAGAGGAAGGGTTGAGTGTTGGAGGCCGCCACTGACCTGACGAAGTCCTGTAGTTATATATATCCCGAATGATTGACAATGGGTTTGGAATCACACTTTCTGAGCTCTGGATGAATATAAACACTGAAAAAGCGAGTAGAAGGGAGCAGTGACTTTGCGGGCGGACGGACGGACGGACTGGCAGAAGCAACTGGCAAGTGGCGGCACAGAGTTGTCAAACCCGCCGCTAGCGGACTGACTAGCAACGACGATTTTGCTGGTACAGAACAAGTAGTACAAGATTCAGCAAGTTGCGGTGACAGACAGGCAGACATGATTGCTTGCCGGAGCACTGTGTTTCTTCCCCCTTCCCGCTCATGCTTTCCCTACGGAAGTTGACACAAGTGGTAGTAGCATGTAGAGAGGCCAGCACAAGGCACAGAGATGTGGCGCCGGGGAGAAGGATGGCGCGCCGATCGGGTCCAGACAGCAAGGAGAGACATGGGCACAGCGCACTCGGCTGTGCCGCGTTTGGCTTTCAGTTTGAACTGCAAGCGGCGTATACTTGGCGAGTACGCCAGCCCGCGCGGCACAGCGTGATGGCTCCGCCGCTCTACCCTCTTCGGTCGGCCTGCTGTTGCATGCCGTTTGGGCCGCGCAGCGAGGTGTCATCTCAGTAAGTACGACTGTGTGTGCTGCGTCGCCGGTGGGGTGTTGCCGGGCCACCGCCGCCGCCCCTTGTCAGCTGCATGCCTGGTCTGCCCACGTCTCTCTCTCTCTCTCTCTCTCTCTCTCTTCTGAGACAGGTTGGCCCAGCACCAGCATGACGAGGATGAGATCGGTTGTACTAGGTATTACTACTACCCAAGATCTCCATTGCTTGACTCTAATCAGCATCCATTAAGCTCTGAAAGCTTTGGAGCAGACAAGCATGGTATAGCATTATGAAGTGACCGTGGATCTTGGTGTGTGTATCTGCGTGGCCCTCCAAAGCAAATGGAGAATAATGCAGCCATCCATGCAGGCGTTCTCTAGCTGCTGCATACGCCATCGACCGGATCCTTTTCGATTGCCCTCACTAGTAGAAAAGAGGGCTTTCGTCCAGGCCAGTTTAGCCTATTAGTCCCGGTTCATTTATCCCGGTTCGTGCGGCTAAGGCATTAGTCCCGATTCACCTGTGCCATTTAGTTCCGGTTTGTGCCTCAAACCGGGACTAAAGGGTGCGATGCCGTTAGTCGGTTCATGCCTCAAACCGGGACTAAAGAATAGAACTTTAGTCGGTTTGAGCCACGAACCGGGACTAACGGGGTTGAGACCTTTAGTCCCGGTTCGTGCCACGAACCGGTACTAAAGGTCTCATTTTCAAACTCTACACCCCTGGATCGCCTTTTTATTTTTAAAAAAAATAAAAGAAAATGATGGAAATGTCAAAAAAATAAAAGAAAATAAGTTTCCCATGTGATATGTGGTCTAGTTATTGGGAAAATTTGCAAATGTGAATTTCGACTTTATTTGCAAAATCTCTCTGGAATTTGTAAATATGGGCATAACTTTTGCATACTAACTCGGATGAAAAAGTTTTTTATATGAAAAATCATCTACTCGAAAAGTTACATCCTCAAAAACCTAACAGAAAAAAAGTTACGGGGCTTTTAATATCTAGAAGTGGAAAAAATCAAAAAAATTTCAAACTATGGTCAAACAATGGTCAAACCATGGTCAAACTAATTATTCTAGAATATTAGTGTTACTAACTAATTTGTTCAGTTATTTTGAATTTTGGTCAAATCTGGTCAAACTGTGGTCAAACTATGGTCAAACCATGGTCAAACTAATTATTCAAAATAATTATTGTTTTCTAAATAATTATTGTTTTTGAAAACAATAGTTTGAAACTCAAACAGTTAAATGTGTCAATTCATGCTCAAGCAAAATTCACGAGGGTTAATAGGATTGACATCTTACTATTGTCGAGAAAACAATAAGTGCGAGACTTTGGAAACAAGGGAGAATAGAACCCGGATGTTAAGCGTGCTCAGGCTGGGTGAGTGGGAGGATGGGTGACCGTTCGGGAAGTTAGGTGATTTGGAATGATGAGGGTGATTAGAGAAGAGGATAAATTGAGCGGTGATGAGGGGTCTTGATTAGAGATTAGGGGTTAAAATAATTCAGAAAATTCAAAAAAATTCAAAAAATTTTCAAAAAATCATAAAATTTTCATTAGTCGGTTGGTGTTACCAACCGGGACTAAAATGGAGCTCCACGTGGCATGACCTTTAGTCCCGTTACGGATTGAACCGGGACTAAAGGGGGAGGCATTAGTACCGACCCTTTAGTCCCGGTTCACCAACCGGGATAATAGGCCCTTTTCCTACTAGTGCCTGCTGTACAACGCTAACTAAAGTAGACGTCTATGGTAATAAACTTGTAATTGTGTCAGATTCGGGCCATCGATCAGGGATCGCGTGGCTAAAAACAATTGCATCTCTGTTGCGCCGAGCACATCACATCCATTCTTAGAGCATCTCCAGTGGATGGTGTATATGGAGGTGGATGCTAAATTTACACTATCAAGATCAAAAAAGCCTTCCCAGTGGATCGTGTATCACGTCGTGCAAATTTAGACGTCGCTACCACGAGCGTACCGGCGTGGGAGTAAAGGCGAAAACCACGCTTCGTGGGCTCGCGCTCCGCTCCACGACCGAAAAAAACTCCCGCTCCCGCTCCCGTTCCTCTCCGGCCGCCTCCCCAAGGTCACCGTCGCCCCTCTCCGGCCGCCGTCCAAGGTCGCCGTCGCGTCTCCTCTCCGGCCGCTGCCCAAGGTAACCATTTCCCCTTCCTCGCGAGCGGGAGCAGAGGCGGCGGCGACGCCTGCAGCCCGATCTGGCGGCGGGGCGGCCTGGGCGGCGGGCAGCGTCGGGCTGGGCGGCGGGGCTGGGGGAGGGGAGATGCAGGGCGGGGCGGCGCGTGGCGGCGGCCGACGCCTGCAGCCCGATCTGGCGGCGGGGCGGCCTGGGCGGCGGGCGGCTGGGCGGGCGGGGCGGCCTGGGCGGCGGGAGATGGAGATGCGGGGCGGCGGCCGCGCGCCGTGCAGCCCGATCTGGCGGCGGCGGGGCGGCGTGGGGCGGCGGGCGATGGCGATGCGGGGCGGCGGCCGCAGACGCCCTGATCTGGCGTGGCGGGGCGGCTGGGCGGCGGGAGATGGAGATGAGGCGTGGAGGAGATGCAGGGGATGGAGGAGATGGAGGAGATCTGAGGCGGCGGGCAGCCTGGGGGCGTGAGGCGGCTGGGCGGCGGGAGATGGAGATGCGGGGCGGCGTGGAGGAGATGCAGGGGGATGGAGGAGATGGAGGAGATGCAGGGGAGATGGAGGAGATGGAGGGGAGATGGAGGAGATGGAGGGGAGATGGAGATGCAGGGGCGATGGAGGAGATGGAGGAGATGCAGGGGAGATGGAGATGCAGGGGAGATGGAGGAGATGCAGGGGAGATGCATAGCTGTGGTCTAAAATTGTCAATTTGAAGCCATATTGTGGTCTAAAATAGCTGTGCATTGGTTGCTTGCAGATGGATACTGACCAAAGCTTCTTGGACACCCTTGGTTTTGGTTACGCATAAACACAACTAGAAAGTCCAATTGGAGAGCAGGCAACTCCATCAACTCAGCATTGTTCTGCAATAACAGAGAAAGGAAAATCCAGCAAAGGCAAAAATTGGTCTAGTGATGAGGACAAGGTTCTCATAGCAGCATGGGCAAATACAAGTTTGGATATTGTTGGGACAGATCAAAACCGGGATGCTTATTGGGATAGAATTTCAGAGGACTACAACACACACAAGGAATCATCATGGCGAGCGTAATGCTAATGCAATCAATTGCCGTTACACAACGATTAACAGAGAGACCTCTAAATTTTGTGGTTGCCTTCAGCAGATTTTAAATAGGCAAGAAAGCGGAAGGACTATACAAGAAAAGGTATGCGCCTTTCTTGTAATTCTATATGTGGTGTGCAATATTCTATATGTGTTGTGCTTATTTTAACAACATATTTATATGTGCAGACAAACGATGCACACATTTTGTTCAAGGAAATGGATCTTAAAAAAAAGAAGCCTTTCACAATCGATGCATTGCTATGTAGAGTTTTCGAAGTATCCAAAGTGGCAGACAAGAGAAGTTGAAACTTCTCTTAAGAAACAAAAGAAGACCATTGATGCAAGTCCAGGTACAGCCACCAATGATCCGGCTGATGCATCCTCGATGCATCTTGATGCTACCTCGATACACACCGATGCTCTTGAACATGAGAAAAGACCTGATGGTGTGAAGAGGGACAAGAGAGGTAAAGCTGATGACAGTGCTTGCAAGCTGTCATTAGAAACTGTGTGGGCAGCAAAGCTAGAGAAGGATGAGATCAAAGAGGCGGCAAGAAATGCTGCTACGCACAGCAATTGGAATTGCGAAAGAGGAGATTGCACTCAAAAAGAATGAGGATGCACGAAACGAGAGGGAGGATGCACGGAGACAGTTTGAATTAGATGAGAGGGTCATGCTCATCGACACAAGTGGTATGGCTGATGTTCAAAAGCAGTTCTACCAAGCTAAGCAGAAGGAGATCCTTGCTCGCGGCCTAGGGTAATGTGAGCTATATGTTGTAGTTGTAAGAACTATTTATTGCTTTCTGCTAGTTGAGGACATGGATTACATCACTCATTGCATAAATATTTTTATTGATAGCTGCATTACAAAGACATGGATTACATCACTCGTTTCCAAACTTTTGCGGACATGGTCAATTAGATCAAGTTTAAGCTGATCATGTTTATCGAAATTTCTAATCCGATTAGTCATCTGAATAAAAGAGCTCAGTTCTTCCGCATGAGTACGAGAGACTGTGACTCTTTCTCCCATTGCCTCAAAAGTGCAGCTTTGCCGACCAGTTTGTCGCTCCTCTTCAACTATCATATTGTGCATTATGACACAAGCTTTCATGACATCAGTGATTTCTTTACGTTTCCATCCTTTAGCAGGTCCACGAACAATGGAAAACGGGATTGCAGAACTCCAAAGGCTCGTTCCACATCTTTCCTAGCCCCCTCTTGCTTCTTGGCAAAAGTTTTTTGCTTTCTGCTAGTTGGAGCTGAAATGCTCTTCACAAATGTTGCCCACCGTGGATAGATACCATCTGCAAGGTAATACCCCATTGTGTACTGATGGCCATTGATGCTATAATTCACTGGAGGAGTTTGGCCTTCGGCTAGCTTTGTAAAAACAGGAGAACGTTGAAGAACATTTATATCATTCAGAGACCCTGGTAAACCAAAATAAGCATGCCAAATCCAAAGATCTTGTGAAGCAACTGCTTCCAAGATCATAGTGGGCTCGCTCACATGGCCTTTAAACATGCCATGCCATTTTTGGGGCAATTTTTCCACCCCAGTGCATGCAATCTATGCTCCCTAACATACCGGAAATCCTCTTTCCTCCCCTATTGCAAGTAACCTAGCAATGTCTTCTTCATTTGGAGATCTCAGGTACTTTTCCCCAAAAACTTCACAAATTTTGATCACAAATTTCTTGCAAGACTCTAAATTAGTAGACTCAGCGGACCGGATGTACTCATCAACATAATCACCTGCTATTCCATATGTTAGTATCCGCATCGCCATGGTCATCTTTTGCAAAGGATGTAACCCAAGAGCTCGAAGCACTTCTTTTTGCGTAAAATAATCATCATAGTCATGCTCAAGTATACCATCAGCTATGCGGTTGAACAAAGTACGCGACATCCTAAATCTGTGCATAAAAATTAAATGAGACAGGAAATGAAAAAGGACCAAAGCAGAGAAGTGTACTAATTACGAACCTTCGTCGAAACAAATGTTCAGAAAGCGAGGAACTTCTTTGAAGTAGTCATCCCATAGAAGAAGAAATCCGGCATCTCTTCCTCGATCGATTGGTAGACGTCCATGCTTGGAACCGCCATGGCGTCGGCGTTCTTCCTCTCTTCCTCCTCGCTCGGCGAATGCTGCAAGTATGAGTTCATCGTCGCCGAGATGAAGATGACGAAGAACTCATGTCCCAAGTGGATGTGTTCATTGTGTTGCGTGAGAAACGATAGAAAAATCTAGGTGAGAAGATAAGTGTCTGGAAGAGGTGGTAGGAGTGGTTTATATAGATCGGAAATATGGCCGTTGGAAATATAGCCGTTTGAAAATATAGCCGTTGAAATATACACGTCCAAATTTACACGTTCCACTGAAAAACTGGGAGGTGTATAATTTAGCAAGGTGTACATAAACGTGTATATGGAGATATACACGTCCAAATTTACACGTTCCACTAGAGATGCTCTTAGGCTGTAGCTACCCTACCCTACTCGTTGTCATCCACGAAAGAAATTAATTTACGTGGATCGAATAATGCTAGTCTTCTCACCACGAGGGAAGATTCCTTACATTTCATCAGCCGAAATCGATCACATAAATAATCATTAAAAGTTTATTAAGACTTAGCGGCAGAAGAAACAGATACTAGTCAAATTTGAGCAGAAGAAAATAGCAGAATGAAGCTCTGTGTTCTTCATAAAGTACGCTTGATTAATTAATCAGCAACTTTTCGGCGATGCTTTTACGCGGAATTGTTTATGGATTACACCGCTGCATGCGCGTGCTCTAGTCTAGTTTAGTCCTGGGTTAATGAGGGAGTAACTTCCGGGTAAGGTCACGGTCAAGTGGTTGGTCAGAGGTCAAAATCGATGGGAACGGCAGATCGAAGGGGTCGGGCAAGTCACGTCGGTTCGGTTATGTACCATGATTCGGGTCCATTTTTCCATAGTTTTTCCCAGTGCTATAGAAGAATCGATCGGGATGACGCCCCCATTGTCTTGGAGTCATGCGGTCCATTTGCAAAGCAGACCAGGGCGATCGGATTGTTGTGTAAAGTAAGGGTACAGGAGGTTTGAATTATTGATTAACTGGGGATTTAATTTGATCTGCTGCTGGTCTATAGCCGCACATGTATTTCAGCAACAGGGGATTTAATTTGATCTGCTGCTGGTCTTCTTGTCAATCATGAAGTGATATACAGAGAGAGGAAGGTACAGAAGTGCAGTGGGCGATGGAGCAGGATGCATCACGGCCCATCACGGCCACCGATTTGATCCGGCGTGCGGCCCAAGCGGCGGCATGGGAGCCAGCCGACCGAGCAGGCAGCGGCAGCCGGCCGAGCCATGCTGTGCCGCTCGCGTGAACAAAGTAGCGTACTCGCCACGTACTGACTGTTACGTATAGGTTGCCACTAGCGGACAGTGAAAACCAAACGCGGTACAGCCGTGTGGTGCGTTCCCGTGCCCTTGGGCGGTGTCTGGACTAGATCGGCGCGGCATGGCCACATCATTCTATTCAGTTACACATCTCTGTGACTTGTGTTGGCCTCTTTACACACGTATATGTACTTCCTGCACCAAATATCATAGCGAAAGCGTGAGCAGGGGGGAAGAAACGAATAGCAAGCAACCCTGTCTCTCTGTCTGTCTGCCACCACAGTGCCCTGGCCAAGTCTTGCTCTTAGTCAGTCCGCCGTTATTCCTTCGTCAGGTTTGACATCTACAATACTACCACTCTACTTGTATTGCACTTGCCACTGCAAAGTCTCCTGCCATCCCTCCATTCTAAACTTCTGCAAAGTCACTGCTTTGCACTGCCGTCGAGGCTTGATTTCCTCCTCGTTTTCAGATTTTGTTCATTTGGAGGAGAGAAAACCCAGAACAAGTCAAGTGAGGGCATCGATTATTTGACTGCCTCTACAGCCGCACGAACCATTTAGTCAAACAGATCCAATAAGCAAACAGCCCTTGGTTAGAGCATCTACAGCCGCGATGGCAAATCCAGCTCCTCAAAAGCTCGCGACGTGTCTGCAAACACTAACAAGTCACATCCCAAATAATGCAATCCATACTCGGATACCTCAATTATCAGATCTTAAATTCATACAAACTCATGCAACTACGTCTATGTATTGCACACATCGTCCGGCTACTCCATCACTACTAACATGCCATCGAACAACCAAAATTTGGCATGTTTGGCTATGGTGGAGATCATCCATGGGGACCGCGGCTGCCCTTGCCCTTCCCAGCGCCCTTGCCGCCCATCTCACGGAAGTACTGGTCAAATACACAGTAGGAAATGAGTCGGATCTACAAGTACTTGTCCTCCTTCGGTGGCAGTCCGACTATGGCACTTACTGCCCGATTCTGCTCTCGGGTGAGGGCGTGCGTGTTCCTTCGCTACCGTTTCTTCATAATGTGAGCGCCGATGGCCTCCTCCTCTGCGGCGGACCGCGCCGCCGCCATTTCCCCCGTGATACGGGCCTTGGCGGCCCTTATCCTCTCCTTCCCACGGCGGGTTGCCTGTTTCTGATGGGACTCATAGTCTGCCCGACTGGTGATGGAGAAGGAGATATTTTCCAGCTACCAGGAGCGTGATGATCCAGCCCCAGAGGACCCGAGCGCCTGTTGAGCCGACGCTATGGAGTCGCGCCAGACAGATCTGTCCGTCGGCCGGGCGTTGTCCTCCCGGTAGTGCCGGAGTGCAATGCGCACTGCCATTGCCTACTCCAACTCGCACGGGATGACACCCCAGTCGACGGATTCGGACTGGTCGGTGTTAGATCCGCTGCCCGCCATGCCGGAGATGGCCGGGAATCGCCAGAGGTGAGCTTGGGTGGTGAAGGGAGTGGAGGGGAGAGGAGCGTGAAGTGGCTAGAGTTGGGTCCAGCGAGCGAATGGAGACGAATACATGTGCGGCTGTGTGGGCCAACACGGGCCGGTTCCGACATGGCGGACACGTCTGGACACCTCATATCCGCCCCATATTTGGATTAGATATGAGGGGTGCTAGTCAGCCGGGTGTTTGAGGCGTTTGAGGAGGGTTTGGGGCGTCCGGCTATAGATGCTCTTTTTTTTGCGGGGTAAATACTTGCATTACTCAATCAAGATGTCCTTACAATCAAGAGAAGCAATCTCCATCAACTCATCCGGACCAGCCCCTAGCCAGGTCATGGTCCTACCTTGAGATCTAGCAAACACTGTTAATATATCACTAGCCTTATTTTGAGACCTAACAATATGAGAAATACAAGTTTGTCTAAGGGATAACAAGTACTTAATCTCCTTAACGACGGAAGCATAGACAAAGTGGTCAACGACGTCACATGAAATCATGGTCACGGCCTCAAGAGAATCCATTTCCACCACTATAGGAAGGTCGCTACCTTGAATTGCCAATGAGAGCCCTTCCATGCATGCGCAGAGCTCCGCCTCCAAGGCATCTCTACAGGAATACAAGGTCCTGCATGCTGAGAAATTAATGGTCCCGCGGTGGTCTCGTAAGATCATTCCAGCCTCAACATTACCAGAAGAATCGAAAGACCCGTCAGTGTTCAGTTTGTTCCACCCCAGCTCCGGTGGCCTCCATCTTCTCTCCTCTGGCACACTAATGACGCTTTCAGCTGGCACCGATTTTTCATACACTATGGGAGATTTGCCTTTTGTTGGATCTGCATGCGAGTATAACTTGATTCCGACCAGGGAATCAACATAGCTTCGCAAGAACCGTACTGAAGCCTCCATATGTGGTGCAGGCTTGCAATGCACCACTTCATTCCGGACAAACCAGCTCCTCCAAAATATCATCATGACCATCATTCGCCCCACGTCGTTCAACGGTGCCAGAACATGAAGAAGCCACTCCTTCCCGTTATGCCGTGGAGAATCTATCTCCGGGATCATCCATACATTGGACATGGCGAGGTACAGGTCCCGTCCAAACTGACAGTTAACGAAAGGGTGAAAGTTGTCTTCTTCCTCCATCCCTAACAAACCGGACAACTGCTACCAACTTCAAGGCCAATTTTATGTTTCCGCTGCCAAGTAGGGAGTGAGTTAGTGGATAGCCTCCATGCAAAGTTACGCACCGAAGGCGGCGCCCAACTTTTCCAAATAAAGTCCCAACACTTCCTCTGTCCTGACGGTGACGAACTGGAGGATGCATCAGTGGCCCGGTGCGCCTCCTCAAAGGCCAGATTATAGGCCGACTTAACAGTGAATATACCATATTTACCTGGACCCCATGCTATCACATCGTCCTCCATCCTAGGGGATGCTCTGATCTTTGCTATTTCTTGTACATCCGCATTAACAAAGTATTCATTCAGTAGCTCATAGTTCCAGGATCCGTTCTGATTTAACAAGTCAGACACGAAACGAACACGACATGTTCCCTGCGGGGAGATTGGTTTATAAGAGAAAGGCCTAGGGATCCAGTTATCTCACCAAACTCGAATACTTCTGCTATTGCCAACTTTCCATACTAGACCCTTCTTCAAAAGATCCAAGCCATAACTGATCACTTGCCATGACGACGACGCATTCCCGGTAAAAAATGTGTCATCCAGCCTGCCCAATGGGTAATACCTTGCTTTTAAAACTTGCGCGCATAGGCTATCTGGTTTAGTTAAAAGTCTCCATGCTTGGCGTGCTAACAGGGCTCGATTAAACATTCGAAAGTCACGGAACCCCACTCCTCCCTTCGACTTGGGCTGCAGCAAATAGTCGCATCCACGCCAATGCACTTTCCTCTTGCCTTCCGCCGAGCCCCAATAGAAGTTTCTTACCATACGAGTAAGATCATCACATACCGAGAAGGGTACTTTGAAGACTCACATTATGTAGGTAGGCAGCGCCTGAGCTACTAACTTGATCAACACCTCACGTCCCGGTTGGGCTAGATGTCCATCCCCCCACTGCACCAATCGTTTTGTCAGTGTAGTCTGCAAGTTCTGAAAACGCCCTTTCGACATCCTCCCCTCCGGTGTAGGCAGCCCCAAATACTTATCCTCGAAGAATTGGCTAGTAACCTGTAGTGCCATTTAGACCTCCTCCTGGATTAGACCTGGGCATGCATCCCCAAATAACAATGAACACTTGTCAAAATTGAGACTCTGTCCTGTAGCAGAACCGTACACATCCAAAATTGCTTTCACCCTTTCTGCCTGAATTTTAGATGCTTCAAAAAACAGAATTGTATCATCAGCGAATAGTAAGTGTGATATGCCCGGCGCACTTCTACACACTTTGACAGGAGTAATATCTCCCAAATCCACACTTTTCCTCAACAATGCTGAAAGTCCATCTGCCACAAACAAAAATAAGAATGGCGATAAGGGGTCTCCTTGCCGAAGCCCACGCGATGGCGCAAACGAATCCAAGAGAGTTCCATTAAAGTTCACCGAGCATCTCACCGACGTGACACATGCCATAATCCCGTCAACCCATCGCTGAGAGAAACCCAACTTTTGCATCACTTGCCTCAAAAAGTCCCAATCAACCCTATCATAAGCCTTGAACAGATCCAACTTATACGCACAAAAGCTCTTCGTCGGATCCTTCTCTTGCTTGATGTGGTGGATGCACTCAAAGGCCACAAGTGCATTGTCCTTAATCATTCTTCCCGGAATAAAGGCACTCTGTTCCAGAGAAATGGGGTCATCCAAAAGAGGTCTCAACCTGTTAACCAAACACTTCGAGATAACCTTATATATAACGTTACAAAGACTAATAGGTCTGTAATCCGATAGTTTGGTAGGGTTTGAGATTTTAGGAATGAGCACTATGGATGTAGAATTTACCCCCTCCGGCATAACTCCTGTGTGGAAAAAAAATCTTTCACTGCCACCAAAACCCCCTCCTTTAGCGTGCTCCAGTTGCGCTGGAAGAACCTTGCCGGAAGGCCATCCGGGCCCGGCGCCTTGAGCGGGCCTATTTGAAACAGTGCATCCGAGATTTCCTTATCAGAGATAGCCTTCCACAGCTTGGTGTTATCTTTGGCCGACACCCTAGATTCCAGTAGGTCCAGAACCGGTGAAGCATCCAAGGATGTATCAGCCAAGAAAATGTTATGAAAGTACTCATTTGCCAGCAGTCCCATGGTTGCAAAATCAGAGTGCACAACCCCAATACTATCCGTAAGCTCTCTTATTTCATTTTTCCTCGCTCTCCAAACAGCTTTGCTTTGAAAGTATTTGGTATTCCTGTCCCCCTCTTTCAACCAAGTGATTCTAGATCTCTGAAGCCAAAACATCTCTTCTTGGTAGAGCAGCTCATTCATCTTGTCCGTAACTCTTCTAATCTCCTGTCTATCCGCATTCATATGCATGAGTTCTTCCAATTGGGAACGAGACTTTGCCAGCTCACGTGTAACATTACCAAACTTCCTACTCCACTTGCCCAAAGTTCTCATTGTTTTTGATAAGGCATCCCGGAGTTGTGCTAGGTTTTGAACATTACCAATCGACTCCCATGCCTCTTTAATTACATCAGGGAGCGCAGCATCTCTCTCCAAAAATAGCTCGTAGTGTCTCTGCTTTCCTTCTTGCGGCCTTTGGTCAGTTGTTTCCTTTATTACCAACGCTACATGATCAGATTAAGGCGACGGCACGTGGAATACCGAAGTGAAGGAAAACAAGTTCCTCCAATCATTCGTTGCCACAGCTCGGTCCAACTGAACTTGGACATTGCCGGCCCCTCCCCTCTTGTTATCATATGTGAAAGGTATACCCACAAACCCCAAATCTACAAGACCGCACATCTCCAAAGTATCCCGGAAGGCCAACATTTGTGGTTTAGCCCTGGGCGTAGATGACAAATGTTCATAGCTCCACATTGCCTCATTGAAATCGCCCACCACTAACCAAGGAGCATCACTTGTGTTCTTCAACCTCTGCAATTTCTCCCACATAAGATGGCGGTTCTCAACTCTGGGCTCTCCATATATATACGTACGTAATCCTCCATTGAGTTGCTCCCTCCACAACACGCACAAGGGCGTCAATATAACGTTCATCTTTATCCAGTATTTCCACCTCATAAGCCTCATGCCAAAACAAAGCCAGCCCACCACTCATCCCACTGCTATTCACTCTCGTAAAACCTTTCAACCCTAGCCAACCACGGATCCTCCTCATCTTATCAGCCTTTTGCCTCGTCTCACACAAAAACACCATGTTGGGGGAATGCGACTGTGTGATTGTCGCCAACTCACGAATTGTCTGGGGATTCCCCCCTCCCCGACAGTTCCAGCTTAAAACATTCATTGGGCCCGGCGGTCCTCCAAATCGGAGGCCGCCTCAGACGCCACATACATATCCATAGTTTCTCCATCAGCCCTTTGTTTCCTCCTCTTGACAATTGGCACCTTCCCAGGTGTATTAGAAGAGCCCACCTCAACCTCCTCCGACGCACTACCTCCCTTCAACAACAGAACAGTGCTCGAGACCTTACCAGCTAGATTTAGAACCGGCTGTCCACGAACACTAACTGTGCCATCACTGTTGATAAGGCGTTTGCGGACTGAACGGCCATCCTCCTCCACCTCAATATGCTCCTGCATCTCCCTTCCGCCGCCTCCTGTGTCCGAAAGAACACCTACGGCCCCTCTATTCACCTTATGCATTGTAGCTTTCCGTCGGGTTCCTACTCCTCCTCTACCTCCAGCTCCACCCCCCCAAACGCACCTCTTGCTCCGCCTCTACCCCTACCTCCTGCACCACCAACTACCCCACCTCCACCTCCCTCGGCTATAGATGCTCTTACCAAGCTAAGTAAGTACACACAGGGGTGGTTTGGCTTGGCCCAGATCGAATCGATCTTAGGTTAATTCTAGCTTCACGTGATTTGCACGACTACATTTTGATTTTCTTTTACTTAATCGCAAACACACGGCGAAACATTCTGTGCCAGATATTTCCCCGGCTCAACTACAGTGTGTCAGTGTCGGTCCCCAACAGGAATGTACTACCGCATCACTTTGCTACTTCCCTTTGTTACTACACAATTGTTCTCCATGCGGCACGACAACGGTTTAAGCGCGAAGAAGATAAACCAGGGAAATCCATAGTTCATCACATGAAGCCAAGCCGAATAAACACCAGCTAATTACTCCTACTTTACCACTACTGCCAGCCTATAATTAATTTAAGTACAGTTCATGCATGCGGCTTGGCCCACTCACTGGAGCTGTACTTGATTGCGACACTCCAGCACGTACTACACTCCAACTGCATCTCAATCGGTTTGACTTCATCGTCACAGGTCGATGACGTTCCTGGAGGTGGTGACACCGCCGTCAACGACGAGGTTGTGCCCGGAGATGTACCTCGACTCGTCGCTGGCCAGGAACAGCGCCGCCTCCGCGATGTCCCCCGCTCTCAGAGTCGGGCCCTTGAGCGTCGCCAAGCCCCGCACCATCTCCTCCGTCTTCTCCACCTCTTCCGCGCTCACCGGTGCCGGCGCGCCCCCTTGGTCGTCCTCGCCATGGCGCCACGCGTTCACCAGCATTGGCGTGGCCACGCCGAAGGGGGACACGCAGTTCACGCGGATGCCGTGCTCCCCGAGCTCGCAGGCCGCGTTCTTGGTCAGCCCCACCAGCGCGTGCTTCGAGGCCGTGTACGCGTGCGGGCCCATCCCGCCGAGCACGCCGGCCACGCTCGCCACGGACACGATGCTCCCGCCGCCGCCGCCGCCGCGGCGCTGGAGCATGGCTCGCGCCGCGTGCTTCATGCCGAGGGCCGCGCCGAGCGTGTTCACGCGCAGCACTCGGTCGAACTCGGCGGCGTCGAGGGACGCGATGCCGCCGCTCTTGGCACCGTTGCTCGCCGGGGGCGCCTGCCGGCCCAGCACGCCGGCGTTGTTGCAGAGGATGTCCAGCCGCCCGTACCGCGCCACGCAGCACCCGACGGCGCGCTCCACGTCCGCCTCCACCGACACGTCGCAGTGCACGTAGCTGCAGCAGGCCACACCCAGAGCGGCCGCCAGCGCCTCCCCGGCCGCGTCGTCGATGTCGGCGATCACCACGCGCGCGCCGTGCCGGACGAACGCGCGCACGATCGCCTCCCCGATTCCGCGCGCCCCGCCGGTGACGATGGCCACCTTCCCCTCCAGCCTCCTGTGCGGCTGCTGCTGCACCGGCACGGCGGCAGCAGCGGCGGCATTGTTGGTGGTGGCGCCGAGAGCGACGGTGCCAGCTTGAGGGGCCTTCTCGGCGGGCATGAAGTCGAGAGCGGTCATGGCTAACAAGGGCGGTGCGGCCTGCGGGTGATGATGTGTGAGACTTTGAGTTGCAGGTATGGATGGATGGACGGGAGTGGGACGAGACTGAGCCGCACGGACGTCTTTATATAGGGGCCGGATCGGCGGATCGGAGCACGCGGACGCCGGTGGGGATGGCATTTGGCACCGTCTTCGTCCTCAAGGGCCGCGTGTGCACGCACACGTAGCGGCTGTGTCAATCCGTGTTAATTTGGTGGTACTAATTCATTGTCGTTTGACCCTCAACTTCTCACCTACGTTCATGGCGACGGCGAGAGCGATGTATGCATGTCAGACCGACGTCACCGCTCGCTGCAAATATTACACAGTATTACATATCCCGGGCTGGTCAAATGATGCCAGCCTGTGGCCGTTCACACTGTGTGATACAGTTTCTTTGTACGTGTGCTGGATCATGAGGTCACCTTTTCTCCAAGTCATGGTTAACTACCGAGTAAAGTACAGAGTAGTCATCGTTTACCGAGCTGTCTCTTCTAATTATAGTCAGCTTAGTTAGTGCACTGGACCCTTGTAAGTTGCAAGACGCTCGAGCATCTTTCCGTGGCTGACAGCTGAGAGTCTCACGTGAGTAATACTTAGGCTAGCCATAATGGGAGTAACTTAGCTAGTAACGTAACACATCCCAAAATAAATGTGTTTATATGGCAAAGAGTTAATGAGGAGAGAGGTGTTTGTGATAACATAGTATGTTACTGTAACATAACACACCCCAATGCAAAATGTGTCTGCGACCTAATAAATGAATGCTTGCATGACACTAAACTTATGTTACTACCCACTATGAAGGTATTAACAAAGACTAGTAACATATGCATGTTACTACTCTAAGTTATTTTCCACTATGACTAGCCTTAGTAGATCTTGTTGGTAAAAAATTACTTCCCCCGTTCCTAAATATAAGTCTTTGACCCTGTTTGGTTCGGCTGTGGATTTCCGAAAGCAGCTGCGAAAAATATGCTGTGCAAAAACAGCTGTGGAAAATCTGATGTGAAAAAGATGTAGATCATTTGGCAAACCAGCTGATACAGCTTTTTCAGATTTTGGCCCGCAGCGGAATCAGATTTTAGAAAGCACGTCCTGGGCTACTTCCGCTTTTGGTTCAGATTTTGGCACCGGATTTCTGGAATCGGATTTTGCCGGGTTCGCCCTTTGATTCAGATTCTGCTACGTGGCAGCGGAATTCGTCGATAAAAGTTGAACCAAACAGAGCCTTTGTAGAGATTCCACTATAGAAGCAAAATGAATGAATCTAGAGCCAAAATGCATTTATATACATTTGTACGTGTTTCATAGTGTAATCTCTACAAAGAATTACATTTAGAAATGGAGGGAGTAGTTTGCATCTAGTTCATGGATTGGACGGAGAGGAAGTGAGCGTATTCTCTCTCTCTCTCTCTCAACTGAAACAGCAGAGCTATAGCTGCAACCGGTTGAGTGCAATAAGAAACTACAAGCGTGCAGCACGACCCATTTCTTTTTATCATCCGGCGTCCGTAGTTTGAGCTAATCATGCCCACATATATTTGAGCGCTCATGAACGCATTGATTGGTCTCCGTTTCAATGCTAGTACTGCATTATGCTATGCTACCTGCAGTAGTCACGTCTCAGGTGTAGCTCTCCTGATGCATAAATGTCGATCGTTTTCCAGGCAACCGTGTACGGAACTCACGGTGATCGTTAATCCATCATCATCTCAACCAAATCACGTAAGATCAATCACCTCCGACTCGACGGAAGTTATACCGAATCCTTTTGACGTAAATCCATGAATGCCGCCGAAGAGCTCGGGCATAGCATCTTTCAGAAGGTGACAGCCGCTTTGCATATGTTGGCATATGGTATACCGGCTGATCTTGTTGATGATCACTTGGCTATGGGTGAGAGCCAAGCCATCATGTGTGTCAAGCGCTTTGCAGTGGGAATTGTGCAATTGTTTGGCCAGGAGTATTTGAGATCTCCCAATGCTGAAGACGTCGCAAGTCTATTGGCGATGAACAAAGCTCGCGGCTTTCCTGGCATGCTTGGCTCAATAGATTGCATGCATTGGAATTGGAAGAATTGTCCAAAGGCATGGCTTGGGCAATTCCACGGTCAAAAAAAGGGTTCCACTATAATCCTTGAAGCGCTGGCGATCAGGAGACTTGGATTTGGCATGCATTCTTTTGGAATGCCTGGATCTTTGAATGACATCAATGTTGTCAACCGGTCACCACTGATGAATAAGATTGCAAACGGTGAGTTGCCACTGGTGCAGTTTGTAGCAAATGGCCGTACGTACAACTATGGCTATTATCTAGCGGATGGCATCTATCCAAAGTGGCAAACCACTAGTGGAAAAAGGACATAATATGAGACACATTAGTGCCGGTTTGATTTTGAGCCGGCACTAATATGTCCAATAGTGCCGGTTCTAACGGCTAGCCGGCCGTTCTTATTAGTACCGGTTCGTGGCGAACCTTTAGTACCGGTTCGTGCCACGAACCGGTACTAAAGAGAGTGGTGGCAGGGTGTTGTCAGTCTGGGGCCCCCACAACACCTTTAGTACCGGTTCGTGGCACGAACCGGTACTAAAGGCCGACCTACATATAAACCCTTCGTCCAGCCGAGCCACTCTGTTCTTCCCCTTTCCCCTCACATCCTCTGTTCTTCCCCTCTCTTCCTCGAGCTCCTCACAAAATTTGCCCAAAATTTGTCAAGATTTGAAGGCCCCCATCCATTCAAATGATCACAAAGGTTAGCAACTTTGTCCTTTAAACTCTCATTGCTAGATTAGCTCTTGCAATGCTTTGTATAGTGATTAATTTGGGAGGAATTATATTTGCTAGTATTTGATTTATATGCAATTTGAGGTCAAAAATAACACTTAGTTTGCATATGTAGGTGTGGTTTACTTAGTGCCTTCTAAATCTCCGTCGTAACCACCGTCGATCGCTCAAGACCGTCTCTGTCGCCCGGCACCACCTTGTGGCGAGGCTCTTGTTCATGAATGTTTTACATTACCAAATTGATGTTTATGTGATTTGGATATGTAGTTACTCGTATAATTATCTTACCCATACGTTGTTTGTTATACATAGTGCCATGGTTTTGATATCCGTCCCCGTCGGCCCTCGTCCTTGTTATGATTCGGATGTGGTATATTCCCATTTAAAACTAGTTGTTGCATTTCGTGTTTATGACAAATTATGCCCATCAAGTTGACATAGATATTTTTATCTAGGAGGTATGTGAACCGTAAATTCCAACCGACCCTATTGTCGAGAGGTTAAATTTAGTTGAAAGAGAAAACGAGTATTTGAAAAAAAATTTGAAAAGAATTGAGGGGGAGAAGATGGAATTGGAGTTGCATGTTGCCGATGTCGTCGATGATCACAAGATTAAGATGGAGAAAATGAGGTTGAAGATTAGAAAGATTAGAAAATATGCCATTGATAATGTGACTTGGTATCATTATGCTGTTGGATCAATTGTTACCTTAGTTGCGATCTTGATCGCATTTGTTGTTGCATTTAAATTCTTTAGCTAGAGAGTTATTTGTATGTTGCATTTAATTAAGTGTTGTATATGAACTTTATGTATGAACTTTATGTATGAACTTGTATTAATTTGGTCTATTCGGTGTTGTGTAATGAAGATGAGCCGACAATGGATGTATGATGACAGATGCTCTCCCGAGTTCATTAATGGCGTGCATACTTTTCTGCTTGCCGCTGAGGCAAACAAGCGGGCGGATGGTTTTATGCCTTGTCCATGTGCTGGCTGTAAGAATGGTCACAGTTGTTGGGGAACGCAGTAATTTCAAAAATTTTCCTACGCACACACAGGACCATGGTGATGGCATAGCAACGAGAGGGGAGAGTGTTGTCTACGTACCCTCGTAGACCGTAAGCGGAAGCGATCACAACGTAGAGGAAGTAGTCGTACTTCTTCACGATCCAACCGATCCAAGTACCGAGCGTCTGGCACCTCCGAAGTTACGCACACGTTCAGCTCGATGGCGTCCCTCGAACTCCGATCCAGCCGAGTGTTGAGGGAGAGTTTCACAAGACGACGGCGTGGTAGCGATGATGATGTTCCACCGGCGCGGGGGCTTCGCCTAAGCTCGCTACGGTATTCTCGAGGTGTAATATGGTGGAAGGGGGCACCGCACACGGCTAAGGAAAGATCTCAAGGATCAACTTGTGTCATGGGGTGCCCTCTGCCCCCGTATATAAAGGAGGGAAGGAGGAGGGGCTGGCCGGCCAAGGGAGGTGCGCCAGGGGTGTCCTACTCCTACTAGGAGTAGGATTCCCCCAATCCTAGTCCAACTAGGTTTCCCCAAGTGGGAAGGAGAGAGAGGCGCCCCTTCTCCTAGTCCTAATAGGACTAGGGAAGGGTGGAAGGTGCGACCAGCACTTGGGCCCCCTTCTCTCCTTTCCACTAAGGCCCATGTTGGCCCATTAGTATTCCGGGGTTCGGTAACCTCCGGTACTTGGTAAAATTCTAATTTCACCCGGAACACTTCCGATGTCCAAACATAGACTTCCAATATATGAATCTTTATGTCTCGACCATTTCGAGACTCCTCGTCACGTCCGTGATCTCATCCGGGACTCGAACAACCTTCGGTACAGAAACATCATAACAACTCATAGTAACTGTCATCGAAGCGTTAAGCGTGCGGACCCTACGGGTTCGAGAACTATGTAGACATGACCGAGACACCTCTACGGTCAATAACCAATAGCGGGACCTGGATGCCCATATTGGCTCCTACATATTCTACGAAGATCTTTATCGGTCAAACCGCATAACAACATACGTTGTTCCCTTTGTCATCGGTATGTTACTTGCCCAAGATTCGATCGTCGGTATCCAATACCTAGTTCAATCTCGTTACCGGCAAGTCTCTTTACTCGTTCCGTAATGCATCATTCCGTAACTAACTCATTAGCTACATTGCTTGCAAGGCTTATAGTGATGTGCATTACCGAGAGGGCCAGAGATACCTCTCCGAGCAATCGGAGTGACAAAACCTAATCTCGAAATCGCCAACCCAACATGTACCTTTTGGAGACACCTGTAGTACTCCTTTATAATCACCCGATTACGTTGTGACGTTTGGTAGCACCAAAGTGTTCCTCCGATGGCAGGAGTTGCATAATCTCATAGTTACAGGAACATGTATAAGTCATGAAGAAAGCAATAGCAACATACTAAGCGATCGGGTGCTAAGCTAATGGAATGGGTCATGTCAATCAGATCATTCAACCAATGATGTGACCTTATTAATCAAATGACAACTCCTTTGTCTATGGTTAGGAAACATAACCATCTTTGATTAACAAGCTAGTCTAGTAGAGGCATACTAGTGACACTCTGTTTGTCTATATATTCACACATGTATTATGTTTCCTGTTAATACAATTCTAGCATGAATAATAAACATTTATCATGATATAAGGAAATAAATAATAACTTTATTATTGCCTCTAGGGCATATTTCCTTCAGTCTCCCACTTGCACTAGAGTCAATAATCTAGATCACATCACCATGTGATTAACATCGATAGTTCACATCATCATGTGATTAACACCCATAGTTCACATCGCCATGTGACCAACACCCAAAGGGTTTACTAGAGTCAATAATCTAGTTCACATCGCTATGTGATTAACACCCAAAGAGTACTAAGGGATGATCATGTTTTGCTCGTGAGAGAAGCTTAGTCAACGGGTCTGTCACATTCAGAGCCGTATGTATTTTGCAAATATTCTATGTCTACAATGCTTAGCACGGGGCTACTCTAGCTAATTGCTCCCACTTACGATATGTATCCAGATTGAGACTTAGAGTCATCCAGATCGGTGTCAAAACTTGCATCGACGTAACCCTTCTGACGAACCTTTTGTCACTTCCATAATCGAGAAACATATCCTTATTCTACTAAGGATAATTTTGACCGCTGTCCATTGATCTACTCCTAGATCACTATTGCACTCCCTTGCCAAGCATAGTGGTAGGGTATGCCATAGGTCTGGTACACAGCATGACATACTTTATAGAACCTATGGCTGATGCATAGGGAATGACTTTCATTCTCTTTTCTATTTTCTGCTTTGGTCGGGTTTTGAGTCTTACTCAATCTCACACCTTGTAACACAGGCAAGAACTCTTTCTTTGACTGTTCCATTTTGAACTACTTCAAAATCTTGTCAAGGTATGTATTCATTGAAAAACATATCAAGCGTCTTGATCTATCTCTATAGATCTTGATGCTCAATATGTAAGCAGCTTCTTGAGGTCTTTCTTTGAAAAAACTCCTTTCAAACACTCCTTTATGCTTTGCGAATAATTCTACATTATTTCCGATCAACAATATGTCATTCACATATACTTATCGGAAAGGCTGTAGTGCTCCCACTCACTTTCTTGTAAATCTGAGCTTCTCCAAAAGTGCATATAAAACCATATGCTTTGATCACACTATCAAAGCGTTTATTCCAACTCCGAGATGCTTGCACCAGTCCATAGATGGATCGCTGGAGCTTGCACATTTTGTTAGCTCCTTTAGGATTGACAAAACCTTACGGTTGCATCATATACAACTCTTCTTTAATAAATCCATTAAAGAATGTAGTTTTGACATCCATTTGCCGATTTCATAAAATGTGGCAATTGCTAACATGATTCGGACAGACTTTTAAGCATCGATACAAGTGAGAAAATCTCATTGTATTCAACATCTTGAACTTGTCGAAAACCTTTTTGTGACAAGTCGAGCTTTGTAGATAGTAACACTACTATCGGTGTCCGTCTTCCTCTTGAATATCCATTTATTTATCATTGCTTGCTGATCATCGAGAAAGTCAATCAAAGTCCATACTTTTGTTCTCATACATGGATCATATCTCAGGTTTTATGGCCTCAAGCCATTTCGCTGAATCTGGGCTCATCATCGCTTCCTCATAGTTCGTAGGTTCATCATGGTCTAGTAACATGACTTCCGAACATGATTACCGTACTACTACAGTGCGGATCTTACTCTGGAAGACCTCACGAGGTTTGGTAGCAACTTGATCTGAAGTTTCATGATCATCATCATTAACTTCTTCACTAATTGGTGTAGGAATCACTAGAACTGATTTACGTGATGAACTACTTTCCAATAAGGGAGAAGGTACAATTACCTCATCAAGTTTCTACTTTCCTCCCATTCACTTCTTTCGAGAGAAACTTCTTCTCTAGAAAGGATCCATCTTAACAACGAAAAACTTGCCTTCGGATCTGTGATAGAAGGTGTACCCAATAGTTACCTTTGGTATTCTATGAAGACGCACTTCTCCGATTTGGGTTCGAGCTTATCGGTGAAAACTTTTTCACATAAGCATCACAACTCCAAACTTTAAGAAACGATGACTTAGGTTTCTTTGTTAAACCATAGTTCATACGGTGTCGCCTCAACGGATTTAGATGGTGCCCTCTTAAACGTGAATGCAGCTGTCTCTAATGCATAACCCCAAAAGCGATATTGGTAAATCGGTAAGAGACATCATTGATCGCACCATATCAAAATAAAGTACTGATTCACGATGTTCGGACACACCATAACGTTGTGGTGTTCCGGTGGCGTGAGCTGTGAAACTATTCCACTTTGTTTTAATTGAAGACCAAATTCGTAACTCAAATATTCATCTCCACGATCAGATCGCAGAAACTTTATTTTCTTGTTACGATGATTTTCTACTTCACTCTGAAATTCTTTGAACTTTTCAACTATTTCAGACTTATGTTTCATCAAGAAGATATACGCATATCTGCTCAAATCATCTGTGAAGGTCAGAAAATAATGATACTTGCCATGAGCATCAACACTCATTGAATCGCATACATCGGTATGTATTATTTCCAATAAGTCGGTAGCTTGTTCCATTGTTCCGAGAAGCGGAGTTTTAGTCATCTTGCCCAAAAGGCACGGTTCGCAAGCATCAAATGATTCAAAATCAAGTGATTCCAAAAGTCCATCAGCATGGATTTTTCTTCATGCGCTTTACACCAATATGACCTAAACGGCGGTGCCACAAATAAGTTGCACTATCATTATTAACTTTGCATCTTTTGGTTTCAATATTATGAATATGTGTATCACTATGATCGAGATCCAATGAACCATTTTCATTGGGTGTGTAACCATGTAAGGTTTTATTCATGTAAACAGAACAACAATTTATTCTCTTACTTAAATGAATAACCGTATTGCAATAAACATGATCAAATCATATTTATGCTCAACACCAAATAACACTTATTTAGGTTCCACACTAATCCCGAAAGTATAGGGAGTGTGCGATGATGATCATATCAATCTTGGAACTACTTCCAACACTCATCGTCACTTCTCCTTCAACTAGTTTACATTCATTCTGCAACTCCGTTTCAAGTTACTAATCTTAGCAACCGAACAAGTATCAAATACTCGGGGCTACTATAAACACTAGTAAAGCACACATCAATAACCTGTATATCAAATATACTCTTGTTCACTTTGCCATCCTTCTTATCCACCAAATAATTGGGGTAGTTCCGCTTCAAAGTGACTAGTTCCATTGCAGAAAAAGCACTTAGTCTCGGGCTTAGGTCTAGACTTGGGCTTCTTCACTCGAACGACAACTTGCTTGCCGTTCTTCTTGAAGTTCCCCTTTCTTCCCTTTGCCCTTTTCTTGAAACTAGTGGTCTTGTCAATCATCAACACTTGATGCTCTTTTCTTGATTTCTACCTTCGTCGATTTCAGCATCACGAAGAGCTTGGGAATCGTTTTCGTCATCCCTTGCATACTATAGTTCATCACGAAGTTCTAGTAACTTAGTGATGGTGACTAGAGAATTCTGTCAATCACTATCTTATCCGGAAGATTAACTCCCACTTGATTCAAGCGATTGAAGTACCCGGACAATCTGAGCACATGCTCACTAGTTGAGCGATTCTCCTCCATCTTTTAGCTATAGAACTTGTTGGAGACTTTATATCTCTCAACTCGGGTATTTGCTTGAAATATTAACTTCAATTCCTGGAACATCTCATATGGTCCATGACGTTCAAAACGTCTTTGAATTCCCGATTCTAAGCCTTTAAGCATGGTGCACTAAACTATCAAGTAGTCATCATATTGAGCTAGCTAAGCGTTCATAACGTGCATACGCTCCTGCAATAGGTACATCACCTAGCGGTGCATCAAGGACATAATTCTTACGTGCAGCAATGAGGATAAACCTCGGATCACGGATCCAATCCGCAATATTGCTACTAACATTTTTCAATACAATTTTCTCTAGGAACACATATAAAAACATAGGGAAGCAACCACGCGAGCTATTGATCTACAACATAATTTGCAAAATACTACCGGGACTAAGTTCATGATAAATTAAAGTTCAATTAATCATATTACTTAAGAACTCCCACTTAGATAGACATCTCTCTAATCCTCTAAGTGATCACGTGATCCAAATCAACTAAACCATGTCCGATCATCACGTGAGATGGAGTAGTTTCAATGGTGAACATCACTATGTTGATCATATCTACTATATGATTCACGCTTTCGACCTTTCGGTCTCCGTGTTCGAGGTCATATCTTATATGCATAGCTCGTCAAGTATAACACGAGTATTCCGCGTGTGCAACTGTTTTGCACCCGTTGTATTTGAACGTAGAGCCTATCACACCCGATCATCACGTGGTGTCTCAAAGACGAAGAACTTTCATAGCGGTGCATACTCGGGAGAACACTTCTTGATAATTAGTGAGAGATCATCTTATAATGCTACCGTCAATCAAAGCAAGATAAGATGCATAAAGGATAAACATCACATGCAATCAATATAAGTGATATGATATGGTCATCATCATCTTGTGCTTGTGATCTCCATCGCCAAGCACCGTCATGATCCCCATCGTCACCGGTAGCGACACCTTGATCTCCATCGTAGCATCGTTGTCGTCTCGCCAATCTTATGCTTCCACGACTATCACTACCGCTTAGTAATAAAGTAAAGCATTACATCGCGATTGCATTGCATACAACAAAGCGACAACCATATGGCTCCTGCCATTGCCGATAACTTCGGTTACAAAACATGATCATCTCATACAATATAGCATCATGTCTTGACCATATCACATCACAACATGCCCTGCAAAAACAAGTTAGGCGTCCTCTACTTTGTTGTTGCAAGTTTTACGTGGCTGCTACGGGCTGAGCAAGAACCGTTCTTACCTACGCATCAAAACCACAGCGATAGTTTGTCAAATAGACTCCGTTTTAACCTTCTCAAGGACCGGGCGTATACACTCAGTTCAACTAAAGTTGGAGAGACAGGTCTTCCGCAAGCCATCTATGTGCAAAGCACGTCGAGGGAACCGGTCTCGCGTAAGCGTCTGGCGTAAGGTTGGTCCGGATCGTCTCGTCCAACAATACCGCTGAACCAAAGTATGACATCTTTGGTAGGCGGTATGACTTGTATCGTCCACAACTCACTTGTGTTCTACTCGTGCATATGACATCTACGCATAAAACCAGGCTCGGATGCCACCGTTGGGGGAAACAGTAATTTCAAAAATTTTCCTACGCACACACAGGACCATGGTGATGGCATAGCAACGAGAGGGGAGAGTGTTGTCTACGTACCCTCGTAGACCGTAAGCGGAAGCGATCACAACGTAGAGGAAGTAGTCGTACTTCTTCACGATCCAACCGATCCAAGTACAGATCGTACGGCACCTCCGAGTTCTGCTCACGTTCAGCTCGTTGACGTCCCTCGAACTCCGATCCAGCCGAGTGTTGAGGAGAGTTTCACAAGACGACGGCGTGGTGGCGATGATGATGTTCCACCGCGCAGGCTTCGCCTTAAGCTCGCTACGGTATTCTCGAGGTGTAATATGGTGGAAGGGGGCACCGCACACGGCTAAGGAAAGATCTCAAGGATCAACTTGTGTCATGGGGTGCCCTCTGCCCCAGATATAAAGGAGGGAAGGAGGAGGGCTGGCCGGCCAAGGGAGGTGCGCCAGGTGTCCTACTCCTACTAGGAGTAGGATTCCCCCAATCCTAGTCCAACTAGGTTTCCCCAAGTGGGAAGGGAGAGAGAGGGGGCGCTTCTCCTAGTCCTAATAGGACTAGGGAAGGGTGGAAGGTGCGGCCAGCACTTGGGCCCCTTCTCTCCTTTCCACTAAGGCCCATGTTGGCCCATTAGTATTCGGGGTTCCGGTAACCTCCAGTACTTGGTAAAATTCCTAATTTCACCGGAACACTTCCGATGTCCAAACATAGACTTCCAATATATGAATCTTTATGTCTCGACCATTTCGAGACTCCTCGTCACGTCCGTGATCTCATCCGGGACTCGAACAACCTTGATACAGAAACATCATAACAACTCATAGTATGCTTGTCATCGAAGCGTTAAGCGTGCGGACCCTACGGGTTCGAGAACTATGTAGACATGACCGAGACACCTCTGCGGTCAATAACCAATAGCGGGACCTGGATGCCCATATTGGCTCCTACATATTCTACGAAGATCTTTATCGGTCAAACCGCATAACAACATCGTTGTTCCCTTTGTCATCGGTATGTTACTTGCCCAAGATTCGATCGTCGGTATCCAATACCTAGTTCAATCTCGTTACCGCAAGTCTCTTTACTCGTTCCGTAATGCATCATTCCGTAACTAACTCATTAGCTACATTGCTTGCAAGGCTTATAGTGATGTGCATTACCGAGAGGGCCCAGAGATACCTCTCCGACAATCGGAGTGACAAAACCTAATCTCGAAATACGCCAACCCAACATGTACCTTTTGGAGACACCTGTAGTACTCCTTTATAATCACCCGATTACGTTGTGACGTTTGGTAGCACCAAAGTGTTCCTCCGGTAAACGGGAGTTGCATAATCTCATAGTTACGAGGAACATGTATAAGTCATGAAGAAAGCAATAGCAACATACTAAGCGATCGGGTGCTAAGCTAATGGAATGGGTCATGTCAATCAGATCATTCAACCAATGATGTGACCTTATTAATCAAATGACAACTCCTTTGTCTATGGTTAGGAAACATAACCATCTTTGATTAACAAGCTAGTCTAGTAGAGGCATACTAGTGACACTCTGTTTGTCTATATATTCACACATGTATTATGTTTCCTGTTAATACAATTCTAGCATGAATAATAAACATTTATCATGATATAAGGAAATAAATAATAACTTTATTATTGCCTCTAGGGCATATTTCCTTCAACAGTTACTCTACGTCAAGAACCATTCACGTCCACCTATTTGAGTCCGGTTTCATGCCCCACTATAATGTTTGGACCAAGCACGGAGAAATAGGGGTTATGATGGAAGACAATGAAGAAGAAGAGGACGACGACGGCTATCCTGGCCATGGGTTCCCTGAATACGATGATACAACAATGGGGGAAGAAGCTGAGCCGGCAATGCAGAAAGTAGCTG
This sequence comes from Aegilops bicornis, assembly GCA_021605145.1. NCBI lineage: Eukaryota > Viridiplantae > Streptophyta > Magnoliopsida > Poales > Poaceae > Aegilops > Aegilops bicornis. The sequence goes on along the minus strand of CM038670.1, from coordinate 69,256,938 downwards.
AAGAAGAGACATCAGATGAGCCTGCTGATGATCTAGGTCGGGCCATTGCCGATGCAAAGAGAAACTGCGCAAGTGATCTGGAGAGGACAAAGTTGCAGCGCATGTTAGAGGATCACAAGAAATTGTTGTACCCGAATTGCAAAGCTGACAAAAAAAAGTTGGGCACCACACTTGAATTGCTGCAATGGAAGGCAGAGAATGGTGTATCGAGGGTGAGCGCCCCAGGAAGAAGATTGCTGCCAAGGTGATGTGGTATGCTCCTATAATACCACGGTTGAAACGTTTGTTCCAAAACAAAGAGCATGCGAAGGCGATGCGGTGGCACGCAGAAGACCGTAAGAAAGACGGAATGTTGAGAGTACCCGACGGTTCGCGATGGAGAAAAATCGAGAGAAAGAAATCTTTGGGAGGAGTTTGCAGGTGACCCAAGGAACGTATGGTTTGGTCTAAGCGCAGATGGCATTAATCCTTTTGGGGAGCAGAGCAGCAACCATAGCACGTGGCTCGTGACTCTATGTTTGTATAACCTTCCTCCTTGGTTGTGCATGAAGTGCAAGTTCATTATGATGCGGTGCTCATCCAAGGCCCTAAGCAACCCGGCAACGATATTGATGTGTACCTAAGGCCATTAGTTGAAGAACTCTTACAACTGTGGAATGGAGCAGTGTACGTCGTGGGATAAGCACATGGGGAAGAATTTGACCTAAAGGCATTGCTGTTCGTGACCATCAATGATTGGCCTGCTCTCAAGAACCTTTCAGACGGACAAACAAGGGATACCGCGGATGCACGCCTTGTTTGGATGATACCGACAGATATATTTGAATAGTTGTAAGAAGAATGTGTACTGGACATCGTCGATTTCTTCCGAGCAGGCATCCGTGAAGAAAGAAAGGCAAGCATTTCAAAGGTGAGGCGGATCACCGGACGAAGCCTCGCCACCGCATCGGTGCTGATGTACATGATATGGTCAAGGATTTGAAGGTAATCTTTGGAAAGGTCTGGCGGACAACCTGTTCCGAAGGACGCTGACGGACGCGCACCCATGTGGAAGAAGAAATCTATATTTCGGGACCTGCCATATTGGAAAGACCTAGAGGTCCGCTCCGCAATCGACGTGATGCATGTGACGAAGAATCTTTGCGTGACCCTGCTTGGCTTTTTGGGCGTGCATGGGAAGACAAAAGATACACCAGAGGCACGGGAGGACCAGCAACGTATGCACGGAAAAGACGAGATACATCAGGGTCAGGCGAGCTACGCTCTTACCAAAGAAGAGAAGGAAATCTTCTTCGAATGCACCTTTCGGCATGAAGGTACCGTCGGCTTCTCGTCGAATATAAAGGGAATAATAAATATGGCAGAGAAAAAGTTCCGAACCTAAAGTCTCATGACTGCCACGTGATTATGAGCAACTCCTTCCGTTGCATTGAGGGGCTTCTACCGGAAAACGTTCGATTAGCCATTGTGAAGCTATGTGCATTCCTTAATGCAATCTCTCGAAGGTAATCGATCCAGAAATCATACAAAGGTTACTGAGAATGATTTGGTGCAATGTCTTGTCGATTCGAGTTGGTGTTCCCACCATCCTTCTTCAACATCATGACGCCTTGCGTCCTAGTTCACCTTCTTGAAGAGATTAACGTTTTGGGTCCTGTATTTCTACACAATATGTTCCCCTTTGAAAGGTTCATGGGAGTCTTGAAGAAATATGTTCATAACCGTGCTAGGCCAGAAGGAAGCATCTCGAAGGGCCATCACAATGAGGAGGTCATTGAGTTTTGTATTGACTTTATTCCTGATCTTAAGCCGATTGGTGTTCCTGAATCGCGGCATAAGGGCAGACTGGAAGGAAAAGCCACGCTAGGAGGGCATCGAATAATATGTATGGACGAGCATTCTCTCACTGAAGCACACTACACAGTTCTACAGAATTCCGCCTTGGTGGCTCCGTATATGGAGGAACACAAGAATTTTCTACAGTCCAACACCGGAGAAGTCCGACGATTTGGATTACACTTGAACAAACGAGGACTTTCGCGGTTGGTTGCGTAAACGCGTTCTGAATGATGGCGATATTCAAAATGACCTGTACTCGCTGTCCCAGTTACCATCTTGAATATAATGACTTTCAAAGGGTACCAGATAAATGGGAATACATTTTACACGATCGCCCAAGATAAGAAGAGCACCAACCAAAAGCAGTGGTGTCCGCTTTGATGCAACAACCAACACGGGAAAGGAAACATATTATGGTTACATAGAGGACATATGGGAACTTAACTATGGATCGGTGATTTGAAGGTCCCTTTGTTTCGGTGCAAATGGGTCAATATGACACGAGGCGGGTAACGGAAGACCAGCGATGCGGAATGACAACGGTGGATCTCAACAATCTTGCGTATGCAGACGAACCATTCGTCCTAGCCAATGATGTGGCGCAGGTTTTTATGTGAAAGACATGTCTACCGGGCCGAGAAAAAGAAAAGATAAGGAAGGCGAATGGATCATCTGACGAGCCAAAGCGCCACATAGTTCTTCGGAAAAAGAAACATCGTGGGAGTGGATGACAAGACAGACATGTCGAAGATTATGAAAAGTTTGATGAAATTGCTCCATTCACGGTGAATATTGACCCGAGCATCCAGGTTAAATGATGAAGATTTTCCATGGCTCTGACGCAAAGGGACACACGAGAAGAAAAAGTTTCACACCCAAAGATCCGGGATGTGATCGGCTTCACTATCATCACTTTCTTACATGTTTCACACCCAGGAGGGAATGTCTGTAATAGTTAGGGTAGTTAATTATGTGTTTTGGCATTTGAAGCGAAGAAATTTTATGTGCAAACAAATTCTTTTCATGCATTTACTGATTTTTTCAGCTAAATGACCCTGAAATTGAAAAGCATTTGAAATGAACTCGAGAAAAGGTTGAAAGTTGGCATGGTATCATAATTTCTTACAAATAGCATGTGCAAAAAAGTAGAGATGGTTACGTAAAACTGGATACACTTCGTGTACAAAATGGACAATCTCTTTCAAGTATCGGGGTTTAAGCGAAAACTGAAATGTTACAAAGGCATTTCATTTTTAAATAACCTAAGCATTACCAAATTGAATATAATGATAAAACACACTAATATTAAACATAAGAAAAAGAATCACTGAAAAACTTTTTCAAAGTTAAGTTATTCACAAACTAGTGATTCACACAAATTTCAAATAATTCAAAATTTAAACTATTCAAATTTGAAAACTACCGGCACTAACTGAAAGTTTGTAATTTTTTGTACCTAAAGCAAAAATATTCACAAAGAAACTCTAAATACAGCAAAAAACAACTCAAAAAATAAATAAAACAAAAAAATAAAGCGAAAAAATTAACAAAATAAAAAAGCCCGCCTACTGGGCCAAAGCGGCCTGCATACGACTAGGAACACAACCTTCAGTTGGGCCAGGATGCAGACCAAGAAAACCCAAATAGGCCTGAGAAGAGGACAGAGTAGGCCAGAGGCCTGCTTAGGAGAGGAGCTCGAGAGAGCTACCACACTGGGCTTATAAACCGGTCACGGTAGCCCCTGTAGCGAGGTGGGACTAAACTTGCGCACACTTTGGAGCCAGCGCACCCCTTTAGTACTGGGTCGTGGCTCCAGCAGTGCTAAATACCCCCCCTTTAGTACGGTTGGAGCCACCACCCTACTAAAGAAATCTTGCTTCCCACAGCTTGGCCAAAACAGACCTTTAGTACCGGTTGGTGGCTCCAACCGGTACTAAAGGTCCATCCTATATATACAACTGAAAGTGCAACTATCCCTAGGTGGTTTTGGTAATTCATAACAACATATAGCTCATTGAGCTAATGCTATTCCAAGACTATTATTTCAGGAAAGCTCAATGAATGGCATGGCATGGATGATGAAAGTGGATCCCTCAAAATACTAAGGACAAAGGATTGGCTCAAGCTCAAAAGCTCAAGACTCTTCATTTTACATTTTAGTGATCCAAGATCACATTGAGTCTATAGGAAAAGCCAATACTATCAAGAAGGGATGAGGTGTTGCTTAATGAGCCTTTTGCTTCATGTGCTTAGTGATATGCTCCAAAACCCTCAACTACTTTCCCACATCCACAAATGACCTAAACCTAAAACCAAAATCGGTCACACCGATTCTTTCTATCCGGCGCCATCGATTCCAAAAGTCATAGCCACTGCCACAAACCGTAAGCAAATCGGTCTTACCGATAGGGATCTCGGTCTCACCGAGATGGGGTTGCAATCTCTGCTTCCCTTCAGAACGCTTCGGTCTAACGAAGTGAGAGATCGGTCCCACCGAGATTGCAATGTAAACTCTCTGCTTCCTTTTTGTAACATGTCCGTCTCACCAAAAGAGCAAATCGGTCCCACCGAGTTTACTGACCAACTCTCCGAAAGCTTATCACCAAATCGGTCTCACCGAGTTTGTGTAATCGGTCTCACCGAGATTACGTTATGCCCTAACCCTAACCGAATCGGTCTCACCGATATGCATGTCAGTCCCACCGAAAATCACTAACGGTCACTAGGTTTACTAAATTGGTCCGACCGAGTTTAACGATTCGGCCCCACCGAGTTTGGTAAATTGTGTGTAACGGTTAGATTTTGTGTGGAGGCTATATATACCCCTCCACCTCCTCTTCATTCGGGAGAGAGCCATCAGAACGAACCTACACTTCCAACTTACCATTTCTGAGAGAGAACCACCTACTCATGTGTTGAGGCCAAGATATTCCATTCCTACCATATGAATCTTGATCTCTAGCCAAGTTGCTTTCCACTCAAACCCTCTTTCTACCAGATCCAAATCCTATGTGAGAGAGTTGAGTGTTGGGGAGACTATCATTTGAAGCACAAGAGCAAGGAGTTCATTATCAACACACCATTTGTTACTTCTTGGAGAGTGGTGTCTCCTAGATTGGCTAGGTGTCACTTGGGAGCCTCCGACAAGATTGTGGAGTTGAACCAAGGAGTTTGTAAGGGCAAGGAGATCGCCTACTTCGTGAAGATCTACCGCTAGTGAGGCAAGTCCTTCGTGGGCGACCGCCATGGTGGGATAGACAAGGTTGCTTCTTTGTGGACCCTTCGTGGGTGGAGCCCTCCGTGGAGTCGCGTAGCCGTTACCCTTCGTCAGTTGAAGTCTCCATCAACGTGGATGTACGATAGCACCACCTATCGGAACCACGCCAAAAATATCCGTGTCTCCAATTGCGTTTGAATCCTCTAAACCCTTCCCCTTACTTTCTTGCAAGTTGCATGCTTTAATTTCCGCTGCCTATACACTCTTTGCATGCTTGCTTGAATTGTGCGATGATTGCTTGACTTGTCCTAAAATAGCTAAAATCTGCCAATCTCTAAAATTGGGAAAAGGTTAAGTTTTTTATTGGTCAAGTAGTCTAATCACCCCCCCTCTAGACATACTTCAAGGTCCTACAAGTGGTATCAGAGCCTTGGTCTCCATTTGCTTTGATTTCCATAGCTTTTGGTGGTCATAGCCTTGGTTTCGCAACCTAGGAGAGTATTGCGTATAGCGAGGGAAATTATCACCGTAGAGGTCCTTACTTTGATGGTACTAATTTTGCTAGTTGGAAGCATAAGATGAAAATGCATATTCTTGGACATAACCCCGCCGTTTGGGCAATTATGTGTATTGGCTTGCAAGGTGAATTCTTCGATGGGAGAGAACCGAACCGTGAAGCTAATGCGGAAGAATTGAAGATGCTACAATACAACGCTCAAGCATGTGACATCATCTTCAACGGATTGTGCCCCGAAGAATTCAAGAAAATCAACCGTCTTGAGAATGCAAAGGAAATTTGGGATACTTTGATTGATATGCATGAAGGTACCAAGTCCGTCAAGGAATCCAAGTTGGATGTGCTCCAAAGTCAGCTTGACAAGTTCAAAATGAAGGATGGTGAAGGTGTCGCTGAAATGTACTCTAGGCTTGCTCTTATCACAAATGAGATTGCCGGATTAGGGAGTGAAGAGATGACCGACAAATTCATCATCAAGAAAATCCTAAGAGCATTGGATGGAAAGTATGATACCGTGTGCACATTGATCCAAATGATGCCAAACTACAAAGATCTCAAGCCAACGGAAGTCATTGGAAGGATTGTTGCTCATGAGATGTCACTCAAGGATAAGGAGGAACTTCACAACAAATCAAGTGGTGCTTACAAAGCCTCAAGTGAAGCCCCCACATAATCAAGTGAGAAACCAACCTTCAATGAAGAATTGAGCTTAATGGTGAAGAACTTCAACAAATTCTACAAAAGTAGAAGCAAAGAAAGAAGCTCCAAGTCAAGGTCTTACAATGACAAGAGATCTTCTAGTCGAGAGCGCAATTGCTACAATTGCGGGAGACCCGAACACTACTCCAATGAGTGTACGACACCCTACAAAAGAAGATAAGATTCTCCAAGAAGAAGGAGCAAAAGAGAAGAATCACCACCAAGAGAGAGGAAGAGTAGAGATGATCGTTATGAACGAAGACCCTCACGGAGAAGCAAGGATTCGGAAAGAAAGGACAAGTCATCAAGGAGCTATACAAAACGAAGACATCAAGCTCATGTTGGTGAATGTGTTTCCGGCTCCGACTCCGACAATCACTCCGAGAGAAGCTATCACTCCGACTCCGAATATACGCAAGATGAAGGTGTTGCCGGTCGAGCACTTGTGTCAACCAACTCCTACGACATATTTGACTCACCAAATGAAGGTGTTGGAAGATGCTTCATGGCCAAAGGTCCAAAGGTAACACATCCAGTATGTTGATTTTAATAGTGATGAAGATGACTTGCTTGTGGATGATGATTTACTTGTTGACAACTCTAGTGATGAATACTATGATGAAACATCAATTAATCATGCTAATCAAACGAATGACAATGATAAGGAGAAAATTGAGCTTCTAACTAAAGAATTAAACACTCTTAAGTTGGCTCATGAAACTATCTTCGAAGATCATCGAGAACTTTTAAGGGCTCATGAGAAGTTACGCTTTGAAAAGCTCAATCTTGAGCAAGAGCATGCGTTCTTAAAGGCAATCAATGATGATCTCCGCAAGAAAAGTTCTTCTTACATTGCCAAGCGTTTACTCTTATCTACTTACATGCCTCAATTCAAGTCTAGTAACAAGTACAAGAAAGATACTTCCTCTAGTAGTAACAATAATAATGTCAAATCCAATGTTGTTGCTTCTAGTAGTTCTCTTGATTCCACTAATGATTCTCTTAGCCAAGTTACACTTGAGCAAGAAAATAGTTTATTGAAGGGAATTATAGAGAAAGGTGTTTACAAGAGCCTTGCCGGGAGTAAGCAATTCGAGGAAATTGTACGCAAGCAAGGAAGGCACCGGAAGAATCAAGGTGTTGGTTTTGAGCGAAAGTTCAACGCCAATGGAGTTGAGTGGGAAGAAGATCAATATCCCAAGACAAATTTTGTTCCTCAACAAGAGAAGTATGATCCTACTTCCTTCAAGGGACACAAGCTCAAGATGATCTTCCACCACAAGACCACAAGAACAAAGGCAAGGACAAGCTTCAAGATGAGATTGATGCATTTGAGGAATCACCTAAAGCCTCGTTCGAGTGGGTCCCCAAGACTACGTCAAGTTCTACTTCATCAAGTACAACTACAACTCCAAGGATTCCCATCAAGATGATGTGGATCCCGAAGAAGAAGAACTAGAGAGTTCTTGAGGGACTCCGCCAACATTCTTCACTCATATCATTTTGGCAAGAACAAGTGCAATCAACTTTCACATCTTGCACTAGTTCAAGGAGTCACAAACCCTCATGTTGGTAAGGCAAGGGACAAGGTAACCTAATGTTTTCATGGACATCATCTTGTGTGTGCATCACTCTATGTCTATGGATATTCTTGTTTGTTCCTTGTGGGACTAACCCATGTAGGCAATTTGAAAGTGCAACTCACTCCAAAGGATTGCTAAAAATGATCTACATCAACATTGAGCATCTACATCTTCAACACCTACATGAAGTCATCATCGACAAAACCCAAGGTTAGTTCATCCCTCTAGGGGGGGATCTCACATCTAGGGGGAGCTTAACTCTAAGAATTGAGTCAAAGCAACTCTAATGGTGTGAACACATTAATGCATTATGTAAAAGTGGTAACCCCACTTGAGCTTAAACGATGAGTATGACCTATGATCAAATGTTCTCATTTGACTCCTAAGTCAATATACTCATATATAGATGACCTAGTCATCGCCAATTGCTTGATAGATGCTAATATTGGTTGTGCATGCTTTGCCACATATTTCAATTTCCATCTTATTGTGTGAGCATGTTGGTGCATATTTTACTCATTCAAGGACATCCACTTGTTGTTTTGTTTGTTTGGATTCTTTTCTTTGTGCCAAGTGGATGGACAAGAATGCCTAAGAACCTTCTTTAGCTATCTATGCTTTTCTCGTCTCAAACTCTATTCATGCTACATCACAAAATTTGATCAAGTCGATTCGAACCACTCTGTGTGAGGAGCACTTCGAAGTCCCGATTAAGTCATAGACTTAAACTTCCAAAACCTCTTAGTGATTCTCGGTCTGACCGATCCTTCCATTTCGGTCCTACTGAGATCATCAAGTTGATCTGAGTTTTCAATCTCGGTGCAACCGATTTGAACTTTTCGGTCTCACCGATTTGCTGTAACTGAACACAGTTATGCATCTCGGTGCCACCGAGTTGTTCCACTCAGTCACACCGACAGGGTCGAGCTATATATAGCCACGGGCAAAATTTTGGAAATTTCTCCGAAACCCTTCGCCCGCGCAACAGCTCGCTCTGGCATCGTGGTCTCCGGATCGTCTCCTCATCGCGAGCAGCCTCCTGTCGCTGGTCTCCGCCGCCGTCAACGGATTTCGTCCCCGCCGTTGCCGCCGTAGCAAGTCCACCGCAAGATAGGGTATGGACTTAATCTTTGTGCTATCCACGTCTGATTCCTGGCACATTGTTTTCATATTGATTCTTGCCACGATTGGAACTCTTCTATCCAGCCAAAGTAGTTCATAGATTAGATGTGATTCAAATTTTTAGGGTTAGGTTTCCGCCGAAACCATCTCGGACCCACCGAGTTGAAAAACTCGGTCTCACCGATCTGGCTCATGCCATTGCACTAGTGACTCTCGGTCTGACCGAGAATTACTAATCGGTGCAAACGATTTTCGGATTTTGTGAAACCCTAGCAGTTTCGGTGCCACCGAACTGAAACTCGGTCCAACCGAGATCTTCAGTTTTGGTTCCAAAACTGCTTCGGTATCACCGAGTTTGAAAATCGGTGGATCTGAAATGCTTTCTGTGGAAAACTAAGACTGAACTTTTGAGTCATTCTTTTGCAAAAACCTCTGCATTTTGTGATGCTCATCTTTTCTATCTCATCTATAACTCTTCATAGGGTCAGTAGTCAGCTTTTCCAGTATGTCTGATCAAAGTGACAGCCAGAAGAAGTCAGAAGAGCAGATGAACTTGAGTGAGGGCACTAGTCCCTCAACTCAGATGAAGGGAGCAGAAGTACTCCTAGCAATTTGCCTAAGGCTGCAACTAGGCAAAGGAGGAAAAGAACTTCAGATTCAGAGGATGAAGATTACAAAGCTGAGGAAGATGAGGCAACTTCCAAGAAAGAGATGCTCAAGAAGGAAAGGGTCATGAAGACCAAAAGGCCTGCAGGAAGACAACCAATGTCTAAGGCCAGAGCAACAACTCAACTGCCTAAAGGGCCTGATCCCAAAGAGCCAGCTGCTGAAGTAAAGAAGAGGAAGGAAAGGGTCAAGATGACCATGTCCAGAGTAATTGGGAAGCCTTCCATGATGGAAGAGAAAGATGAAATAGCTGCACCAGCTCCAAAGGCACCAAAGCTTATGGGTGATGCTATTAGATCAGGGGCTGCCACATCTAAGCCCAAGGAAGCACCCAAAGCTGCCCCCAAGGCCAAGTCTGCACCAAAGAGGAATACCAGGAGTATTCCAGCTGCTGAGAAGAACAAGGCCCCAGTGCCTGAGGATGCTGAGGAGGAAGATGAAGAAGGACAGGTTCTGAGGAAGCTCAAGCCAAAGATACCAGACCACAATGATGCCCATCCTGTGGCTGAGGACATGAGAATCAGGAAAGACTCAGGATTGAGGAAATGGAGGATGGCAGATCCATATCCACAAGGAGAAGAACTGCTGTTGATTACAGGTTCCACACCAAGGAACAACAGGACTTTTATGAGACCATTTTGCTGGACAAGAAGCCCATAGTTTGTGATATGAGGTGGGTTGACTGGACCTACATGAAGGAGAATGAAGAGCACTATCCTGGAGTGCAAGACAACTTTATTGCTTGTGGAGTTGCAGATTTTGTTGGGCAAAAGCTCACAAATTGGAATGATGAACTTATCATGCAGTTCTACTCCACAAAGACATTTCTACCAGATGGAAGAATTGTTTGGATGTCTGAAGGTACAAGGTACCAGTCAACTGTTGAAGAGTGGGCAAAGCTGATAAATGCCCCAGAGGAAAATGATGATGATCTGGACATTTATGCAAAGAAGAAAATGGATCACAATTCAATGGCTCACATGTACAAGGAAATTCCAGACAAGGCATTAGGAACTCACAAGTTTGGATCAGTTCACTTTCTGTTGTCAGGTTGCCAACCATAAATTGGATTCTGAGGCACACTTTGTTGCCCAAGTCTGGTGACCATAACATGATCAGAGGGCATGCCATCAACATGTTGCATGTGTTTAATGTGCCACAGAAGTTCAAAGTCATGAGCCTGATCATTGAAACATTCAAGAGGACTGCAGCAGATCAAAAGAGGAGCTGTGGATATGCACCTCGGATTCAAGAATTGATAAACTCAAAGATGGGCACATGAAAATATCAATTGGATAAGGAACACTTTCCACTTTATCCAGACTTTGAGGACAATGAGGTTGTCATGAATGAGAATGATCCATCGTCAGTTCAAGCACAAGAGAAGAAGGAGAAGGCAAAGAGGGAGAAGGCTGCCAAGATGCCAACTCAAGAGGAGGCATCTGAGTATTTCTTGAAGAACAAGCGAGAGCAGCTCGGATACTTAATAGCATCAACCACGAGGATAGAGAAGGGATTGGCCACCCTCACTCAAAATCAGGAGAGCTTGAGAGAATCATAGAACAAAAGTTCTATAACTTAGATGTGAAAGTAACTGAGATTGAGTCTGCGGTGGAGGAACTACAAGATGACATGCGTGAGAGGAAGGGCAAAACAACAACTGATGCATTTGCGGAGTGCCTAGAGCCCAGAGGTCATCTGTTGTGCGATTCGACACACAAGAGCAACTTCATCTGCACCAGCTACAGCCTCGGTGCCACCAGCTCCAAAGACTGCATCAACTCCAGCACCATCTACTTCAACTGAAGCTTTCGTCCTCGGCGTTATCCGGACTCCACCACCTGAAGATCAAGCCTGAGAGTCGATCTAGCACTATGCATTTTCTATGAACTTTTTGGTAACTTGTTGCCAAAGGGGGAGAAAAATGTATAGATCATAGGCTTCGAGAGAGAGAGAGAGTGTTGCTTTTGTTCTCTCTTGCTTTATTTGGTGGGTTTTCAATCTTTGTTTGCTTTGTGATTGGTTGAGATACTATGCTTGTGAGATATTGATGATCATGTGTTTGATCATAAGCTACACTTATGCATGCTTGATATTATCCTATCTATCTTATGTGATCACTCACTATGCTTGGTGATGAGTGCATGTATTCATTGTTTACTATTTTGAGCGCTCCACCAAGATGTATGTGACATGGAAGAGTAACCCATGAGCCTAATTCATTGTGCATTTGCAGTCCAAAGCAAATCTAAAACTATGCACAAATTTAGGGGGAGCTCTTGCTTATCACATACTTCTCAAAGCGACGATGTTATTTAAATTTTATTATCTTTTATCGAAGCTTTGATCTATATGTTGTCATCAATTACCAAAAAGGGGGAGATTGAAAGTGCAACTATCCCTAGGTGGTTTTGGTAATTCATAACAATATATAGCTCATTGAGCTAATGCTATTCCAAGACTATTATTTAAGGAAAGCTCAATGAATGGCATGGCATGGATGATGAAAGTGGATCCCTCAAAATACTAAGGACAAAGGATTGGTTCAAGCTCAAAAGCTCAAGACTCTTCATTTTACATTTTAGTGATCCAAGATTACATTGAGTCTATAGGAAAAGCCAATACTATCAAGAAGGGATGAGGTGTTGCTTAATGAGCCTTTTGCTTCATGTGCTTAGTGATATGCTCCAAAACCCTCAACTACTTTCCCACATCCACAAATGACCTAAACCTAAAGCCAAAATCGGTCACACCGATTCTTTCTATCCGACGCCACCGATTCCAAAAGTCATAGCCACTGCCACAAACCATAAGCAAATCGGTCTTACCGATAGGGATCTCGGTCTCACCGAGATGGGGTTGCAATCTCTCTGTTTCCCTTCGTAACATTTCGGTCTAACCGAAGTGAGCGATCGGTCCCACCGAGATTGCAATGTAAACTCTGTGTTTCCTTTTTGTAACATTTCGGTCTCACCGAAAAGAGCAAATCGGTCCCACCGAGTTTACCTGACCAACTCTCTGGAAAGCTTATTACCAAATCGGTCTCACCGAGTTTGTGTAATCGGTCTCACCGAGATTACGTTATGCCCTAACCCTAACCGAATCGGTCTCACCGAGATGCATGTCAGTCCCACCGAAAATCACTAACGGTCACTAGGTTTACTAAATCGGTCCGACCGAGTTTAACGATTCGGTCCCACCGAGTTTGGTAAATTGTGTGTAACGGTTAGATTTTTTGTGGAGGCTATATATACACCTCCACCTCCTCTTCATTCGGGAGAGAGCCACCAGAACGAACCTACACTTCCAAATTACCATTTCTGAGAGAGAACCACCTACTCATGTGTTGAGGCCAAGATATTCCATTCCTACCATATGAATCTTGATCTCTAGCCTTCCCAAGTTGCTTTCCACTCAAACCCTCTTTCTACCAGATCCAAATCATATGTGAGAGAGTTGAGTGTTGGGGAGACTATCATTTGAAGCACAAGAGCAAGGAGTTCATCATCAACACACCATTTGTTACTTCTTGGAGAGTGGTGTCTCCTAGATTGGCTAGGTGTCACTTGGGAGCCTCCGACAAGATTGTGGAGTTGAACCAAGGAGTTTGTAAGGGCAAGGAGATCGCCTACTTCGTGAAGATCTACCGCTAGTGAGGCAAGTCCTTCGTGGGCGATGGCCATGGTGGGATAGACAAGGTTGCTTCTTCGTGGACCCTTCGTGGGTGGAGCCCTCCGTGGACTCGTGCAGCCGTTACCCTTCGTGGGTTGAAGTCTCCATCAACGTGGATGTACGATAGCACCACCTATCGGAACCACGCCAAAAATATCCGTGTCTCCAATTGCGTTTGAATCCTCTAAACCCTTCCCCTTACTTTCTTGCAAGTTGCATGCTTTAATTTCCGCTGCCTATACACTCTTTGCATGCTTGCTTGAATTGTGTGATGATTGCTTGACTTGTCCTAAAATAGCTAAAATCTGCCAATCTCTAAAATTGGGAAAATGTTAAGTTTTTTATTGGTCAAGTAGTCTAATCACCCCCCCTCTAGACATACTTCAAGGTCCTACAACAACACTTAAAAATATTCAGTTTCCCTCTGCTTATTCCCTCTGTTTCCTCTCCCTCTCCGTCGCGCCGCCCTGCCCCGATCGACACCGTCCCCGTCGACGTCGCCGCCCCGCCCTAAATCGCCGACCAGCCATCCCGCCCTCGTCGCCGCCCGGCCGTCCCGTCCCGTCGTCCCGTCGTCGCGTCGCCGCGCCCGCCCTTGATGTCGCCCGCCGCCCGCCCGTCGTCGTCGCCGCCCGTCCCGTCGCCCGTCGTCAAATCCCGTCCGTCCCCCGTCGTCACCGCCCGTAAATCGCCTCGCCCGGTGAGCTACTTGCCGCCATGTCCACACACACACACACACTACACACACACACACACACACACACACACACACACACACACATTATTAGTTTGTTTGTTATAAATTTTTCTGTTTTTTAGTTATAGAAATGTTAGGAAATTATTCTGTTTTTTAGTTATATAAATATTAGAAATGTTAGTTATATAGAAATGTTATAAATGTTTCTATTTTTTAGTTATAGAAATATTTATAGAAATGTTAGCATTTTGTCTGTTTTTTAGTTATATAAATATTAGAATTGTTATAGAAAAATGTTAGTTATATAATCAGGAAATTTTAGAATTAGTTTTAGGTAGATGAATCAGATTAATGTCAAATTGTTAGAATTTGCATATATATAGAATTTTAGTTATCACAATCCAATCATTAAAAAAATGTTACTTTTTGCGGGCATATAGTATTTGTTCTCGACGATATGCTCGGCCCGCATCCTCGCCGTCGACCCGTTCGCGACGACGTCCTGCTTCAGAGGACCCATGTCCGGGACTGGGCTCCGCCGGGCTGGCACTGGGAGGTGCTAGTGAGGATACCGACCTCGGGTCCCGTCGTCGACCCTGATCTTCTTTGGTGGCGTTCGCGTGTGCCACATTTGGTGCAGAGGCAGCCGGACCCGCCGGAGGTGGTGCGTCGGCGTGTCAGGGAGGAAGATGAGCACGTCCATCGCTACATGGCTGCTATGGACGACGTCAGGTTCTCCACTACTTGGCGGGTTCTTTGGGCAGATGACCGGAGATATGATCCTGTGATGGTTCCTTCTCTTTCGGTGTGCACCGCGGCGCCCGAGGAACCGCTAGTGGCGCCCTAGATTCTTACGTAGTACTCGATCTTTATTAGGTACCTAGCTGTGATGTATTCGATATATAATATTCAAGACGATGTATTCGAGATTATATATATTAAGACGATGATGTATTCGAGATTATATATTCGAGATGATGTATTCGAGATTCAGTTTTTCCTTATTGATTAATTGCATCCATGCATTGTAATTTGAATACTAAATTGTTTTATATTTCTTCTGTATAAATTAATAAAGTAAAAGCTATGGCGGACAATACCGGCAGAGTGAGAGAAGAGGAATTGTTCGACATCATACGCAGCCCTCATAGGGTAGATGATCTGAATGAAGATGACGGCTCCCAATATCTGAACAATACCGGAGAGGGTGATGAAAAGATATTCGATCTCGAAATCGAGCTGATGAAGTCATGAACTATGATTATGATGACACGAGACAATGTTAGTGATGGCACGCATAATGCTGATCTTCAAATAACAAAGACTTCGGCGAGGTATATATTTATATAAGCATGCATCTTGGTGATCATCACATGTTTTTTATTGAAGATATATTAACGAATCGATCTTTCTTCTTTCAGCCCTCGGATCGAGCAAATCTGCTTCTCTGCACAACAAGACAAAGCGATGCCCGGGCAGATTGTTGAAGGATGGTGTAAAGTACCACATCGAATCCACCAAACTTAGTGGCGAACCCCTCACACCTAAGAACGTTGCGGACAAGTGGACTCGTCAGTGCGGAGTTCTTGTGAAGGACAAACTCCCGATCTCATTCAAGAATGGAAAGAGCCAAAGACTAAACGTCCAGGTGTTACTTGGGTCGATGACAGAGCCAAAAAGACCTGGTGAAATCTCCGATGGAACATTTCACCCTACCAGATCATTTCACTAAAGCGTATGTGGAGAAAGTCAAGGCCGCTGCTCTTAAGAAGATGGCAATTGCATTCAACACCCACAAGAAAACTGTATGGGCCAACTACCTCGCTAATGAAAGGAAGACTCCAGATTTCAAGGGAACACTGGAGAAGTAAAGAGAACACTGGGACGATTTCATGACCTTCAAGGATTCAGAATTATCTAAGGAACGGTCGATTAAAAACAAGGCAAATGCCGCAAGAAAGACGCAATTCCATAGGCTGGGTCCATGTGGCTACGCGGTGGGATTGCCTAAGTGGGATAAGTCTGAGCAAGAGATGGAGGGTGCAGGGGTCACTCCGACATTAGAGCTGGCCCCAGTGCGTAACTTGGTTCTATGCGCATGGGGGCGTTGGACCAAGACAGGCCTGGTTTCAAGAAGGAAGTCTAGAAGGAGCCGAACAAAAGTTACTTGACGCTTAATAGAAGAAGCTCGAATGGGGTGTTCACGCCCAATAGAGAACGACGAGCTTACGCTACGCCTTTGGGAAATCTGAACACCCAGGAAGAACACGAGGCATGGGCGTTATTCCTTGGTATGAGGGCTTTTCGGACTGGAATGACGACTACAGGTCCCGTGCAAGAAAGAAGATGGAGGAGGAGGAGAAGAGGAAGCTGGAGGAGGAGCAGAGGAAGCAGGACGCAGAACGCCTTCAAGGCCTAGAAGCAAGGCACGCGGACTGCACTCAAATTCCAGCATCGCAGCAGATCGACTCACTTAGCCAGGAAAGGGGGTCTCAAGCGGCAAGAAGCAAGCGGATGATCATCCAGCATTGGATAGCACCGTCCCATCCATGCCGAGAAGCAGCGTTGGTTACGCCCGGGCGACATACACCGCTGGATACATACCTGTGGATGACATCATAGAGAACACTAATCGTGAACTACACTCCAAAATGAAGAACATATCCATGAAGGTGGCGGACGGCGTTGCTTTTCCAGTGACCCCCGAAGCAACCTACCATTGCATCCCGATTACAGAGGGCTATGCTCGTGTCATGGTTAATGAAGTGGTGGACCCATATTCGGGGCTAACGCTTGACATTCTGGAGGTGAAGACGGCGACACCGGGAGAGGCCATACATCGTATCATCCTATGGAGAAAGGATTGCATCATCTTTCAAAGTCCACCGACACCGTGTCGCTTTGCCGACTCTCGAAGTCCGCCATCGAGTCGCCAGACTCCGCTCCTCCAAGTCCACGAACGCGTGAGACGACTCCTCCTCGAAGTCCGCCACCTCCTCCGCCGGTTTCAAGTCCGGCACCGTGTCAGGCCACACCTCCTGCTTCAAGTCTGGCACATCGTCAGGCCACTTCTCCTGGTCCAACTCCACGTCAGCCGTCTCTGCCGTCTCAGCAATCGCAGAAGAGACATGCCGCAGCTTTGGTGCATAGCGGTACGAGTCGAGGTAGCTCAGGAAGTACAGGCGGAGACAAGCGATATAAATATGGTCCAAGCCTCGCTCCTCTTCCTCAGAGGCCTTACGACATGACCGAGGAGCAAAACGCAGCCATAGTGCAGGCCCAAGTGGACGCCCATTTTGGATCGAAACCGGCACCGCCGCCAAAGGAGGAAGTGCCTGAGAAAACGATTGACCACTTTATTCATATGGCTAGAGCACCAGCTCCCAAGCCTGTTGACTCAGACTATGAGCGTCAAATCAGGAAGCTACATCGAGCACGGCTATAGAAGGAAGCGAGCTCGAGCTCGAGCCAACAAGCAGCTGGCAAAAAATGCGGGAAAATCATTCCCAATTGGGAAAAGCAGTAGTATAAGCGATCCCCGCTTGTTGTGCCAACAACACATGAGAGGAGTACGCAGCCAAATATTATTGTGGGCAAACCGTTAGCGTTCCCAATGAGGCGATGTGGTAATAACGGAGGAGCATATCAAGCAGGCTGAAATGCTCAAGATCTCTGTTGGACAACTCCTCGAAATCGAGCCCATGTCTCCGCTTAAAGAATCGGAAATAAAATGGAAATATGCCTGGGGCAAACCTTTGGTCCATCCAGACAAGGTCAAGGACCTCCCAACGAGAATGTATGAATTGCATCAATGGTACATGAACATGACCAAGATTTCCAATCGAGTGTCCCTCATGGTGAATGTCAAGAAGGATCATTATTACCATGAGAAAGCTCATCCATTGAGTATACAAAACTTTTACAGTTATACAATCAAGACGCACTCGACAATTATATCGTCAGTTGCTATAGTATGTAAGTGATTTCTCTCTGTAATTTAAGTCACAAGCTAATTAAGTATTGATAATTTTGATCAACCATTACATGTAATTATCCTCACTATATTCTTTTCTGTGGTATTATATGCAGGATGAAGATGTATGAAATGAAAAAATCTGGACGCTATGGCATTGGGTTCATTGACCCAAATATCGTTAATGAGGACATATGGAAGTTTCCATTTTATCAAGCAGATGTAGAGGCCAGCATGGTAGAGTTCTTGAAGCGCCTCAATAGCAATGAAGATATACTACTTCCTTACAACTTCCCGTGAGTCACACTGTCTTGTACTACAAATTCTGTTTTTGCTTACTAGCTAGCTAGATGTTAATAATTAAGTGTATACGGTTTACGGTAGTTGATTAATTTTATGCACATGCCCGCTTATTTAAGACATGCAAACGCAGCGCATGCAGTTGGCAATCGGGTCTTGATAGACATTAAAGTTGAGGAAGGAAAAGTTGAATTACTGGACTCACTAACTAAAGAAGAAAGTGACTTCACCTACGTGAAGGGGATAGTCAACAGGTAATTTCAATCATTATTAACTATATATATCTCGGCCTATTATTAGTTCGTCATTTCTTGATATGAACTATTTAATAACCCCTTTATTAATTTTTTTTGCCGGCGGGCAGGGCATGGGCAAAGTTCATCGCGGTGACTCCAAAGTAATGGAAACAAAAGTTGTTTTGGCATCGACCAAAGATAAGTAATTAAGTAGTACTAGCTAGCTACCATCTCTTTAATTCTTGTTTCAATATCATTAATTAATTATCATGCTTGATTAATCATTATCTGATTCAATTCCATTCTCGTAAAGGCCACAAGCAAAGCGCCGGGAATAATCTGTGTGCATTCTACGTTTGCGAGAACATTCGCATGATGACGTCTGAAAGGAGCAGATCTGATAGACATGACTGGGTAAGTTTGTCAGAACACTATTCACACTATTATAGATATTTAGTCACACAACTAACACACATGCATATTGATCTCCTTCTTAACAGTTCAGAGAGGTGCAGGATAAGCTCCTATCATCGAAACGCATACTAGCACTTCAAGAGGAAATAG
Source organism: Aegilops bicornis (assembly GCA_021605145.1). Lineage (NCBI taxonomy): Eukaryota > Viridiplantae > Streptophyta > Magnoliopsida > Poales > Poaceae > Aegilops > Aegilops bicornis. The sequence goes on along the minus strand of CM038670.1, from coordinate 69,237,853 downwards.
CCGGATTTTTGCTCGACCAGGTCATAAATCCCAAAGGAGAATACTATTACCCGCTACCTCCCCCATGAACCACTTGTCATCGTGCTCCGGAGGCACCAACATATGTAGGAGAAATTGTATATGTATATACATGCATGTGTATGTGTGAATAATGGTGTTGGTTAATTGTGAGACATTCGATGATATATATATATATATATATGCGGTTCTATACGTACGAGAAAATCTATTTATATATATGCATAACGTGTACAATTTGTAGTATCGTGAAATACCAGCAAACAAAAAAAATGTAATGGAAAATTAAAAAAAAAACACCCAAAAATTTAGTACGGTTGGTGTTACCAACCGTACTAAAGCCCCACGCCAAGACTCGGCCTGGCTCGTGCCACGTGTTCAAGCACTTTAAGCGCCCGGTTCGTGATTTAACCGGTACTAGAGGGGGGGGGGGCTTTAGTCCCCACTCTTTGGTGCCGGTTGTGGAACCGGCACTAAAGGCCGTTACGAACCGGCACTAAAGGCCGGTTCTGCACTAGCACTAGTAGAAAAAGGGCCTATAGTCCCGGTTCATAAGGGCCTTTAGTCCCGGTTCGTGAACCGGGACTAAAGGGTCGATACTAATACCCTCACCCTTTAGTCGGTTCTATCCAGAATCGGACAGATGGGCCTCCACGTGGCCTGTCCACTGAGCTCAGTAGAGGGCCTTTGGTACGGTTGGTGGCACCAACCAGGACCAATAGGCATCCACAGCCACAAGATTTCTTTGGCTCTGGTTTTTGTTTTTTTTCAAAAGAGGGGGTTTGGGGGTTTTGGGGGTTAATTTAGGTGTTTCATATATTGTGCTATAGCTAGCTAATTAATAGAGAAAAGTGTCCTTTCTTTTGTCCGTGCTTGGTCGACGCTACGTACTATACATACGTATAGAGAGGACTAACTAGACATGCTAGCTAGCTAGTAATTAAGCAAACAGAAGATCGTCATGAACATATATATGTATACAGAGAGAAGTGATATCGACCACCTCTCCTTCTCCGAGAGATTGGTCGAACAACAAGTTCTCGTATATCTATCCGACGCTACCGGCTACATATATACAATAATTATCTTTTAAAATACGGACGTGTGGTCCACATGGTATTCCCCATCTTCAGCGATCACATAGTCAAGAAAGAATGCCGCCAATTCCTCTTGAATTGCTCGCATGCGATCGATCTGGTGCTAGGAGTTCATCCTTGCCGAAACATCTAATTTTAAGAAAGGGGTCAATACATATATATATATATATATATATATGAATGAATGAAACTCAACACAAATGATGGTAATAAAATAAAATTGTGAATATTTTTATTTACGCACTTCAAATTGTTTGTCGGAGTAGCCCCTCTCATGTGTCGTGTGGCGGATGGACTGCAAACGTAGTATCCATGTAAATCATTCCCTTGTTCCTGCCACAACCACTTTACAAGAAACAGAGGTCAATCAAACTGATAATTATATATAGCAAGCACATGCTAAATGGTATTGATGAAACTAGCGCTTGAATCACTAGGAGATGCGCGTGGAATATGCTACTATATAGTACTTACTTTGGTGTCTAAATTGCAGCTTCTTGGTAGTCCCGGAGCTTTTTGGTGAATTTTCCCCAAGCCCTGCCATACAAAGAAAACAATTACTTGATATCAGAAATGAACAAAGTTGCTGATATGGTGGATAATGATCGATTTAACTTACTTCTCGAGCATTTCAGTCATTTCCAGATACTCCTTGGGATCTTTTAGTCTCGAGTCTAAGATAGTTACTACTCCCTGCTCAAGCTTAATCTCTAGGAGAATATAGTGGAACCTGCTTGCGCATGCATAACTCATCAATATTACATTTCTATAACCTAGACTAAATAAGGGAAACCGAATATGCCACAAGACAGTAACACTCACGTGTAGTTGTAAGGAAAGAGTATTGTATTTTTGTGTTCATTTATTTCCAATGATCGTAGCAAGTTGGCCTCGGTTTCCTTGGCACGATATTTAACCTCATTTGCATCGATGAGATATGTGTTAATGAACCCAATATCACCCACTTGTTTTTTCTTCATTTCTGCGATCTTCAATCTGCATAATATAGTGAGGATATTTATAAATACATGCAATGAAAGAGCTGAGTTATATAGAGATACTTAATGACAGAAGTAGTACTACTTACAGATGTAGCAGGTGACCGTTGCTTTATCGATGGCCAATTGATTGAAAAACTGATAGAACTCCTCAAATGGAATAGGCAGCAGTTCAATTCCAAGGAGGTCATGCTCCTTTTAACTCTCAAATACAAAGTATTCCTCCCACGACTCTTTGCAGGTTTTCATGTACCAATCATGCAATCTTCGCATCATCGTTGTTAGAGAGCTTTCATCTTTGATGAGAGGCTTCCGATACTCGTATCTTTGTATCTGCACCTCCAAGAAATCAAATTGTACATCGTCGGGCAAGTAATCTTCAGGATTGCCATAACCGGGCACCATCCTCGGATCGACGATGTCGCTAGCATGCACCTTGAGCGGGGGCACGATTCCTTCGCTTGTTCGCCGAGCTGGGCAATTTGTTTCCCAGCTCGTCGTTCTTTCATCCTTTGATCACTGACAGTACTTCCCGATCTCTCCGCCTCGGCAAATGCCTTTCCAATAATGCGCTCATAGTTGCCTTTCGGCGGAGACTTGGTTGGTTTTGTCAGGGCAGCCAGAGTGCGCTTCGCTTTGACCGGATCTACCTTCTCCTCCGGAGGTGGATGTCTCTTTGCTTTCAACCCTTGAAATCAGTCATCCACTTCGGTCTGCGCGATCTTCGCGTTTTCCTCCTCGCTCCTCTCAGACGGTAACTTCTCTGGAGTCTTGAGAGGAGGACCGAATCAGATCTCCTCCCGCCTTTGGCAAGATTGCTAGACGCCCGGCAGAGCGACGGAGGCGGATGTCTTCTTTCCTTTCTTACGAGGCGGAGGAGATGGACTACGACGCCGGAGCAGCCGGAGCGGCGGCGGGTCTCTTCCGCCTTGCCGACGAGGCGGAGAAGGAGGAGGCTGGCTGCCGGACGCGCCGGTGCAGGCGGAGAAGGAGACGGAGTGCCGCCACGCGCCGGAGAAGGAGCCGGCCGAGTGCCTGATCGTCACTCGCCCGAAGAGGAGGCGGTGGAGGAGGCGGAGTGCCTGACTCGCCGGGAGGAGGAGGAGGAGGCGGTGGAGGAGGCGGAGTGCCACGACTCACGGGAGGAGGAGGAGGAGGCGGAGGCGTCGATTCGGAAGGTTGATGAGATCCTTCCGCCATAGGCATGGAGTCTTGAGCGTAACCCAGCCGATACTCCCCTTCACCGGTAGGGTGGTCAAGCCGAGCTCCTCAAATCCCTCCTTTATTTCATCGACCATCACCTTAGCATATCCTTCGGAATCGGCCGGCGGTGAAAAGTTGAGTCGGGTTTAGTGGGATAAACAGAGCCAACAGCCGCCTTGACCTTTAAATTGCTCCATTGCGCCATAAGGTGGCAACTTTCAGCATCCGTGATAGCATCCACGGGATAGCTGGGCAGGAGCCGTCAAGGCATGCTGCTTTCTGGCTGAAGCGACTCGGTGGAAGCCACGCCGCTTCTCCACCGAGATGGCGGGGTAACCGGGGAAGCTTCGCAGGTCGTTTGTTGTGATCGGCTGCTTCTCGTTCCTCTTCTCGTTCCTCTAGCCCCATTACCCTTTCGTGCAGCGCCGCATTAGGCTCTGCCCAGCTTTCTTCCTCCTCTCATGGGTTTTGTAACCCATGCGTCCGAAATCCAGCCTTCCACGAAAGGGAGCTGGCGTGCCTCGTGTCCGTCCAGTGGTGCTCGTGGATTGCCGAGGGCCATTGTGAGCTCGTCCTTCTCCTGTCTCGAACGAACTTCCCTTGCTGCGCTGCTTCGATATAATGCTTAAGCCTCTTGGTGGTATGTCCAATTGTTCGTCTGGCCCAAATGCACTTCCCGTTATAGGGTCCAAGGATCCGCCGCCCGAAGAACCAAGTCCGCAACGGTCTGGCGATTCATTGTCTCGGGTTCGATCCCTTTATCAAGCGAGATCATTCTCAGCCTTGGACCACTTAGGCCGGGCTATGAGGTAGCCACGACCCCTGCGATGATGAAGGTTCTTCTTCGCAGCATTTCTCTTGTTTGTCGTGACATCTTTTTATTCTTTTCCGATGTCTTGTAGGCCACAAATGCGGGCGATCATCTACGATCTTCTCATATTTGCCCGTGAATTCTGGTGTCTCATTTTTTTCGACATACGTATTGAGGTCTTTCTTCCAATTCCTGAATAGTTCTGCCATCTTCTTAAGAGCAAAAGACTTGATTAATGGCTGTATTCATGGCTTCTCCGGATCATCCTCTGGCGGTAGGGTAAAATTTGACTTCAGCTCACCAAAGATCATTTTTCTGCATATCATTGACATAAGACACCTCGTGGTCTTCGTTCTTAGGCTTATACCATTGGTGGATGCTGATCGGGATCTTGTCCCTAACTGAACCCCTGACCGAGCAACAAATGCCTTGTTTCTCGGTAGGGTTCAATCGGTTGGCCGTCGTAGCGATTTGTATGATCTCAAACTTTTCATCCGAGCTCAACTTTTTCTTCGGCCTCGTCTCTTTACGAAGTTGTGCTTGATCCGGAGGGCTAGAAAAAGAACAAAGACGAGAGTTAATTAATATGTGTACATATATATATATACCAAAACAAAGACGAGAGCTAGTCAAGACAGGCTTAACTAATATATATACCTGGCCGGACTCGGTTTGGTGATCACTGAGCCGTCCTCACGGTCTACTTCTTGCACCGCATTGGGTCAACGGAGCCATGTAAATCATAGCCAGCTCCTTCTTCACCCTCTCCTTCCGGACCATCGTTATCGACGTTGAGAAACATCATCGAGGAGACGGCTTCACTTCCGCAGCGATTATGTCCCTCAACAACGCTTCTTGTGCTTCGTCTCGGGGGGTGTCCATAGTTTCTACAAATATTTACAACATGGCAATTATTATTCAAACATGACATATATGGATATATTAGTGCCAACGTAGAACTAGCTAGCTAATCACAATAAGGAATCATATTAGTGGCCTCGACGCTGCTTCTCTAGGGTTTGGGGTGGCCTCGACAACGCTTCAAGGGTTAGGGGTGGCCTCGAGAACGCTTCAAGCTAGGAGAAGTGCGTAATATCGACCCCCCCACGTGTTGAAGCTATCGGGAGGGGGTCGGCGTTGAACAGTACATCTATGTCCCACAAGTAGGGTAGAGGGTCGTGGATCGCCGAGCGGTCGAGGGTCAAGGGGTCGAAGATCGCTGAGGGGTCGGGAGGTTGCTTAGTGTCAAAGGATTCAACAAAACCATGTCTTCATCATTAGGCGAAAGTAACAGGTGCATGATGGTACGAAGCTCTCCAAAGTTCTTTTGGAACGGAGTCCCAGATAGGATAATTCGCTTTTTGGTACAAAGTTCAGCAAAAAGGCAAATTATCCTATCCGGACTCCATTCTTAACAACTTTGGAGGACTTCGTACCCTCATGCCATGGTTACTTCCGGCTAATGATGAAGCGATGGATTTCTTCAATACTTTGACACTATAGGAAGAAGGAAGAAGAAGAAGAAAAAAAAGAAGAAAATAGAAGAAAGGAATAGAAGAAGAGAGAAGAAGAAAGGAATAGAAGAGAAGAAGAAAGGAATAGAAGAGAAGAAGAAAAATAGAATTTTTTCTATTTTTCTTCTTCTCTTCTATTCCTTTCTTCTTCTCCTCTTCTTTTCTTCTTTTTCCTCTTCTTATTTATTTCTCCTCTTCTTCCTCTCCTCTTCTTCTCCTTTCTTCCTCTTCTTATTTTCCTTTTATATGAACATATCATCATATATATGAACATACATTTCCTTTGCATATGCATATGAAAATACATACATACATTTTTCTTTCATATGAACATACATACATACATTTTCTTTGCATATGACCATACATACATTTTTCTTTGCATATGACCATTCATACATTTTCTTTGCATATGCTTTGCATATAAACATACATACATATGAACATACATACATACATATAAACATAACATACATACACAAAAAATTCTAAAAATCTGCCTAAAAAATCTAAAAATCTGCCTAAAAATTATCCATCCATCCATCCATCCATATAATGAACATATAAAAAGCATGCATACATCATCCATATTATGTTCATATAATGAACATATATACATGAACATAAATCTGCCTAAAAAAATTATATGAATTTTTTTTTATGAAGAGGACGAGGGGACAGGGGAGGAAAGGGGGTCACGGAGCCGGACCGAACGGGAGGAGGGGCGGCGCCGAGGCAGGGGCGGCAGGCGGCGCCGGCGACGACGAGGTGGGGCGGCCAGGCTAGGGCACGGGCGGCGGCGTGGGGTCAGCAGGGCGCGGCCGTGCGTGCTCGTGGACGGGCAGGGCACGGGCGGCGGCCGGGCGTGAAGCAGGGCGCGACGTGCGTGCTCGGGACGGGCAGGGCACGGGCGGCGGCCGGCGTGGGCTCGGGCGCAGGGGCACGGGAGACGGGGATGGCGGCCGTGGCGGCGGCGACGGCGACGAGGAGCGCGATTTGGGCAGCTGGCGGCGGGGCAACTGGCTAGGAGGCGAGGGAGATGTGAAAATTTCACAAGTCTTCTTATATAGAAGAGCATTGGTCCCGGTTCGTGGCACGACCGGGACTAATGCCCCCTTTAGTCGGTTGGTGCCACCAACCGGGACCAAAGGCCAAATTTCAGCAGCCCAAAGGGCGGAAGCGGCGACCTTTAGTCGGTTGGTGGCACCAACCGGGACTAAAGCATTAGTCCCGGTCGTGCCACGAACCGGGACTAAACCCACCTTAGTCTCGGTTGGTGCCACCAACCGGGCCAAAGGCCTGTGCTGCCCAGCGCCAAATGTTTAGTCCCACCTCGCTAGTTGAAGGGCGCACCTTTGGTTTATAAGCTACTGGTGTGCGTCCCCTTCGAGCTCCTCTCAAATGCAGGCTTCGGGCCTAATCATGCTCTTGCATGTGGGCCTATTAGCCTCTGTCAACTGAATCCTGGCCCATGTAGGGTTTCTAGTCGTATTCAGCCGTGGGGCCTAGTAGGTGGTAGTTTTTTTGCTTTATATTTTATTTCTTTTTGCTTTTAGTTTTAGAAAAATATAAACTTTCTATTAGTGCCATTAGTTTTAAAATTTGAAAACACTTTTTTGTTTTCTTTGTTGCTTTATTTATTTTATTTTGTTTCTACTTACAACAAAATACTTATTGTTGCTATTTTTATTTTTTCAAGTTTTTTGTTTTGTTTTCTGCATTATTTATTTTCTTTTGGTTTTTGCTTTATTTTTTAATTCTTTTTTGCTTTTAGGTCAGCAAAATTATAAACTTTCTGTTAGTGCTTTTAGTTTTAGAAAAATATAAACTTTCTGTTTGTGCCATTAGTTTTAAAATTCAAAAACACTTCTTTTGTTTTCTTTGTTGCTTTATTTATTTTATTTTGTTTCTACTTACAACAAAATGATTATTGTTGCTATTATTATTATTATTTTCATGTTTTTTTGTTTTGTTTCCTGCATTATTTATTTTCTTTTGGTTTTTGCTTTATTTTTTAATTCTTTTGCTTTTAGGTCAGCAAAATTATAAACTTTCTGTTAGTGCCATTTGTTTTAGAACAATTATAAACTTTCTGTTTGTGCCATTAGTTTTATAAAATTTGAATTCTTTGAAATTTGTGTGAATCACAAGTTTGTGAGCTTAACAAGGCGTAGAGGGACGGGCTTATAAACGGTGTGAGTGCCCTTAGGTTGGCGAGGTTCTCAAAGTTTGCTTATTATGTTCTTGAACAAAACGGACATTGGTATCATACTCGTGTGTTAAAAAGTTGGAATTTTTTCATCATATTAGTTGCGTGTGAAAGTCTTCACTTTTTCTTCGCTTGTGTCGCTTTGCTTATTGCGCCGTAACCATGGATAATCTTCATCATTTATCAGGATGCTTGGGTCAGCCTTGACTTTGAAGGGGGAATTTCATGAAACTTTTCATACTCTTGAGACATGTCATCTTGCCCTCCACTCCTGGGATGTCCCTTTTTCTGAAAAGAACTATGTGGCGCTTTGGCTCATTGTATGATGTATTCGCTTCCTTATCTTTTCTTTTCCTCGATCCGGTAGACCTGTCCTTCACATAGATAACCTGTGCCACATCATTGGCTAGGATGAACGGTTCGTCGATTGTACCCAAGATTTTTCAGATCCACTGTTGTCATTCCGCATCGTGGGTCTACCTGTACCCCGCCTCCTGACAGATTGACCCACTTGCACTTAAACAAAGGGACCTTAAAATCTACTCCGTAGTCAAGTTCCCATATGTCTACTATGTAATCATAATATGTGTCATTTCCCTTGTCGGTTGCTGCATCAAAGCGGACACCGCTGTTTTGGTTGGTGCTCTTTTCATCTTGGTCAATCGTGTAAAATGTATTCCCATTTATCTCGTATCCTTTCCAAATCATTACAGTCGAAGATGGTCCCTGGACAACAAGTACAACTCATCACAAACAGTGCTGTCACCTGAGACGTGTTTCCAACCAACTGCTGAAAGTCCCGATGTGTTCACATGTAATCCGATCGTCGACCGCTCCGGGTGTTTGGAGCGCAGACTGTTCTTGTGTTCATCGACATACTGGGGTCACCAAGGTAGAATTTCAGAGAAGCTGTAGTGTGCTTGAGACCAAGAATATCCGTCCCTGCATATTATTGAGTCTCTTCCAAGCGTGCCTTTTTCGGTCAGTCTCCCCTCATACCGCGATTTAGGGAGACCTATCTTATTAAGGCCAGGAATGAAGTCAACACAAAACCCGATGACATCCTCTGTTTGATGGCCCATGGAGATGCTTCCTACGGCCTAGCACGGTTCTGAACATATTTCTTTAGGACTCCCATGAACCTCTCAAAGGGGTACATATTGTGTAGAAATACGGGCCCCGTAATGACAATCTCGTCGACTAGATGAACTAGGACGCGTGCGTCATGATATTGAAGAAGGATGGTGGGAACACCAGCTCAAGCCCGACAAGACATTGCGCCACATCACTCCTTAAGCGTTACTACGATTTCTGGATCGATCACCTTCCGAGATATTGCATTGAGGAATGCACATAGCTTCACAATGGCTAATCGGACGCTTTTCCCAGAGAAGCCCTCTCAATGCAACCGGAAGCGATTGCGTCATAATCACGTGGCGATCATGAGACTTTAGGTTACTGGAACTTTTTCTCGACATATTTATTATTCCCTTTATATTCGACAAGAAGCCAGTCGGGACCTTCATACTGAGCAGGCATTGAAAGAATATTTCTTTCTCTTCTTTCGTAAGAGCGTAGCTGGTAGGACCTTCATACTGCTTCGGAGGCATGCCCTCTTTTTCGTGCAAGCGTTGCAGGTCCTCTCGTGCCTCAGGTGTATCTTTTGTCTTCCCATACACGCCCAAGAAGCCTAGCAGGTTCACGCAAAGGTTCTTCGCCACGTGCATCACGTCGATCGAAGAGCGGACCTCTAGGTCTTTCCAAAGAGGGTAGGTCCCAAAATATAGATTTTTCTTCCACATGGGTGCGTGATTCTCGGCGTCATTCGGAACAGCTAGTCCGCCGACCCTTTCCAAAGATTACGTGTAAATCATTGACCATAGCAAGTACGTGATCACCGACGCATGGCGGGCTTCTTCCGGTGATCTGCCTCGCTTTGAAATGCTTGCCTTTCTTTCGACATTGATGGTTGGTCGGAAGAAATCGGCGATGGCCTGTGGTACACATTCTTCCTGCAGCTTCGGTATATACTATCGGTGTCAAGTAAACAGTGCGTGCATGCGTGGTATCCCTTGTTTGTCTTTCCTGAAAGGTTACTGAGAGCGGGCCAATCGTTGATTGTCACGAACAGCAACGCCTTCAGGTCAAATTCCTCCTTTTTGTGCTCATCCAACGTACGTACACCGTTTCCATTCCACAGCTGTAAAAGTTCCTCAACTAATGGCCTTAGGTACACATCAATGTCGTTGCCGGGTTGCTTAGGGCCTTGGATGAGAACTGGCATCATAATGAACTTCCGCTTCATGCACATCCAAGGAGGAAGTTTATACATACATAGAGTCACGGGCCAGGTGCTGTGATTGCTGCTCTGCTCCCCGAAAGGATTAATGCCATCCGCGCTTAAAGCAAACCATACGTTCCTTGGGTCCTTTGCAAACTCATCCCAGTACTTTCTCTCGATTTTTCTCCACTGCGACCCGTCTGCGGGTGCTCTCAACTTGCCATCTTTCTTACGGTCCTCACCGTGCCATCGCATCAACTTGGCATGCTCTCCGTTTACGAGCAGACGGTTCAACCGTGGTATTATAGGAGCATACCACATCACCTTCGCAGAACCCTCTTCACAGGGAGGCTCGGCCGTCAACATCACTGTGGTCATCTCGTGCGATCTTATACCGCAATGCACCGCATACCGGGCATGCGTTCAGATCCTTGTAGGCACCACGGTAGAGGATGCAGTCATTAGGGCATGCATGTATCTTCTCCACCTCCAATCACGGAGGGCATACCACCTTCTTTGCTGCGTATGTACCGCCGGGCAATTCGTTATCCTTTGCAAGCTTCTTCTTCATTATTTTCAGTAGCTTCTCAAATCCTTTATCAGGCCTGACATTCTACGCCTTCGACCGCAGCAATTCGAGTACGGATGCGAGCTTTGTGTTGCCATCTTCGCAATTGGGGTACAACCCTTTTTTGTGATCCTCTAACATGCGATCGAACTTCAGCTTCTCCTTTTGACTTTCGCATTGTGTCCTTGCATCGACAATGACCCGGCAGAGATCATCATCATGGGGCACATCGTCTGGTTCATCTTGATCTTCAGCAGCTTCGCCCGTTGCAGCACCATCGTGCACATAAATGCAGTGCAACTTGATGTTCGATAGCATCACCGTATTCATGGGACACATAGTTGTCATCGTACTCTTCTTCCTCGCCGTCTTCCATCATAACCCCTATTTCTCCGTGCCTCGTCCAAACATTATAGTGTGGCATGAAACCCTTGTAAAGCAGGTGGGTGTGAAGGATTTTCCGGTCAGAGTAAGACTTCAGATTCCCACATATAGGGCATGGACAACACATAAAACCATTCTGCTTGTTTACCTCAGCCACTTGAGAAAAGCATGCACGCCCTTAATGTACTCGGAGGTGTGTCTGCCACCGTACATCCATTGCGGTTCATCTGCGTGCATTATATATAATTAAGTGTGTCAAAAATCATTACTGAGAACATCATGAATAGATAATTAAATGACCAAATTAATAGAAGTTCATCATCACATAAAAACCAAAGTACATACATAGTTCTCATCTAACAACATAAAGCTCTGCAGAGCATCTAAATTAATTAAACCATACACTGAAACTATGTAAAACATTTCAATGTGAAAACAAATACGATCATAATCGCAACCAAGGTAACAACTGATCCAACGGCATAATGATACCAAGCCTCGGTATGAATGGCATATTTTCTAATCTTTCTCATCTTCAAGCGCATTGCATCCATCTTGATCTTGTGATCATCGACGACATCCGCAACATGCAACTCCAATATCATCTTCTCCTCCTCAAGTTTTTTTATTTTTTCCTTCAAGAAATTGTTTTCTTCTTCAACTAAATTTAACCTCTCGACAATAGGGTCGGTTGGAATTTCCGGTTCAACAACCTCCTAGATAAATAAAATCTATGTCACGTTGGTCGGCTTAATTTTCATAAACAATAAATGAACCAATAGTTATGAAAAGATAATATATACCACATCCGAATCATAGACAGGGACGAGGGCCGACGAGGCGGATACCAAAACCATCGCACTATATAAGATGCAATAATAAAAGTAAGAAAATAATACAAGTAAGAATATTTTTCCTTTCAGAAAGAAGATAAGAACAAGAGGCTCACCACGGTGGTGCTGGCGATGAGATCGCCACGGGTGATCGATGGCGGTGAAGACGGGGACGGGGCGTGACGGACTGCTAAACCTAGACAAATATTGAGGAAAATGGAGGTTAGAGGTCGAGCTTGGAGAGGAGAAAGCTTAAGTAGTGTGGCTCGGGCATTCCTCGAACACCTTGTGTGCATAGGAGGTGAGCTAGAGCACCACCAAGCCCCCTCCCCCTCGGCGGAAAAAAGCAGGCGGTGTGCTCTGCTCTTGCGCGAGGGGCTATATATAGGCAGCACCATTAGCCCCGGTTGGTGGCTTGAACCGGGACTAAAGGGGAGCCTTTGGTCCCGGTTCATTCCATCAACCGGGACCAATAGTGGTGGGCCAGGAGCCAGGACCATTGGTCCCGGTTCGTCCCACCAACCGGGACCAAAAGGTCCGGATGAACCGGGACCAATGGCCCACGTGGCCCGGCCGGCCCCCTGGGCTCACGAACCGGGATAAATGCTCGCATTAGTCCCGGTTCTGGATTGAACCGGGACTAATGGGCAAAACAGGCCTCAACGATAGCCCCTTTTTCTACTAGTGTAGTGAACCTTCGTGAAGCCGTTGAAAAAGCTGGAAGGTAAGAAAAATCTTGATTTCCACAATGCTCATGCGGCGGCTAGAAAAGATGTGGAGAGAGCATTTGGGATTTTGCAAGCCCAATTTGCTATTGTGAGAGGACCGGCTAGATTTTGGGATCAAAAAATGCTTTGGTACATCATGCACGCTTGTGTGAACATGCACAACATGATCATCGAGAATGAGCGTGGCCAAGATTTAGACTACTCACAGTATGAGCTCTTGGGACATCCCGTGCGAGTGCGACGGAGGGCTGAAAGGGTAGCCCATTTTTTTGCCTCCTATCATGCCATTCGACGTCCCGCAACGCACAATGAACTTCAGAATGATCTGATTGAAGAGTGGTGGGCATGGCATGGATGACAAAGAGCATGATGATTTCTGCATTCGACATTGTATTGTTCATGAACTATTTGTTGTGTTTATTGCATTATTTGTTGTACTGAACGATAAATTATTTGTTTGAGTTGTAATGATAACGAAATTGAACTATTTATTGTTGATTTATTTTGTTTGTTTGGTCATTTTTTCTCCTCTTCTTTGAAATGTATATATGGTTTGTCTGCAGTAGCGCTGTATTTTCTGTATTTCTTTGGAGCGGGCGCTGCGATTATAGTGCTGACAGGCTGGAGCCATTGGCGGCAGCTAAACCAGCCAAATCTTGTAGCGGCAAACAGGTTTGTTGCGTGCGGCGTTTAGCGTGGCTGTTGGAGATGCTCTAAGAAACTACAAGCGTGCAGCACGACCCATTTCTTTTTATCATCCGGCGTCCGTAGTTTGAGCTGATCATGCCCACATATATTTGAGCGCACATGAACGTATTGATTGGTCTCCGTTTCATCACAATGCTAGTACTGCATTATGCTATGCTACCTGCACTAGTCACGTCTCAGGTGTAGCTCTCCTGATGCATAAATGTCGATCGTTTTCCAGGCAACCGTGTACGGAACTCACGGCGATCGTTAATCCATCATCATCTCGACCAAATCACGTAAGATCAATCACCTCCGACTCGACGGAAGTTATACCGAATCCTTTTGACGTTTGATTACTGTCAGTTAATTTGTCACATCTACGTATCTGACGATCAACAAGATTTTTATCGTTAGACATGAACGAACGCGAGCACTTGCAGCATAAGCTATGTGGTCTATCAATCAAGTTAGCGGCGCTAGGCGTTCCCAGAGTTCACCACGGCTCTCATTGCATCGCGACCCTTGACAGTTCTTGCCATCGATTTGATGTAACCACTAACCTAATTAACCAGTCGCTTCCTGCGTAGAAAAAAGTAAAAAAAAACCACTTGCTTGCAGTTAGCTATAGCCTACTATAGGTGATTAAAGTTGATGGCGATGGGACCGCGAGTCAGAAAGCAACAGGGTCGACCAGATCGACGGCTCCGCCCATGCGCATGCATGTCATGTGATGGGCCACATTACATATCGGCCGGATGCGACTGTCAATTCCGCCGGAGGTCAATGGTATCATCACATCAACTTTTCACAAACAGGAGTAGTAGTGATAAACAATTGAATTTCGTGCTGTACTTTGTTTGGGCTGCTGCGGTTTGCCGTTTTTTTCTTCAAAAGGAGGGAGGGGAATTCCCACTTATGATCAACTTCAGACATATACTAGCTATGGGACTTGCTGATAACTTTGTGATTATTTATTAAGATTTGCATGCATGCATGCTACTGCCCTTTGCTGTGTTGATTTCTACCCTCAATTAAGTGCGAACAAGTGATGTCACTACGTAGTATCTGCAATAGTCGTGCTATACAGACGACAGAAAGCCGACGATTCACAGACAATGATTAAATCAGGCCGCACATGTGTATCATTGAAACAGCACCGGCCGCTGGACTTAAATGTCGTGCATATGTCGGGCATAAGTATCGTTCATGGAGCAGTTCCGTATCTGCAAAAGGTATGTGAAACTAGTACTAGAACGGGTGGAGTAATTAGTACTCCCTCCGTAAAGAAAATATAAGAGTGTTTTAGTAATCTAAACGGAGGGAGTACAAAGGTTTTTTCTAGCTGATGCAATCCACAACATTTTCAACTGCTTGCCGGGTTTTCAGCTCATCCCTGCTTACTGAAGGTGAGGGAATGGAAAGAAGGGGATATATGCATGAAAGATATAGACATGCCTATTAAGCATCTTCTTTCGCAAATGTCAGGTATTTGCTCATTGTAGTTGTATCAGCTCGATATAGCATTTGAACTAAAATACCAATTATCGAAGGAAAAAAAAGACATGCCACGAATATGTATCACCTAATTGAAGAAATGATTAAAACCCGGATATTGTGGTGCGACTGGCCGCGCATGGTTGTCATGATTGACACAAATTGGTACAATTCGAAAGATTTGATTAAATTTAACACATATGGTATGCCCACGACACATACATGTCGGGCTGTCCACCTATCAGCTGCCACGTCGTCCTGACTAGTTGGTCCAACTTGTTTGCTTGGAGAAAATAACAAATGGGGTGAATTCTGCTATAAGTTTTATCGACTTAATTGTTGCATCAAGGCGATAAAAGGAGAAATCATCACAAGATTTTTCTGAATACTGTAACAATCTAGCCCAATTAGCCCCAAACTATTAACACATAACCACTAGGTATGTGTAATACCAAAAACAGGTTGGACCATCATAAGAATGAGATCGACTGTATACCCATTAATTAATCAATTAGCACCTAATACTGCATTAGCCTGTCCCAGTTTCGGTAGCAGACAAATCAAGCCAATGGCACGACATCGCATTATGAACTGAGCATGGATCTTGGTGTCTCTAGGTGCTACTCCAAAATAAATGGAGAAAGCACCCAAGCAGGCATTCCTTAGCTCCTGCTTGCGCCATCAGATCATCTTTTGTGGACTTGCTGTACAACACTAAAGCTAAGCTAGGATCTCAAATGATCCAAGCTGCCTTATTATTCGCACATAATGCCACATTAGCAGAGCGAAGTAATAAACATACAATTGTGTCATGTAGAGAATGATTTGGTGCATTGATAATTGATTGATCGTGCACTAGGCACATATATATAGGTACAAGGGGTGTGACTGGTATCTTGTCTCCTAAGATACACGTACATACAGAGGAAGACATATACTACATGTACTGCATACAGGACCCAGACCTACGTGCATGTACACATGTTCAACCCCCCCCCCCCCCGCCGCATTCGAAGCATCGCCGGTGACGCAAAGACTGGACCGAAAGCCCTCGAAAGTCGAGGTGGGTAGTCCGCCGTCATCACATCGGCGAACTGCTGATCGGTGGGCACATGTAGAACACGAACACGACCAAGTGTGACGTGCTCCCGGACGAAGTGGATGTCCAGCTCGATGTGCTTCGTCCGTCGGTGATGGACAGGGTTGGCAGCGAGGTACACCGCGGAGACGTTATCGCAGTAGACGAGCGTCGCCTTGGTGACCTCACATAGCAACTCTGAAGTAGCTGTCGTAGCCATGAACACTCCGCTGACGGCGTTGGCCACACGGCCGATACTCGGCCTCGGCGCTCGATCGTGATCTTGTGGGTTGTCGTTTAGGCGACCACGAAATCGAAGAAGGCCCGAGTGAACCACGATGGCCGGAAGTGGAGCGTCGAGTGTCGGGACACCCAGCCCAGTCGGCGTCGGAGTAGGCGACAAGGCTGGTGTCCGGCGAGGCCGTCAGGGTGAGACCCAGGGCTGGGGTGCCACGTATGTACCGAAGTATACGTTTCACGAGAGCCCAATGGGTGTCACGAGGAGCGTTCATGTGAAGGCACACCTGCTGGACAGCATACTGAATGTCCGGACGCGTCAGTGTTAGGTACTGAAGCGCACCGATGATGGAGCGGTAGAAGGGAGCGCCGGACGCCGGAGAGCCCTCGACGGCGGACACCTTAGCCTTCGTGTCGACAGGCGTGGAAGCGGGCTTGCAATTAAGCATGCCCGCTCGCTCCAGCTTCGTGGCGTACTTCGCTGGTGCAGGAAGAAGCGATGGCCAGCGCCACGACCTCGATGCCGAGGAAGTAGTGGAGAGCCCCAAGTCCTTGAGGCGGACTCGGCGCCAAGAGAGCTGTGATCTCTTTGAAGAAGCGGCTGGCGAGGGCGGTCGGGGATGATGTCGTCGACGTCTGATGGGAGGTACGCGGTGGCGGGGCCCTGGTGGTAGACAAACAGGGAGGCATCGGACCGTGTGGACCGGAACCCCTGCTGCTGGAGGAAGGCCGCGATCCGTTGGTACCAGGCCTGAGGCGCCTGCTTCAACCCGTATAGAGAACGGGAGAGAAAGCACACGTGGTCCGGATAGGCGGTGTCGACGAAACCAGTCGGCTGCTGACAGAACACCTGCTCGTCGAGATGGCCATGCAAGAAAGCACTAGACACATCGAGCTGGTGGACAGGCCAAGCGCGAGAAACACCAAGCTGGAGAACAGCGCGAATCGTGCCCGGTTTGACAACCGGGGCGAAGGTGTCGGTGAAGTCCACGCCGTACCGCGAAAACCAGACCACCTTGCGCTTATGGCGCTCGAGAGAACCGTCAGGGCGAGTCTTGTGGGGAAGATCCACTTGCCGGTGATGACATTGGCACGGGGTGGCCGCGGACAAGCTGCCATGTCGGTTCTTGTTGCGAGCGTCAAACTCCTCACGCATAGCAGCTAGCGATTCGGACCCGAAGAAGACTCTTGGCGGCGGAGAGTGGGGAAGCGAGGACGGTGTCGAGGTAGAAGTCGCGCACGCGTACTCGTCCGACGGGTAGCGCGTGCTGGGACACAGCGTCCCAGTCTGAGCCCGAGTGACCACACCGGTGAGGGGTGCGGCCGCGGTGGCGGGGGCCATAGCGGGGGCCGCGTCAGGGGCAGCCACGGGAGCCGCAGCGGGGCCGACCGAGGGAACCCTGGCGGCGAAGCCGAGAGGCCGCTTCGTCGAGAACCTGACAGAACCGCGACACCGAGGCCGCCCGGCCTTGGGAGCGCTTGAGCAAGGCCGTACCGAAGCGGTGTGTCCGCCAGAGGTGGTGGCGAGGGGCGAACGCGCATGAAGAAGACTCCGAAGGTGACGGTACCTGCTGAAACGGGAACACGAGCTCATCAAAGTACACATGCCGCGAAGTCAAAACGCGGTGGGAGACTGGATCATAGCACCGGTAACCTTTAGTGTTGGGAGGATAGCCAAGAAAGATGCAAGGAAGGGACTGGGGCGTGAGTTTGTGAGGAGCAGTGGACGCGGTGCTAGGATATGAAGGCGCCGAAAATGCGAAGACCATCATAAGATGGAACCGCACCGAAGAGGAGCTGGTGGGGGGTGTAGTTCCAGCGGGAACGACAGGGGCGAGTGTTAATGAGTAGGCTGGCGGTCACGAGTGCGTCCGGCCAGAACGAGGAGGCACGTAGGAGTGGAAGAGCAACGTGCAGACACAGTCATTCAGCGTGCGAAGGATGCGCTCGGCGCGACCATTCTGCTGAGACGTGTAGGGGCAGGTGAGGCAAAAGATGGTGCCGTGGGACGCAAGTAAATTGCGGACGGCGACGTTGTCAAACTCTTTGCCGTTGTCAGTTTGCAGGGCGAGAATAGGACGACCGAACTGTGTGGTGACATATGAATAAAAAGCGGTGAGTGTGGCAAGAGCGTCGGACTTGCGATGGAGAGGGAAGGTCCACACATAATGAGTAAAATCATCCAATATCACCACATAGTATACATAGCCTGTGTTGCTAGCAACCGGGGACGTCCTAACATCACTATACAATAACTGAAACGGAAAGGTGGAAATGTTGGTAGACTCGCTAAAGGGAAGACGAACGTGCTTGCCAAGACGGCAAGCCTCACAAGTGTGATCGTCAACCTTATTACATGACAAGAAAAAACTCTAAAGAATCTGACGCATAACGGTGGAGTTGGGATGACCAAGACGGGCATGCCAAAGATCGACACTGGGTAAAGCTCGTCCGGGCTATCACATCGGTGGAGCACCATCCGTGTACGGGCGTCCTTCACAGAAAAACCGATATCGTCAAATTCAACAGTTATAGGATTCTCACGAGCAAAGGCGACGAACGGAACGAGATTAGTGACTAAGTTAGGAGACACAAGAACATTAGACATATGCACAGGAGTGGAAGTAGAAGGAAAAGACATGTGACCAATGTGAGTAATGGGTAGGGAGGAACCATTACCAACGGTGATACGAGTAGGAGTATGAACGGGAGTGGCAGATGTGAGGTTACCGGGATGAGCAGTCATGTGAGCAGTGGCGCCCGAGTCCATGTACCATTCACCACCGCCACCATAGGAGCTCGGTGACGGGGCGGAGTGCAGTGCAGCGAGCAAGGCCGGGTCCCACGGTGGCGGCTTTGAGGAGGTAGAACCCTCGGTGGGCAGTCTTGAGAGCAGCCCGAAGGCCGGCGCGGCGGCGCCATAGGCGGGCGCGGCCCCATAAGCCGGCACGGACCCATAGGCGGGCGCCGGCGGGGGGGGGGGCACCATAGCCGCTGTAAGGAGCGGTGTTCTGCATGGCGAATAGGGCCTGGTGACCCGCCGGGCGGGGCCCAAGGATGCCCGGAGCCGGAGCCCGAGGGACCGGCATGGAGTACGCGTGGACGACACCGGTCCACGGGTTGGTGCCGTACGTCCATGGGGGAGTCACCTGCTATTGCTGACGAGGCCCCCCCGGCGCCTGTTGCTGCTTGCGGCCGCCCCCGCGGCGGTTGCCACGGCACCCACCACCCGGCTGCTGGGGGGCAGCGAGAGGGGCGGGAGGGGGAAGTATCCCGGGCCTTGGGGCGGCTGCTGGCCGACGGGGTGGGGCGGCCGATGAAGGCGCGCGTGAGGTGCCGGCGGCGAGGCGTGGTGCTGCAGCTTCTTGACCCCTTCATCCGGCACTCCTCCAACCTCAAATCGCCACAAACTTGGGGAAGGAGGGCTCCGGCATCAAGGTGAGGTTGGAGGCGGCGTTGCCGAAGTCCTCGTTGAGAGGCCGGCGGTGAGCGTGCTGAGGAGGAGGTCGTCGTCCACCTTGGCTCCAATGTCACGGAGCTCGTCCCGCCAACGCGTCTTCAGCGGCAGTAGTCATCAATGGACTGTTCATCCTGGTGACAGTCAAAAAATTCCTGCTGCAAAAAAACGCGGCGCTGAAGCTTGTTGTCGGTGAAGAGGTGTTGGGGAACGTAGTAATTTCAAAAAAATTCCTACGCACACGCAAGATCATGGTGATGCATAGCAACGAGAGGGGAGAGTGTGTCCACGTACCCTCGTAGACCGAAAGCGGAAGCGTTAGCACAACGCGGTTGATGTAGTCGTATGTCTTCACGGCCCGACCGATCAAGCACCGAAACTACGGCACCTCCGAGTTCTTGCACACGTTCAGCTCGATGACGTTCCCCGGACTCCGATCCAGCAGAATGTCGGAGAAGAGTTTCGTCAGCATGACGGCGTGATGATGATCTTGATGTTCTACCGTCGCAGCGCTTCGCCTAAGCACCACTACAATATTATTGAGGAGAACTATGGTGGAGGGGGACACCGTACACGGCTAAGAGATCAAGAGATCAATTGTTGTGTCGATGGGGTGCCCCCCTCCTCCGTATATAAAGGAGTGGAGGAGGGGAGGGCCGACCCTCTCTATGGCGCGCCCTAGGGGAGTCCTACTCCCACCGGGAGTAGGATTCCTCCTTTCCTAGTAGAACTAGGAGACCTTCCAAGTAATAGGAGTATGAGAGAAGGAAAGGGAAGGGAGAAGGAGAAGGAAGGAAGGGGGCGCCCCCCTCCCTAGTCCAATTCGGACTAGTCCATGGGGAGGGGTGCGGCCACCCTTTGGGGCCTTTCTCTCCTTTCCCGTATGGCCCATTAAGGCCCAATACGAATTCACGTAACTCTCCGGTACTCCGAAAAATACCCGAATCACTCGGAACCTTTCCAATGTCCGAATATAGTCGTCCAATATATCGATCTTTACATCTCGATCATTTCGAGACTCCTCGTCATGTCCCCGATCTCATCCGGGACTCAGAACTCCTTCGGTACAACAAAACTCATAAACTCATAATAAAACTTTCATCGAAACCTTAAGCGTGCGGACCCTATGGGTTCGAGAACAATGTAGACATGACCGAGACATGTCTCTGGTCAATAACCAATAGCGGAACCTGGATGCTCATATTGGCTCCCACATATTCTATGAAGATCTTTATCGGTCAAACCGCATAACAACATACGTTGTTCCCTTTGTCATCGGTATGTTACTTGCCCGAGATTCGATCGTCGGTATCTCAATACCTAGTTCAATCTCGTTACCGGCAAGTCTCTTTACTCGTTACGTAATATATCATCCTGCAACTAACTCATTAGTTACAATACTTGCAAGGCTTATAGTGAGGTGCATTACCGAGTGGGCCCAGAGATACCTCTCCGACAATCGGAGTGACAAATCCTAATCTCGAAATACGCCAACTCAACAAGTACCTTCGGAGACACCTGTAGAGCACCTTTATAATCACCCAGTTACATTGTGACGTTTGGTAGCACAGAAAGTGTTCCTCCGGTAAACGGAAGTTGCATAATCTCATAGTTATAGGAACGTGTATAAGTCATGAAGAAAGCAATAGCAACATACTAAACGATCAAGTGCTAAGCTAACGGAATGGGTCATGTCAATCACATCATTCTCCTAATGATGTGATCCCGTTAATCAAATGACAACTCATGTCTATGGCTAGGAAACATAACCATCTTTGATCAACGAGCTAGTCTAGTAGAGGCATACTAGTGACACTCTGTTTGTCTATATATTCACACATGTATTATATTTCCGGTTAATACAATTCTAGCATGAATAATAAACATTTATCATGATATAAGGAAATAAATAATAACTTTATTATTGCCTCTAGGGCATATTTCCTTGAGTCTCCCCGAGGGAGTCCCGGATTAGGGGGTGTCCGGATAGCGAACTATAACCTTTGGCGGACTCTGGACTATGAAGATACAAGATTGAAGACTTCGTCCTCGTGTCCGGATGGGACTTTCCTTGGCGTGGAAGGCAAGCTTGGCGTCTGGATATGTAGATCTCCTCCCATTGTAACCGACTACTGTGTAACCCTAACCCTCTTCGGTGTCTATATAAACCGGAGGGTTTTAGTCCGTGGGACGAACAACAATCATACCATAGGCTAGCTTCTAGGGTTTAGCCTCTCTGATCTCGTGGTAGATCTACTCTTGTACTACCCATATCATCAATATTAATCAAGCAGGAGTAGGGTTTTACCTCCATCGAGAGGGCCCGAATCTGGGTAAAAACATCGTGTCCCTTGTCTCCCATTACCATCCGCCTAGACGCATAGTTCGGGACCCCCTACCCGAGATCCGCCGGTTTTGACACCGACATTGGTGCTTTCATTGAGAGTTCCTCTGTGCCGTCGCCATCAGGAAGGATGCCTCATCCCGTCTTTAAAGACGACACTGTTGCTAAAGGAGCTTTGGCTATCGGCCAAACTCTCCGGCTAGGCGGTTTTCTTATGACCACCCGTTCGGCTGCCGCGCCGACGACGACTTCTCGGGTCATCGAAAGCAATCTTCACGTCAACTCGGAACTCGCCGAGCAGTTAGATCCGATAGAGCTCTCTTCCTTAAACGAGCTCTTGGATCGCATCGCCGCCCTGGGAGTCGCTACAGACTATGATCAGATTGGGCCTAAACCCGATCAGAGAGAGATTAACTCTCCCCACGTCACCCATCACGTTTCTGTGGTAGAGGAACAATGCGGCGAACCTTCATCTATCTTAAGGACTAGCTATGTCCGGATTCCCGATCCCTCCAAGTCGGATACCCGCGGAGGGGAGGACGTCACTCAAGCCCTGAACCTAAAGTCAGGCAGCGGGCCAGATTCATTGGATAACATCCAAGAACCCAAGCTTCCAAGTTCGGAAACCTCTTGGCCCCTGAGTCATAAACTGGACGGGGTTCCGGATTTAATTCCACCCGCCCACCCAAACATAAGCGATCTATCCCAAATTCGGCAAGAGCCAGCAGAAAAAGTACACCATTACTGGGCCAGATTCCTCCTGGTCATGAACAGGATAAAGGACTGCCGAGAGGAAGACGCAAGTTCGTTCTTCTGCCATAATTGCACGGACAAGGGAATCCTCGACGCCGTAAATCACCGTGAAATCACACGCTTCGCTGACTTGGCGTCCATAGTACGAAAGTACTGTGCGATGGAAAGCGCTTGGAAAACCGAAATGAAATTTTGGGACAGTCCGGCCCTGAATACAACCCTAGTCCGAAATAAAAGGGTGCATTATCGCCAGGCACCCGGGTTAAACACCAAAAAGCAAAAACCCTATATAGGGCATGGTACCGTACTGGAGGGATGGCTCAATGGACCCTGTAAAATCCATAGTACAGAGGGCGCCACTCCAACTCATAGCATTAGAGCATGTTGGATACTACGGCAGGTGGCCAAAAGTGGCTAAGAGCTTCTAACTCCATAGCACCAGCTCAGAGATACCAGTACGGTATTAACAGTCTTCGAGACTTTCGCATCAAACAATATGCGGAAACGAACACTCCATGACCTTGCGAAGTCTACCAAGTAGCAACAATAAACCCATGGGTGACACGGCTATTACCTTTAATGCCCGTGGCGAACCTAAATTCGAATAGCCCGAGCACCAGCCGCATTGGTCCTCAGTCCAATAGTGGACGGCTTTCGCCTTACCAAGGTACTCATGGACGGTGGCAGCAGATTGAACCTCATTTACGAGGAAACCCTCCGAAAAATGGAAATAGTCTGGAACCGCATTGAGCAAAGCAGCACAACCTTTAGAGGAATAATCCCCAGTCGGGAAGCATCTTTGTCTGGGAAAAATCACCTGCTGGATGTGGTGTTCGCACGCCGGATAATTACAGGTCTGAGGAGGTCACGTTCAAAGTGGCCCCGTTCAGCAGCGGATACCACGCTCTATTAGGGCAAGAGGCGTTCACAATTTTTCAAGCTATACCCCATTACGGGTACATGAAGCTCAAAATGCCCGGGCCCAACGGAATCATCACTCTTGCTAGTGACCCGGACATAGCACTCCGTGCCGAAAACAAGACAGTCGCACTGGCCCTTGAGGCACTATCCGAAGCCCTAGCGGCCGAGGAACTCACTGCGCTGCGCTCCACGGTGAATAGGGACGATGTGATACTCGATAAGAGATCCAAGTCCACCTCCTTTACACCGGCGGACGAAATAGTCAAATTCCAAGTACATCCAACGTACCCTACAAAAACGGCCTCCATCGGGCACAATTAAACCCTGATGCAGGGCCTTACCACGAGAATTCCTCTGCGAAAATTGGGACATTTTTCACGGCACCCTTCGGACATGCTAGGAATCCCACGCCCGGCTGGCCGAGCACAGCCTAAACATCCTAAAAGGATTCAAGCCGGTCAAACAGGCTCTTGGCGTTTCTCTGAACCCAAGAGGCGAGGCCATGGGAGAGGAGCTAGCCAAATTATTGGAGGCCGGATTCATCAGAGATATAAAACATCCGTACTGGCTAGCAAACCTGGTGATGGTACCAAAGAAGGACAAATCCTGGCGCCTATGCGTCGATTTCAAGGACCTCAACAAGGCTTGGCCAAAGGATCCCTTCCCCCTCCCCCGCATCGACCAAATTATCGACGCTACCGCAGGACACGATTCATTGTGTTTCCTCGACGCATACTCTGGCTACCACAAAATTAACATGGCAGAGCCCGACCAAGCCGCAAAGGCATTCATCACCCCATACGGCCCATTCTGCTTCAACACAATGCCCTTCGGGCTCAAAAACGCCGGCGCAACATATCAGCGCATGATTCAGACATGTCTGGCAAACCAGATCGGCAAAACAGTGGAGGCATACGTAGATGATGTGGTCGTCAAAACCAAGCATGTCGAAACTCTAGTAGACGACTTGAGACTCACATTAGATAATCTTCGAACATATGACATCAAGCTCAACCCGGAAAAATGCATTTTCGGCATACCAGCCGGAAAGCTCTTGGGCTTCATTATATCCGGTAGAGGAATTGAAGCAAACCCAGCCAAGATCCGAGCTCTGTCACAATTGGATATCCCAAAGGACCTCAAACAAATACAAAAATTGACTGGATGCGTGGCGGCTCTAAGCCGCTTTATCTCCCATTTGGGAGAAAAGGCATTACCCCTTTATCACCTCCTCCGGCGCACCGAACACTTCGAGTGGACGGATGCCGCCACGGCTGGACTCGAAGAAATAAAAGCCATATTGGCAACAAACCCGGTCCTGGCCGCGCCCAACATGGGCGAACCAATGCTATTATATATCGCGGCAACTCATCAAGTCGTAAGCGCGGTGCTTGTTGTCGAACGAGAAGCGAACGGACACAAGTTCCCCCTTCAAAAACCAGTTTACTACGTGTCCACTGTCCTCACTCCATGCAAGTCACGGTATCCGCATTATCAAAAGATAGCGTACGCGGTGTTTATGGCATCACGGAAGCTGCGGCACTACTTTCAAGAGTGTTTGATAACAGTAGCCTCCGAAGTACCTCTTAACGACATTATAAACAACCGCGACGCGACGGGCCGGATTGCCAAATGGGCCATTGAGCTCCTCCCGTTCGACATAACCTATAAGCCGCGACGAGCTATTAAGTCGCAAGTTTTGGCCGACTTAAATCGCCGAATGGATGAAGCCGAACTCCCTAAAGAGTACGACACATATTCCAACTGGATCATGCACTTCGACGGCTCCAAAATGTTGGCTGGTGCAGAAATTTGGCGTCGTTCGACATCCCCAACGGGAGATCTGATTCAATACGTACTCGAGATAATGTATATGGACTCCAACAACGCAGCCGAATCGAGGCACTTCTACATGGTCTTCGGATGGCGGTATCCATGGGCATTCAACGCCTAGGCGTGGCGTGAGGATTGAACCTTGCAATATCCCAAATAAATGAAGACTTCGACGCCAAGGATCCGAAAATGGCAGCTTATCGCAACGCCGTCCTAAAAATGTCAGCTCGGTTTGAGGGGCTTGAATTTCACCATGTAGCCCGGGAAAACAATCAGGCAGCACACGTGTTGGCACGCATTGGCGTAAAGCGCGATGCCGTCCCCCCCCCCCCAACATCTTCCTAGAGAGGCTGTTCAAGCCATCCGTAGTATGGGAGAGGGAATCTGGAAATATCAGCCCGGACCCAACCGCCTTTGCCCGACACCGAACATTCTGACACAATTGGTGGTTCTGCCAACGAAGTAACATCTTTAGCCCACGTAATAATGGCAGTCATTGCCCCGTGGACGGAACCATTCCTAGCCTACCTAACCCGGCAGGAACTTCCCGAGGGCCAACACGAGGCACGCTGCATAGTGCCGCGATCTAAGGCCTATAAAGTCCATGAGGGAGAGCTTTATAAGAAAAGCACCACCGGAGTCCTTCAAAGGTGTATCTCCGAAGAGGAA
The DNA here is from genome assembly GCA_021605145.1 of Aegilops bicornis. NCBI lineage: Eukaryota > Viridiplantae > Streptophyta > Magnoliopsida > Poales > Poaceae > Aegilops > Aegilops bicornis. Next base: position 69,211,733 of record CM038670.1, on the reverse strand, counting down.
GGGCGTCATCTTCTGGCTGAAATTCATGCCGGACTCGGCGGGCACCAATGCCGCGGCCCGGGCCCTTGTAGGCAAGGCCTTTCGTACAGGATTTTATTGGCCGACGGCCCGGGCAGATGCTCAGGACTTAGTCCAACGATGCGTCGGTTGCCAGCTCTTTGCTAATCAAAGCCACATGCCACCCACCGCCCTCAAAACTATACCCATCACCTGGCCCTTCGCAGTCTGGGGGCTTGACATGGTTGGACCCCTTAAAAGAGGAACCCACAAGCAAAAATACCTACTGGTCATGGTGGATAAATTCACCAAACGGATAGAGGCCAAGCCTGTTAAGACGACCGAATCCGGACCGGTGATAGACTTCATATCAGGGGTAGTACACCGTTACGGCGTCCCCCATAGCATCATCACTGATAACGGCATGAACTTCACGGCCGGCGAGGTCAAACTCTGGTGCAAAAACATGGGCATCAAGCTCGACTATGCTTCAGTCTATCACCCTCAAACTAACGGTCAAGTCGAGCGAGCAAATGGTCTAATCATGAGCGGCATCAAACCTAGATTAGTGCGATCCCTCAAGGAATCTAACACGCACTGGGTAGAGGAGCTCGACTCCGTACTTTGGGGGCTGCAGACCACGCTGAATCGCACTACCGGATTCACACCATTCTTTATGGTATACGACGTAGAGGCAGTTCTGCCCTGCGACATAATTCATGACTCACCTCGCGTGCGCATGTACGAAGAAAGAGAAGCCGAGCTCGATCGGCAGGACAGTTTGGACGCCTTGGAGGAGGAGCGTGACGTGGCAAAAGCCCGTTCCGCATTCTATCAACAGCAGGCTCGAAGATATTAAAGCAGAGAAGTACGGGCCAAAACTTACAATGTTGGTGAGTTAGTCCTACGCCTGCCGGACAAGAAAAAGGACAAACTCAAGCCCAAATGGGAAGGTCCCTTCATCATCGACCAAGTCCTGACCGGTGGAGCGTACCGTCTGCGAGATGCATCGGATAACCGACTCGAGTCGAACCCATGGAATGCAGCCCGTCTCCGAAGATTCTACGCCTAGCGCCGGATTCTGAGTTCGTCTCCTTCCTCCGTCTATCTTTTACACATTAGATGTCTTATATTTCTCTCCTTCTCCCTCCTTTTCTCTTACAGCCTTTGAAGGCTCGTTCGCGCATTGTTCGCACACACTTGACGCGCTAGCCACGCTCATTATACCTGGGGGGCTTCTTTATCAGAAGTTTATTTATACGGGCTTCATGCCCAACACATGTGTCACCCTTCCGCATGTACCTTTTTTCACCATTATATGCATCCATATGACTTAAGTTTTGGCCAAGCTGGGTTGCCTGGCTCCTGTGCTTACCCCTATGTTTCCGATTGTTCGGCTAGGTGGTAAAGGGAGCACCTCTGCGATTGTTACTGCCAGGTCAGCCGGATGTGTACCTCAGAATGGGTGAAGCCGAAAGCTAGCGTTCTTAAGGGAATATTCGGTCGGTGAACTAAAATACGATTTCTCATTTATTTATTTATCTGCCCCGAGATGTTTTTCTGCATTTTTTGCAGTCTGGACATGCACTTTAGGGCATGCCTCCCAGGGAAAGGAACCCCTAACGGAACTATTCTCCCTGGAAAATGTTTCTTACTAACCATGTAATATAACATAACTAGTTGGACACTTGTCTGATAAAGCACTAATGACCCCTACGCCTGGTCTCCACGCATGCCCCGGTTCTTATATAACCGCGAGGGTATTCAAACACACTCCGGACTATCGGGTCCCGAGGTCGAAGCGAAAAGGTCCGCCACGACAAACGATCTACAATCCGGCTACAAGGCATTTTACATGTCATCTTAAATTACATAGTCAATTTGACTGATTGTATTCCTCTTCAATGCCATCTAATAGGCTGTCTAGTTTACAGTCCTGCTGGGAATACTTTGCGGCCAATTCTACTTGGCGTACACTAAGCTCACGGGGATCTCCTTCCCATCGGGCCCCACAGGTCCGACCTCGGCCATGTGGTTTGGGTCAGCGCCGTGTACAGCGTCTTCACCATGGCCCAGGCCTCCTGGCGCCTTGACGGCAGCCGATATCTTCCATAATCGGAAGAGCCGCGCGCTCCTGAAGCCTCTCTGCAAGCTCTCAAGGCCTTGAGGCGGGGAGGCAGAGATGGCCACAAGGCACAGGCGGCGCCTTTCATCACCTGCCGAACTTCGTTAAATGCGGTTGTAAACTTCGGGAAGAAGGTCACTCGTAGAACCGGGCATTTCCTCTGCAGGAAGACCTGTGAGCATACCTACAGACATTACTCTGTTAGTCGACTTCCTCGCCGAACTCTCTTTTCAAAAGTTCGTTCAAGCACTTACTAAAAATGCCGCGTCGAAGCCGTCGATTCTCCTTCACGGAGTCCGACAGCTGGGCACGAACATCCTTTAGTTCCTCGCCCAGCTGGGTGTTGGCATCTTGGAGATTATTTTTCTCCTGCCTCACCCTCGTAAACATGTTCTCGCCGGCCTTTAACCGGCGCAAGAGTTGTTGCTTGTCCGGATCTACCCCAGCGCCATCTGCAATGTTATTGTCAGATTTATACACACGCCGCACTTCACAACATACTTATCTTTTGAAGCATATATTACCAGAGGGGGTCTCTTTGGCTTCCCCTGCCGCGGCTAGTGCGTCCTCAAGTTGGGCTTTGCACTCTTCTAGCTCCTGGGACAGTTGGGCATTCTTTTCTGTAAGACCCTGCATACTAAATGATACTTAAATCAGTTATTCTAACTATTTCAAGTCTCGGGGGCTACTGGCATATATAATTGTCAAATTTTCTCACCCGTATGTCTTTTACATACTACTCCGTGGCTCTGGCTAGACCATTTTGAGCGGCACGGAGGTGCGCATCTCCCGAATTGAAGGCATCCAATGCCTCTTGGGAGAAACATGCGTCACGAAGAACTGTCTGGCGACGCCTGTGATTAATGGCACTCTCCACCTCATAATTGGTGGCAGATAATCTGTCTGCATCCTCTGTCGGAGGAGCGTCCGACGCACACCTTGTGTTCACCTCCGCTTCTGGGCCTGGCTTTGGAGCCTGGCTGGTGGAGGCTCAATTGGCAACCTCTCCGGATATAGTCCGGCGAGCGCTCTTTTTCCTGAAGAGAGCACAAGCGTTAGTATGCCTTCCAGGAATAAAACCTGGGAATAAGATGACATGCCATACCGTTGCGCCGGCGTTTCAATCCGGACCGCACCTCTTTTCAGCCTGCTAGGCCTTGCTGCCCCTTGTTGGCTAGCCGCCGCAGGCTCGGCCTTCCACCTCAAGGGCTCCCCCTGCAAAACGCCATTGGTATACGGTGATAAAAAATAAGCACGGATGGATCATTCTCAAAGTGTTGGCATTTCGGTCTCAGCTACCTGTGAGGCTGGAAGTATTCCGGGGTAATCGGCCGTAATGGCAACCAAGGCATTGTCGATGCTCAGTTGGTGAAATACCCCATCGATCAGCTCCACGGATATGTCTGGATCCTCTTGGGAGGCCGGATCGAGGAACCATTCCGGATCCTCGGGTTGTGGGGGGAGGCTGTTTATCCTTTACGGCTCGGCGCAGTTCCTGCGTCGAAATCACAAAATGAGATATTTGACTACGGGAGTACGGATCGGATGGGCGAAAGAAGTGTCCACTTACCCAGCTTGGAGGATTGTTCATAGAAAATCCGCCCTGGGGATTGAGGCGGACAAATTCCTCCTCTTCTCCTTTGTACAATGCGGACAAGATCTTCGTCAGCTCGGCAACCGATCCCGGCCCCTTACGGCCCCAGCGGGTGGCGTCATCCTCCCGTTGAAATCCCACATGGGGTGGCCTCTATACTGAAGCGGCTGCACCCCCCGCATAATGCATATGGCCATGACCCCGATCATGGTCAGTCCGGAATGAGCTAACAACCTTATCCGGCTCATCAGGTAAAGGACGTCCCTGTCATTTTCCTTCTGAGAGCTCCGTGGGCGCCAACTTAGGCGCTTCTTCAAAGGAGCATTATTGAACTCAGGGAGGCCGATCCGAACAAGGTCCGACAAGGGGACATCTTCTATATAAAACCATTCTGAAGGCCAGTCTTCGGACGCCTTCTACGGGGTTCCAGATAGATATCCGGTTCCGGCGATGCGTCATAGTTCGGCTCCGCCCACTTGATATATCGACCCCTCTTGAGAACGGGGCACAAGGCAGAATATCTTCTTCCACAACGCAAAATGAGCCTCGATGCCCAAAAACAGCTCGCAAAGGGCCACGAAGCCCGCAATATGCAGAATGGAGGCGAGCGTAAGGTTGTGCAATCGAGGCCGTAGAACTCCGTGAGCCCGGAGAAGCGGATGAATTGGAAATCCGAGCCCTCTTATCAAATAAGGGACAAGGCATACCCGCTCTCCTTTGGAGGGATGGGGACGCTCTCCGCTTGCTTTCCGCCATTATAGGTGGCGAGTCCGGCTCGAACCGGGACCATGAAGGCTGGGGGCAGAAATCCCTTGGTTTGGAGCGTCACTAGCTCGCTGTGTGGGGGATGAACATCTCTCCCAATCTCGGGCGAGGGCTGGGGGTGCGGAAGGAGGAGCTGCGTCGGCCGCCATGATGGAATGGATTTACAGCCGGATGCGCTCCGATGAATGCTCGTGAAGGGAAGATGGTGTGATTCGGATCTGAATCCTCGTCTCTTTTATAGGCAGCTCATTTGCGCAGCTAGGGGGGTAACTGTAAAAGAACCCTGGCTTTTCGCATTCGTTTGACACGTGGAAGATGGCCATTATTGGGCGTGGAAGCCAAGGAGGGCAATATTTATAAGAAGCCGGACATTATTCAACAAGTACACGAAGTTTGGTGGAGAACCCGCCTTGCAATGCTGAAGACACATCTGCGCGCCGGACTCATCGCCATTGAAGCCTGGTTCGGGGGCTACTGAGGGAGTCCCGGATTAGGGGGTGTCCGGATAGCCGAACTATAACCTTTGGCCGGACTCCTGGACTATGAAGATACAAGATTGAAGACTTCGTCCCGTGTCCGATGGGACTTTCCTTGGCGTGAAAGGCAAGCTTGGCGATACGGATACGTATTAGTCCATAGGACGAACAACAATCATACCATAGGCTAGCTTCTACGGTTTAGCCTCTCTGATCTCGTGGTAGATCTACTCTTGTACTACCCATATCATCAATATTAATCAAGCAGGAGTAGGGTTTTACCTCCATCAAGAGGGCCCGAACCTCGGTAAAAACATCGTGTCCCTTGTCTCCTGTTACCATCCGCCTAGACGCACAGTTCGGGACCCCCTACCCGAGATCCGCCGGTTTTGACACCAACACTCCCACTTGCACTAGAGTCAATAATCTAGATCACATCGCCATGTGATTTAACATCAATAGTTCACATCACCATGTGATTAACACCCATAGTTCACATCCTTATGTGATCAACACCCAAAGGGTTTACTAGAGTCAGTAATCTAGTTCACGTCGCTATGTGATTAACACCCAAAGGGTACTAAGGTGTGATCATGTTTTGCTTGTGAGATAATTTTAGTCAACGGGTCTGTCACATTCAGATCCGTAAGTATTTTGCAAATTTCTATGTCTTCAATGCTCTGCACGGATCTACTCTAGCAAATTGCTCCCACTTTCAATATGTATCTAGACTGAGACTTAGAGTCATCTAGATTAGTGTCAAAACATGCATCGACGTAACCCTTTACGACGAACCTTTTGTCACTTCCATAATCGAGAAACATATCCTTATTCCACTAAGGATAATTTTGACCGCTGTCCATTGATCTACTCCTAGATCACTATTGCACTCCCTTGCCAAACTTAGTGGTAGGGTATGCAATAGATCTGGTACACAGCATGGCATACTTTATAGAACCTATGGCTGAGGCATAGGGAATGACTTTCATTCTCTTTCTATCTTCTGCCGTGGTCAGGCTTTGAGTCTTACTCAATTTCACATCTTGTAACACACGCAAGAAACTCTTTCTTTGATTATTCCATTTTGAACTACTTCAAAATCTTGTCAAGGTATGTAATCATTGAAAAAACTTATCAAGCGTCTTGATCTACCTCTATAGATCTTGATGCTCAATATGTAAGCAGCTTCACCGAGGTCTTTCTTTGAAAAACTCCTTTCAAACACTCCTTTATGATTTGCAGAATAATTCTACGTTATTTCTGATCAACAATATGTCATTCACATATACTTATCAGAAATTTTGTAGTGCTCCCACTCACTTTCTTGTAAATACAGGCTTCACCGCAAGTCTGTATAAAATTATATCCTTTGATCAACTTATCAAAGCGTATATTCCAACTCCGAGATGCTTGCACCAGTCCATAGATGGATCGCTGGAGCTTGCACATTTTGTTAACACCTTTAGGATCAACAAAACCTTCTGGTTAAAATCATATACAACTCTTCTTTAATAAATCCATTAAGGAATGCAGTTTTGTTTATCCATTTGCTAGATTTCATAAAATGCGGTAATTGCTAACATGATTCGGACAGACTTAAGCATAGAAACGAGTGAGAAACTCTCATCGTAGTCAACACCTTGAACTTGTCGAAAACCTTTTGCGACAATTCTAGCTTTGTAGATAGTAACACTACTATCAGCGTCCGTCTTCCTCTTAAAGATCCATTTAATCTTAATGGCTCGCCGATCATTTGGGCAAGTCAATCAAAGTCCATACTTTGTTTTCATACATGGATCCCATCTCAGATTTCATGGCCTCAAACCATTTCGCAGAATCTGGGCTCATCATCGCTTCCTCATAGTTCGTAGGTTCGTCATGGTCAAGTAACATGACCTCCAGAATAGGATTACCGTACCACTCTGGTGCAGACCGTACTCTGGAAGACCTACGAGGTTCTGTAGTAACTTGATCTGAAGTTTCATGATCATCATCATTAGCTTCCTCACTAATTGGTGTAGAAATCACTGGAACTAATTTCTGTGATGAACTACTTTCCAATTCGGGAGAAGGTACAATTACCTTATCAAGCTCTACTTTCCTCCCACTCACTTCTTTCGAGAGAAACTCCTTCTCTAGAAAGGATCCATTCTTAGCAACGGATATCTTGCCTTCGGATCTGTGATAGAAGGTGTACCCAATAGTAACTTTTGGGTATCCTATGAATACGCATTTCTCCGATTTGAGTTCAAGCTTATCATGTTGAAACTTTTTCACATAAGCATCACAACCCCAAACTTTAAGAAACGACAACTTTGGTTTCTTGCCAAACCACAGTTCATAAGGTGTCATCTCAACGGATTTAGATGGTGCCCTTTTTAACGTGAATGCAGTTGTCTCTAATGCATAACCCCAAAACGATAGTGGTAGATTGGTAAGAGACATCATAGATTGCACCATATCTAATAAAGTACGGTTATGACGTTCGGACACACCATTACGCTGTGGTGTTCCATGTGGCGTGAGCTGTGAAACTATTCCACTTTATTTAAAATGAAGGCCAAACTCGTAGCTCAAATATTCATTTCTACGATCAGATCATAGAAACTTTATTTTCTTGTTACGATGATTTTTCCACTTCACTCTGAAATTCTTTGAACCTTTCAATTATTTCAGACTTATGTTTCATCAAGTAGATATACCCATATCTGCTTAAATCATCTTGTGAAGGTCAGAAAATAACGATACTTGCCACGAGCATCAACACTCATTGGATCACATACATCGGTATGTATTATTTCCAATAAGTCAGTAGCTCATTCTATTGTTCCGGAGAACGGAGTTTTAGTCATCTTGCCCAAAAGGCACGGTTCGCAAGCATCAAATGATTCATAACCAAGTGATTCCGAAAATCCATCTTTCATGGAGTTTCTTCATGCGCTTTACACCAATATGACCCAAACGGCAGTGCCACAAATAAGTTGCACTATCATTATTAACTTTGCATCTTTTGGCATCAATATTATGAATATGTGTATCACTACGATCGAGATCCAACAAACTATTTTTCATTGGGTGTATGACCATTGAAGGTTTTATTCATGTAAACAGAACAACAATTATTCTGACTTTAAATGAATAACCGTATTGCAATAAACATGATCAAATCATATTCATGCTCAACACAAACGCCAAATAATATTTATTTAGGTTTAACACTAATCTCGAAAGTATAGGGAGTGTGCGATGATGATCATATCAATCTTGGTACCACTTCCAACACTCATCGTCACTTCCCCTTTAACTAGTCTCTGTTTATATAACTCATGTTTCAAGTTACTAATCATAGCAACTGAACAAGTATCAAATACTCAGGGGCTACTATAAACACTAGTAAGGCACACATCAATAACCTGTATATCAAATATACCCTTGTTCACTTTGCCATCCTTCTTATCCACCAAATATTCAGGGCATTTCCGCTTCCAGTGACCATTTCCTTTGCAGTGTAAGCACTCGGTTTCAGGCTTTGGTCCAGCTTGGAGCTTCTTCGCGGGAGTGACAACTTGCTTGTCATTCTACTTGAAGTTTCCCTTTCTTTCCCTTTGCCATTTTCTTGAAACTAGTGGTCTTGTCAATCATCAACACTTGATGCTTTTTCTTGATTTCTACCTTCGTTGATTTCAACATCACAAAGAGCTCGGGAATCGATTTCGTCATCCCTTGCATACTATAGTTCATCACGAAGTTCTAGTAACTTAGTGATGGTGACTAGAGAATTCTGTCAATCACTATCTTATTCGGAAGATTAACTCCCACTTGATTCAAGCGATTGAAGTGCCCAGACAATCTGAGCACATGCTCACTAGTTGAGCGATTCTCCTCCATCTTTTAGCTATAGAATTTGTTGGAGACTTCATATCTCTCAACTCGGGTATTTGCTGGAAATACTAACTTCAACTCCTGGAACATCTCATATGGTCCATGATGTTCAAAACTTCTTTGAAGTCCCGATTCTAAGCCGTTTAAGCATGGTGCACTAAACTATCAAGTAGTCATCATTTTGAGCTAGCCAAACGTTCATAACGTGCGCATACGCTCTTGCAATAGGTTTTTCACCTAGCGGTGCATCAAGGACATAATTCTTACATGCGGCAATGAGGATAAACCTCAGATCACGGATCCAATCCGCATCATTGCTACTAACATCTTTCAACACAGTTTCTCTAAGAACATATCAAAATAAACATATGGAAGCAACTACGAGCTATTGATCTACAACATAATTTGCAAAATACTACCAGGACTAAGTTCATGATAAATTTAAGTTCAATTAATCATATTACTTAAGAACTCCCACTTAGACAGACATCTCTCTAGTCATCTAAGTGATCACGTGATCCAAATCAACTAAACCATGTCCGATCATCACGTGAGATGGAGTAGTTTTCAATGGTGAACATCACTATGTTGATCATATCTACTATATGGTTCACGCTCGACCTTTCGGTCTCCGTGTTCCGAGGCCATATCTGCATATGCTAGGCTCGTCAAGTTTAACCTGAGTATTCCGCGTGTGCAAAACTGGCTTGCACGCGTTGTAGATGGACGTAGAGCTTATCGCACCCGATCATCACGTGGTGTCTGGGCACGACGAACTTTGGCAACGGTGCATACTCAGGGAGAACACTTCTTGATAATTAGTGAGAGATCATCTTAAAATGCTACCATCAATCAAAGCAAGATAAGATGCATCAAGGATAAACATCACATGCAATCAATATAAGTGATATGATATGGCCATCATCATCTTGTGCTTGTGATCTCCATCTCCGATGCAATCATGATCACCATCGCCACCGGCGCCGACACCTTGATCTCCATCGTAGCATCGTTGTGCGTCTCGCCAATCTTATGCTTCTACGACTATCGCTACCGCTTAGTGATAAAGTAAAGCATTACGAAGCGATTGCATTGCATACAATAAAGCGACAACCATATGGCTCCTGTCAGTTGCCGATAACTCGGTTACAAAACATGATCATCTCATACAATAAAGTTTAGCATCATGTCTTGACCATATCACATCACAACATGCCCTGCTAAAACGAGTTAGACATCCTCTACTCTGTTGTTGCAAGTTTTACGTGGCTGCTACGGGCTTAGCAAGAACCGTTCTTACCTACGCATCAAAACCACAACGATAGTTTGTCAAGTAGGTGTTGTTTTAACCTTCGCAAGGACCAGGCGTAGTGACGATCTTGATGTTCTACCATCGCAGCGCTTCGCCTAAGCACCGCTACAATATTATCGAGGAGAACTATGACGGAGGGGGGCACCGCACACGGCTAAGAGATCAAGAGATCAATTGTTGTGTCTATGGGGTGCCCCCCTCCTCCGTATATAAAGGAGTGGAGGAGGGGGAGGGCCGGCCCTCTCTATGGCGCGCCCTAGGAGAGTCCTACTCCCACCGGGAGTAGGATTCCCCCTTTCCTACTAGAACTAGGAGACCTTCCAAGTAATAGGAGTATGAGAGAAGGAAAGGGAAGGGAGAAGGAGAAGGAAGGAAGGGCGCCCCCTCCTAGTCCAATTCGGACTAGTCCATGGGGAGGGGTGCGGCCACCCTTTGGGGCCTTTCTCTCCTTTTCCGTATGGCCCATTAAGGCCCAATACGAATTCCCGTAACTCTCCGGTACTCCGAAAAATACCCGAATCACTCGGAACCTTTCCGATGTCCGAATATAGTCTTCCAATATATCGATCTTTACGTCTCGACCATTTCAAAACTCCTCGTCATGTCGCCGATCTCATCCGGGACTCCGAACTCCTTCGGTACATCAAAACTCATAAACTCATAATAAAACTGTCATCGAAACCTTAAGCGTGTGGACCCTACGGGTTCGAGAACAATGTAGACATGACCGAGACACGTCTCTGGTAAGTAACCAATAGCGGAACCTGGATGCTCATATTGGCTCCCACATATTCTACGAAGATCTTTATCGGTCAAACTGCATAACAACATAGGTTGTTCCCTTTGTCATCGGTATGTTACTTGCCGGAGATTCAATCGTCGGTATCTCAGTACCTAGTTCAATCTCGTTACCGGCAAGTCTCTTTACTCGTTGCGTAATATATCATCCTGCAAGGCTTATAGTGATGTGCATTACCGAGAGGGCCCAGAGATACCTCTCCGACAATCGGAGTGACAAATCCTAATCTCGAAATACGCCAACCCAACAATTACCTTCGGAGACACCTGTAGAGTACCTTTATAATCATCCAGTTACGTTGTGACGTTTGGTAGCACAGAAAGTGTTCCTCCGGCAAACGGGAGTTGCATAATCTCATAGTTATAGGAACGTGTATAAGTCATGAAGAAAGCAATAGCAACATACTAAACGGTCAAGTGCTAAGCTAACGGAATGGGTCATGTCAATCACATCATTCTCCTAATGATGTGATCCCGTTAATCAAATGACAACTCATGTCTATGGCTAGGAAACATAACCATCTTTGATCAACGACCTAGTCTAGTAGAGGCATACTAGTGACACTCTGTTTGTCTATATATTCACACATGTATTATGTTTCCGGTTAATACAATTCTAGCATGAATAATAAACATTTATCATGATATAAGGAAATAAATAATAACTTTATTATTGTCTCTAGGGCATATTTCCTTCAAGAGGCTGTTCAGCTTGACCCACTTGGCGCGGGCGTCGTCGCCGGCGCTCACGACCGTGTGGAACAAGTCCTTGGAGATGGTGGTGAAGAACCACCGGATGATCATGGCGTCGATCGCTGTCCACTCGGCGTCGTCCACCATGGCGCGGGAGTCCACGGTGCCACCCACGTGGTCCACGAGATTGTTCTCGCGGAAGAGCAGCGTGAAGTACGTCTTCCACGCGAAGTACGTGGAGTTGGAGACGCCGAGGATGACGGGGACGCGTGCGTGGACGTTGATCTCGCGGATCTCGGCGAGGTCGACGGCGAAGGGGTTGGAGTAGGTGGAGGCGTTGGACGACATGGCGGTGGGATCGTGGGAAGGGAGGCGGCGGCGCGGCTGAAGAGAAGCGGCGCGGCGGCGGGAGGTTGGCGCGCGTGGAGGGAGGGCGCGCGGGGAGGAGAGGTGGAGGCGGCGGCTTAGGGCGGCGGCGGCGGCGGCCCGAGGCGGCGGCTAGGGTTAGCGGAAGCTCGAAGATCGACTTGCGATTGATACCATGTAGAGAATGATTTGGTGCATTGATAATTGATTGATCGTGCACTAGGCACATATATATAGATACAAGGGGTGCGATCGGTATCTTGTCTGCTAAGATACACGTACATACAAAGAAAAACAAATACTACAGGTACTGCATACAGGATCCAAACCTACGTACATGTACACATGTTCAACATGTCGGATTTGGGCCACCATTCAGAGATCTTGAGGCCAAAAAGCATTGCATCTCTGGTGAGCACATCACATCCGTAGCTAAGTTCCTGTACTAGCTCCATCGTGAAAAAAAAAGTTCCGGTACTAGCTTGGCTAGCATGGTGCTGTCATGCACCAAGGAACATAATTTACGTTAATGTCAATTTTCCCACCGCGAGGGAAGCTTCCTCATATCAACAGCCGAGCATATGGTTGCGCCGTTGCCTACGTCCGGAAATCCATGACATGCTTATCAGAAGTTTAAGACTATATCTGGACCGCATACGCGTACGTGTGGTGGTTAGCCGCAGAAAAAACAGAAGGTCAAAATTTAAGCACAAGAAATAGCGAGTCAAAGTGAATTTTTATACACATTGATAGAGCATCTTAGTCGTTAGACAAGCCGAGTTTTGTTAGCTGCATGCTTGAGTTTTATACTACTGCTACCAGTGATACAGCTGCGTGCACGGTGTAGCTAGTCGACTAGGCAGGATTAGTTTCGGTAACGATAACTGCCGAACATTCGGTTCTGGGAGTCGCAGCCCGAACGCCCTCGTCACTGTCCATCGCGTCACACGAATTTTGGAGCTTACAAAGTCGCCACGTCAGCCCACAAACTAGTTCGGGATGAAACGAACCCTCCCGAACGCCGCCCACTCTCGATAATTGTACTCCTTCTGATCCATAATAAACGTCGTAGTTCTGAACTGGGATCAAGTATAGATTATTTCAAGCAAACGAAATCTGACGTCCTGGCAAAGATCCCATGCAGATAGCATATTCTTGAAGAACAAGTCTGGCTATAGTTCTTCTTGATGCATTCTCGAACGACAGCCGGCCACCGTGCAGCCTTCTCTGGATCCTTTACCACATCCTCAAACACAACATCATCTAGACATGAGCGGGACAAGCAAACCCTAACAAGAGAGGGGGAAACTCGTCTTCTATTGCATGCTGAGGTGTGGCAACAAGGTAGCTAGGTAGGCAGACGGCCCATCACCATCCGAGCGACGGCCGCCGTGCGGCCCAAACGGCATGGGAACCAGCCGACCGAGCACCGAGCAGGCAACGCGGCGGAGTAATGCTGTGTCGCGCGGCTACTCGCCACCTACTGCTGTGTTGCCTACTTGGCTGCCACTTGCACACAGTGAAAACCAAACGTGGTACAGCCGAGTGCTGTGCTCCCGTACCCTTGGGCGCTGCCTGGACTCGATCGGCGCGGCATGGCCATCATTCTCCCCAGTTACAAATCTCTGTGACTTCTGTTGGCCTCTTTGCATACGTATATGCTTCCTGCACCAAATATCTCCCAAATATCATAAGGAAAGCATGAGCAAGGGGAAAGAAACGAATAGCAAGCAACCATGTCTGTCTGTCTGTCTGTCTTTCTGTAAGTCTAGCATTTTTGTTCTGTCTGTCACCACAACTTGCTGATTATGATACATACATTGTGCACTGGCAAAGTCTTAACCTTAGTCAGTCCGCCGTTCTTCTTTCATCAGGTTTGACATCTACAGTACTGTACTACTAGTCTACTTGTATTGCCACTTGCCACTGCAAAGTCTCCTGCCATCCCTCCATTCTTTTTTTTTTGAACCGGGCCTCAACCCCTTTCCATTAAAAGCATAACGGAAATACATAGTTCAGAGTACCACAGACCCAAGAGCCAAATTCAACATAAGGAAACTAGAAAGGGGGGGGGCGAGTTCAAGGCACCACTGGGAAACCCACCATGAGCACTCGTCATCGAGCAGCTCATTGCGGGGCGAAAACCCAGCGACACCTGTGATCACGCAAACCTATAGGATCTAAACACCAAGGAGTCTCCAAAAGGAACTCGAAACAGTCTAAATTCACCAAGCTTACAGGCTCACAAGAGAGCAAACAGAGCACTCGCGCAGGAGTGAAGGCAGCCTATCCTGACGGACGAAGATTCGAAGCCTCGGAAAGATGTAAAAGGGATCAGTTCGAAGCAGAGTTGGTTGGAGCCGCGCAGATTCTCATCATCATCGACGCACTGGACCTGAGCATCTTGGCTCCGCGCTCCATGGCCTCCCGATCATCACCAGCCATCAAACCTGCCCAGTACATCAAAAAACCACAAGCAGCATACACCACATTAAAAGGGCTTTTGAGGTCTTTATGTTCAAAAGTAGCCTGGTTACGATTGTTCCAGATTGCCCAACAAACTGCTGCCAAACCAGAGGTGTAAAATTTGGTTCCATCAGGAAGGAAAATATAACACCAGGAAAAGTACTGCCAAATGTTATTCGGACAGAGAGATGTGCCCAGCACACATCCAACCGTCCTCCATACCACCCGAGCAACAGGGCAAGTAAAGAAAAGATGATGTGAGGTCTTCACATTATCACAAAAAGAGCATTTAGGATTGCCTGCCCAGTTATACTTTCTCATGACTTCTCTAGTCAGAATCGCGTTTTGGAACACTTGCCAAAAAAAAATTTGGATTTTGAGGGGGATTTTTGCTTTCCAGATCCATCTATAGTCACATCCAGCCAGATGCCTTTCCAAATAGGTATAGACCGATTTGGTCGAGAATTTACCTTTTTTACCCAACGCCCAACTAATCTGATATGTTTAGTCAGATAATTGCCAGGAGTTAACCACCTCAACCAGATCCTTCCACTGATCCGTGAGGGGAGGGTGCAAATTTCTTCTGAACAGGTCACTACCCTCAAAAATTTTAAACTCAGCAACAGTAATCTCCTGATAGTTGCAGATGTGGAATAAGGCTGGGAATTTATCTCTCAAGGGGGCAGCACCTCTAATAGGATCATTCCAAACTCTGGCTACATTACCAGAGTTCAAGATCACTTTCCTTCATACCAAATACACTTCCTTTACTTTCATAATAGCTTTCCAAATAGGGAATTCCCCAACTTACTTTTTACCGAGGGGATCATGTCATTTCTGAAATATTTAGCACGAATCACCTCCTGCCAAAGCCCTTCACTAGTAGAAAAGGGGCCTATTGACCCGGTTGGTGAGGGCTTTTAGTCCCGGTTTATGAACCGGGACTAAAGGGTCGGTACTAATACCCTGGCCCTTTAGTCCCGCTTCAATCCAGAACCGGGACTGATGGGCCTCCACGTGGCCTGTCCATGAGCCCAGGAGGGTTTTTGGTCCCGGTTGGTGGTACCAACCGGGACTAATAGGCATCCACGTCAGCATTTCTATGGCTGTGGTTTTTGTTTTTTTGAAAGGGGGGTTGGGGGTTTTGGGGGTTAATTTAGGTGTGTCATATATTGTGCTATAGCGAGCTAATTAATTAGGTGTTTCATATATTGTGCTATCGACGCTACGTACTATACATGCATTATAGAGAGGACTAGCTAGACACGCTAGCTAGCTAGTAATTAAGCAAACAGAAGATCGTCATGAACATATATGCATACAGAGAGAAGTGATACCGACCACCTCTCCTTCTCCGAGAGATTGGTCGAACAACAAGTTCTCGTATATCTATCCGACACTACCGGCTACATATATACAATAATTATCTTTTACAATACGGACGCGTGGTCCACATAGTATTCTCCGTCTTCAGCGATCACGTGGTCAAGAAAGAATGCCGCCAATTCCTCTTGAATTGCTTCGCAGCGATCTGGTGCTAGTAGTTCATCCCGCATCCAAACATCTAATTTTAAGAAGGGGTCAATACATATATATATATATATATATATATATATATATATATATATATATATATATATGAATGAATGAAACTCAACACAAATGATGGTAATAAAATAAAATTGTGAATATTTTTATTTACGCACTTCATATTGTTTATCGGAGTAGCCCTCTCACAGGTCGTGTGGCGGATGGACTCGCAAATGTAGTATCCACAGAAATCATTCCCTTGTTCCTGCCACAACCACTTTACAAGAAACAGAGGTCAATCAAACTGATAATTAGCAAGCATTCTAAACTGTATTGATGAAACTAGCGCTTGAATCACTAGGAGATGCGTGGAATATGCTACTATATAGTACTTACTTTCGGGTGTCTAAATTGCAGCTTCTTCGGTAGTCCCGGAGCTTTTTTGGTGAATTTTCCCCAAGCCCTGCCATACAAAGAAAACAATTACTTGATATCAGAAATGAACAAAGTTGTTGATATGGTGGATAATGATCGATTTAACTTACTTCTCGAGCATTTCAGTCATGTCCGCATACTCCTTGGGATCTTTTCGTCTCGAGTCTAAGACAGTTACTACTCCTGCTCAAGCTTAATCTCTAGGAGAATATAGTGGTAGCTGCGCACACATGCATAACTCATCAATATTACATTACTATAACCTGGACTAATAAGGGAAACCGAATATTCCACAAGACAGTAACACTCACTTGTAGTTGTAAGGAAAGAGTATTATATTTTTGTGTTCAATTATTTCCAACGATCGTAGCAAGTTGGCCTCTGTTTCGTCGGCACGATATTTAACCTTATTTGCATCTATGAGATATGTGTTAATGAACCCAATATCACCCACTTGTCTTTTCTTCATTTCGGCGATCTTCAATCTGCATAATATAGTGAGGATATTTATAAATACATGCAATGAAAGAGCTGAGTTATATAGAGATACTTAATGATGTAGTACTACTTACAGACAGTAGCAGGTGACCGTTGCTTTATCGAGGGCCAATTGATTGAAAAACTGATAGAACTCCTCAAATGAAATAGGCAACAGTTCAATTCCAAGGAGGTCATGCTCCTTTTTAACTCTCACATACAAAGTACTCCTCCCCTCAGACTCTTTGCAGGTTTTCATGTACCAATCATGCAATCTTCGCATCATCGTTGATAGAGAGCTTTCATCTTTGACGAGAGGCTTCCTGCATCGTATCTTTGTATCTGCACCTCCAAGAAATCATGATGTACATCGTCGGGCAGGTAATCTGCAGGATTGCCATAACCGGGCACCATCCTCGGATCGACGATGTCGCTAGCGAGCACCTTGAGCGGGGCACGATTGCCGCTTGTTCGCCGAGCTGGGCAATTTGTTTCCCAGCTCGTCGTTCTTTCATCCTTTGATCACCGACAAGATTTCCCGACCTCTCCGCTTTGGCAAATGCCTTTCCAATAATGCGCTCATAGTTGCCTTTCGGCGGAGACTTGGGTGGTTTTGTCGGGGCAGCTGAGTGCGCTCGCTTTGACCGGATCTACCTTCTCCTCCGGAGGTGGATGTCTCTTTGCTTTCAACCCTTGAAACCAGTCATCCACTTCGGTCTGCGCGATCTTCGCATTTTCCTCCTCGCTTCCTCTCGTGCGGTAACTTCTGGAGTCTTGAGAGAAGGACCGAATCAGATCTCCTCCCGCCTTTGGCTGTACTTGCTAGACGCCGGCAGAAGCGAGACGGAGCGGATGTCTTATTTCCTTGCTTACGAGGCGGAGGAGAAGGACTACGACGCCGGAGCAGCCGGAGCGGGCGGCGGGTCTCTTCCGCCTTGCCGACGAGGCGGAGAAGGAGGAGGCTGGCTGCTCGGGCGCCACGGTGCAGCGGAGAAGGAGGCGGAGTGCCGCCACGCCGGAGAAGGAGCCGGCCGAGTGCCTGATTGTCACTACGCCGGAGGAGGAGGTGGTGGAGGAGGCGGAGTGCCTGACTTCGGGAGGAGGAGGAGGAGGCGGAGGCATCCAGTTCGGAAGGTTGATGAGATCCTTTCGCCATAGGCATGGAGTCTTGAGCGAGAACCCAGCCGATACTCCCTTCATCGGTAGGGTGGTCAAGCCGGAGGTCCTCAAATCCTCCGTTATTTCATCGACCATCACCTTAGCATATCCTTCGGAATCGGCCGGCGGTGAAAAGTTGAGTCGGGTTTAGTAGGATAAGCAGCCAACAGCCGCCTTGACCTTCAAATTGCTCCATTGCGCCATAAGGTGGCAATTTTCAGCATCCGTGATAGCATCCACGGGATAGCTGGCGAGGAGCCGTCAAGGCATGCTGCTCTGGCTGAAGCAGCTCGGTGGAAGCCACGCTGCTTCTCCGCCGAGATGGCGGGTAACCGGGGAAGCTTGGCGGAGTCGCTTTGTTGTGATCTGCTGCTTCTCGTTCCTCTTCTCGTTCCTCTAGCCCCATTACCCTTTCGTGCAGCGCCTGCATTAGGCTCTGCTCCAGCTTTCTTCCTCCTCTCATGGGTTTTGTAACCCCTGCGTCCGAAATCCAGCCTTCCACGAAACGGAGCTGGCGTGCCTCGTGGTCCGCCTGTGGTGCTCAGGATTGCCGAGGGCCATTGTGAGCTCGCCCTTCTCCCCGTCTCGAACGAACTTCCCTTGCTACGCTGCTTCGATATAATGCTTAAGCCTCTTGACCGGTATGTCCAATTGTTCGTCCGGCCCAAATGCACTTCCCTGTTATAGGGTCCAAGGATCCGCCGCCCCGAAGAACCAAGTCCGCAGAACGGTCCGGCGATTCATTGTCTCTGGTTCGTTCCTTTATGAAGCAGATCAATCTCAGCCTTGGCCCACTTTAGGTCGGGCTACGAGGTAGCCACGACCCCGTGCGATGGTGAAGCTTCTTCTTCGCAGCATTTCTCTTGTTTGTCGCCGACATATTTTTACTCTTTTCCGATGTCTTGTAGGCCACAAATGCGGGCGATCATCTCGATCTTCTCATATTTGCCCTTGAATTCTGGTGTCTCATTTTTTTTCGACATACGTATTGAGTTCTTTCTTCCAATTCCTGAATAGTTCTGCCATCTTCTTAAGAGCAAAAGACTTGATTAATGGCTCTATTCTTGGCTTCTCCGGATCATCCTCTAGCGGTAGGGTAAAATTTGACTTCAGCTCGGTCAAAGATCATTTTTTCGCATATCATTGACACAAGACACCTCGTGGTCTTCGTTCTTGAAGCTTATACCATTGGTGGATGCTGATCGGGATCTTGTCCCTAACCGTAACCCTTGACCGAGCAACAAATGCCTTCTTTGTCCGGTAGGGTTCAATCGGTTGGCCGTCATACGATTTCTATGATCTCAAACTTTTCATCCGAGCTCAACTTTTTCTTGGGCCTCGTCTCTTTACCGAAGTTGTGCTTTCGATCCGGAGGGCTAGAAAAAGAACAAAGACGAGAGTTAATTAATATGTGTACATACCAAAACAAAGGCGAGAGCTAGTCAAGACTGAGCTTAACTAATATATATACCTGGCGGACTCGGTTTGGTGATCACCGAGCCGTCCTCACGGTCTACTTCTTCACCCTCTCCTTCTTGCACCGGCATTGGGTCATCGGAGCCATGTAAATCATAGCCAGCTGCTTCTTCACCCTCTTCTTCCGGACCATCGTTGACGTTGAGAAACATCATCGAGGAGACGGCATCACTTCCTTGTATGCGATTATGTCCCTCAACAACGCTTCTTGTGCTTCGTCTCGGGTGGTGTACATAGTTTCTACAAATTTTTACAACATGGCAATTATTATTCAAACATGACAGATATGGATATATTAGTGGCAAACGTAGAACTAGCTAGCTAATCACAATAAGGAATCATATTAGTGGCCTCGACACGCTTCTCTAGGGTTTGGGGTGGCCTCGACAACGCTTCAAGGGTTAGGGGTGGCCTCGAGAACGCTTCAAGCTAGGAGGGGTAATATCCCCCCCCACGTGTTGAAGCTATCGGGAGGGGTCGGCGTTGAACACTACATCTATGTCCCACAAGTGACGTGGGCATCGACGCCCTTGTAGGGTAGAGGGTCGTGGATCGCCCGGCGGTCGAGGTCAAGGGTGGAGGATCGCCGAGGGTCGGGAGGTTGCCTAGTGTCAAAGGATTCAACAAAACCATGTCTTCATCATTAGGCGAAAGTAACAGGTGCATGATGGTGCAAGCTCTCCAAAGTTATTTTGGAACGGAGTCCCGAGATAGTATAATTCACTTTACGGTACAAAGTTCAGCAAGAACCTTCGAATATCGTTATTTGAAAGCCCTTTGCTGAGATTCGTACAAAAGGCAATTATCCTATCCGAACTCCATTCGAGAATAACTTTGGAGGACTTCGTACCATCATGCCATGGTTACTTCCGGCTAATGATGAAGCCATGGATTTCTTCAATACTTTGACACTATAGGAACCCTCGACCACGAAACCTTCGACCCTTGACCCCTTAACGACCCTCGACCCTCTACCCTAGTTCCCGACCCTCGACCCCTCGGCGATCCTCGACACCCTCGATACATATACAGCAGCCAATAAAAAGAACAGAAAAAAAAAGAGGAGAAGAAGAAAGGAATAGAAGAAGAAGAAAAATAGAATTTTTCTATTTTTCTTCTTCTCTTCTATTCCTTTCTTCTTCTCCTCTTCTTCTTCTTTTTCCTCTTCTTATTTATTTCTCCTCTTCTTCCTCTCCTCTTCTTCTCCTTTCTTCCTCTTCTTATTTTCCTTTTATATGAACATATCATCATATATATGAACATACATTTTCTTTGCATATGCATATGAACATACATACATACTTTTTCTTTCATATGAACATACATACATACATTTTCTTTGCATATGACCATACATACATTTTTCTTTGCATATGACCATTCATACATTTTCTTTGCATATGCTTTGCATATAAACATACATACATATGAACATACATACATACATATAAACATAACATACATACACAAAAATTCTAAAAATCTGCCTAAAAAACTAAAAATCTGCCTAAAAAATTATATGAAAAAAGCATACATCATCCATCCATCCATATAATGAACATACAATCATCCATCCATCCATATAATCAACATATGCATATGAAAAAAATTATATGAAAAAAATTATATGAGGAGGAAAGGGGGACAGGAGGAAAGGGGTCACGGAGCCGGACCGAACGGGAGGAGGGGCGGCGTCGAGGCAGGGGCGGCAAGGGGGGAGGCGCCCGGCGACGACAATGGTGGGGCGGGTTGGGCGCAGGGCGCGCTGCCGTGCGTGCTCGGGACGGGCAGGGCACGGGCGGCGGCGGCGGGGCGCAGGGCGCGGCCGTCGGCTTTCGGGAGGCAGGGCACGGGCGGCGGCCGGGCGGGGCGCAGGGCGCGGGCGTGCTTTCGGGACGGGCAGGGCACGGGGCGGCGGCGTGGCGTGGGCTCGGCGGGCAGGGAGGGGATGGCGGCGGGCGGCGGCGACGGGCGACGAGGAGCGCATGAGCGATTTGGGCAGCTCGGCGGGGGCAACCGGCTAGGGAGGCGAGGGAGATGTGAAATTTTCACAAGTCCTGTATATATAGAAAGTGCATTGGTCGGTTGGTGTCACCAACCGACTAATGCCTCTTAGTCCCGGTTGGTGCCACCAACCGGGACCAAAGGCCAATTTTCAAGAGCCCAAAGGGCGGGAAGCGGCTTTGGTCGGGTTGGTGGCACCAACCGGGACTAGCATTAGTCCCAAGTTGGTGCCACCGACCAATGCTCTTTAGTCCCGGTTGGTGCCACCAACCGGGACCAAAGGCCTTCGCTGCCTCACGCCCAAAGTTTAGTCCCGCTTGCTAGTTGAGAGGGAGCCGCACTGTTTATAAGGTGCGGTGCGGCTTCCTCTCGAGCTCCTCTCAAAGCAGGCTTTGGGCCTAACTCGCAATCTGTGCATGTGGGCCCTCTTGGGCCTTCGAACTGAATCACGGCCCATAGGGTTTCTAGTCGAATTCAGGCCGTGGGGGCCCAGTAGGTGGCACTTTTTTTGTTTTTTTGTTTTATTTGTTGCTTTATTTAGTTTATTTTGGTTTTGGTTTATTTTTCTTTTGGTCTTTTGCTTTATTTTTTAAATTCTTCTTTGCTTTTAGTTTTAGAAAAATTATAAACTTTCTGTTTGTGCCATTAGTTTTCAAATTTGAAAACTCTTTTTTTGATTTCTTTGTTGCTTTATTTATTTTATTTTGTTTCTACTTACAACAAAATACTTATTGTTGCTATTTTTATTTTTTTTAGTTTTTTGTTCTGTTTTCTGCATTATTTAGTTTTTGTTGTTTTTTGCTTTATTTTTTAATTCTTTTTGCTTTTAGATTTAGAAAAATTATAAACTTTCTGTTAGTGCCATTAGTTTTCAAATTTGAAAACTCTTTTTTGTTTTCTTTGTTGCTTTATTTATTTTATTTTGTTTCTACTTACAACAAAATACTTATTGTTGCTATTTTTATTTTTATTTCAGTTTTTTGTTATGTTTTCTGCATTATTTAGTTTTTGTTGTTTTTTGCTTTATTTTTTAATTCTTTTTGCTTTTAGTTTTAGAAAAATTATAAACTTTCTGTTAGTGCCATTAGTTTTCAAATTTGAAAACACTTTTTTTGTTTTCTTTGTTGCTTTATTTATTTTATTTTGTTTCGCTTACAACAAAGCGGTGTGTAGAGGGACGGGCTTATAAACGGTGTGGCGCCCTTCGGTTGGCGAGGTTTTCAAATTCATAGTTTTCAAATGAACTCTGAAAAAGTTGGCATAGCATGTGCATGTACAAAAGCGGACAATGGTATCATACTAAATGCATTACAAAGTTGGCATGGTATCATCATAATAGTTGCGGAGAAAGTCTTCACTTTTTCTTCGCTTGTGTCGCTTGCTTATTGCTACCGTAACCATGGATAATCTTCATCGTTTATCAGGATGCTTGGGTCAGCCTTGACTTTGAAGGGGAATTTCATGAAACTTTTCATACTCTTGAGACATGTCCGTCTTGCCCTCCACTCCTGTGATGTCCCTTTTTCCCGAAAAGAACTATGTGGCGCTTTGGCTCATTGTATGATGTATTCGCTTCCTTATCTTTTCTTTTCCTCGGTCTGGTAGACATGTCCTTCACATAGATAACCTGTGCCACATCATTGGCTAGGACGAACGGTTCGTTAGTGTACCCAAGATTTTTCAGATCCACTGTTGTCATTCCGTACTGTGGGTCTACCTGCACTCCCGCCTCCTCTGACAGATTGACCCACTTGCACTTAAACAAAGGGACCTTAAAATCTACTCCGTAGTCAAGTTCCCATATGTCTACTATGTAACCATAATATGTGTCATTTCCCTTGTCGGTTCTTGCATCAAAGCGGACACCGCTGTTTTGGTTGGTGCTCTTTTCATCTTGGTCAATCGTGTAAAATGTATTCCCATTTATCTCGTATCCTTTCCAAATCATTACAGTCGAAGATGGTCCTCGGACAACAAGTACAGCTCATCACAAACAGTGTTGTCACCTCCGAGACGTGTTTCCAACCAACTGCTGAAAGTCTGATGTGTTCACAAGTAATCCGATCGTCGCCTTTGCTCCGGGTGTTTGGAGCGCAGACTGTTCTTGTGTTCATCGACATCTGGGTCACCAAAGTAGAGTTCTCAGAGAACTGTAGTGTGCTTGAGACCAATAATATCCGTCCTGCATATTATTGAGTCTCTTCCAAGCGATGCCTTTTCGGTCAGTCTCCCCTCATACCGCGATTTAGGGAGACCTATCTTCTTAAGGCCAGGAATGAAGTCAACACAAAACCCGATGACATCCTCTCGTTTGATGGCCCATGGAGATGCTTCCTTACGCCTAGCGCGATTCTGAACATATTTCTTTAGGACTCCCATGAACCTCTCAAAGGGGTACATATTGTGTAGAAATACGGGCCCTAGAATGACAATCTCGTCGACTAGATGAACTAGGGCGTGCGTCATGATATTGAAGAAGGATGGTGGGAACACCAGCGTGAAACCCGACAAGACATTGCGCCACATCACTCCTTAGCGTTGGTACGATTTACGGATCGATCACCTTACGAGATATTGCATTGAGGAATGCACATAGCTTCACAATGTCTAATCGGACGTTTTCCGGTAGAAGACACCTCACTGCAACTGGAAGAAGTTGCGTCATAATCACGTGGCAGTCTTGAGACTTTAGGTTATGGAACTTTTTCCCTGGCATATTTATTATTCCCTTTATATTCGACGAGAAGCCGGTCGGGACCTTCATCTTGAGCAGGCATTGAAAGAATATTTCTTCCTCTTCTTTTCGTAAGAGCGTGGCTGGCGGGACCTTCATATCGCTTGGAGGCATGCCCTCTTTTTCGTGCAAGCGTTGCAGGTCCTCTCGTGCCTCGTGTGTATCTTTTGTCTTCCCATACACGCCCAAGAAGCCTAGCAGGTTCACGCAAAGGTTCTTCGTCACGTGCATCACGTCGATCGAAGAGCGGACCTCTAGGTCTTTCCGGTGAGGGTAGGTCCCAAAATATAGATTTCTTCTTCCACATGGGTGCGTGATTCTCAGCGTCATTCGGAACAGCTAGTCCGCCGGGACCCTTTCCAAAGATTACGTGTAAATCATTGACCATAGCAAGTACGTGATCACGGGTACGCATGGCGGGCTTCTTCCGGTGATCTGCCTCGCCTTTGAAATGCTTGCCTTTCTTTCGACATTGATGGTTGGTCGGAAGAAATCGACGATGGCCTGTACACATTCTTCCTGCAGCTTCGGTATATACTATCGGTGTCAAGTAAACAGTGCGTGCATGCGTGGTATCCCTTGTTTGTCTGTCACGAAAGGTTCTTGAGAGAGGGCCAATCGTTGATGGTCACGAACAGCAACGCCTTTAGGTCAAATTCCTCCTTTTGTGCTCATCCCACGCACGTATTAATCGCTTTCCATTCCACGGCTGTAAAAAGTTCTTCAACTAATGGCCTTAGGTACACATCAATGTCGTTGCCGGGTTGCTTAGGGCCTTGGATGAGAACTGGCATCATAATGAACTTCCGCTTCATGCACATCCAAGGAGGAAGGTTATACATACATAGAGTCACGGGCCAGTGCTGTGATTGCTGCTCTGCTCCCGAAAGGATTAATGCCATCCGCGCTTAAAGCAAACCATACGTTCCTTGGGTCCTTTGCAAACTCATCCCAAAGATTTCTCTCGATTTTTCTCCATCTGCGACCCGTCGGTGGTGCTCTCAACTTCCCGCCTTTCTTACGGTCCTCACTATGCCATCACATCAACTTGGCATGCTCTCCGTTTCTGAACAGACGTTTCAACCGTGGTATTATAGGAGCATACCACATCACCTTCGCAGAACCCTCTTCCCGGGAGGCTCGCCGTCAACATCACCGTGGTCATCTCGTCGATCTTATATCCGCAATGCACCGCATACCGGGCATGCGTTCAGATCCTTGTAGGCACCACGGTAGAGGATGCAGTCATTAGGGCATGCATGTATCTTCTCCACCTCCAATCCTAGAGGGCATACGACCTTCTTTGCTGCGTATGTACTGTCGGGCAATTCGTTATCCTTTGGTAGCTTCTCAAATCCTTTATCAGGCACAGCATTCTCTGCCTTCCACTGCAGCAATTCGAGTACGGTACCGAGCTTTGTGGCCATCTTCGCAATTGGGGTACAACCCTTTTTTGTGATCCTCTAACATGCGATCGAACTTCAGCTTCTCCTTTTGACTTTCGCATTGTGTCCTTGCATCGGCAATGACCCGGCGGAGATCATCATCATCGGGCACATCGTCTGGTTCCTCTTGATCTTCAGCAGCTTCGCCGCTCCGGCACCATCGTGCACATCGTCAGTGCATCTTGATGTTCATAGCATCACCGTATTCGGGGCACATAGTTGTCATCGTACTCTTCTTCCTCGCCGTCTTCCATCATAACCCCTATTTCTCCGTGCCTCGTCCAAACATTATAGTGTGGCATGAAACCCTTGTAAAGCAGGTGGGTGTGAAGGATTTTCCGTTCGAGTAAGACTTCAGATTCCCACATATAGGGCATGGACAACACATAAAACCATTCTCGCTTGTTTGCCTCAGCCACTTCGAGAAAATCATGCACGCCTTAATGTACTTCGGAGGTGTGTACATCACCGTACATCCATTGCTGGTTCATCTGCGTGCATTATATATAATTAAGTGTGTCAAAAATCATTACAGAACATCATGAATAGATAATTAAGTGACCATATTAATAGAAGTTCATCATCACATAAAAACCAAAGTACATACATAGTTCTCATCTAACAACATAAAGCTCTGCAGAGCATCTAAATTAATTAAACCATACATTGAAACTATGTAAAACATTTGAATGCAAAAACAAATACGATCATAATCGCAACCAAGGTAACAACTGATCCAACGGCATAATGATACCAAGCCTCGGTATGAATGGCATATTTTCTAATCTTTCTCATCTTCAAGCGCATTGCATCCATCTTGATCTTGTGATCATCGGCGACATCCGCAACATGCAACTCCAATATCATCTTCTCCTCCTCAAGTTTTTTATTTTTTCCTTCAAGAAATTGTTTTCTTCTTCAACTAAATTTAACCTCTCGACAATAGGGTCGGTTGGAATTTCCGGTTCAACAACCTCCTAGATAAATAAAATCTATGTCACGTTGGTCGGCATAATTTTCATAAACAACAAATGAACCAATAGTTATGAAAAGATAATATATACCACATCCGAATCATAGGCGGGGCGAGGGCCGACGGGGCGGATAACAAAACCATCGCACTATATAAGATGCAATAATAAAAGTAAGAAAATAATACAAGTATCGATCTAAACAAACAAGTAATAATATTTTTCCTTTCAGAACGAAGATAAGAACAAGAGGCTCACCACGGTGGTGACGTCGAGGAGATCTCAGCGAGTGATCGAAGGCGATGAAGACGGGACGGGCGTGACGGACCGCTAAACCTAGATAAATATTGAGGAAAATGGAGCTTGGCGGTCGAGCTTGGAGAGGAGAAACCTTAAGTAGTGTGGCTCGGGATTCCATCGAACACCTTGTGTGCATAGGAGGTGAGCTAGAGCACCACCAAGCCCTCTCCCCTCGGCCGTAAAAAAACAGAGCGGTGCTCTGCTCTTGCGAGGGGCTATATATAGGCAGCACCATTAGCCCCGGTTGGTGGCTTGAACCGACTAAAGGGAAGCCTTTGGTCCCGGTTCAAGCCACCAACCGGGACCAATAGTGGTGGGCAGAGCAGGACCATTGGTCCCGGTTCGTCCCACCAACCGGGACCAAAAGGTCCGGACGAACCGGGACCAATGGCCCACGTGGCTGGCCCCCCCGGGCTCACGAACCGGGGCAAATAGCTACATTGGTCCCGGTTCTGGATTGAACCGGGACTAATGGGCTAAACTGGCCTGGACGAAAGCCCTGTTTTCTACTAGTGCTTGCTGGGTTTCCAATTTCCACCACCATTTGGTGAGTAGGCTGATATTTTGTCTATCCAGATCTTTAACTCCCAGCCCCCCTTTGTTTTTTGATCTACAAATTCTAGACCACTTGACCAAGTGGTATATTTTCCGACCATCAGTCTCCTGCCAAAATAACTTTTTTTGTGCTTATCTAACTTCTCAATCACTTTCTTAGATAGCATAAACATAGACGTGTAGTAGAATATGATGCTAGTAAGGGAGGAGTTGAGTAAGGTCAGTATCCCCCCCAGAAGATGCTGCATTTCCAATCCAAGATTCACAGCATTTGAGGAATCTATCATCCACAAAATCCCAGTCTAATGCACGAAGAGTGGAGTAACTCACAGGAACCCCTAGATATTTCATAGGAAAATGCCCAATTTGGCAATTAAAGAGCTCGGAGTAGAAGGTAAGTATGTCATCATCACCCCCTATGCATAAAACTTCACTTTTAAGGAAATTTATTTTAAGCCCTGACATGAGCTCAAAAATATAAAGCAAGAGTTTCAAATTGATTGCAGCTTCCTTGTCATGCTCAAAGCAGATGATGTGATTGTCGCACATTGGAGGATAGCAACACCCCCGTTGATCAGATCTGGAGCTAGGCCTGTCAGCATTTTCTCTTTTTGTGCATTAAGGATCATTTTAGATAGGGCTTCTACAGCCATATTGAATAAGAAAGGCGAGTGCGGGTCCCCTTGTCGCACTCCCTTGCAGCTTTGGAAATAGGGGCCATTTTTGTTATTCAGCTTGATGTTAATGGTACCATTCTTAAGGATATTATGAATCCAACCACACCACACAGGGCCAAAACCTCTGTTTTTATGGCACTCAAGAAGGAAATCCCAATTGATTTTATCATAGGCTTTTTTGAAATCGAGTTTCAGCACCACACCAACCTTTTTCTTACGCTGCGTATGATGCAGAATCTCATGAAGGGTCAAAATACCGTCCATAATGTTCATATGCTTTATAAAGGCATTTTGATGCTTGCTGATGAGGATATCAGCAAAAAGGGTCGCTCTATTGTCCAAAACCTTGGTAATAAGCTTATAAGGGCATCGCAGGAGGCAGATTGGTCTATATTGCTGGATCCTTTTAGCTCCGTTCACTTTCGGGATAAGAGTTATCACTCCATAATTCAAACGAGCAACATCTAAAGTGTTGTTATGAAAAGCATCAAACAAGCGCATGATATCCCCTTTCACAAAGTCCCAACAATGTTTATAAAACTCCGCTGGTATGTTATCCAGGCCAGGGGCCCGATTGCTCTTCATACCGAAGAGAGCTTTTTTCACTTCTTCCTCGGTGAATTTACTAGTGAGCAAAGTATGATCATCCTCCGTCAATTTCTCACTATCGGTCCACATATTAGGGGAAAGGTGAAAGAGGTTTCCTCTAGCAGGACCAAAAAGTTCCATATAGTAGTTAGTAGCATGAGCTAAGAGGTTGGTGGTCCCCTCAATCACAACTTCCCCGTCCGTGAGGGATTGGATTGTGTTTTTTCTCTTCTTGCCATTCGCCACCCTATGATAAAAGGCTGTATTAAGATCACCCTTTAAAAGCCACCGCTCATTTGATTGTTGTAACCAATACAACTCTTCATTAAAAAGGATATTGTTGAGCTCAGTCTTTAAGGTTGTTTTCCTCTCATAAAGAGCAGGTTCGAGCGGTCCTTCCTCTTATTTACTTTCGATCTCTTCCAACTCCATTTTGATTTCCTTCTTTCTTTTCTTAGCATGACCAAAAACATTCGACCCCCACCCTTTAAAGTATTTTTTGAGCCGTTTCAGTTTGATATTAAGAATATCAATAGGATCAGCAGCCCGGACAGGTTGTTCCCAGATCTTCTTGGCAGTGGGGTAGAAGTTTTCGTCTCGCACCCAACTAAGCTCAAATCTGAACTCATGTTGGTGAGGCATCCTTTTTTTTTGCTCGCTCCAAAGGATAAGAGGAGAGGATTGTGATCAGAAACATCCCTAACCAGTTTACGAACGGTAACCAGAGGAAACAAGTCCTCCCAGTCGAAACTCATCAACACTCTATCTAGTTTCTCAAGGGTAGGGTGTTTTTGGTTGTTAGTCCACGTATATTTGCCTCCCCCATGTAAATCTCCCGAAGATTTAAAGAACCTATTATGGAATTAAATTTATCCATATAAGGGGATTGGTTCAAGGTCTTGTTCTTGTCACAACTCTCTCTGAGGATATTAAAATCACCACCCACTATATATGGGACATGTGTGTGAGCACACATAGAGGCTAGTTCTAAAAGGAAATCATCTTTACTGTTGTCATGGGCAGCTCCATAAACTTTAATGAGGGCCCATACACTCTTGAGATTAATATCATACAGGTTGGCTTGCAAGCAAAATCTATCAGGGGTCCAGGATATAACTTCTAAGGTCTCTCTCTTCACACCACACAAGATCCCCCCTGCCTTGCCAATTGATGGAATCCAACTCCAATCAAAACGGGCCGCAGGGTCTATTTTCCTTATACTTTTAGGAGGGAAGTTCTTTTTCTTAGTTCCTTGAAGGCATAGAAAATCTAGGGAATGATCTTTTATCATGTCAGAGAAGCAGGTACCCATTCCTTCTTTACCTGCTCCTCTATAATTCCAAAAAATACCATTCATTTAATCACACTAGGTTTTCTCCCCCGTTTGACATTCCTACTAGGAGGCTGGGTAGGCCTGCCATTTTTTTTCTCAGGATCTTTCTTCCCTTTTTGACTTCTAGTAACAGGTCTAGATATGACAATATTACTCTTTCTTTCTCTTTTCTTTCTAGACCTAACTATAGTAAAAGGTTCCTCATCCAACTCATTTTCCTCACTCCATCTCATGTCCAAGGGGGTCTGATCTCCTTTCCCATTAGTCAATAACAGGATATTATTATTGTCATTTTTATTATCTACCTTATCATCCAAGGAGTCCTTATTTCTGGTTCTTCCCAATTCTCTTAAAATATCAATATTAGCAAAGTCAGAATCTGGTATCACAACACCCATCTTAATAGCTTTAAGAATGAGGACAGGATCTGATAAGGTATCAAAAGAGTTAGGTTTCGATTTATTAGCTTCCATGTTCCTCTTTTTTGCTGCAGCAGCAGCCTTGTCCTCCACTCGCTCCAGTTTACTCTGCACATTCCTCAAGCTGAAGCGCAAATTCTCCTCAGTGACTAAAGGGGGGGGGGGTGGGAATCACCTCAACATTCATCTCAGGGGACTCCACCCTGTAATCATTGCTTACTTTCAGCGATGAATCATGTTGCCCCACCACCTCCACAACCTGTGGCAAGGATTTAACCACATCAGAATAGGTTTTCACTGTTTCTTTATATTCAGGATTAGGTTTCATCATATCCTGTTGACACGAAGTACTTACTTTTTCTTTCACCCCCTGCTCATGTTCATACTTCATAGTTTCAATAAGCAGTGTAGTGTGGAGAGAATCATCAGATTCCATGCTCTCCTGTGATTCCCGAATCGGGTCAGGCACCTCTCGATGGGGAATGGGGAGAGATTTCCCTCCAAGCCCAGTCGAGGTGTTGCCCATCTGAGCTCCAGGATTCACATATTGTTTCATCTTTTTATAGTTTCCTTCATCAGAATTAGGAGGCACCCTTATCTCATTTGTTTCATGATTAGGGTCCCTAATCAGCACCTGCTCCACCTCATAAGCAAAATCATAAAAGTGCCCTCCCAAAACTGACTCCGCAATCCCAGGTATAGCGTCAACATTTCTGCACCCTAGCTTCACGCGCACATAAGCAGGGCGATGCAAGGTTGCAGTATCAATTTCCAGGGAAACCCCCACCAAAGAGGCCATGAATGCTATGTTTCTCTCACTCCTTTTATCCAGTGGGACGTTAATCACCCTCACACACGCAACTTCCATTATCCCTTTCGACCCCACAGCTGAAGACCACTGAGTGGCATGAATAACAGCCCCACTCGTTTTCAGAGTAATTTTTCCCACATAGCAAATTTGTGCAACAGCCCGTGGATTAGGAAAACGAACTACAAATACCCCAGGACCAATGGCATGGGCTGAACAGCGCCATCCAGTAGCAAGGTAGTCAGATAAATCCAACTCCATCTGCCAGGTCGACGTCTCAACCTCCACAATAGTAACAACAATATTATTGGACCTTTCCTTAAGCTGACTAGCTGTGCAGGAATCATGGATGTAGTAAAACCCCTGCCCCTTGGATTGAAAAGCACACATCGAGGCAATACACTCCCAAGGAATGAATGCCGTGCAAACAGATGCCATCCCTCCATTCTAAACTTCTGCATGTATATACACCCTATATGAGGTATTTTTTTAATAATTAAAAAAAATGAAAATAGTTCAAAAGTATTTTTAGATTAAACTTGACTTACTTGCGCACTAGTATATACATTTTCACACAGAAAAACCCAACATTGACTTCACAGCAAAAAAGACAAAATTTATTTGCTATTATAGGTCACTACTCATGCTATTTTGACCGAAAATTTGTCTTTTTTGAAAAGAGGTCAGAGAGGAATTTTGTTTTTGTGGAATTTTTCTCGCTTGTACAATGAAAGGTCAAGTTTATTTAAAAAATATTTTCAATTTTTTGACTTTTTATTGAATTGCTAAGTTTTTTTTTTCATATAGGATACATATGTACCAGAAACCAAACGTTCCCCTCCTGCAAAGTTACTGCTTTGTTCTGCAGTCGAGGCTTGATTTCCTCCTCGTTTTCAGATTTTGTTCACTCGGAGGAAAGGAGTCAGGTGACAGGCCAATGTCCACGCATTGCTCATTGCACGAACCATTCAGTCAAACAGATACAATAAAACAAGCAGCCACTAGTTACCAAGCTAATTGAAGTACACACAGGGGCGGCTCGGCTTGGCCTGGCCCAGGTCGAATCGATTAGATCGTAGGTTGATATGACATTCACATCGCGTACTCCAACTGCATCTGGAATTCTTTGCTTCACATGATTTTCACTACATTTCGATTTTTATTTCTACTTAATCGCAAACACACGATGAAACATTCTGTGCCAGATGTTTCCCCGGCTGAACTGCACAGTGTGTCAGTGCCTGCCTCCAACACTCAACGGTTCGTCCACACCGTCAGTCCCGAACAGGAATGTACTACTTTAGCGGGAAGCAGATTTAAATGTACTACTTTAGCGGGAAGCAGATTTGTAGCACCTGGGTGCTCCACACCTCTATACGGACATTAAATTCAAAAAAATATGAGAAATTTGAATTAAAATCTGAGATTTTGGGATATGAAAGCTGGGCTCCCGATCTACTCCCGTGTGAAATTTTATGAAAAATAACAGGAAACGTATTCGCGACAAAAAAGACAAAAAATCTTATGTATAAAAAAAACTGTTTGGATGGATTTTTGTTTGAACAATATTTTCTTCACCACGGATATGTTTCACGGTATTTTTTTCACGAAATTTCACACGGGAGTACTTTGGGAACCCTAGTTTGGTATCACACGAAATTTCACGGTATTTTTTCAGGAAATTTCACACGGCGTGCGGGCCCATCCCACCGAGCACGCCGGCCACGCTCGCCACAGACACGATGCTCCCTCCTGCGCCGCGGCGCTGCAGCATGGCCCGCGCTGCGTGCTTCATGCCGAGGGCCGCGCCGAGCGTGTTCACGCGCAGCACCTGGTCGAACTCGGCGGCCTCCAGGGAGGCGATGCCGCCGCTCTTGGCGCCGTTGCTCGCCGGGGGCGCCTGCCGGCCCAGCACGCCGGCGTTGTTGCAGAGGACGTCCAGCCGCCCGTGCCGTGCCACGCAGCACCCGACGGCGCGCTCCACGTCGGCCTCCATCGACACGTCGCAGTGCACGTAGCTGCAGCAGGTGCCGCCCAGCGCGGCCGCCAGCGCCTCGCCCGCCGCGTCGTCGATGTCGGCGATCACCGGATGCGGATTTTTAGAACATCTGCTTATCCCAGCGGTAGAATCTTTCCACTGTAACTCGAGATGCCCGACAAGTCAGCTAGTTTTGTTGGAACTGTCACCGTGGCAGCAAGCTATTACGGTCGTTGTGGTCACATGGGTACTGCTCCATCTTTGGCTCAGGGTAGCTTTGTCTTCCACCGCCGGCCCCTCCCCCCTCCCCCCTGCAAGCCCGTGAACACATCTGACTCTCTCTCCTCTCGCTCTTTGACTAATAGCTAGATGGATGGACCGCAGGGCGGTGATTCGATGGCGCCGGCGCTCGGCCGCAACATCAATCCGGCGGCCGGCGAAAGGTACGCACTGATTCAGCTGCTTCCATTACTGTTCGCGTTGCTCGTCCGGAGTAGGATCTAATCGAACTATGTTTCCCGTATGAGTTTCTGAATCCCCTTTTCGTTTGGATTTTGTACCGGACCACAGATCCAACATCGCCGCCGGCAATCCAATCTTATCTGGTGTGTGTACTACTCCATCTTGTACTGGAAGAACCGGGAGCACACCAGCGCCCAAGCAGTAATGGTGGGAAGCCGAACGTCTGCTCGTTCATATCCCCCGAGAACTTATCCTCCTCTACCGACGGCGGCTGGGCGGATTCCGATACGGGACTCACGCCGGAGTCGCGAGGAGCTGCTATTGACAGATTCACAGGTATGAACACACCACTCCTCGTCCGCAAGATCACGTAGTTTTCTCCCAATGATCAAAACTTCGTATTACTGCTACTTATCGCAAATCTGAATCCTCACAATCTCTTACCATTCAACATTCCGGAATTTTCTTGGTCTGTATGATAGCGTTTTAACACATTAATTTTGACCAAGTGCCGAGGGGGAGGGGGGCGGGGCAAGGGGGTGTTGGGTGTGAGTGTGGGGGGAGGGGCGTTTGGATTTGCGGATGTGGTGGTGCCGTGGAGGGAGGGGGTGAAATGTGATGAGGACCGGCGTTGTATTTAGGGGCCGGTGCGGCAATGGTCGGTGCAAAATCATCTCGTCGCCGCTGCAGTTCAACCTGCGTATCGTTCAAATGCGCTTCTAAATTTTTACTTTTCCGCTGGACTTGGCTATGTCGGTTCATCATGCTTCTTAATATTGCGCGCACAGCAGGCTATTCCCATCTAAGTATGAGCATCGTTTGATACATTTACACGGCTCAAAAGGGCCGTTTGCAACTTTAGTTCATCCTGAATGTATGAACACCTTCAGATGTACTATTTTTTTCATATTTACTAATGTTGCAGTCATTAATCTGGAGCATAGGCGCAGCCGTTAAACTGTTGTGATTGGGAAACCGCAATGGCAGACCTATTAATTTTTGTAGATATGGTTGTCGTGGCCTAATGACCTGCTGTTATACATGTTTATTTGCCGGCAAGTCGTAAGAGCATCACCTCAGATTGTTATTGCTTTTTTTATTCTTACCTTGTAGGCCATGGAATGCCTTGATTGCAAGAACCCGTATGATGTGTGTGGAGATGTTGAGGGACCAAGTTGCCACATATCTGTTCCAATGACAACTTTCTATTGGTTTGAATCTGTAAGACCGAGTCATCACGATGTTGCTCTACTGTTTTTCAACCTTGTCAATCAGATGTGCTTTTGGAACATTGGAAGATGTATGCAGACCATGAATGCTGTTGACATCAAAGATGGCTACATGGTAAGTGAGCATAACTCTATTACTATGTTAACACAAGTTATTGTCTCATAAATTTTATGTTTGCATTTGATAGAGGATTCTGAATAAAGCTATTGCTCTTGTTGAAAGCACCACGGGTGATATGGGTGAATCGATGCAGGTTCCCATGTAACGACTTCTTTTAAAAAGGCAAACGATGGCAGACTTGTCATACAAGGCGGTTTTCGGAAGTATGTGGGACAACTTGATTTGAAGAAAGACGATCTTGTGGTTATCACAATTCACAGGCGCGCTGGGTCTCCCTCCACAACAGTCCGGATCTGCATCCTATCTTAAACTACTAAATTATGCATATGCACTAGGGGCAATAACGATATATACATCGATGTCAGACTATTCGTTGGTTCAGCTCACGGATGCTTGTTTCTTTTGTATAAGTCGTCGTTTAAGGATTCGTGGCACTATCAGTGTGGTCTATGGCTATATGTAAGTTTGAACCTATGCAGTATCCATGTCTATTTATAAGTTTTAGTGGCATGTGACCATCAATGATCACCCGTCCTGCTTTTTATGGGCTGATATAGGTTCGATAATCTGTTCATGGATTATTTATTTGCGCAAAATTCCTGAATGGACAATTGACAAAAACTTACAAACCCATCACGCATGTGCTTGGTTCACCATTGATGGATCATACCACGGCCACCCCGTTGCCCAACCTCCTGAGTGTCATGCTCTGCATCATGGGGCTGGCTCATGAAATGGGTTCATGCGGCACATAACGTTTCACTTCCGAAACACCACAGCTCGTGCGCGTCTTGTGCCGGGTACAGGATACATGACTGTACCATAATCCACTATCCACAGCTCGTGTGCATCTTGTGCCGGGTACAGGACACATGACTATACTATATTCCACGGTCACAAAGAGGGACAAGCGTCTTGCAAATGTGCCAGGTACATTATTGAAAATGAACACCTAGATAATGTGCCAGGCACATTATCCGACCTGGGACTTGTACCTAAACAATGATTGAATGGTTCACACATGCCAGGCACACGTTTGGTCAAATTACGTACCATGAACATGATATGTGTCATGACATGCCCTGACAGTCTGATGCAACGAAATGCGGATTTCCTCAGCCCTCTGTTCCTAAATATTTGTCTTTATAGAGATTTCAACAAGTGACTACATACGGAGCAAAATGAGTGAATCTACACTTTAAAATATGTCTATATATATTCGTATGTGGTAGTCCATTTAAAGTCTCTAAAAAAACAAATATTTAGGAATGGAGGGAGTAACTACCAAAGTAATATAGACTTGGTATAAATGAATTGTTCAAACATAACATGACATCATTACCCACAGGCCAGAACTACGGTAATACATAGTTAAGTCCGAGTCAAGCGAAGGTGCACAACAAATAAGTTGGTCACAAGTGTCGACATGAGAATAATTCAGACTTCATAGCCAACCCAAAACAACATCGTACATTGCTTGCACCCCAAAACAAGCATAGATGTGCCCCAGGATACTAAATAGTTTTTCATCGTTGCTTTACTCGACTCTGCTCTCTTATTCATTCATCGATAGACTCGATAAATTGGTGTGGCCTCTTAGCATTGTTCCCCTTGAGATGCAAGATCTCATAAAGGTAATATGGCGCCAGACATTGCTCTTCAACCTGCGATTTTTTTTTTGTTTTGAGAATACCATCAGCCAAATCACCAATGAAAAAACCAAAAAAAAAATTGCAACTATAAACGTTCCGTTATTTTCCTTTTGACGGAACACTCAATACACCAATGCATTCACCACATGTATATCATGACTTGCTTGATCACCAATGAATTTCCTACAGAAATTTCATCATGTAAAAACCGGACAGGTGCCTGCATTCATAATACATATTAGAATGTTTTTTCATTTTTATAATCCAATAATTGTAGCTTCATACGTATATATAATCACAATTCCTGGGCGCGACAGTGCTGCCAGATGGAATTACAGGTATCGTTATTTACCTCGCAGACACTTGACGGATACGATGAATAAATTCTGATTCTAATTCTCCAAACTCGAACGTTGATATGCCAAAAATGGAATCTCCATTTTTTGGTTGAATCCACCGGCCTTTTGTCCGCATTAATCATGGATTTAATTTTTTTCTGCTGTGAACACTTTTAGTCTAGGGAAAACATCGTGTGCCATGCTTATATCACCCAGGTTGATGCTGTCTAGATAGAACACCTGGAGATATTTCAAGGTGTAATACGATTGTGGGCAGCTTGTTGAGCTTGCTGTAGTTCTGCAGATTCAGAGCATTGGTCAAATGTAGAACTCTTGCATACGGATGAACAAAAACGTTGATTTCTATACTACGGCTGTTACCCAACAAACACCTTGGCGCATCCCATGTAACAAAAAAGGCTAACTACAAAACCTTGGTACTTCTAAAACTGCATCAGTATCAGCTACCCTGCTCTATCCAATCAGTACATAATGTGCATATCGTTTTGCATCCCCGGAGCCCTTCCCAGTATCAACAGTCCGAGATTCAATATTAAGATTACATGCCATCTTACCTGCATAATGGCTGATTACTGACGAACACCTGACGCTTATTTGCTGCCCCAAACCTGACCCTAACCTGGCCTGCAGAAGACAGAGATCCATGAATAATCTCAATCCTGATATGCGCCCCATCCCCAAAAAACATCCCGACCATCTAGAAAACCTATGCGCTTAGCTGAAATCACATATTTACCTGGTGTAGCTCTGTTCAATGGCTGGCGGCGGGAGATGACATGGGCGGCAGTGCCCGACGCGGCCCGGCACTGGTCGTCCCCGGCAGCCCGGCGCTGGATTTCCCCGGCGGCCCGCCCGTCCCGGCGACTCCTCTTTCACCAGCCACTCCTGCCCCCGCAAGGATTTGGCTTCAGTTCACTAGTAGAAAACAGAGTTTTAATACCGGTTCATAAGGGCCTTTTATACCGGTTCTGCAACCGGCACTAAAGAGTGGAGACTAAAGTCCTCCCCCGCCTCCCCCTTAGTACCGATTCAGCACGAACCGCCACTAAAGGCCTATCACGTGGCGTGAGCTCGCGCCGTGGTATGGGGGACCTTTAATACCGGTTGGTGTTACCAACCGGTACTAAATGTATTTTTTTTTTAATTTTTTTTTGAAAATTTTGAAAAAAAAATTGATTTTTTTTCAATTTTCAGTTTTCTAATTATTTGATGATTTAGTCTCAAATCGCCCCTCTTAACTACTCAAGTGTGGATCATTCATTCCAAATCGTCTAACTTCCCGACTGGCCACCCATCCTCCCCTTTTGTTATTCTACGTGCACTCTTCCGTAAACTAAAACGTGCATTCCTACGTAAACCAATACACACTTTCTTACGTGAACCAATTTTTGATATAGCTTTTGCCATACTTTATTATCTCATAAATATGAGTTAGAAATAAAAAAAGAAAAAAAGATACAAAGATATCCGTTTCAGGGTAAAATAAACCCTTTACTTTAATTATTTTAAATGAAATTATTTTATTTGGAATTGGAACATTTCCGCGGGTACTTTTTTTTTACTCGTCTAACTTCCCGACTGGTCACCCATCCTCTCACTCCCCCAGCCTGAGCACGCTTAACTTCGGAGTTCTATTCCCCCTACTTTCTAAGTCTGGACTTGTTGTTTTCCTAACAAATGTAAGCTGTAAATCCTATTAACCCTCAGCAGTTTAGCTTGAGCATTAGGTCATACATTTCACAGTTTGAGTCTGAAACTATTATTCTAAAAAACAGTAATTATTTAGTAACACTAATATTTCTTAAATAAGTTTGACCATAGTTTGACCATACTTTGACCAGATTTGACCAAAATTCAAAAAATTGAAATAATTATTTAGTAACACTAATATCCTTGAATATGTATGTAGTAACATTAATACTTCTTGAATAAGTAGTTTGACCAGATTTAACCAAAATTTAAAAAAACTTAAATTTGAGCATATCTTTTTCTCCTTTTGGAATTTGAGGATTCTAAAAAATTGCAAACAGACCATAGGCTGTCAAAATCGGATGCGGATTTTCGTGCTGAATTTTTGATATATTATACATTTTTTTCCGACATCGTATGCAAAAGTTATAGCCGTTTTACATTTTCCCTATATTTTTTGCAAAACATGTCCAAATTTAAGTTTTTTTAATTTTTCTATCTAGTAGATGTAGTAATATAACTACATCTCGAAGAATTTTATTTTATGAATTTTTTATCATTTTATTTTGTATTTTTCAAAACTGAAATAGCGATATACGTGGGGGGGGGGGGTAGAGATTGAAAATTGCCCTTTAGTATCGGTTTGTGCCACGAACCGGTACTATAGGTTAAACTCCTGCCCTTTAGTACCGGTTTGTGCCACGAACCGGTACTAAAGGTGATCGCGGGGCCCCGACCTGACGCCAGCCTGCCACCACCCCTTTAGTACCGGTTCGTGGCACGAACCGGTACTAAAGATTCAAAACGAACCGGCATTAATGCATAGCCGTTCGAACCGGCACTAATGGTACATTTAGTACCGGGCCAAAATCGAACCGGCACTAATGTGTCTCACATTAGGTCCTTTTTCTACTAGTGGTTCATGCTCTGCCTTCCTTGGATCCCCCTCCCCCGCCGCCTAGCATGCTCCTGGAGGTACGAGTGGGGGCACATCTTGATTTATCCATGTGAAGTACTTACAAAGTGGAGGCGGCGACTAGGTACGAATAAAGAAGAAATGTGGTCATTAGTAAGATAGATTCAATGGTTGACGACATGTTTGAACTTGAACAACTTACCGGCAGTACATCATAGGCGTGAGCTGGACGAGGACGATCGTAGGCATAGTTGGGACAAACAAAATATCTTCTTCCTTCCGTCCATGATTGTCACATCCCTAGCTTCTGGCAATGCACTAGGCTAGCCTCATGAGTGTCATCATGTCTAAGTTTCAAATGAATTTGAAATTGGGATTGTTTAAACCCTAGCATCAAAGGAATTCACTAGGTTCAACTAAAATATTTTTAGTGAATCCAAATGGCTTTCAAAAGTGTTCATCATTTCTAGAAAATGCTAGAAGCAATAACCAGAGGTGTTGCACATTTTTTCATGACATATTTGGGCTCTGAATTAAATCATATAGTATTTGCATTTGCGCATATAAATGCTATTAAATATTTTAAATGCTCAAATAATCATAAATTAAAATGTTGTTGTTGGCTATATTCCAAACAGCGGCATTGAGCAGTTTCATGATTTTTGGATCTTTTTATGTAATTTTAATAAAGCCCTAAAGACTACAGAATAATAGAAAACAGAAACTAAAATAGGAAAGCAGAGAGAGAAGAAAGCTTACCTGACGCTCACCTGCAGCCCACTGGCGTTTAGCACTGTGGCCCGTGCTGCCCAAACCGCTTGGTCCCCGCCAGTGTGTAGGGAGGTGATGCCGGCATGCGCGAGCTCGCCACGGCTCCACCTGCTTGCCCCCCGCGCCCCTGGAGCTAGACGACCTCCACGTCGTCGCCCCGACCCCCTCAACCACTCCATTCACCCCCCAACACCTCTCTCTCGCCGTGCCCCACCACAGCCGAGCGTGCTCGCCGCCGCCGACCGTCGTAGCCGTGGCCACCGCCTTCCCCGCGCCTCACCAACGTGTCCCCGTGCTCCGCCCCGACCTCCTCTTCCTCCTCACCTAGCTGCGCGACGCCGGAAGCCCTAAAACGCTGCCAACGCCGTCTTCTTCGACCTCGGTCCGCCGAGATCGCCGGCGACCCTGCGCTCGCCTCGCTGCCTCCCCGACCTCGCTGACCCACTCGTCGTGACCGCTGTGAGCCACTGACCTTCCCCTCCTCTTCTTTTCTTTCCCCGTGTGTCGTAGCGATTGCACCGCGCTCACCCGCCCGCGCCGCCGCCCGCGCTCGTCGTCGGTGATGCTCCGATGACCATATGGTCCCGGGCTTGTGCCCATTGCACTCCCCGCGTCACATAGGAGCCGTAGGTGCTAGCGCCGCCCCGCCTAGGCCACTGCAGAAACGAGCCCGAGCTCGACCGAGCTTCGGCCGCCGCCGAGCTCGTCGCCGGCGCCACTCCGGCCACTCCCCGGCCGCGCCACCACCACGGTTGGATGCGGACGGCGTCGCATCCCGTAGCGTGCTCCGCTTCGCCAAACGGCGCTACGTAAGGCGAATCTGCGGCGCACCGCCGCGTCGACTTCGGCCCGGCTAAACGCCGGCGATCACTGACCCGTTGACCGACGTGGGTTGACGCCACTGCCCGGTTTGACTTCACCCTCTCTCTCACTGACTTGCGGGCCCCGCCCGACTAATTACTCTAGTTAGCACTAATTAACTAGTTAGGTTAGTTGCTACAGTCACTGACTAGTGGGCCCTGCCCAGTTAGTTAGGGCTAACTAACTTAGCTAGTTGACTTGGTCCTTGACGTGGGTCCCACCGTCAGGTTTGACCTGGTTGACGCCGTTGACCGGCCCGACGTCCACAAAGGACGTTAGTTGATCGACGATTAATTATTTTCCGGATTTATTCTTATTCAGGAAATTGCAGAAAATAATGCTAACTTCAAAAATTCATAGAAACTAATCCGTAACTCCAAATCAAACAAATTATATATGAAAAATGATAAAAAAAATCAAATCTATCCATCTGTACCATTTGCATGCATGTTTGAACAACCTAAGGTTGCTGTATATGGAAATTTGCATAATTGGCATTTAAATAAGCACATATGGAGTTTGAATTTGAACTCTTGGTTCAAACCAACTTCATTTAATTTGGTTTCTTGTTGCATTAGCCCAAACCACAACATATTGCCATGTCATGATCATGCATCATATTTTTGCATTGCATTGATTGTGTTCTTCCTTGTTTGCTGGTAATTGTCCCCTCTCAGTAGACGTTGTTTCGACGATGTGATCAATGACATCGATGAAGAGCTATACTATCTTCAGAAGTGCCAGGCAAGCAAAACCCCCTTGTTCATTCCGATACAATCTCACTCTCTCGCTCCTGCTCTCTTATACTGCATTAGGACAACAACGTTTCAACTGTTACATGCTGCGGTAGTTGAACCCCTTTTCATCTGCATGACCTGTCATTGCCACAGTAAATAGATGAAACCCACTAGGATGAGTAGGAGTTGTTTGAGCCCTGATGTGCCTACTCATTCATGCTTGTTTGTCATGCCTGCTACTGCATAGAGTTGAGTCAGGTCTGATTCATCGGGGATGAATTGGAATGTGGTGAACATGTCCTACTGATGAGAGCTAAGTGTGTGAACACGATTTGGTAAAGGTAGCGCTGAGAGGCCATGTAGGAGTACATGGTGGATTGTCTCATTGCAGCCGTCCTCAGGAACTGAGTTCTGTGTTTGTGATCCATGAACAGTTACTACCACACATTGGGCTCCGGGAGCTCCAAGATCTCTCGACTTATTAATCAACTCGATCTCTGTCCAGAAGTTGCAACTAGTTTCTGGTGTTTGTAGGTAGTGTTAGTAGTCTACCAAGTGGCACCTGGTACAAGTGGGCTTGGGATGACTAAACCTGATGTACGGTGTACCAAGTGGCACCCGGATGGTGGGCTTGGGAACCCTCCTCACATCGTTCGAGGCCGTGAGCGACACCCCGGCCGGATCTCCTTGCGGATGGAACCCGGATAGGCGATAAACCTGGACTAGAGACTTGTGTGGTTAGTCAGGTCGTGGCCGACTCCCTCGCCAGACTTCCGCTTGAAGGTTGCCGAGATACACGATGTGTACATGGTGGTAAGTGGCGAGAGCGTGTGTGAAGCAGTACACCCCTGCAGGGTTAACATCATCTATTCGAATAGCCCTGACCCGGTACAAGATAAGCGTGAGTGCTATGGATGGCGTGCTCATAGGGAGACGGGAGCGGATCCATAGTGGTGTATTGATATGGTGAATATGTGGACTCGTGTGCGCCACCTCAAAAGAGTTACTTGCAGTCGTAGTATAGGATAGCCACCGAGTCAAAGCTGGCTTGCTGCACTTAAACTCCACCACCCCCTTTGTTGATACTGATGCATATGTAGTTAGTTCTGATGTAAGTCTTGCTGGGTACATTTGTACTCACGTTTGCCTATTTTATCTTTTG
Source organism: Aegilops bicornis (assembly GCA_021605145.1). Taxonomy (NCBI): domain Eukaryota; kingdom Viridiplantae; phylum Streptophyta; class Magnoliopsida; order Poales; family Poaceae; genus Aegilops; species Aegilops bicornis. The sequence continues at coordinate 69,168,412 of CM038670.1, read as the reverse complement.
CAGAGAGACGTCATTCTCACTAGTAGTTCCACGTGGACTTCGACGTTTAGCTTGTTACCTCAGCTATGATCTTGTACCCTTGGGAGGGTCTGGTAGATAGTCAGGCTTCTACGCCTTTTCATTTGTAGTTGTCTGTACGCAGACATGTTTATGCTTCCGCTCGATGCTTGTATGCTCTGTATGATGGGTCATGAGACCATGATTGTAATACTTGGCTCCTCGGAGCCTAATGAATAAATACTTGAGTCGTAGAGTTATGTTGTGATGCCATGTTGTATTTACACATATCGAGCATATTGTGTGTATGATTGAAATGCTTGGTATGTGTGGGATCCAACAACCTAGTTGTTTATCCTTGGTAGCCTCTCTTATGGGGAAATGTAGTCTTGTGCTTCCATGGGCCATAGTAGTCCGCTACAACCCGGTTCACTGGAGTCCTGCTAGCCCAAAGACTCTTGCTTCCGTAACACTTGACTGGCCGGCATGTGATTCACTTCGTTCCTGTGTCCGTCCCTTCGGGGAAATGTCATGCGGTGACATCCGGAGTCCTGCATAGCCTGCTACAGCCCGGTACACCGGAGTCCTGTTAGCCAGTGCTCTGACACGGATTCAAGACGCCATCTTGGCCGACATGCTCGATGTTGATTCATGTATGCCTGTCCCCGATAGTTAGTGCCACTTTGGGTTCACGACTAGTCATGTAGGCCCGGGTTCTCTGTCATATGGATGCTAGCGACACTATCATATGCATGAGCCAAATGGCGCAAACGACCCCGGGCCATGGTAAGGCAACACCCGTGGGAATACCGTGCGTGAGGCCGCAAAGTGATATGAGGTGTTACCGGCTAGATCGATGTGACTTGGAATCGGGGTCCTGACAGCTTTGGTTTGAGCTTTGTTGCTGTGAGGATTACCAAGCCAAACTGGTCGAAGTCGTGTCTAGAAATGCTTTAGTTATGTAGGGGAACTGATTGTGGAAGGGAACATCAGGCTCTTTTTACTCCTTTACCTTATGCCCTCCTGATCTGAGTCATCCTCTTCTTTCCTACGTGGGTTAAGGACTAGGATCTCATCTCTCTATCAGATTCACGTGTTACTAATCCGTAGAATCTTAGGATTGTTGGTTCCAAGCCTCAGTTATGTTCTTACTACCTCCGTGTGTTGACAGTTGATCTCAGAACCTTGATATTATGATGTTGAGTGGTTATGCCACCAATTTGCATGATGCCTCAAATCTTTTTCTGAGCATCTACAGCTGTTATGTTGTCCGAGTCATCCCAGGTTTCTAAACAATCTGATGCATTTGCAAATCCTTTTCTCCTGTTTTCCGATGTATTTTGGGGCCAGATTAACCACACTAATTGTTGAGTTGGGGTACTCCATTACCTCGACATATATGTTGGAGCTATTATTATGACCCTAGGTGTCTTAGAGAACAACCCAGTAATCTAGCCATGTTTTGTGTTCCCGGTGTGATGATTCTGGCCATTATTCTCAAAAGCATCCCGTGATGCCACTTAGTAGTAGGTATTCTACTCCTGGGTTTTTGAACCCGAGATTCACCCTACTTACTTCTTGTTGATAGTGTTTGCTCGTTCCTTTAGGTTATTAGTAACCTTTGCATTAGTCCTCGAGGTCCGTGGTATTTCCTTCTTCCATATACTATGAACCACTTATGGCAGAAGTTTGTTGGATCAAAAGATCACAACAGGAGTGCTCTAGACGAGTTCCCCATTCTATATTGTGACTCTGCCAATCCTACCTCTCTGCATGGGTTATTCGGAAGAAATATGTTGAATTTGTTCAGCATACTAATCCATGCATCCACAATTCAGAAAAACATATGTTCCTTTGAGTTGTCCCTCTTTAGTTGTCTTCTGACCTTCGTCTACCAATTGATAGTCAGGAATAGTTGTGCATTCGTGTTCATCGATGGCTATTATTCTTGTGGTCCATCAAGCCATTCTATTCCAGAATGACTAGGAGAAGCAAACTCTAGTACCTCATCCATATCCAGGATTGGGTCAAAGCAGTTGTGTTCCACAGATCAAATATTAATCCAGCTTTTGTTCTGTTCTACCTTGGAGTATTACCATCTTTATATTAAGATTATCATGGGAATTGCACACCATCCTATGAACTCTTGATACAGTGATACTTCTCGCCATCATTATTCATTCCTCGGTTCCGTGTTATTGTAACCGGAACTCCGACAAGTGAATCGTGATGTGTGAAATCTATACTCCTAGCAACTCTGTTGCTTGGTAGTAAATGGACAATATTCTCATTCTTAGCGTGTTGGTTATTGACTCATCATTCTAAGATAGATTGTGCTACCTAGTCCTTATTTCCGGTGCACTCTTCGATCAATGAGTTAGGATTATTCAATCCCTTGCTTATTTGTTCATATCGTCTTGCTCTGAAAAGCAAGATTGTTCTCGAGCTTAGTAACATATCGGTGGTTCGTGATGTTCCGAATATCTTCTCGGAAGTATTACCAGGTTGTCACCTAAACGCTATGTTGAGTTCGTGATCATGCTGGTTTTCCTCCAAACCACCCATTCTCCAAGAATATGTGTTGGATACCCTTGAGCTAGTTGGTTAAGCCAAACAACAACTTGGAGAGTTGGAAGATAAAAGCTTGTCTGACTTACTTCATGTTAAGGGATATTTTTGTGTGTGTGTGTGTGTGTGTGTGTGTGTGTGTGTGTGTGTTGAAGAAAGATGATATCTCCATCGATTGGTCCTCATGATCAGTTGTTGGATCTATTGCCTTGTCAAAACTTTGACTTGAGTATGGGCTATCGTCAAGTCAAATCAGAACCAACGATGTTCGTAATGTTGTCTTACTCGTGGTTGATCCCTCGAGCATACACCATTACATCTTTTGGTATGACCAATGCTATCACCGTGTTCACATGATGGTGGAAGTCCAGTGATATGGAAATTATGATGAGTTGATGTTGAGCCCATCAGCAGCATTTTGTCTCCCCCATGATTTATGTTGAACATCAACCAAGTGTTGGAAACTTTGTAAGCAATGCCTTCGTGTTCCGTTCATGAAGCTTATGCTTGGATGGAAGAAGTGACTTCCTTGAATTCTTGTGCATTCGGTGCAAGTTGCCGCCGTGAGTTCAAGAAAGATTTTTTTTGTTTCCTCTGGTACCATCCCAAGTCAGTTATGCATGTGCGAAGTATTCTATGGTTTGGTAGATTAATTACCTCCACTCCATTCGTATTCCCTAGCACACCAAGCCACTGATTGAATTGTTCAAGGATAAGAAGTTCATCGATAAGTGCACAAGGACTTCGATATCCTCGATGATGGTTCCTTACCAGAACTCGGTAGTGTTTTATGGTAAGACTACTCTGTGGTCATGCTTGTCTTGGACAACATGTTCACATGCGTGTAGCAGAACCAGCTCGTGTTTTGGAGCTTGCTATCGTAGTTCATTCCCGAGAATCTTGCAACGTCATCTCGTCGATTTGTGTTGCAAACTTTCTTTTCCAGACATGTTGTCTGGAATATTCCGTTACCAACCGGATCTGAATCTCAGGCAGATATGATGGTTGGAACTTTTCCAAGATCTATGATGTAGGTCCCGACAAGGTTGATGTTGGCCGACACACCTAGCCGGAAGATCTATTATTGTAGCTTCTTGATTAAGCAATTTGACCATCTTCTCCATGAGGACTTCATTATGATCCATTCTAAAAGTTGATCCTTATGGGTGTTTGTGCTCAAGAAGTCAGACCTTTATTTGATGTTCCAGATACCGAATGATATTGAGTTAAGCTGGTACATCAAGGAGAACATCAGAAGCGGAGTGCTAAATGTCTCTCGGTCGATCATCCAGATTTTGTTTCCTTGGCGTCGTCAAGGATCCTTGACACGGATGTTGGTAGAACCTTGATGAATATGGAAATGCTCAAGTTCTTGAGAGCACGCGCAGGCAATCATCCATTGCGTTGTCTTCAACAAGGTAGTCCACATCTTTCGTTCTAGTCGGAATATGCCATTCTTCCGAACTCCTTCAAGTAATCGATTGCAAATTGCCTTGGGCTGGTATAAAGATTTTCAATGATCTATGTATCAAAAGTAATTCTTTTTGCCACTTAAGGGATTAATTCTATGAGCCACCTTCCCTAAGGTGCCCCGTTACGGAGTCATGGCAATTAACTCCTCGCTACTTTGAAACCATGCACTATCTTATTCAGCGTGGAATTGTGCTTATCAACTTGAATCCTCGTTCTCTGTTCCACTCCATCATTCTTGATATGTGTATCGTGTCTCAGCTCAAGAGATGTTATGTCTCATTTCATGAGCTGATCGTCAGTTGCTCGATCTTTGAGGAGATCAGTTCCGTAGAATTTCTTTCTGTCATCGTCGTGTTGGATGAAGTTCTTAGAGCATGACATCGAGACAAGGATCGTGATCGAATCAACGTTCTTAGGAAGTGCAACCTGGATCGTGGAGATTGTGTTAGTTTGCGTTTGTGTTAGTTTGTGTTCCCCCTTCCATCTTACCCTACGCTTGAATCTCGGGACGAGATTCTTGTTTTAGTGGGGGTGAGTTGTGACATCCCTAGCTTCTGGCAATGCACTAGGCTAGCCTCATGAGTGTCATCATGTCTAAGTTTCAAATGAATTTGAAATGGGGATTGTTTAAACCCTAGCATCAAAGGAATTCACTAGGTTCAACTAAAATATTCTCAGTGAATCCAAATGGCTTTCAAAAATGTTCATCATTTCTGGAAAATGCTAGAAGCAATAACCAGAGGTGTTGCACATTTTTTCATGACATATTTGGGCTCTGAATTAAATCAAATAGTATTTGCATTTGGGCATATAAATGTTATTAAATATTTTAAATGCTCAAATAATCATAAACTAAAATGTTGTTGTTGGCTATATTCCAAACAGTGGCATTGAGCAGTTTCATGATTTTTGGATCTGTTTAAGTATTTTTAATAAAGCCCTAAAGACTACAGAATAATAGAAAACAGAAACTAAAATAGGAAAGCAGAGAGAGATAAGAAAGCTTACCTGACGCTTACCTGCAGCCCACCTAGCGGCCCAAAGATTTGTGGGCCGTACAACTCAACTGCTTGGTCCTCGCCAGTGTGCAGGGGTGACGCATGCGCGAGCTCGCCACGGCGCCACCTGCTTGCCGCCCATGCCCCTGGACGTCTGGACGACCTCCACGTCGCCGCCCCGACCCCCTCGACCCCTCCATTCGCCCCCAACACCCCTCTCTCGCCGTTCCCCACCACAGCTGAGCGTGCTCGCCGCCGACGTAGCCGTGGCCACCGCCTTCCCCGCGCCTTACCGACGTGTCCCTATGCTCCGCTCCGACCTCCTCTTCCTCCTCACCAAGCTGCGCGACGCCGGAAGCCCTAAAACGCTGCCAACGCCGTCTTCTTCAACCTCGGTCCGCCGAGATCGCAGGTGACCCCACGCTCGCCTCGCTGCCTCCCCATCCTCGCTGATCCGCTCGTCGTGACCGCTGTGAGCCACTGACCTTCCCCTCCTCTTCTTCTCTTTCCCGTGTCTTGTGTCAGGCGACCGCGCTCACCACCTGCGACGCGCCGCCGCTTCAAGGCCATCGTCGGTGATGCTCGGTGACCATATGGTCTCGGGCTTGTGCGATTGCACTCCCGTCAGCGTAGGGAGCCGTAGGTGCTAGCGCCGCCCCGCCTAGGCCACTGCAGCAACGAGCCCGAGCTCGACCGAGCTTCAGCCGCCGCCGAGCTCGTCGCTGGCGCCACTCCGGCCACTCCCCGGCCACGCCACCACCACGGTTGGATGCGGACGAGTGTCCGCATCCCGTAGCTGTGCTCCGCGCGCCGAACGGTTATCCGTAGGCGAATCCCGCAGCGCACCGCCGCGTCTGGACTCGCCGGCGGCTAAACGCCGGCGACCGCTGACCCGTTGACCGGCGTGGGTTGACGCCACTGCCCTGTTTGACTTCCCCCTCTCTGTCACTGACTTGCAGGCCCCGCCCGACTAATTACTTTTGTTAGCACTAATTAACTAGTTAGGTTAGTTGCTACAGTCACTGACTAGTGGGCCCTGCCCAGTTAGTTAGGGCTAACTAACTTAGCTAGTTGACTTGGTCACTGACCAGTGGGTCCCACTGGTCAGGTTTGACCTGGTTGACGCCGTTGACCGCTGACGTCACAGTGACGCAGTGCTGACGCAGTTAATTATTTTCTGAATTTATTCTTATGTGGGAAATTTCAGAAAATAATGCTAACTTCAAAAATTCATAGAAATTAATCCGTAACTCCAAATCAAACAAATTATATATGAAAAATGATCAGAAAAATCCAATCTATCTATCTTTATCATTTGCATGCATGTTTGAACAACCTAAGGTTGATGTATATGGCAATTTGCATAATTGGCATTTAAATAAGCACATATGGAGTTTGAATTTGAACCCTTGGTTCAAACCAACTTCATTTAATTCGGTTTCTTGTTGCATTAGCCCAAACCACAACATATTGCCATGTTATGATCATGCATCATATTGTTGCATTGCATTGATTATGTTCTTCCTTGTTTGCCGGTAATTGTCCCCTCTCAGTAGACGTTGTTTCGACGATGTGATCGATGACACTGATGAAGAGCTATACTATCTTCAGAAATGAGAGGCAAGCAAAACCCCCTTGTTCATTCCGATACAATCCCACTCTCTCGCTCCTGCTCTCTTTTACTGCATTAGGACAACAACGTTTCAACTGTTACATGCTGCGGTAGTTGAACCCCTTTTCCTCTGCATGACTTGTCATTGCCACAGTAAATAGATGAAACCCACTAGCATGAGTAGGAGTTGTTTGAGCCTGATGTGCCTACTCATTCATGCTTGTTTGTCATGCACTGCTACTGCTTAGAGTTGAGTCGGTCCGATTCATCGGGATGAATTGGAATGTGGTGAACATGTCCTACTGATGGGAGCTAAGTGTGTGAACACGATTTGGTAAAGGTAGCAGTGAGAGGCCATGTAGGAGTACATGGTGGATTGTCTCATTGCAGCCGTCCTCAGGAACTGAGTTCTGTGTTTGTGATCCATGAACAGTTACTACCACACATTGGGCTCCGGGCGCTCCAAGATCTCTCGACTTATTAATCAACCTGATCTACATCCGGGAGTTGCAACTAGTTTCGTGTTTGTAGGTAGTATTAGTAGTCTACCAAGTGGCACCCGATGCAGTGGGCTTGGGACAGACTAGGCACCGATGTACGGTGTGCCAAGTGGCACCCGGATGGTGGGCTTGGGAACCCTCCTCACATCGTTTGGGGCCGTGAGCGACACTCCGGCCAGATCTCCTTGCGGATGGAACCCGAATAAGCGATAAACCTGGACTAGAGACTTGTGTGGTTAGTCAGGTCGTGGCCGACTCCCTCGCCAGGCTTCCGCTTGAAGGTTGCCGAGATACACGATGTGTACATGGTGGTAAGTGGCGAGAGCGTGTGTGAAGAAGTACACCACGGTAAAGGACTTCTGGGTTGCCTGTACAGTTCATAGACAAGTGAAAGTGCATACTCTAAATGCGCAAGATAAGCGTGAGTGCTATGGATGGCGTTCTCGTAGGGAGACGGGAGCGGATCCATAGTGGTGTATTGATATGGTGAATATGTGGACTCGTGTGCACCACCTCAAAAGAGTTACTTGCAGTCGTAGAATAGGATAGCCACCGAGTCAAAGCTGGCTTGCTGTAGTTAAACTCCACCATCCCCTTTGTTGATACTGATGCATATGTAGTTAGTTCTGGTGTAAGTCTTGCTGGGTACATTTGTACTCACGTTTGCCTATTTTATGTTTTGCAGAGAGACGTCAGTCTTGCTAGTAGTTCCACGTGGACTTCGACGTTTAGCTTGTTACCTCAGCTACTATCTTGTACCCTTGGGAGGGTCTGGTAGATAGTCAGGCTTCTCGGCCTTTTCATTTGTAGTTGTCTGTACTCAGACATGTTTATGCTTCCGCTCGATGCTTGTATGCTCTGTATGATGGGTCATGAGACCATGATTGTAATACTTGGCTCCTCGGAGCCTAATGAATAAATACTTGAGTCGTAGAGTTATGTTGTGATGCCATGTTGTATTTACACATATCGAGCATATTGTGTGTATGATTGAAATTCTTGGTATATGTGGGATCCTACAACCTAGTTGTTTATCCTTGGTAGCCTCTCTTATGGGTAAATGTAGTCTTGTGCTTCCATGGGCCATAGTAGTCCGCTATAGCCCGGTTCACCGGAGTCCTGCTAGCCCAGCACTCTGCTCCTAACACTTGATCGGCGGCATGTGATTCACTTCGTTCCTGTGGCTGTCCCTTCGGGGAAATGTCACGCGGTGACATCCGGAGTCCTGCCTAGCCTACTACAGCCCGGTACACCGGAGTCCATTTAGCCCAGTGCTACAGCCCGGATTCGCACGCTGCTAACCGACATGCTCGATATTGATTCATGTATGCCTGTCCTCATAAGTTAGTGCCACTTTGGGTTCACGACTAGTCATGTCGGCCCGAGTTCTCTGTCATATGGATGCTAGCGACACTATCATATACGTGAGCCAAAAGGCGCAAACGGTCCCGGGCCATGGTAAGGCGACACCCGTGGGAATACCCTCCGTGAGGCCGCAAAGTGATATGGGGTGTTACCGGCTAGATCGATGTGACTTGGAATCGGGGTCCTGACAATGATTTCTTGTGGTCGGTGGATACCTTAACTTTGCAAACATCTCCACATCAACATGATGGAGTTCTCATATCTTTGTCCTTCACCTTATCCAACTCGGTGTCTGTCCACTTGTCCGGCATATCCTCGCTGTTAGCACACGGTGGCCTCGTCACGGAACCGGAAAAAGCCATGCATATAAAGAGAAATTTGGTAGTTGGTAAAGTAAAATAACTTGTATGTATGCAAAAAAACAAATAAATAAGACCAAATAACAAGTACCATTCACCTTATTTCAACCATCTGGGTTAAGCAAGATGTCAATAGGCCTTCCTCTATCAACCCTTCTCGTCCTACAACCACGGCCACCGGTACCCGCCTGTCCCCCACGCCCTCAAATACTGTCTCCTCGTCCACTACCGCCAAGATTCGTCCGTCCTCCACGCGCAGCACTCCTGCCTCCTCGTCCACTACCACTCCTACCTCCTCGTGTGCCATCGGTACCTCCTCTTCGGGAACCACTTTGAATAGGATTCGGAGTGTTGGCATCGGTCCGTGGCTTTTTGGTGCATTTCCTAACATTGTGTCCCGGCTCGTCACATTTACCACAACTGTTGATGTCCGGTGCCTCCATGAAATGGCCGCTACCAAATTGTTTCATTCCGGTGTATCCAGCTAGGTCATCCATGTCACCCCTAAACCTCTTCTTTCTTCTTCTTCCCTTTGTAGGCACCATGAGTTCGGGATCGGGGACGATGTGTGGCCCATTATACTCAGGCCACTTGTGGATCGATCTAGGAAGGATGAAACCTAGGAGCCCATGTCAACCTCATTCGTTCCAATGTGAACTCATCCAACCGCAAGGTGGTACCATTGGATACTTTCAAGTTTCTGAACCTTGCGGCGGTCATCACATGCGAGCAGGGCCAATGATACTTGTGAGGTCTCTCGCACTGACACCACCGGGTCTTGAGGCGCACCTCATATGCTACTCCACCGTATGTCATGTCGTCCCTAGTTGTGCCACCCGGCTCATCGACTTGGTAGATTTGTTCTTTTTCATTGAAACTAATGATTTGTTGACGCCAAGACTTGCGCGCTTGATGCTTCAACCAATCCTCAACTTTGAAGGGAAATTTCATTTTCTCACCTATCCATTTGGCCGTCTCTTCGGAATGCCTCAGAAAATACTCGTTGAGCTTGAAGAAGGTATATTTCACTATTGCAGTGACCGACAAAGAGCGGACACCCTTGAGCACATTGTTGAAGCATTCCACCATGTTACTTGTCATTTCTCCGTATCGGAAACCTCCTTCGTCGTAAGCACGTGACCACTTATGCTTCTCCGGAAAATTCCTTGTCAAGAATTCTCTCCCTCCTTTGTTCTTCTCCAACGCCTTGAATAGCTTATCATAGCGGCTTTGGAATGTATCGGTGTTGAATGCCACACAAACATGGGTAAGATCTTTGCAAAAATCCTTACTCTTGCATGCACGGTAAAAGTTTGCCACGAAATGCCTCATGCACCAACGGTGTTGGAGCTTTGGATAGCCTGGAATGTCAACTTCTATTGCTTTGAGAATCCCATGATGGTGATCCGATATGATGCACACCTCTCTTTTGGTGACAATCACCTTCGTCCTCACATGATCCATAAACCACTGCCAATTATCATCGTTCTCGGAAGGCACCAACGCAAATGCTACCGGCAACACATTGTCATTGGACGAGTGGGCCATTGCTACCATCAACGTGCCCTTGTAATTTCCGGTCAAGAACGTGCCATCAATTGACAACACGGGGCGGCAATGCCTAAATGCATCGATGCATTGCCCAAAGCTCCAAAAAGCTCAATGAAATACTCCCTCGATTGACTCGACCCTATGGCGCATGCCCGGATTCTGATGAGCAATGGCTCCCAACATTCTCGGAAGAATGTTGTACGCGGCGACATAATCATCATGCAACATCCTTATAGCGTTTGCCTTCGCTATCCACGCCTTTCCATACTTGACCGGGTACCCGAATCTTTCGAAGACCGAACTCATGAGGAACTTCACCTTCATGGCTGGATCATGGGATATCTAATTCAACAATTTATAGCCTAGATACACGGACGTGAGTTGGCAGTGTCCCTTGCTTCGGTACGCTTTCTCCGGTGGTATGCACTTGTGGGTGGCCACACAACTCTTCAACTCCCATTGCCCAGTTTCCTTGATCTTTCTTCCATGGACCTTCCATGGGCAACCTTCTTTGTCACATTTGATTGTGTAGCGCAATTTTTTGTTGGAATGACCAACAACGAACGGCCTATGGTTCTGAATGGCATAGTCACTCAACCATATCTTGAACTCTTGCAAACAACCAAATTTGATCCCTTTCTTCAAATGAGCATTCTCGTCCTCACCCGGTGGCCTTGGATCACCCATCCTCGGGCAAGGCGATGGTTCGATCAAGCCCAGCCTCATGCCACCATCAACAACGGCCTTGTCGGCAAGGCTAAGATCACGAAACAAAGAGGGTCCTCTTTCCTTGCCATTGACCTTCTTGTAAATTTGATTTTCTTGCGGCGTGAATCCGTCCTCATCCAATTCATTCGGTGGACCCTCATCATCCGACTCATACCTACACATACGGCTATAAGGTAGGTTCCGGTCCATGTCTTGTTGATGCACAATGACATCCAAGTCACCAATGGGATTGTAATGAATCTCTTCTTCTTCCGCATACAAATCATCTTGAGCAATAGCATCTCCATCAACATGAGCAATGGCATCTTCATCAACATGAACATTTGCATGTTCATCAACATGAGCAACGGCCTCCTCTTCAACATGATCATCACCTACAAGAACTATTGCTCTAGCATTGATGTCCTCTTCATTTGATTGGCTACTTGGTGGTTGGCTAGCCGCGTTGTGGTCATACACCACGACAACATCATGTATTGGGGAGGACACATTCCGGTTCAAGTCAAGTAGTGGCCGAGGAACTTCAACCTTGTCTTGTCTTGTGGCAAATAACTCAAGTGACTTGTCTTGTGATCCCTCAACTTTCTCCTTATAAACATCCCAATGCAATTGAGAGGTGATGGGCATACTCTTTAATCGGGATCTTACTCCCACTCCCACATCATACCCTCCAATAAGCTTCACACCATCACTTGGATTAATCCAATTGAGGACGTTTCTCACTTTCACGACAATATCATCATAGCTCGGGCTTGTGTCAAAAACCATGGCCTCCTCCCCTTCATCGGCATTTCCATCCATGAAAGCCGCCTTGTCCAAATAATGCACATTCACTAGTTTATCCATCTAAAAACAATGGAACAAAATTGAGTCATCCATGGACCGGTCATTTCATATGGATGAACTATCTAAAATATAAGATTTTGAATCTAACAACTAGTATACCTTAATCATAGCACTAACCCTAACCCTAACCCTAACCTAACTAAACCCCTAACCTTAACTCTTAAGCTACCTTGCCACAACAAAGAGTGACACATATTACTTAGATCAACCATAAATACACCATAAATGCCCTATAAATGTGCCATAAATGCACAATAAATGCTAAACTAGAGGAAGAACTAGGGGGGTTGCAAAACTAGTTGATTCCAACAAAACTAGATGATTTGAACCAACCAAATGAAGGGGGGATGGGGGAGGTACCTTGGGTGATGCAAATGGCCTCGATCCACGGGACAAATCTCAAGCAATGGAGGTGGATCTAGTGGGTGCTTGGGTGAGGGAGAAAAGGGGGGAATAGTGTGAGCTCGGGGAAGATGAGTGGAGTGGGTGGGTGGTGAGTGGACCCCACCGAACCTTATCTCCAGGATCCTACCACCAGAGACCTTGGCGGTAGGGTGTTGGAGCCTACCGTCGAGGGGTGCGGCGGTAGGTTCCTTTGCCATGTCAGACCCCGTTAACGGCCAGACGGCCATCAAAGCAACCTACCGCCAGGGAGGACGGCGGTAGCCTGTACACATCTACAGCCAGGGAGGATGGCGGTAGCCAAAAGGGTCAAATGTCAAAAAAAAATTAAACCGGGGCAGATCCTGATTTTAGACGTGAAAAGGGTCAAAACACGAAATTTTGCCTCCTCCGCCACGCCTCCCCGGCCATCAACCTCAAAGGCATCATGGTAAGGGAAAGAGCAATTAATTAATTAATTAATTATATAATCCGGCCGGCCACACACGTCAACCTCAGTCCTGTCACCCCTGACGACGGTTTGGGTGGTGTGAAAAACAGATTGGGAACGCGGTGATCAACGACTGGACGGACAGCAAGGGCATGTACGACTTCTTCTGGACGCACGCGCTCATCTCCGACGAGACGGCCGAGGGCATCAGCAAGAACTTCAACTTCACGGCCGGCGGGCGCGGCGTCGAACGCGCTCTGCGACGACGCCTCGGACGCGGCCGGCGAGAGCCTCCGGGACATCGACAACTACAACATCTACACGCCCAACTGCCAGTCGGAGAAGCTCGTCACGCCGCCCATCGCCCCCTCGGTACGTACGTGCGTGCGGCCTTTCCTACAGCACCACAGCCGGTACAGTGACAGTACTACGTGTGGCCAGTGAAAGCTGATTAAACTAACTCAAGCGATGTATTGCATAGGCAAGCCATGGGCTAATATAGTGCATGAGGATTCAGTTACAGAAGCCGAACAGTTACACACGTACACACCTTTCATCTCTCTTGGCTAATCCTATTCCACTAACAACCCCCCCCCCCCCCCCCTCGCGCAGTTGGAACAGGAGCAGCGCGGACATTCAAACCGGAACAAAACTCACGAAAGACCGCAGTCGACAATCCTTTAGTGAAGATGTCAGCATACTGCGAAGTCGTCGGCACATGAAGAACACGAACATCACCTAGAGCCACACGCTCTGGAACAAAGTGGAGATCAATCTCGACATGCTTCGTTCGTTGGTGCTGAACTGGGTTGGTCGAGAGATACACCGCACTCACATTGTCACAGAAGACAATGGTGGCGTGCTGAAGTGGTCGCTGAAGTTCAGCTAGGAGTTGGCGAAGCCAACATGACTCAGCGACAACATGTGCGACGGCGCGGTACTCGGCCTCCGCACTAGAGCGCGAGACCGTGTGCTGATGCTTGGACGACCATGACACAAGATTGTCGCCGAGGAAGACGCCGTATCCCGAGGTGGACTTGCGAGTGTCTGGGCAGCTGGCCCAGTCAGCATCTGTATACGCAGTAAGGGATGTCGGGGAGGTGCGATGGAGCTGCAGACCATGATCAAGGGTCCCCTTGAGGTAGCGAAGAATCCGCTTCAGGAGGTTGGCGTGCGGTTCGCGAGGGTCGTGCATGTGTAGACATGCCTGCTGAACCGCATACGTGATGTCTGGACGAGTGAATGTCAAGTACTGAAGAGCACCGGCGATGCTGTGGTAGTCAGTGGCGTTCTCGACGGGAGCACCTGTGGTAGCAAGCTTGGGGTTGTTGTCAACAGGCGTACTGCAAGGCTTGCAGTTGCTCATCCCTGCTCGAGCAAGAATGTCATCGGTGTATTGACGTTGGGAGAGAAAAAGACCAGTTCCAGCACGCTGAACCGAAACACCTAGGAAATGGTGTAGCTCGCCAAAGTCCTTGAGGGAAAACTCATGACTAAGGGAGTCGATGAAGTTCCACAACAATGTCGTGGACGAGGCAGTTAACACGATATCATCAACATATAGTAGGAGATACGCCATGTCACTCTATCCATGGTGATAAATGAATAACGATGGATCCGCCTTGGATGCGATGAAGCCCACAGATCCGAGAAAGGTGGCGATGTGGCTGAACCAAGCACGGGGTGCTTGCTTGAGGCCATATAGCGACCGATTCAGCCGACATACATGATCGGGGCGTGTGCTGTCGACAAAGCCGGATGGTTGTTGGCAGTAGACAGTCTCGGCAAGCGCTCCATTGAGGAACGCGTTGTTGACATCGAGTTGGTGAACCGGCCAGCCGTTCGACAAAGCAATGGTGAGGACAGTGCGTACGGTGGCCGGTTTGACAACTGGACTGGACGTCTCGCTGAAGTCGATGCCAGGGCGTTGAGAAAAACCTCGAACCACCCATCGTGCCTTGTATCGGTCCAATGTGCCATCAGACTTAATCTTGTGTCGGAAAATCCATTTACCGGTAACAAGATTAGTACCAGGTGGACGAGGAACAAGGTCCCAAGTATTATTAGCACATAAGGCATCAAACTCCTGCTGCATGGCAAGACGCCAATTGTCGTCATTGAGGGCTGCACGAATGTGCGTGGGATAGGAGAAGGAACCATGACATGCAAATTTAGACGATCCACGGGTTGTCGAAAGCCGGACTTTCCACGGGTGCACATGGTGTGGCTGTTCACAACCGGAGGAATTGGAATGGCAATAGGAGGTAGGGGTCGTGCCTCAACATGAGATGGCTCGGGTACCGGTGTAGTGCGTGACACAGTGGGGGGATTTTGCACCGGTGGAGATGGAGGTGCAGTCCTATCAACCGGGAGCGGTGGTGGTATATATGCGACCGTGGAGAGGAAGTCATAGTCCGAAGAGACTGGTGAAGTGGGAGTTTCAGCGAATGGAAAGGAAGCCTCATCAAAGGTGACATGACGAGAGATGATGATGCGGTTGGTGGATAGATCGAGACAACGATAGCCACGATGGTTTGTAGGATAACCTAAGAACACACAAGACTTGGAGCGGGGTGCAAGCTTATGCAGGGCTGTGGCCGAAAGGTTAGGATAACATCGACAACCGAAAACACAAGGGAATAATCTGGAGGCGAACTGAAGAGAATTTGGTGGGGAATGCCAAAGTTCAGGGTTTTGGTGGGATGGAGATTAAGAAGGTACGTGGCTGTGTGAAGAACTTCAACCCAATAGGCAAGCGGAGCACTGCATTGGATAAGAAGCGAGCAAAGGATATTATTAATAGAGCGGATAATGCGCTCCGCTTTACCATTTTGTTGAGAGGTATGAGGGAATGACATGCGGAGCACAACAACATGAGAAAGGAGATGGATGCGCATGGCGTTGTTGTCAAACTCGCGTCCATTGTCACACTGGATACTACGAATGATGGTAGAAAACTGGGTCCATACATAGGCAAAGAAATCGCGGAGAATGGCAAAGACATCAGATTTGAGACGAAGAGGAAAGGTCCAAAGGTAGTGCGTGAAGTCGTCAAGAATAACAAGATAATATTTGTAACCAGAAACACTCGGAATAGGCGAGGTCCACAGATCACAATGTATTAATTCAAAAGCTCCAGATGTACGAGTAGTGGATGGATAAAATGGAAGACGCACATGACGGCCTAATTGGCATGCATGACATAAGGAGTCTTCTGATTGTTTATTACATGAGATAAACGATGCACTACGAAGATGATCTAAAGCTTGAGCGCCGAGGTGGCCAAGACGACGATGCCACAATGTAGCGGACGGAGTGGTGGTGGAGAGCGTACAATGTGTTGGCTGCTGCTAATTGAAAGGGTAGAGATCGCCTCCACTATTGCACCTGACGATCACGTTCCTGGTTCGAAGATGCTTCACAGAAAAGCCGAGTGGATCAAACTCAACGGAACATTGATTGTCAATAGTGAACTGGCGTGTAGAAATAAGATTCTTTACAACATTAGGAGCGACGAGAACATTATTAAGATTAAATGTAGAGTGTGGCGTGTGGAGGTAGGCAGTGCCGGTGTGGGTTATGGGAAGATGAGACCCATTGCCAACAACGGCATATGAGTGAGCAGCGGAAGAAATCGGTGAAAAGGAAGTTAAATTACCATGTTCCGAGGTCATATGAGTGGAGGCCCCGGAGTCCATATACCACTCCGACGAGGATGGCGGCGTGAGCGACATGGTGTTGAAGGAGTGCATGAGTTGGTGCTGATCCCACGATGGCGCAGAGGAAGACGATGCACCAAATGAGTTGGACTGCCATGGCACGCCATGGCACGGATTACCCTGCCACGGCACACCTTGCGACGGATTACCCTGCCATGGCACTCCTTGCCATGACACAGCAGAGGGTGGCGGCTGCGCGACAGTGAAAGCAGCAGGAGGTGCCGGCCCGAGAATCCCTTGGCCAGAAGACCGCGACTGACCAGGCCACATATGGATGGCACCGGACCAGGGATGCTGGAGTGAGGGCCAGGTCGCCGTGGGTTTGCCGCCCATGTTACCACCAGTACCATTACCGCCGCGACGACGACGGTTGTTGTTTCCGGAGTTGAAATGGTTGGAGTTGCCGCCATGGGCCCTCTGACCACCACCAGCGCCAGTGTTGGGGCATAAGCCCTTGTTGGCGCGTGAGGCCGAGGTGTGGGGTGGTGCTGCAAACGACCCACCGCCTGATGGTGACTTGCCGCCGGGGCCGCTGTTGGTGTAGAAGGCGGTATGGGGCGAGCTGTCGGAGGACTCCGCCGTGAGTTCCTCGAGCATGAGAGCAGAGCGGACGTCGGAGAACGGAGGGAGCGGACGTTGCATCTGAAAGATCGGACGGAGGTGCCGATACTGGCCGTTGAGACCACGCAGGACGTTGTGGACGAGGGCCTTGTCGCTGATCGTGGTACCAATAGCTGTGAGTTCATCGGCTAATGATTTCTGTCGGCGGCAGTAGTCGCCAATGGACATAGCACCTTGACGAAGGCTATAAAATTCTTGCTCGAGGTAGATGGCTCGCGTGTCGGCGTTGTCGCGGTAGATGGCTTCGATGCTTGCCCAAAGAACACGAGCAGAGGCAGCAGTGTCGAGCACCATGGGCAGGAGCTCAGGGGAGATAGCACCGTACAACCATCGCTTGACGAGGGCATCGAGGCGGAGCCACTGGGCCGTGGGCTCTGCCGGCGGGTCGTCGTTGATATGGTCCTCGAGGGCATACGTGACAAGCGCGTTCTCGACAAGTTCGCGCCACTGCGAGTAGCTGCCGGTGTGCAGGTCCAAAGTGATTGGAATCACGGCCTTGGCGCTGGGAACAGCGACGGCGAGTGCCCAGAGAGCGGACTTGGCGGCGGCCTCGGCCGCGAGGGCGTCAGCATCGGGAGGCGCCATGGCCACACCAGAAGAAGAGAAGGTGGATGGCCGTCCAGGTCAGGAGCGTCACCTATCTGATACCATGAAAGCTGATTAAACTCAAGCATTGTATTGCATAGGCAAGCCATGGGCTAATATAGTACATGAGGATTCAGTTACAGAAGCCGAACAGTTACACACGTACACACCTTTCATCTCCTCGACTCTTGGCTAATCCTATTCCACTAACAGCCAGATCATCATCATAGGGGATGTTTTTCTTTTGGACATGAAAATCATAGATTGGTTAGTGATGAGTTTGCTTGGGTTCTACGTGTGGCCAGAAAAGCTAGTGTTGACTCCATGCATCTCACATAATACGATTCAGAGACCTGGAGACTCGTCTTCATCTTCATCTTTCATTATCCTGGATGAAAAATATCTTAAGCTGGCCGTCGTTTGCATCGACCAGAGGCTTGCGATCCCATAGGCAACGGCGGCACAAGCGTTATGATGATCTGAGAGCACAGTGCGGCGCACAATCAAGCCGAAACCGACCGATCGAGGAAGCCCCCAATCAGGGGTCGACATGGGACTGCATGGGGTTTCTTTTGCGCAACATGCCAGACTCTCAGCTGTGGGATCGCGCGATGATGGGGGTTGGGATTGGCAGATCCGCCAACTTTTTGAGTTCGAATTTGCTGCGACTTTTCCTTCTAAAGAGAGCCTCCGTATGATTTCCTCTTGCACTAGCTTCACGCTGCCTCTGAACCAACTTGTGGTCTCGGTCAAAGCTGCTTCTAATGGGTCCAAGGCGATTTCTTCTCTGTCTGATGTGTGGGTGTTGGTTGAAGATGTTCCCCCTAACATGCGCACCTCGGTGTTCCTTATGGCATTGGGGGTTCTCATCGGGAAACCCATTGAAGTGGACCAAGATTCTCTGGCCATCCTGGGGTCGGCCCGGCTTCGGATCTGGTGTGTTGACCCTCTGTGCATTCGCGGCGCCATCGATGTCTTCCCTGCGGCTGGTGGCTTCCGGCTCCGGGTGCGGGTGGAGGGGGCCTCGGGCTCGGTGTCTCCTCCTCCTCCTCCTCCCCCGCCCCCGGCCTCTGGCAATGGCGACAAGAACAAAGATGGGGATGGAGGCCCCGACGACTCCATGCATGGGACCGATCCTCGTTTCACCCAGTCGGAGTGGGATGGTCTTTCTCCCGAAGATCAGGAGATGCTAAAGGAGAATGCGCCTGCTGGCGGGGGTGGGGGGGGGGGGGCAAGGACTGGGTGCCTGATGTGGGCGGAGGGGGTGCGGCCTCTGGTGGGGCTAAGGGCACGCCTTTTTCGACGGTGTGCTCCAATCTCCCTGCCCGTCCCGCTTCCCCCTCCTTGTCTGGCATTGAAGATCTTCCCCCGGCTGGCCCCGCTGTGTCCAAGAAGAAGAAGAAATCCTCTGTCAAGAAATATTCTGCCTAGAGCCGTGCTTCTGGGGACTCCAGGCAGTCCGCGGCTGGGCTCTTCCGAAGGCTTGACGCTGATCTGGGTGCGGCCTCGGGCCCGTCTTCCGCTGCGCCCTCTCCCAGTCCTGCTCGCCTTGTGCCGTTGCGCTTGCCCGCTTCCACGGCTCGCAAGAGCGGCCGCGTTTCGAACAGTGGTGAGCGGGTGGCCGATTGGGCTGCTCCGCGTGCTGCGGCTCGGGATCTGCCTCCTTCAGGTTCGTCTCCAGTCACCTCCCCCTCCCGCCCATGGTTTCTTCTCCTGTGCGTTTAGTTCTTCCTCCTCAGTCTGATGATCACTTGCTCAAAATTTTAGATGATGTGGGTATTTGCTTAGACTCTAGCTTGGGATCTCCCTCGTCGATTCTTGGTATTATTAGGGCAAATGAAATAGCCCAGACTGATATTGCGAAAGCCAAGGAGGCTGGGGTGAGTCCGGTTGCCCCACTGGTTGTGGCCGGTGGGGTCGAGGGGGGAGTTGACAGGTGTCAAGCCCCCCCGGTGGTGTCTAAACGTGGGGCAGGGAAGCGTGCTAAACCCTGCATGGCGCCGAGCAGGTCGAGTCTTCGTATTAAAAACTTGTCTTATAGATGAAGGCTTTATTCTGGAACATTAGAGGTTTCGGCGCTAGGGGGCAGGGACCAACTTAAAGATTAGGTGCGGTTTGAAAATGTTGATTTTATTGGCCTTGTCGAGACTATTAAATCTTCCTTTTCCGTGAGCGAATTATCGGCCATTGCTGGGATTGACAGATTTCATTGGAACTATGTGGCATCAGTTGGTCAGTCGGGTGGTTTTTTGCTTGGTTCCAAAAAAGACACTTTCGATTTTCTGGCTTTTGACCATGGCATTTTTTGGGCTAGCACGGTGGTTTCTCTTCGATCTATCAATTCTTTGGTGGAAATCATGGTGGTTTATGGTCCGGCTGACCACGCGATGTCTTATGCTTTTTTGGACGAGATTAGTATCAAAATCGAATCATGCCAGCTTCCCCTCTTGATCGGGGGCGACTTTAACCTGCTTCGTTTCCCTTCTGACAAGAGCTCGTATAACTTCTCTTGGCCTCTGGCTGATGCTTTCAATGCTTTCATTAGGGAAACGGCTATCCGTGAGATTCCCAGGGTCGGAGCCCGCTTTACTTGATCTAACCACCAAACTCCCCACATCCGCTCCGTTCTCGATAGGGTTTTTGTTTGTACTAGGTGGGATTCTTTACTCCCTCGTGTCAGTCTTAGAGCCCTGGCCTGTGTTGGCTCTGATCACACTCCCCTGATCCTAGATGATGGATCGCGCCCAGTGGGTCTCCCAAGGTTTCAGTTTGATGCTTCTTGGCTTCAAGTGGAGGGTTTCAATGAGTTGGTGGCGCATAAGATTCTGACTTTCCTCTCCTCCACTCGCCGCTCTTTTGGCCCGATGGATGACTGGCACCAATGCTCCTATTTCCTTTGTAGATTCCTTAGAGGTTGGGCCAAAAACCACTACGCTGAGTCAAGGCGTGACAAAGCTAGGTTGATGGCGCAAATCGGCGTTCTGGATGAACGCGCGGACAACTCTGGGCTCTCCTCGAATGAATGGCAAATTCGGTATGGTCTAGAAGAGGAGTTGTTGGGATTTCATAGGCAGGAGGAAGTGTACTGGAAACAGCGTGGTACTATTAACTGGACCTTAAAGGGTGATTCACCTAGGGCTTATTTCTTTGCTATCGCTAACGGCAGACGTCGGAGATGCATTATTGATAGCCTTATTATTGACGGTGTTAGGGTATCTGACCCTTCGGTGATCATGCATCATGTGGTTTCTTTCTTCTCTAACCTTCTTGCGGCTAAACCTAAGGTAGGTTTTAAGCTGGCTTCGTCCTTCTGGTCTCCCCTTAACCAACTTTCGAGCGCTGATAATGATAGTCTGCTGATCCCACCCACGGAAGAGGAAATTTTCGAGACGATACGTTCTGCCAACGCTAATGCGGCTTCTGGTCCTAACGGTTTTTCCATCCCTTTTTTCCGGCAATTCTGGCCTCAGCTAAAAGGTCTAATTATGGCTATATCTCAAGGGTTTTGGTTGGGGACTGTTGACATCTCGAGACTCAATTACGCAGTTCTCTCCCTCATCCCTAAAATCAAAGGCGCCGACTTAATCTCCCAATTTAGGCCCATTGCTCTGATTAACAATTTTGCTAAGATCCCTGCCAAGGGCATGGCCTCTAGGGTTTCCCCGATCGCCCATCGGGTCATTAGCCCTTTTCAATCTGCGTTCATTAAGGGGAGATTCATCTTGGATGGGGTGCTTTGCTTACACGAGATAATTCACGACCTTCGTCGTAAGAACACCAAGGATGTGGTCCTTAAGCTTGATTTCGAAAAGGCGTATGACTCGGTGAGCTGGTCCTTTCTTCGCCAAGTTTTGCTGGCCAAGGGCTTCAATGGTGCGGTGGTTCACTGTCTGATGCAACTTGTCACTGGGGGCCACACGGCGGTGGATGTCAATGGCCAGACCAGTAATTTCTTTGCTAATGGTAGGGGTTTGAGACAAGGAGATCCGGCGTCTCCCTTGCTCTTCAATTTCGTCGCCATTGCATTATCTCACATTTTATCTCGAGCTGCGGCTGCTGGTCACATTTCGCCAGTTATTTCTCACCTCATCCCTAACGGCATCTCACACTTACAATATGCGGATGACACCATCATTATGGTTGAACTCAATGACAACTCCATTACAAATCTGAAATTTCTTCTTCTCTGCTTTGAAGCTTTGTCGGGCCTGAAAATCAACTTCTCTAAGAGCGAGGTCATTGTTACTGGGGTACCTGTCTCGGAAGCGCAACAGGTGGCCCACCTTTTGAACTGCTCTCTCGGATCTTTTCCCTTCAAATATTTGGGTCTACCAATCTCCCCTCTTAAGCTTTTGGCTAAAGATTTTGCCCCGGCTGTGACTAAAGTTGGCAATAGAGTTTTGCCGTGGCGAGGTCGTTATAATTCTCAGGCGGGCAAGGTTGCCCTTACCAATTCCTGCCTCTCCTCTCTCCCGATGTTTCTAATGGGCTTTTATCTCCTGTCTGAAGGTATTCACTCGGGTTTCGATAAGCATAGGGGTGCCTTTTACTGGAATTCTTCCAATAATAAACGCAAATATAGGATGGTTAAATGGGATCTCATTTGTAGACCTAAGGACATGGGCGGCCTTGGCATTCTTAATACCAGAATCATGAATAAATGCCTTCTGTTAAAATGGTGGTGGAAGATTATGTTCCTTGTTGATCGCCCTGATTGGCTTAATCTTCTCAAAGCTAAATACTTCCCCTCCTCGAGCCCTATGTTCGCACCCCCTTCAGGTGGCTCTCAATTTTGGCGTCAGCTTGTTAGTGTTAGACCGATTTTCCGTTCCCTTGTGAAATTCATTGTTCGTAACGGTAAATCTACTCGTTTTTGGTTAGATTGGTGGGTGGGGGATACCACGCTTGCGGTGGCTCACCCGACTCTGTTTTCGTTTTGTGGTAATCCCGAGATCTTCATCTTTGAGCTCTCGGCCCAAGGTTGGGTTTTAGATTTCCGGCGTTCTCTTTCCCCTGTGGAGTTGGAAGATTGGCAACGCCTTACTGCCTGCTTCCCCCTGCTCTCGGAGGAAGAGAATTCTGTGTTGTGGCCCCACTCCTCTTCAGGGCGTTTTTCTGTTAAGTCAGCTTATTCGAAACTTACCGCAGGTGG
Organism: Aegilops bicornis; assembly: GCA_021605145.1. Lineage (NCBI taxonomy): Eukaryota > Viridiplantae > Streptophyta > Magnoliopsida > Poales > Poaceae > Aegilops > Aegilops bicornis. Next base: position 69,145,505 of record CM038670.1, on the reverse strand, counting down.
TAGCTCTGACAAGTTTAAATACATTTGGTCTGCCCGCATCCCTCCTAAGATTAAAATCTTCCTTTGGCAAGCTCTTCGCCGCAAACTTCCAGCGGCTGACCAGATTAAGAAGAGGAACGGGCCGGGCTCTGACAGTTGCCAGCTGTGCGGTGCCCTAGAGAATACCGAGCATATCTTTTTGCAGTGTTCTTTGGCTAAATTCTTTTGGAGTTGCATTAGACTGTGGCTTCGCGTTAATTGGAACCCTTCCTCTTTTGAGGATCTTCGGCGATGTATTAATTCCCTTGTTGGCCGATCTAAGCGGGTGTTCTTGGTGGGCTGGGCTGCGATTTGTTGGTCGCTCTGGACTACTAGAAACAAGTTCACTATTGAACACATTTTCCTGGCTAACCTAGTCAGTTGCTTATTTAAAGCTAATGTCCTTTTGCGACAGTGGAGATCATTGACTAAGGATGGGGACCTAGAGGCGTTTGACGATATGCTATCCAGAATGAAATCTACGGCTTCTTCTATGTTGCGGTGCTCCAGGAGGACGGTTTCTTAGTGTTTTGGCTGCTCGTTTGGCTGGCCTGCGCGTCATGATAGGCTGGATGCCTTGTATTTATACTTCCTAGCCGTATTTGTTAAACCTATGTGTTGCCGTTTGATGGTTGTGACTCTGCCTGGTGGCTTTATCTATAAAGTCGGGCTCTCGCCATTTCTCTAAAAAACTACTAGTCACACTGGGAGTAACTTGACTAGTAACATCACACATTTCAATACAAAATTGCTTATGTGGCAGCTAATTAATGAGGAGAGAGGGGTTTGTGGTAACTTAGCTAGTTATTGTAACATCACACATTTCAAGACATAATGAGTCTATAGAATAAATAAACTCTTTCATGATACCACTCATATGTTACTACCCACTATGGAGGTAGTAACATAGACTAGTAATATCGGCAAGTTACTACTCTATGTTACTCCCTACCGTGAGCAGTACTACTAATCGGGCCGTTTGCTTTAGCGTGCGTGCTGCACAACCTGGAGGACAGGAGGAGGCAATCATATACTCCATCTGTCCTAAAATAAATGACTCAATTTTGTACTAACTTTAGTATAAAGCTGGTACAAAGTTGAGTCACTTATTTTAGGACGGAGGGAGTATTATTTTTTTTGAGTTGAATATGCTGCACGTCTCAGAACTTGTGCGCTACGATTAGTTTGATGCATAAACTTGTAAAATACGTGATTTTAGTCATCAACTTGCAAGGGTGTGCAAATACGGCCACAATTCCTGTACACGGACGTATTCGCTGCTTATATGGCATGCCGCCACGGCCAGGCCCACTGTCAGTGTCTGGTGTTGAGGCGAGGTGCACGTGAGGTTTCTTTTGTAGACACTCTTAGTTTTTTCTAATTTGTGCAAAAGCCCCTGCAATAGCTGTAACGTAAACATGGTTCCCCGCTGAGACCCACCTGTCAGCGTACTGTGTAAATGAAATTTTGCTGGCAAAATAGAGACCGGGATTTCGAGATGGCGACCTGGTGCAATCCCGCGGTTGACCAACCTGATAGGCTACTATTTAAGATACATACCCCTTACAATAAAAGTACAGATTAAGGATGGGTTTTAATAAACAAATAAAAGAAGAGCCGGGTGGAGCCGGGCTAACCAACGGACAAGACGACAGTTGATGCCTTAAATGAGATAAATTTTCTTTTTAAACGAGGGTAGGCGAAAAAAAATCAATTTGCTCAAAGAAATATGTTACATTCATTTTGAACTATATTTTTTTATCTAGATTTCCAATTTTAAAATTATTTAAGTTCAAACAAAATTACTGTTGATTTGTCCAAAAGAAATCTAAGTACATTCATATGAAACGTACTTTCTTTTATCTAGATTACTAAACTAAAATTTATTCTAATTCAGACAAAAATTTCGTTGAGTTTTCCGAAAAATTAACATACATTGGTTTTGAACAAGATTTTTTATCTAAATTTTCAAATTTTAAATTATTCAAATTCAAACAAATATTTGTTGATTTGTTTGAAAGAATGTATGTACATTCATTTTGCACTATATATTCTTTTATCTAGATTATTAAATTTACATTTATTCAAATTCAAACAAAATATTCGTTGATTTGTCCAAAAAATATACATGCATTCAATACGCACTATATGTCCTTTTATCACATTTTTAAACTTCAAATTATTTGAATTTAAACAAAAATTCAATGATTTGTCCAAAAGACTTTACGTACATTCATTCTGCACAATACATTTTTTATCTTGATTTAGAAATTTAAATTTATTCAATTCAAACAAAAAAATTGTTGATTTGTCCGAAAATTTATGCACATTGATTATGCACTATATTTCATTTTATCACATTTTTAATTTAAAATTATTTGAATTCAAATAAGAATGTCGTTCAATTGTCCAAAAGAATTTACGTACATTTATTCTGCACTATATTCTCTTCTATATAGATTTTTAAATTTCAAATTATTTTAATTCAAACAATTTTTTATTCATTTGTCCGGAAGAATTGGAAATTTGACTATTTCAAGTGTGAGTGAAATCTTTGCCATTTCAAAATTTGAAACCTTACCTTTCGTGCTAGTCTAATACGTTTAATTTAATCAGTTTGGATGTCCAACTCGGTTTGGTCGTTAGCCCAAGTCGGTGCATAGAATTCACTCACTGTTTTTGTTCGGCTGATAAAATTAGGCATACCCTTCTGTAGCTAGCAGAAACGGAAGGCTGGCCTGTTGGTTTACAAAAATCCATATTTAGCAGATTTTGCCGGTTTGAATCCCCACAATTTCTATTATTTTATTTCTCATATTATTTCATGGATTTTATCTGCACACAAAAAACAATAGACCAAATTCATTTACACTGTTTGTTGATTAGCTAGGACCCACCAGTCTGTGACCATAGTTCACCAGCTTTTATGCATACTTAAATAAAAGTAGAGGGTGTTTTGTGTAAAAAATAATCATGCACGTCTCACCCAACGCCTCCCTGCTCTCAGTCATTGACATGTGGACCCCGGCCAAGCTGGCCTGCCACGCTTGCAGCGGATATACCCGCATATAGGAATTGTGACCGTATTTGCACGCCCTTGCAAGTTTGATGACTGGAATCGCGTATTTTACAAATTTATGCACCAAACTGATCGTTGTGCACAAGTTCTAAGACTTGCGGTGTATTTACCTTGTTTTTTTGGAAATGGAGGCGTATCCCATCATAATGATGCATGCAGCCATCTTATTAAAAATCCTCGAAGTATCACAAAGTCATAAAAATATTATAGCTCGCAAGCGGAGCGAAACAAAGAAAAGAAAAGTACATGCTCAAAATCGCAACCGGTAAGGCAATGTAAAGAATAAGCTCCCTAGACTCATATCCTGTTATGCGACCGCCATCCGAATCGGTTGAATATAGCCCGTGCTATCATCTCTCACTGGTTGCACCCAGTAACAAAAGGCCCCCTGGAGTCCATAGGAGTGAGTAAGGACCACGTACGGATCCAAGCGGTAGCTCTGAAGATGACCTGCAAGAAAGTTAAAGTGTGATGTCTGTTAAAAATCATATCATTCCTGCAGTTCCATATAGCCCAAAGAAGGGCACATATTCCAATCCGAATACGAGCCGCAGTAATATGCTCAACCCCAGCTAGCCACGTTCGAAACAACGAGTCAATGTCAACTGGAGGAGTAACATTAAAGGCTATATGAATCGTTCTCCAAAGCAATTTGGCACGTAGGCATTCAAGTAATAGATGTTGTATTGTTTTATCGTGATCACAAAAACAACAACGTGAACTACCTACGCATCGCCTCTTTATTAAGTTATCCTTGGTGAGTGTTACTTGCTTATGGACGAACCACATAAAAAATTTAATATGCAAGGGAATCTTAACCTTCCAAATGTGTAACGGTCTTGAGATTGGGCCAGAATTAATCAAATCCATGTAGAAAGATTTCACCGTAAATACCTGATTTCTCGCTAACTTCTAATGCGTCGAATTCAGTTGGTCGGATAATTGAACATCTATCAATCTCCGAACCAAGTGCATCCAGGCATCCCATCGCTCACCAACTAACGCACGTCTGAACTGAATATTCAAGGAAGTCGTTTGAAATACTGTGCCTACGTAATCCTCTTTACGTTGCACAATGTTATAAAGGGTGGGATATTGTATGGCTAGAGGCGTCTCTCCTAACCACGTATCCTCCCAAAATCTTGTTGACATCCCACTGCCAACCAAAAATTTGACCCTACGGAAGAACAAGTCCTTCGTTCTCATGAGTCCCTTCCAGAATGGCGGGTCAGTTGGTCTCATGGTAACTTGGGCGAGCGTTTTCGACTGCAAATACTTATTGCGAAGAATTTGTGCCCACATACCTTCCGGCTCTGTCTCTAACCTGTAGAGCCATTTACTCATAAGACATTTATTCTTGATTTCTAAGTTCTCAATATCGAGACTCCCCGGGTCCTTGGGCAGGCAAAGAATATCCCACCGCGCAAGGCGGTATTTCCTATTGGCCTCATCTGACTGCCACAAGAATCGGGATCTGAAGAAATCAAGTCGCTTTTGCACCCCTTTCGGTACCTCAAAGAACGATAATAGGAACATCGACATACTAGTCAGTATTGAGTTAATCAGTACAAGTCGACCTCCATATGACATAAGCTTGCTCTTCCAGCAACTAAGCTTTTTTTTCAATTCGATCTTCGATGCACTTCCATTCTTTATTGGATAACTTACGGTGATGAATCGGTATGCCCAAATAACTGAATGGCAAAGAACTTAACTCACACCCGAACAGTTGTTTATAGGTGTATTGCTCTTCTTTGGCTTTCCCAAAGAAGAACAACTCGCTCTTGTGAAAGTTTATCTTTAGCCCAGACAATTGTTCGAAGAGACATAATATGAGTTTCATATTGCGCGCTTTTGCAATGTCATGTTCCATGAAGAAGATAGTGTTATCAGCGTACTGTAAAATGGAGAATCCCCCATCGACCAGATGAGGGACTAACCCCTCCACTTGACCGTTTTGCTTGGCCCTACCAATAAGAATGGTCAACATATCGGCCACTATATTAAAAAGGAGAGGAGACATGGAATCCCCTTGTCTCAATCCCTTGTGTGTCTGAAAGTAGTGACCAATATTATCATTAACCTTGATTCCGACACTACCCTTCTTGACTTGAGAACCCACTTGGTTCCGCCAGGCCTCACTAAATACTTTCATGCACATTGCCTGCTGAAGGAAAGGCCACGTAACTTTATCGTATGCCTTCTCAAAATCCACTTTGAAGATAACCCCATCTAGCTTCTTCGAATGAATTTCATAAAGTGTTTCATGCAGAACGACCACCCCTTCAAGTATGTGTCTCCCTGGCATGAACGATGTCTGACTTGATTGTACCACTGAGTGAGCAATCTGTGCCAATCTATTGGTACCCACTTTCGTGAATATTTTAAAACTCACGTTAAGAAGACATATTGGCCTGAACTGTTCGATCCGAACTACCTCTTCTTTCTTTGGCAACAGCGTAATCATACCAAAGTTAAGATGAAACAGCTCTAAATGACCGTTAAAAAAACATGAAACACAGGCATAAGATCGTCCTTAATGATATGCCAACATTTCCTATAGAATTCAGCTAGAAACCCATCTGGTCCCGATGCTTTATTCGGATTCATTTGTGAGATTGCATCCAGAACCTCTTTCTCAGTAAACGGTGCGGATAGAATATCATTCTCCTCTGCCCGCAGCTGAGTGATATCTCCAATAACAGATTCATTTAGGGCCACCGTGCTTGCTTTCGGCCCAAAAAGTTATTTATAATAATTAGATATATAAGCTTTCAGATTCTCATGCCCCACAATTGTCCCCTCGTCCTGTTCAAGCTGTATTATTTTCTTCTTCCTATGTTTACCATTCGCAATCATATGGAAGAATTGTGTATTGTCATCCCCTTGGACAACCTTAAGCACTTTAGCACGCAACGCCCACTTGAGCTCCTCTTCTCTAAGAAGAGCTAGTAAACCTTGCTCAGCTTCGGACTTGGATCTTTGCTCATTAAACGAAAGAAGGTTAACTTCGGCTTTTAAATCTAGCGCTTCAATAAATTTAGTGAGACGCTCTTTTTCTTGTCTTTATATATCACTCTCGTTTGTGGCCCAACCTCGCAAGAACTGTCTTAGATGTCTGATCTTATTTTGCCATCTCTCGATACTAGTTCTTCCACTAACAGGCTTTGCCCATTCGCGTGCAATGGTCTCCATAAAGTTTTCTTTATCGAACCAACCTAGTTCGAAAGAGAAAGGCATTCTTGTTCACAATATGTGTAGCCTCTCCCGAGTCTACAAGAAGTAGTGTGTGGTCTGAAATCTCCCCCTGCATCGCATGAATCGACACCAATGGGTACTTTTGTTCCCATTCCACACTAGCGAGCACCCTATCCAACTTCTCATAAGTCGGAGTGGGCAACGAATTAGCCCATGTAAATTGTTTACCGGTGAGCTCAATTTCTCTCAAACTAAGACTCTCGATAATCATGTTATACATCATAGACCAACGTCCATCAAAATTTTCGTTGTTCTTTTCATCTCTCCTCTGAATTATGTTAAAGTCCCCTCCGACTAGGATTGGCAGAGTTCCGTCTCCATAGATCCGCACCAAGTCGGCTAAAAAATCTGGTTTGAGGTCGGGTTGTGCTGCCCCATATACAGCAACTAGAGACCATCAGAAACCATCCAGTTTTGATCTCACCCTAAACTTGACCGCAAAATCTCCCCAAACCACGTTAAGCACCTCAAGTGTTTCACACCGAATCCCTAGTAATATCCCGCCGGATCTTCCTCTAGGAGGTAAGACGTGCCAATCATAATCAATTCCCCCGGATAAAGTTCCAAGGAACTGTGAGGTGAAATTATCCCGTCGTGTTTCCAATAGCGCAATAAAATCTAATTTGTTTCTCTATCGTTGTTTCTGCCAAGAACCTTCGTTTAGCCAAGTCAGCTAGACCTCTGCTATTCCAAAAGATTCCTTTCATAAATCATCATGAAATTTTTTCTTAAGCTTAACCCGAACACTTCTACGAACCGCCGAAGTAGGATAAATTTTCCGTTTCCAGGGTCGCTTGGGATTCTCCCCATCACCCTTGGGGGCCGTAGAATTGGCAAAACACGAGACAGTGCCCTCCATCATTAGAGGCTCTACAGTGTCTGTAGTCTCCGACCCCTCCTCATCTTTGGCCTCCGCACTAGGCAAGAGATTATTACATATGTTTTCAAGAGCAACCATTCCTAAATTCTTCATGTCATCGTCATTCATAGGTTTGACTGATGCGAGATTCTGAATTATTTCAGAAGCCCGCTCCGCTTCTAAGTCTAAAAGATCATTTACAGATTTCGCAACCTCCTTCTCATTTGAACCCAAAGATATACCTAAGTCATTTGCCTTATCAATAATTTCATGCTCGGTGAAATGCATAATTGAACAACTCTTATGGAAAAACATACCTGTAGTTGCCTCAACATCTCGAAGCTTGGCCGCCCTCTTGGCGCGCTCTAGCTGCAGATCATCTGGATCCGGCTGTCCCTGGATCCGGTTGCTGACACGCCTGCCAGCCTTCACCGGATCCGTGATCCCGACGAAAGCGATAAGATCCTCCGTAGTCCTCTCCCGAGGCGATGTTCCCAGCTCCCACGCCATTCCCTTATTGCCGGTGAAGAAGGGTAAGGCGCGGTCGAGCGGGTATCGCCACCGGTAGTAATGGGGGAAGGAGATCGTGGAGCCACCTGCTCGACAGTCGCACCCCCCTCCCCCCCCCACACACACACACACCGTCAACGCGGCATGTCCCCCTCCATGCTGCCCGGCGAAGTCCCGCGGTGAGGAGATGTCGTGGGTCTCCTGCCCGCGCCCCTCCCCCAGCTTGCTCAGAACCGCTAGAGGTGAGAGGGCGATGTGGGCCTTCTGCCCGTGGCCCTCCCTAAAGAAGATTGAGACCGTCGCGGGTGAGAGGGCGTTGCGGGCCTCCTGCACATGTCCCCCCTCCCCCCTCCTCGCGCCCTCACGATCGGCAAACCACTAACGTCCGAACCAACGGTCGTGGAGATCATTGGGGCACTCGTCCCCACCGTGTCCAGGCCAACGCCAGAAGGTGAGTGTCGTGCCTCATGTGTGGCCGGCTCTGGGATAACCATTGCCTCAAGTCTGGGCGTGACCGTCAACGCAGAGTCTGCCCGCTGAGAAGAAAGAACCGTCGGAGACACACAGTCAGGGAGCATCACCGGTGGTAACTCAATTTCCGCCGGATCATCCGCCTCAACTCGGTTGCTCCATAACCGACTAGGCGCTGAACTCGCTCCAAAAGTACCAAAACGAAGTGTATTCATCGGAGTCGTGGACGGTGGCGCCTCCTTGGCAGACATATCCGTCTTATCCGGTTGCGAATTTGGCCCTTTAGCCGACTCCCGAGGCGTATTCTCGGGCCCCTTATCCTGATTCCCGGGGGCTCCGTCCCCCTCAGTCGTGTCCATATCCTGATGCTCATCCCCCTCCTGAGGAATCGGTGTGTCCTCAATATCAATCTCTAGGACGTATGTGACCCCGGCATGTGTCCACTTGACCACATACGGCACGAACTCAACACTGACTACACTGACAAGTAACCTCGCGGCTCCCTGTGCACGAGTGAAAGGGATGTCAACCTGTTCCGTCTTACCAATAAGAGATCCCAGGCTCCAGGCTACCAGAAATTGATTAAGCGGTTTGGGTGGTGCACCATAGAACCGACCCAGACCTTCTCTAAAGGTGTACCCTCGGGTTTTGCTGCTTCCACTCATCTAATGCCATGATGATATTAGTACTCGGAACTCTGCACATACCCCACTTAAGAATATGCAATTGATCCTCTTTAGTGGGAAAATCCACCTTGTAAGTCTGGTTCTCCAGCTTGTCAAGATGCCAATAATAATTGCCCGTTACCAACTCTCGCAACTGCCTCACAATCTGAGCCTCTGTCATATGCCCATTGGTGACCTTAACCACTGATGGGAAAGAGCCCTCCACCACCTGGGTCAAAGGTGCCACATCAGGTGACTCGAAAAACATCAACTCTTTTGCAGCACACTCCGAAAATATTAACCCGTGGCTTAGGACCGGACAGGAGTGGGCAGTCACCAGACACATGCTACGATCTGAGGCAGTAGTCAGAGAGTTCATTAGTACACTCTGCGACAAAGTGTCCCAGCTCACCACATCTATAGCAAGGCATTTTCTTCTTCTTAATGGGTCACTTCGAAAGCTTTTCGCCATCTGCTTTGTCCGAACCTTTGTTCGCCCCACCATCACCTACCTTAGCAGCTCCAGTGGCCGCCGGAATAGTGACCGTTGACAGGGCCCTGGCTGTGTCTACAGCCACCGCGGGCAGAGCAGGTATAGTCGTCGCCGCTGCTGCTATGGTATCCATCACTGCCACCTGGGGCGTATGTGTCATTTCAATAGTCTACGGTGGTGGTGGTGGAGGTGGACGCAGTGGAGGTGGGTGCCTCCCATCCCCTCTCCCACCGCGGCGATGTCCTCCCTGGAAACGGTCATTAGGGCCGGCGACTCCTTCAACAAAATTTATGGGCGGACCCTGGAAGCCGCGTCCTGGGCCACCGCCATTGTGCCAGCTGTATCCTCGGCCACCACCAGAAGATGAATCACGGTGTTGTCCCTCACCATGCACGTCGTAGCCATCGTCGCCCCACTGTCCATACCAGTTGTATCGCCGACCTTCTCTGCCGTAACCGCCTTGGCCATCCCAGCCCGGGTTAGCCCCGCGACCTCGTTCCAGGGCCTACGTTTTTGCCGCCGGCGACTGTGCCGGCTCCTCCGGCTGTCGCGCGTTAGGCCGGCTATTAGCAGCTCGCGCCGTAAGTCCTGATGCTTGCGGACCCAAAGCGGGCAGCGGCGGCCCCTGCCTCGCAGGAGGCGGAGCACCACGACCAGCCCCAGCGGCGGGCGGCGACCCTTGCCTGGCAGGCAGCGGTCCTCCGCGCCCAGCCATCATGCCGGTGCCGGCGGATATTCTGACGGCTCTCCCAGCACCAAGCGAAGGAAAACCCGGTGACCAAAAAACCCTAGCCGCAACAACGAGAGATGACTTGGGCATCGACACCTCATGCAGGGACGTAGACGCGATCGGGTACGTGGCTTGGGCTTCCGACTGAGCCTCATGCCCCATGTCCAGAGAGCCCACGACCATCGACGTTTCTGATCCGTTATCGTGGCCCAGCAGCGAATTCAAGCGTGCCCTTCTGGCCACTCGAATTGCGCTAGCCATCCTCACCACCGGCGACCGCTGCGGCGGCGGCCCTGACGGCCGACCTTTGTTTTCTTTCCTCTTCCTAGTGACTAACGTCCATGTCTCCGGAATGAAGTCTGACAATGTAATGGGTGCGCGAGATACCTTAGGGATCGGCCCGATCCATGGTTCACGATCTTCTTCGAGCTCAGAACCATGGACCGACGATAAGTGCAGGTTTAAACTCCGGCAGCCTCTCCGGTCCCGTATCCTTCGGAACCGTGAGAATATCCCTCGGGGCATGCTCGATCTCGACCTCCTCTTCGTCATCACTCTCAATGAGTACCCAGAAACGTCCTCCCGGTCTTCCAAGTTTTGTTGTCGCCGTCAGATCAATGAGATTCGTCGTCTCCGGGACCTGATCTACCTGCACGCGATGACCAACAACTACATCATAATCATCAATCATCAAACGGAACCCTACCTTGATCCGGGCGTCGTTCGGTAGATAGTCGCCGGCAAGCACGTCGTTCTCCATATCCAACAAAACCATCCAACGCGACACTGGAGTAAATCGGAGACGACCCACGATCCAGCTGCCGGGATCCGTCACGCCGGTGAATTGGACCTCCCACTGCCCCGATCTTGACCCCTCCTGCCGGATTTCGCCATCTGCGGTGTCGCCGTGATCCGCTCCTGCCGATCACGCTTGCTCCTCCTTTCCTCCCGGCGGCGCCGCCGCAAGAGAGAGTGGTGGCGAAGCGCAAGTCGTCGGCGGCGACAAGACCGCCCGTCCGTCCGGTGAGGGACGGATCGCCGGCAGTGAAGAGGACCTGGCCGCGTCGGGCGGCCGTATTTCGTCCCCCATCGCCCCTCCATAAAATTGGGGGAGAATTTTACTTCCCCGGTCTACTATATGGATTGATTCCAATGAACCCTCGCTCACGCTAGACACACACCACACTAATCAATACCCTTGCACGAAAAGCGTTCATCCACCAGAGACCAGACCAGTTTAGAGTTTAGACCTACACTTTATCCTACCAATATCCTACGCAACAAAATCTAGATGACCCAGTAACTATATATGGTGTGTGTGCCCTTCGACGGTAGGTAGGTAGGCAGGTGCATCACAAGAAAATAGATGCAAACTTGTAAGCAATGTGCAATGTGGTAATTTAATAATAGGATGCAGCATAGGCTGGTTGGTTGCTCGAACTTGCAGCACATGATCTAGATGTAGATCAGCGAGTTTGCGTCCAAATTCGTGGAGATTAGTGCTTTTGCCGTGAGGCAATTTTCTTTGAGTTAATAATTAGGACTGTGCTAACGACTAGTCAGATCCGCACGATTCCACCCACGTACGTTCGCTCCGATTTTCCTGGCGCTACATCGATCCACCGCGTCTTTTTTTTTTCTAGCGCAGTAAAAACAATTAGCAGAAGTGGGATTCGAACCCGCTACATCTTGGTAGCCCACGTTAGCTTGCAACCACTTGGTCTAGATTGAGCTAGTGATTAGATTTAGACATTTGTTTCCTACGTATAGTACAGGAAACATGCTTTTTCAGTTTTTTTCCTTTGATTTATGTACTGCACAATTTTCACGGATGAATATATGGTGTCTCCATGCCCTTCATGTTATACTAGTTACCTAGAATTTATCGGGGGGATGTTTCTACACTTATTTTAACTGAAACAAAAGTTACCGGGGTGTTCATACGTCAGTTATCAAGTGTGTGGCGTGTAAATTATCATGTTATCGGGGTATATTTTTAATAAAAAAATCCTTGAGTCAGAATTATCAGGAGGCTTGCGCATAAGTTATCAGGTCTGTAATGCGTTAAAAAAACCATAACACACGCCAATAAATCTCTATAAAGAGCATGGTAATATATACGCCATTTAACACGATAACTCGCCCACAGACACTGCGATAACTTTGGACCCAGAGAAAAAAAATCTGGGAAAAAAATTATCCCCCCGTGCCAAAGTTATTTCCTCCCTTGCGCTGACCTTCTCTTTTAAAAACTTGGAGCAAATGATTTTGTGAGATGTGTGAGTTACCAACCCTCCCCCACTCCATCGCCAAAGTTATCAGGACCGGGGTACATAAGTTATCAGGTCTGCGATATGTGAGTTACCGTTCTATTGACACAAAAGGTACCGAGGGGATATATCATCAACTCCCCCCCCCCCTCGTTGCCAAAGTTACCAGTATAGGGTGCATAAGTTATTAGGTGTGTGATGTGTGAGTTACCATGCTATTCATACAAAAAGTTATCGAAGGTATGTTTACACTAGTTTTTTGGGGTGAAAAAATCTACCACGATATTTGTACATAAGCTACCAGGTCCACGATGTGTGAGTTACCATGCTATTGACACAAAAGCTATCGAGGGGATATTTCATCAACACCCCGACCCCTCATTGGCAAAGTTACCAAGATATGGTGCATAAGTTATCAGGTATGTGATGTGTGAGTTACCATGCTATTCACACAAAAGTTCGTCAACTCTCCCCTTCCCTTTGGTCGCTAAACTTATCCGGACAGGGGTACATAAGTTATCGGGCCTGCAATGTGTGAGTTATCATACTATTCACAAAAAAAAATACCGGGAGATATTTAATCAACTCCTCAAAGAAAAAAGAAGAAGGAAACAAACAGGGAATGCCAAATAGTATGATGTGCATTCTTTCACACAACAAATAGTCCAGCTGAGCTGGTTAGTGTGTGTTCCCTATTACCTACTTGATGTGGGTTCAAATCCCATATTTAGCATCATTTTTATTTTTGACTAAAAATGTAACCAGGGTGTGCCAAATAGATTTAGCACCCAAAAAAATGACAGATCCAATTCAGAGAAAAAAATCACGGCAGTCAATGCCATAGTCTTCGGATTCTTCCCACTAAATTCGCCATCAAGTTAGCAAATCTTTCACATTTTAAATCTTGAACAAAGAGCCACTATGCAATACATTCATAGTCTGGGCGCTTTTGATGACAAGAAAGACTGGGTTAGTTGGTTAATGTGGTGGTGCACTTGCATGAGGTCGGGGGTTCAAATCATGTTCTGGCCGCCCTTTCTTCCCTTTCTTTTTCTCGCGGAGTGGAGTGCCTGGATGAATCTCGACCGTGCGACGGGAATCGGACGAGGCGCGTGAATCGTACGTGCCTGTCGCTAACGAACAGTCGGCAGTTATTTAGCTTTGTCGTAATAATTAACAAATGGGAAGATAGGTCATGCATGCGTGGTACCAGCTCCACCTGAATACTCTAGTTAATATTGCGTGTTCTCGAGGAAAGATATGCTCATACCATGATAGTACCAACATCTGATGGTGTTATCACCTGCATCATCTGATCATTTAGTTTTCTTCCTATATTCATGGCGTGATTCCAGCGCACATGGCGAATTGCACGGGTTCGGCTCCTCTGCAGTTCTAGTGTTACTGCACATGCACTGTAGCAACAACATCAGCCGTCCCTGGCCAATCCAACGCCCATAAGAAACAGCTTGTTACCGTGAAGAAAAAAAAAGGAGAACGAACCAGCTCGCTGCTCTCCGCACACACACTGAACTCTTGGCCGGAGAGCGGAGAGATAGAGGAAGGGAGGAGCGAGCAGATGAACTCTCCGCCGCCAAGGATTAGGCTCTCCGGCCAAGCCCGCTATCTCCCCGGTCAACGGTGCGGCGGCTGGACCTCCATGCGTGCCTTTCCCAGGATTCACGGTAGGATGCCGTCTGCTGGCCTGACCTGCTGACGTCGTCGACGGAAGCAACTGAGGAGCTCTGCTGGCTGCCGCACCTGCCTTCCCCAGGCTGCGCCACCCGACGACCTTGACCTCGACGGACACCACCCGACGCCTTCGTCTTTCTCAGGCCAGGCTGCCCGTTTCCTGCCCCGGCGGCCTCCTGCCGCACGACGCCCTCCCCAGGTTGTGCACCCAAACCGCCGTCGACCTTGCCGCGCCGCCCGCTTCCTTCGCCTCGGCGACCTCGCCGCTCGCCATCGGGGAGCTGTCGGCCTTGGCGCCGCCGTTGCAGCAGAAAGAATCTCCATTTAATAAAAACATAATTGAATGCAAAAAATGAGAGCCATGAGATTGAAATGGACGGCAGATACCTATTTCTACAGTACCCTGCAGTTATAACTGTACTGCAGAGGAGCCGAACCCGAATTGCACCTACCACCATATGTTCTTGCTTTCTTTTAAGTTTGTGCACATGCATTTGCGCAACATGCGGTTGAATTATTAGGGATTCTGTTTTCATCTTGCTAGTTGCCCATGCCGATGACTGGGTGGCCCATGTGCAATCACATCCTTTCAATCTAGATCACATTGTTTTTTTCTTCTTCGAACCATGGCGTAATTCACAAAATATTCTATCTATTTTGAATTCAGTGACGTCTTGACACGCTGGGTCGACAGCGCCAAAACGGTCCTGCCTATTATCCGGGAGCTGATGAAGAACAACATCAGGGTCTGGGTTTACAGTGTTGGAATTGATCTCACGGTAAACAAACCAAGAGAAAAATAAGGGAGACAAAGTCTCCACCCTCTCACGAGTGTGCCTTGATCAGGAGCACATATAACAACTTTTAGTTCTGGTCCCATGTACCCAACACGCACATATATAAAGAAAAAGGGGGTTTTGTTATTGATCACAGAACCACAATCAAAGCCTCCTAACTGCCGATCCTAAACGTGTGGTGAGGTACGTGAAGACCATCGACCATCACCGGCCGCCGTGAAGGCAGTCCGACGGTTTCCTCCTGCCATCAGCAAGGCTCTTGGAGCAGCTGCTGCATCTCCACAAGCGCCTACTGCCATCTACGTCACCCAGGTGGTGTTGCCCTTCTTCCCCGGGCATGTCTTCATGCCGGAGACCCCAAGGTGCCGCCATGGGCTATCGCCTGCTGATCCCTGCCAATCACGGTTAGTCACTACGTACTATTCCGCATAAGAGGTGTTCTAATCACGAGATTAAGATCATGGGTTAATTTAATCTAAAGGAATTATGTCTATCATTGGTATCAGAGCAAGGTAAATCTCGGTTAGAACCCTAACTTGGCTTCTGCTTAATGTAATTACTATCATGACGTCCAACTGTTTTTGGGTTATTGCAAATTGGGTGAAATTAAGATCTAATGTTGTTTCTGTTAAGCACCTAATGAGGCATGTTTACATGTCTACGCCGCAATCCTAATGATCACCCTTTTAGCACTAATCGTTTTTGGTTAATGTTTAAAACCTCAAGATTATACATTTTCGGCTAACCATGTTTAAGCCCATTGTTTTCTGTTAAATATTATTAATCAAGTTTAGTGATCAATTTATCTGTTAGTTGCAATTAGCTCTATTTGCGGCGCAAATCTCAGGATAGAAATCAGGAGGTGATTGGGCAGACTAATGAAATCCCCAAAATTCCCAATCAACCGAAACCCAAACCCTAGAAACATTCCCCAAACCAGAACGCGTAAGCTGAAATTGAGAGAAGAAATGGATTGGCCTTCACCTAATGACGTCGTGTCGGTGCTCTCCTTCGGGATCCCGACACCGGCGACGCCGCTGTCTCACGGGACGACGCGAGGAAAGAATTGGTCAGCGGCGCCGCCCTTATGGACGCAAACGATGTGTGGCCCTTGTGCCGCACGCGTCGTCGTCGACTCCTAAAGATCAGGCACCGGTGGTCGCCTCCCCAACTCGTCATCGAGCGCCTCGTGCGCGTCGCCGGCACGGACTGCCTCCCAGCGCAGCATGAGGTCGACATGGCCAGCACCGTTCGGTGGAGGAGCGCGCGACCTTGAGCCTGCAGGCACGCTGCTCCGACGAACGGGGCTACCGCACCGCCATGGCCGGTGTGCCTTGGGTCGCCGCCGGGATCACCTCTCCTGTAGAGCCGTGGAAATCGGGGGGAGAAGGGGAAATGAGGCTAGGGTTTGACCCAGTGCCGATTTTGTTCGAGCTCGAGCTAATCTGGCCCGTCGATTCGACTGGACGGTCGCGATCGACGCAGAGCTCAGGGCCGCTGCTGGTGCTTAACGGGCCAAATGAATAAGTGGGCTACGACCCAACTTGTTTTTTTTAAAACGTTCGGTGCATTTTCTCTGCTAGCTCGAACTTTTAACGAGCAGGACAGTCCGAAATTGAAGTTAAGTGCTTTTTCAGTGCTTTTCTAAATTATGATTATCCTCAAAATGTTTTTTGCACTGTATAAACTGAAAATAGCCAGAAAAGTTTTCTTGTAAATCTAGCTTGAGTTTTCTGAGTGGAACCTACAAGAATTATTTTTTTGGAAAATTCATGTGCCCAAGGTCATGTAAAATAATGCTAATAATGATAAAGTTTTCTTAATGAAAACCCTTGTGTAATTATGGGCCAGATTATGTTCTTTAAAAAATGGTGCTGTTGATGTATGTTACTTTTTTTTTGGCAACAATGTATTAATTGCCTGAAGATATGTTAAGATCATATATAAATTTTATGGTAGGAAATTTTATCTAGAGATATTTATGTGTGGTCATGTAAATGTCATTTTATGGCAACTCTTAATGATGGTCGTAAAATGCTATTTTATTTAGAGTTTTTTTTATTGTGAAATTCATATTGAGGCAAGCCTTATGGCATTTCTTAATGATGTGATCCGTACTAATGGCTGAGGCCACCTCATAAAAAATGTTAATGGTCGCATCGGGTGGTTTTCCGCGCCACACTATGCACCTAATAATGCTGGGCTAGTGTGCTCGTTGAACAATACTAATGTCTTATGTTGTTACCTTTTTTATTAATATATGCATTATTGAAATAAGCATAATGACCCGAAATGATGTTGATAAAATTTGCTAATGCACATGATTTACTTGACATTTTCATTTACCAAATATTACTATTTGGTGAATCCTCATGGTATTTGATGTACAAATTTTATCAACTGTAAATGTTATAATATATTCATCGTGTTCACTGTGAATGCCAAGTTTAACTTTTATTCAGTGACAATGGCAATCATTTTTGTTAATCCGAGTGTCAGTTTCATTGTGTGTCATTGAGAATTTTAATGATCATTTTGACACTAAGGTTTAATGTTATTTTCAATGTCAATCAAGTGTCAAAATTGAAAACAAGATGTTTACAACATGATGTGAATCCTTGTGTCCCATGACACATTGGAGTGGACTGTATTGTTGCCTTGTGTTAATGAATGTTATTAGTATTGCTAATGTCATTGTTGGTCACTATGTGACTTTATGTTTTTCTAGTTTTTGATTAGATATTTAATGAGCAAATGTTATTATGGCATATGATGATATTCTGACCGACGTTGATTACTTTTCATGTGCCATATATAAATAAGTAAGGTTCTTTTCTGTTTTCTGCCCAACGGTGATATAGATTGAAATAATAATTAAGCATGTCTTTAATTCATATCATTGCATGATTAGTTTATGCTTATGTTTTATTATGATGTTCATAAAGTTGCCTCCGCTTTTCAAGTAACGAACTTTACTAATGATGCCAAATTTTGTTTTTGGCATAGACAAGCTTTATGTAAATAACTTTCCCAAGTGGAGAGTAGAGATCCCTGTCTTGTGTAAGAAAACTCCCAATGTTTCTGCCACTAATGTTGAAGGTTGATGTTAATGTACACATTGGGAGTGGCCTCATAAGTTGCATGTGTCATCATGCACATTACTAATGCAAAGGAGGTTGAAGTCAAAACTATTGGATTTATTCCACTAGCACCTAGAGATGGATTAATTCTTCATCTTATTGATGATGTTTGTTCATGCTCCTAGTTATTGGAGAAACTTATCTTTGTCTCTCGAACAGATGACATGATTTTGTATGTTATTAAGTCAACTCCAATTATGTAATGTAAAGTCCCACCTTTGGGTGAGGCAAGCTATATTTTTCGCCTGAATGGATTATTTTTAAAGATTATATGTTACATTACAATTAAAGATGTAAGAGAAGTGTAAATAATGAGACCTCATCGAAATTATGGTTTTAGACCACATTTCGAGGGGGAGAATGGAAGCCCCATTTAATATGAGATATATCACGTTCACTACTCCTACTTAGATCCAAATATGTATGTTAATTCTCTAATTAAAGATGGAACCAACGAGAAGTCTTAGTTGGAGAATGTATGAAAAGCACATAGTAATGTCGGTTCTCTAATTAAGATGCAACAAGTCTTATTTAGAAAAATGAATAAAATTACTCCTTTTATTATGTGTACTTAATCCCTTATGAGCATTATGTTGATTATATATATGACCAACGTCATTTATAATCATATATCACACTTCACTCAAGTGGCAAGTTTTGTCAGTATCATGTGGCTCGTGGTTATATTTCTGACTATCATCATTTATAATCATTTGTCACAATTCATTAAGTTCTTTTCCATCTTCAGCCCAACGGTGTTGTGGTTTAGAATTGAAATGATTATTATCAAGATATTGGATATATTTTCCATTTTTCAAATAATGTGATCATCCGGAAACTGGAGCGTATGAACATGAATCTTAGGGATAACTCCATTAGATCTTTGTTCATATGCATCAGGTAAGTTGAGAAGAAATGCATATTGCAACACTTAATGTTGAGACTTAACAATTTTCGTGTGATCCATAATGTGTGTGAATGATCATCTTAGAGGCTTGTGTTAATGAGCTCTAATGATATATGGAACTCAATAGAGTTTCCTCAGTGAGTTGTTTTGACGCTTGTGTTATTATTACAATATGCTCTTGCCTTGACTAAGTTAAGAATGTATATATGACTTAACCGTAAGGTTTCGTCAAATAGATGAAGTTAACACAAGGTATGTTGCCCCAAGAAATTCAATTATGAAATAATAAGAGCATCAGGACACTCATACCATAAAACCAGGGGGTAAGTATACTATCCTGAGAAGATGGAATATTTTTGGCAGGCCAAGAATTTTCTATCTTCTATTTATGACATAAAGGATCTTGGTCATGCCCTATACTTTCTTTGTATTGAGTTTCACCAAGATATAGGTCCAAAAGGGGTATAAGTTTTATTATGACGACGTACGTCGATAGAGTATGAAAGAAAATATTATGTAGTAGTACTCTTATCGCACCTGCTACTAAAGTCAAGGGCAATAAAGGTGGCCATTTTAGTGTCCAAGGAACCATTATGAACTGATCAGATAATGTCGGTTCCTTATGCTTCAGCTGTCAGAACCTATTCATGTATGATCATGCCCTAATTTGTGATCGGGATAATTGGTAAATATACAAGTAAGTCTAGAAATGGACCACTGGAAAAGCCTCCAAATGTCTTACAGATATGCAAGACAATAAAGTTTACATGCTCACTAATACGAAGTCGAATAACTTTGATATCCTTGGATATTCAGACATTGATTCTGCAAGATGTGTGGATCTTAAAGTTTCCACGCTATGTTACATCCTCACTCTCGCACATGGAGCTATATCGTGGAAAAGCTCTAAAATGACACTGATGGCATTAGAAATAATGCACTTATGTGGCATGTTAAGAGGCTATTGGGCAGGTTGTATGTCAAGAAATTTTATTCCCAAAATTATGGTGGCAGACAGCATTTTGTAACCACCTACTGCAATATGAACACGCAGTTCTCTATTTGAGTAACAACAAGTCAATTGGTATTGCCAAAACCATTTATATTATATTTCCGTTGTGAAAGATTGTGAAAGATAGAGTCCAGGATCAAACCTATGATGTATGATCTATAAAGTCTTTGCGGTTCCGCTTACTAAGGCTTACCATTTACCCTTTTATGTTAATGTTGCCGGCATGGGTTAGGAAAGCCATTTGATTCTGGAAATTAGGACCATCTTAAAACCAACTCCCGTAAAGTATTATGTTTTCCATTTCAAGATAGAATGGTGTATTATAGGTACAGAGGTTTAGTGGCATTTCATTGGTCATAGTAACATTTTACCTTGATGCGTTGCTTCTATTGAGAGCGGGCTTATGATGTTTGTTAACCTTACGATCAAGGGGGGGAATGTTGGAATTGATCTCACGGTAAACAAACCAAGAGAAAAATAAGGGAGACAAAGTCTCCACCCTCTCACGAGTGTGCCTTGATCGGGAGCACATATAACAACTTTTGGTTCTGGTCCCACGTACCCAACACACACATATATAAAGAAAAAGGGGGTTTTGTTATTGATCACAGAACCACAATCAAAGCCTCCTAACTGCCGATCCTAAACGTGTGGTGAGGTACGTGAAGACCATCGACCACCACCGGCCGCCGTGAAGGCAGTGCTGGCGGTTTCCTCCTGCCATCAGCGAGGCTCCTGGAGCAGCTGCTGCATCTCCACAAGCGCCTGCTGCCATCTACGTCACCCAGGTGGTGTTGCCCTTCTTCCCCGGGCATGTCTTCACTGCCGGAGACCCCAAGGTGCCGCCATGGGCTATCGTCATTGATCCTCGCCAATCACGGTTAGTCACTACGTACTATTCCGCATAAGAGGTGTTCTAATCACGGGATTAAGATCATGGGTTAATTTAATCTAAAGGAATTATGTCTATCATACAGGTATGCGAGATGTGCATTTCCAGACGCTGCTTAATTAGAGTCTGTGACGTGACATTCCAGAATAGAAGTGAAATGGTTTGTGGTATACATGCAATACAATGCAATGAAATCTGAATACGATGGCCACTGACCTTTGTTTGCGGTGGAGATACTGATGGGAGAGTGCCAGTCACTTCCAGTAGACTCTCTGTCAACCAGCTCCAGCTCCCTGTGGCGGCAAAATGGAGGCCATGGTTCAGCAGCACCAAGGTGCTCATTTAGACCCGCCTTTTTCCTGCCCAAATCTTTTCACTGCAGAAAGAAAGCTAACACAACAAACTGTAGCTAACACTCATAATTCAGTTGCTACAAAAGAGCATGAAAGTAATTCTATCCCCATAATAAACTCTGAGAATTTGAAATTTGAAGCTCTGGTACAATGATTACCAGCAGATATAATGATTTGTTCAATCTTCTGAACGTAGGGTGAGGAGAGGTGGGTGGATACATTGTGCAGTACAAGGGTGATCTCAGCTTGGTAACTGTTAGAGGAGCAGGCCATGAGGTCCCCAGCTACCAGCCATGGCGAGCACTTGTGCTTGTCCAGAATTTCCTCGCAGCCAAAGCTCTCCCTGAGACCCTGACTGCAAAGAGAAAGAGTGCAAACAGTATTAGCAAAAGAAAAGAAGTTTTTACACTAAAAAATAGTACACCAGCAGCTTCGCAGGTTGTATCTTTTGATTCAAGTACACGAAACAAGCAGAATCAAGTAAAGTTAGATACAGAAACCCATCATCAACTCAGGCGCTACGCAGACCCTGTAACTGAAGGTCAGCAAATGTGCTTCCGTATAGATAGGAAACTGTATGGTGTAATCTGTTAAGTCTGAAGATCTATGCCAAAATGGCATGTTGCAATACTGGTGCCACCAAAGGATGCTGCACCTCCATGTGTTACAGTGACTTACCAGGAGAATGAAATTTATATGTTGGTCCCAAACCAGGGGATACTGTAAACTCTGTAATCACAAGCTGCATGGTTTCAGTTGTTGTATCAATTTCATTCAGTACAAGAAACAAGAAAATTCAAGTGAAGTAAGATATAGAAAGCCATCAAAGTATCAAACCACACATTTCGTAGATCATGCAACTGCAGGCCTGCAAAATGGTTTCACATAGATATAAAGTAAGTATGTATGATGTAATTTATCGTCTGAACAGTGATTGCCAAACTCGCATGCCTAAAAGATGGGGCCTCCATGTGTTACAATGACTAACCAGGAGAATGAAACTTATATCTTGGTAACAAAGAATTGATACTACACAGTCTGAATATTTGCCCTCCATGTGCTAAGAAGCATAACAAAAGCACTTCAACTTGGAATATGACTACGCCTCAGATATCTCAAGGCATGAGCAACAAGATTTTTTTTGCAGAAACGGTAAATACCTAAAAACCCAGAACATGCCACATGAATCTACTCCTTGAAGAAACTGATAGTGTTTTTACTTCCACACAAACAAAAATACAATCAATGAATAATGGCAATTTCTTTCTATTCCATAGAGGATGAAACTGGGACAAATTATGTTCCTCAAATGTGCCAAACAATCATATCCTCCTTCCAGCACCGCATTACAACCAGTGATAACACAATATAATAACTTGATGATTCTTACAAGATCACTAAAAAAATGTATACTCGTGCAAAGGCACACTTTCTATTTTTGGATGGCCATAATGGTGGCAGCATCACGCTGTTTGATCTTGTAAGGATCACAACAATGCACAAATATTGTGAGATGAATTATCCTACAGCTCACTCGGAATCTTGCAACTTCAAGTGGCTTAAGGTTGGAGAATCTATCCATGTTAATTCTTGGCCCTTTTTGCAAACATAAATAGAATGAGAGTCAGGATCCTCCAGAACAAAGCCCTCAGGCAATCTACCACTCTCAGTCAGTGGAACAGGGTCGAAGACAGATCTTCTTATGTTTCCCTTGAATCCAGATCTTGCTGCAATGCATTAAAAAAGAGTGAATTGCAAGAAACCACCACATTTGGGGCTTATCTTGCAGAAAACAACCTGGTCGCTAATCATTTGCAAAATCCACCGCAGTAACAGTGTTGCAGATTGCACTGAACAAGTGATTTCGCGCGGTTGAGGGCGTTTCCGACAGGTGGGGCCCAATATGCGTGATGTGGCGTAACGGACGCGGTGACGGCGCCGTTTGTGCTTAAGACAGATGCGGTCGGGTCGGCAGAGACAGACCGCCCGCGCTCGACCAGATCTCGCTCGCTCTCCCCTCTGCTTCCACGCCGCCGCTCCTCTCCGGTCGCCCGTCAAGGCGTCCACCATGGTGTCTGGAGCGACAGCCGAGTAATCGAGGGCTCCGCCGCAAAGATACATCTCCTCCGATGACTCCCTCTCAAGGTCGAACCTTGTTGCTCATTTGTGTTCTAGGGTTTCTAGGGTTCAACATTGCTCGATTTGAACAAGTTTTTGTTGGATTTCTCGGATCCCGCTTACAATTGATGAACCGTCATTCGAGGGTCTTGCCGACGACTTGAATGTGATTTGTGAGCATGGGAATCCAGGGAGGAAATATGTTGCATTTGAGGGATAAGCACTTTGGTAGGAGGTTCATTGCATGTGCCACTGAAGTAAGTTTCAAGTTTTGTTTGCAGCATTCCAATTCTTGTTCATGTTCTAGGGTTCATAGGTACTGTTCATGTTCTAGGGTTCATAGGTACTGTTCATGTACTGAATTTTTGTATTGTAGGGTGTTGGAAATTGTGGATTAGTGCAGTGGGTATATGAGCATTGGCTTGAGCATCTGCAGAATGATATTCATAAGCTATGGCTTATGTATGAGCATAGCCAGCATGATAACAAGATGGCATGCCTGGAGCATTCAAGCACTGTACACAATCTCACACAGCAGAAAAAAGAGTTGCAGGAGACATATGAGAAGCTTGTTGAAGATGTGAACAACCTATTGGATTATAAGGATAGCCAACCTGAGGTAAACCAGAAGAATGATGTCGAGAACATTTCAGCAGGTGTGGAAAGCGGCATGACAAAGGATCTTGAGATCAAGAAATTGAAGGCTGTTGTTGTCCGGTTAAAGCAAATTCATGTAGCTCAAGCCAATGTCATTAGGAATTTGAAGTTCAACCATCTTAAAGAGAAGGAAAAGTTGAGCTCGATAAGAGGATGTTGGAGATTTGCTATCTTTGACTGAAGAAAGAGAAGGATGACACGAAGAAAGAGAAGGATAAGCTGGATTGTTGCATTCTTTGGTGATGAAAGTGAAGGAGAAGTTGACCATGGAGAAGATCACTCTTGCTTCCTGCATTGTTGAGCTGAAGACAGCAGGTGATAGCAACAAGAGGAAGCTTCACCAGATCAAGGCTATTTGTGATGAGGACTAAGTTGTGTTGTTGGCTGACCATGTGTGTCAATGATGTCTTTTGTACTAGCTATGGAGGAAACTTGGAATGTGTTAAGCTTTATTGTGGTGAACCTTGGATTGTATCTTCTTTGTGAGAGTACTATGTTTGTCATTAATTATCAGGTTAGATTAAGTTCGGTTTGTACCGGCATACTAACATAATACTGCTGGCATACATATATAGTACCTGCATAGATAGCCTGACATACATAGCAAGTTCATACTAACATAGATAGAACTGACATAGATAGTACCTGCATATATAGCCTAACATAGATAGCAAGTTCATAGTAACCTAGATAGAACTGATATAGATAGAACTGGCATGCTAACATACTGACGAAACTGAACTTTTTCTTCTTCTGACGAAACTGAAGACAGCATGTCACTCCTCCTTCTTCAAAGATCTTCAGGCGCTAAGCGCCAAGCACTTCATTGTTGTTCACCGCCGCCTCTTCTTGGTCGGCGCTGGCTCCACCACCTCTTCACCGCCGCCTCCTCTTCTTGCTTGACAACGACGAGCTCTTGGTTGTCAACGACCTCGCAGCTTATCCACATCAATTGGGCTGTTCTTACGCCTCGACGGCGTGGAGGACGGGCGCCAGAGCTGCACATCGTGCCTGGCTGAGGAGGAGTCGGAGGAGAGCACGACGACCTCGTCCACCTCGCTGCCGAGGAGTAGGAGGAGTAGTCGCCAGATTCGCTTGAGTCGTAGTCGTCGAGGACTCGGACTCGGCGCCGAAGTCGTCTGGCCGGAGCACCCATGGATTGCGCCTCTCCCAAAGAGGGCGTTCTTGATGGGGGCTGGGATAGCGAGGACAGCGTCGGTGATGTCATCCGGCGGGCGGGCGGCGTGGTGGATGAGCGGTACATCCACCAACGGGCGCTACGTTCGGGTCGGGAGCGCTGCACCTCGCGATCGCCTACTGTGGAGAATGGTCGGCGGCGGGATCGCGCGGCGGAATGCACGCTGCCTTTCGGCAGGTGTCATCACCTTCACCAGGCTGCGGGCATGGTTCCTCAGCATCGCCAGGTTGGGGAACCAGCGCGATCTCCCTGTACTGCGCGCGCATCTCGTGGTTATTGTCGGCGAGCTCTTCGATGGCCAGCTTCCACTCCATGGCGACGGCGGTGGGGGTGGCCGTCGGCGGTGGTTTCGACGGGAGAGAGGGGAAGAGGAGTGGGCGGTGCGGGCGGCGAGCGGTAGGTGGACACGTATTAAAGGCAGAAACCGAAACGACTAGTTATACAAAACGGACGTTCACCACGGTGCCGGCCTCAACGCACGCTGCCGGCCTCAACGTACCTAACTAAATATAAGTAAAAGTGCGGATGCTACTAAAACAACATCACTAGCACTATCCTATTGGTATTGACCCCTGGTTACTACCCACTGGTCCTGGGTTCGATCCCCGGGCCAAACTATTTTTGTGCAATTTTTTTGAATTTAAAAAATTAATATGTCAGTAACTATGCACCAATAGGGTTTTTATTTGTGTGCAATTTTTTTGGATTTAAAAAATTAAGATCATCATCATATCAACAATGAAACTATGCTCATCATCACAACAATAGAATGAAAACTTCTTGCAAAACATCATAACTAATAAGTTCATCATCACATCAAACTAGTTTCAACATGAAATTCTTAATATTCTTCATCACAAACTAGCCAAAAAAGGCTGAATTAAACATGTTTCAACATTACATCACTTCTTGCTGCCTTGAGAACAATTGAACCATTCAGAATCTTGTATGATGGCTTTCTCACTCTTCCATTACCTGACAGTCTTGGTGGTATGAATGTTTTCTTTGCCTTGACCTAGCAACAGTAGCAGAAGATGAACTAGGCCTATCAGCAGCAGCAGAAGATGAACTTGGCCTTGTTG
Organism: Aegilops bicornis; assembly: GCA_021605145.1. Lineage (NCBI taxonomy): Eukaryota > Viridiplantae > Streptophyta > Magnoliopsida > Poales > Poaceae > Aegilops > Aegilops bicornis. The sequence goes on along the minus strand of CM038670.1, from coordinate 69,119,304 downwards.
GAGCAGGAGCAGAAGGAGCTGCCCTAGGTACAGCCCTAGTTGCAGTCCTAGCTGCAGCTGGAGCTCTTGCCCTTGCTGCTGGTGGAGCTGTCCTTGCTGTTGCACTGGTTGCAGAAGGAGCTCTTGCCCTTGGTGCATCAACTCTCCTGTTTTCCTGCAGTGACAACATATAGATAGATTAGAACATAGTATTAAATATACAAAGATTTAACCTGCAGTGACAACATATATAAACAAGATCAAACCTGGTGTTGGTTCCTTCTCATTGCTAGGGCTGGCTTCAGATTTTTGTGGCAGCTAGTGTACCTATGCCCTGTCAAGTTGCAATTGCTGCAGGTTATTGTTGCCATCCTTGAAGTATCTTTGGGAGCTGGCTTCTCAAACTGATTCTTTCTCCTCTTAGTCTGCTTCTTTCCTGGCTTGTCTCTGAAAACTGGTGGCTCTATGTCAGGGGTCCCAGTATTTGGCCATAGATCAGGCCCAGGCACAGGATACACAATTGGTTGTAAGCTGCTTGGTACATTGGTTTCTTGAAGAAATAACTAACAAAATCTTCTGGATGAAGTTTTGCCTTGTTAATTGCAGAAACACCATGCTTGCAAGGAACACCAGTCATGTCCCATTTGCTACACCCACATGTGTGCACTTGCAGATTAACTGCATATGTGCTTTCTCCACTGCTAACCTGGTATAGATCAGGCCCTGCTTTGATTGACTGACAATATCTAGCATGGTGTTTTGCTTCTTCTAGCTTCTCAGCATATGTTGGGCATATCTGCCACTTGGCTGTCTCGATCCTGGTCCTATTGGCATTGAACTTAACTAGCAATTTTGTTACGATGCCATCAACCATGGTTTTAATTGGTTTCCTCTCACATCAAGTATCATTTTGTTGAACACTTCACTAATATTGTTAACAACCAAATCAGTTTTACAATTCTTGTCCATGGCATGTCTAGCCCATGTATGCTTGGGTATCTTTCTAAGCCATTTCCAAGCTGCCTCACACTCTCTTTTCATGCCTTCCATTGCTTGTTCAAAACCATGCTCAAGATATGAATAACTAGCCTGATCCATATACTTCTTTAACTCTTCACCTCTAAAGCCAGCTGTTTGAAAGTTCTGATAAATATGTCTAAGGCAGTATCTTTGAGGGCAACTTGGGAAGACATTGTTTATGGCTTTAAGAAGGCCCTGTTTAAATAACTAGTGTTCAAAATATAGTACAACAACACACTATTTGACAGTACTAAGCATGGTAAAAATTCAGTAAAAATAAGAATTATGATGTATGAGGTACCTTTTGTCTATCAGATATGATAGTGTACTTGCCATACTTCCCTGACTCACCACCAAGAGCATACTTGAGCTGGGTTAGAAACCAGGACCACCGGCGGTGTCCTCCTTGTCAACAATAGCAAATGCAATGGGAAAGATGTTGTTATTACCATCTCTTCCAGTTGCAGCCAATATTTGTTGCCATGTTGTCAACTTAACAAAGCAACCATCAACACCTACAACCAAACATAACACATTAGCACCAAACTTAAACAAAAGCAATGGCAAATATGTTGGGAAAATAATTATGCAAGTACCTATGAAGGGTCTGCAACCATTTAGGAAGCCCTCTTTGCAAGCATTGAGGCACATGAACAAGCCATGAAATCTAGGGTTTTTGCTAGGATGAAGCTTTAAATGCTTTGTTGTCACAATGCATCTACTTCAGGATTGGTATCCAAAGACAGCTTGGAGGTAATCCCTTATCCTAGTGTATTGTGCCCTCTGATCTCCTTGGACAACTTCCTTAGCTGCTTTCCTTGCCTCAGAGGCCATGTGAATGGACACTTCAATTCCATGTTTTTTCTTCAAATTGTCAATTATTGCCTGGACTGGTGTGTTTATGTCAGACCTTAACTGTTGCTCACACTCATGTGCCAACCATTTTGCAGTGACTTTGGTGCTCTCTCCAACAGCAGGACAACTGTGATACAAGTTCATTTTCTTCATGCAAAATGTCTTCTCCTATGCAATTTGGGAAGCAGCAATGAAAAAGGACACCATCTCATGCAAACTACAATAACTCTATCTCGAGCAATTCCTATGAAATGAGTAGTTCCTGTTTTGTGAGATGTGAAATGTAAGGAGTGCCCTCTGAACTGCTTGGACATCTAGGAAACAAAGTTGCTTGACAAATTGTTCTTGTGGGTTTTCCTCTCCTCATCATACCAAACCCTAACTTTGTTCTTTTTGCCCTGCTCTTCCTACCATTTGGTAGCTTAAATGGTGGAAGCTGAGAACAATCATTCTCTTCCTGACTTAAGTCACCTGGGTTGCTCTCCTCATCAGATGAAGGTGCCCAGTCTTGCTCTATGATTTGATCCAAACTTGCATGGGATCTTGTTGTTGGCCCCTTCCCCCTCCTCTTACTTCCTCCTGTGTTGCTGCTACCTCCTCGTGACCGCTTCCTCCTACACTGCTTCCTCCTCTCAAGCCCTCATCTAGTTGCTCCTCTTGTCCTTCCTCTTCATCTCTTCCTTCATTCTCCTCCTCCTCATCTTGTCCATATAGCTCTTCTACATCAGTTTCTCCTTCAAAGTGATGTAGTGGATCATCCCTATGCCTCTTCATTGCCTCCAACCTTGCCAATATGTCCTCATCTTCAAGATCTTCATCCTCACTTTCACTATCAGTGAACTCCTCGATAGCGTACTGTGGGAGTTTTCTTTTTGCTGCCTTGTACTTCTCTCTTTGTATCATGTTACTCCTGTACCTCTGGATTTCTTCATTTCTTTTCTGCTCCATCATCTGCTCAATGTGCTCTTGCTCTTGGTCTGTCTCCATGAAATACTCATGCCTCTCATTACCATTGTCCAAAGCAAACTCTGGTTCACTTGGGCCCTTTTGCTTCAACAAACAAGAGATGTCCTGTGTTCACTACTTGGACCGGCGGTGGTTGGGGTTTCACCGGATCGGGGAAAAGAACTCTGAATTGTCTACCTCATAGACAACTGGTACACCTATTTCTCGACAAAGGAACCTGCTCTTCATAAGCATGACCAATGTTCAAATCAACTGGTCTAGGTGCATCACTTCTCATAACTGTAATGTTAACAACATTCTTTCCTTTCCTAGCTATGTCATCCAACATTTCTTCCACCTTGTCATCATCAGTTAATTCTTCCATTCCTGACACACCAACTCTTGGATCTCTAACATAATAGATAAAATCCCTTGAACTATAGCCTTCTACCTCTATTAGGGCAATGAGATTCCAGAAGGTTATGCCTGATAAACAGATTGTTCTTTCCAAGTTATCTCTGTCTAGGAAATGGAACCTCACTTCCCATTCTTCATCATCCAAGCTACAAATTCAGATAAAATGCATTTAACAGTGTTCACAATTATTGTTAAGAGGTCTTATTGGTGCCAACAGAATTTCAGTTTACAGTGTTAAAATCCAGTTAACAGTGTAAACAAAATTCAGTTAACAGTTAACAGTGTTCACAATATTCAGTTAACAGAGTTAAGATTGTTGGCAACAGAAATTCAGTTAACAGTGTTAAAATCCACTTAACAGTGTTCAATAAATTCAGTACACAGTTAACAGTTTACTGAAAATTCAGTTAACAGCTAACACTAACCCTAATGCTAGAACCCTAACACTACAACCTTAACCGTACTACAACTACCCAAGAACACCAACCATAGAACCCTAACACTACAACCCTAACCCTAGAATACAAATCGAGGAAATGACAAGGGAGGAGGAGGATGACTTACTCCACTCCGCCGAAGGAGGAGGCAAAATGGTGGCTGCCCGTCGGATTGGCCTTCACCGCCTGGGCGAACGCAGTAGCCGCCGCGTATTCCAACGACTTTGGCGGCGACGGCGGTTGGGGAAGAGGCAGCGAGCTCGAGGGATTGGAGCTCCCGCAGAACTCCGGTGGATCTCCAGCACCGCCGCCCGGAGCATCCCCACCGGCAGCAACTCCCCCGCCGCCGTCCACGCCGCCAGGTTCGCTGCCGCCATGGATTGGAGCTCGAGGGAGAGGACGGAGCAGATCTGATCTGGTCGGGCGCCGTCGGTCGGTCGGTCCGGCTCGACCAGATGTACGCGCAAACGGCGCCGTCACCGCGTCCGTTACGCCACGTCACGCATATTGGGCCCCACCTGTCGGAAACGCCCTCAACCGCGCGAAATCACTTGTTCAGTGCAATCTGCAACATTGTTACTGAATCCGCGGTTTGCAAATGATTAGCGACCAGGTTGTTTTCTGCAAGATAAGCCCCAAATGTGGTGGTTTCTTGCAATTCACTCCATTAAAAAATGATCATACTACGTTCTGTTTTAATCTCATAAGTAATGTTCTTATGAACTAGTACACTGCTGTGAATTCAGTGCTGTTGACTACACAAGTTAAAGCTCGAATTTACACAAAACGTGGGGCAAACCCTATTCATGAGCAGGCAAACAGAGATTCTACTTTTATTAAGCAGGGAGAGTTTTCAACATTGCGGACCAAAATTGAACGTATCTGCGAATTGACATAATACTAACACGTACGCAGAATGTACAGTACAATTTTCCAACAGCATACTGGTTGGTTCAAGTGAGGAATTCGCGCTGATGGATCACCATAAGTTATCTAGCAGTACAGAAACAAAAATTGGTCATTATGATCAGTGGCAGGAAATGACATATTAAGGCTGCACTGCAGGGAACTTATCCAACTGCGTACCAGCATAAAGACTCCCCCTGGTTAAGTAGCCTACAATCAGAAGATACCACTGATAAGAATGCAGGGATGCTGAACTTCACAATATATCGGTGCACATGAGACTGTAGGTGATACTTCAATGGGGGTTTAAATATTAAGAACCTGTCCACTTCCAGGACCATCTGAGCTGCGCTGAGAGGAGCCTCCACGCCACACTGTGGAAGTAGCAAGACCGCGATGTTGACGATGTACCAAAATAAGCACATGAGACACAATAATCGAATGTTACTACTTACCATCAAAGAGTCCAAAGTACCTTCAAGAAATGCACAAAAAGAAGAATATTAGAAAACCACTGTAGCACGAAGAAACTCACACCTTTATCAATGGCGCAATCAAATGATTCGTCAGAGAATTCACTTATATCCCTAACATCCATTTGCATGTCTACAGCTCATAAGGAAATCAACAGACGCTAGATTGCACTTCCCGAACAAAGAGGGAATGTAAAATATTTAAGGATACATTGTAGCTGTGCAGGATCAAAGTACTTCTTCCTCATCATCTCAATTATAACCGAAGAAATGTCAATGTTTATTATCTCCATGTAGCCATCAGCGGCCATCTCCTCTGACATAACTACGAACAGCAGAGCACAGGGAGAAAATTTAAATTAGCACAGAGAGTGTAATCATCGAGCCTAGATTTAGAAGCGCATCCTAAACTCTATCCAGATCAGCCCACCGAGGGTGCAAAACCCAACCCGTAGTGTGTATGCATATGCATTGAAATATCTGTAACGAAACTACGACTAATGTAACACAATAGGACACAACGTTCATACAAGTATTGAAAATCAAATGTGCTGCCATGCATTTAACGCGTCGATGCAGCACAGATAGTCTGCACCATAATACTAAAAGCCCAGAGCAACTCAACTTTGAGTTACTGGGCAGCAAGTGGAACCAAGGTTGGTTTTGGTTTGGATTATCATACAGAGCTGTGCTGGTTTCAGAATTCAGATGTGTGGTTCCATAGTCCCTCTGAAAAATTAACTTGCACACTGTGCATGCCCCATTAGGACATGCCCGTTCGCATTGACTGATTTTGTGTGGCATCAACGTCACAACCCTATCAATTCACAGATTGCCTAACTGTAGCACCAGAGCACATTATCCCATCCAGAGTATAATTATCAGATTACTGGAAGTGATACATGTCAGCCTGTGGACTGATAGAATGACATTAGCTGATTGCCGTGTTATTATATAGAGTAATAGATAGATACACCTAGCCGAGGAGCTATCTAGAAACTATTGCCGTGACAGCAATTTCGATCCCAATAGACGCTGACCGTGCTCTGTGCAATCAACTAATCCAAAAGATCGCTCGCTCGCTGGCCTGTGCCAATCACCCCCATTCACAAATCACAATCAAGCACCTATTTGAACCAAACCTGAAAAGGCGGAGAGGAAAAGGAAAGGAAATTTCTACTTCCGGAAACGAGAGACGAATGCGCAAGCACCGCCAGGAGGAGCGCAACCAACACGCCGGCTGCTCCAGTTCGAGCACTAGGCGAGCGTTTGGTCGCCAATCTGCCAGCAAAATCCATCCTGACAGTGAGATAACAATTAGAGAGAAAACAAATAAAACTGTGAGAGTGAGAAACCCTACCCCCCACGTCAGGCGCCAAGAAAGATGCTCAGTAATATTTTTGAAACTAGAAGATGCTCAGTAATAGTACCTGAAACAGATGATCGATGGACGGGGGCAGACGATGTGCCGGGTGCGGGAGAACGCTTGCGGCGGCGGAATAGGTCGAAGCTCGTGATGGATGGGTTCACGCAGCCGCCACAAGGTTTTGTGCGATTTATAGCAACTCCAACAGTGGCGCGCGCGGGAAATAGTTGTTTTAGCGCATGCGCGGAGCGTTTTCCCCCGCTCCAACGGGCGCGGGAAATTCCGGCGAAAACGGCCCGGCATGCGACGTTCGGCGGGCTCTATAAAACGCGTGCGCCCGAGCCATCAACCGCACACTCAAGCCCCGCCGCCGCCGCCGCGCCCGCCGCCGACATGCCGCCGCACCGTCGGAACAGCTCCGGCTACCACGTCATCCGCGTCCGCTCTTCCAGCACGTTCTACACGGAGATCAGCTCCGATGGTGTCTCGGGACGTTCAAGACCACGCACGAAGCCGCCCGCGCTTACAACACGACGGCGTGGCCAAGAAACTCGCCCCTCCGCCGCGGCTATTAACCGGTGGCTACCGTCAGGAACACCGTAGGCAGCAGCGCCGCCTCCTCATCGCTCAGGCGGACGAGCAAGCCTATTGTTTCCACCGTAAACACCAACGACGGATATTTTGCGGTGGGCTGCCTTGAGTGCTCCTAGTCATACACCGTGTTTCCTATACCACGCTCACCGCGTCCTTTTGTCAGCGAGCGAGCGCTGAACTGGGACAGTCCATTTAACTGTGAGCGGGCGAGCACAAGAAGGTTCTCGAACCCTTTTTTTACTGGCTTTATTTTTTTCTAATATTTCGTTCTTTCCTTTTTTAATTTTACTTTTTCCTTATTTAATTTTTTTAAAATAAATGTTCAGAATTTTCATAAACGTTCTTGTTTTAAAATTTGTTCACAAATTCAAGAAATGTTTCTGTTTTCAAAATTTGTTTGAGCTTCTTCAAAACTTATTTGTGTTTTTCTAGAAATATTTTAAAAATTGTTCGGAATAAAAACGTTTTAAATAAATTGTAAATTCAAAAATTATTATGGAATTTTAAAAAACTATGTTCATATTTTGGAAAAACTGTACAGAATTTAATAAAAAATCTCATTTTTCAAATTTGTTCACAACTTCAAAAAGTGATTTGATTTTAATATTTGTTCAAAATTTAATTGTACAAATTTTATTTTCTATTTTACATTTTTGAAAATTATTCAGAATTTCAAATATTCTGCTACAAATAGTTCTTAAATGTTCGTGCTGCCTATTTGTCCCTAACCCTCACTGGGTCCGTCAGGCGTAGTGCAAACGTCTGCAGTGCGGATCTCAGTCAGGCGCGTGGAGAGCCGACCCACTTTGGTTGTGTTTACGTGTGAGTCTTGTCTAAAAACAACATAAGGCTGAGGTGGTTATTTTTTCTCAACCCCGTCTAAAAAGGACTACCCTTTTTTCTTAAAAGACATGTTCAAAGAATTTTTTAAACATAATTTAGAAAATGTTCTAAATTTACAAAATGTTCATGAATTAAAAAAATAAAAAAATATAAATTATTCGTGTATTTCTAAAAAAACTTTAACAAATATTCAAAAAAAATATAACCCAAATTTTCAAAAAACTTCAGTGGTTTAAAAAAAATTGAATTCCAAAAATATTCCCGAAATTCAAAAATGTTAGCAAATTTTAAAAATAAAAAATAAAAATGAAAAAAAAAGAAACCAATAAAACCAGCAAAAACGAGCACAGAAACCAGTCCAAGGACGGTTCTACAACCTTCCCAAACCAGGTGGGAAAAGGACAAAGAAAAAGCCGCAATGGGGACATGCGGAGACCTCCTAACCCGCACTTAGAAGGCGCATGCCGCCTGTATTTCTTTCTTTTCTTTTTTCTTTCTTTTCTTATGTTTATATTTCCTTTAAAAAGAAAAAAATGTGGTAGCATAAATGATTGTGGTTTTTGTCTGTTTTCTTTGTAGAGCACTCAAAAGGCTTACACGCTATTACATACTAAGGCTGATGAAAGGTGATGTACCACGCTGTCGTACCCGATGTGGAAGGCGGATCGGTGCCACTCCGGCGTTGGACGACTCATATGACATTCCGAACGACACCGCTCGATGAGCTCCATGAGTCTACCCCCAGCAGCGCAGCGTGCATGAGCCGTCGTGGGCATTCCTTGTTGATTGCTCCTTGCTCATGTCACTCTCGTGGGTTGCCGCTGTCGCATGCTATCGGTCGCTCCATGACACCCCGAACCGAGGTATAAAGCCACATCGATGTCGGCCACCCACCACATCGCCCCCCTCCCTGCCCGGAGGACATGCATCAATCTATGTGTTGGTGGTTTGCCGTGGTTGGCTCGACAGCAAGGCGTGGTGGTGTCCCTGCACGGTCATGGGGTTGTTGTTGTGCAGGGGTGCACGGGTCAATGGAATTGCTAGCGTGAGAGTGGTGGTGTCGATGATCCGAGCGAAAGCTTGGCGGGTTCTTGCTGGCCGGCGGCGACGGCGCCCGTGGGTGTCACTTTCTTCCTTGGAGGCGCCGTCGAGGTGATTTGGGCATCCTTCGCTCTCGGGTCAAGATCTTCGGGCGAAAGTCACGATCTTGGTTGGATCAGGCGGCGGCGTCGTCTTCAACGTCGTATTCCCTCTTGGGGGTGTCGTCTTGAAGATCTTGGTCCCATTTGTGATTCATGCAGGCTAGGCGTGCACTACATTGCGGTCGGCAGGTGCCCGACCGGCGATGAGGTGGTGTGGCATTGCGACGTGTGTGGCAGCGACGATAGTGGCGAGGAGAGCCGGGTTGCGACTTGCCCTTCTGATGCCGAAGGTCCGGTGCGCCAATGGGTGTGCCTATGTTGGTTTCTGGCTGTGACAGAGAAGTCGGAGCTGCGGGCGGTAGGGCCACTGCGGCAACGATGACTCCATGAGGGTGGTTTTCAACGAGCAGTACTCTTTGGGTGTTGCGCTGGACTAGGTCGGTGCGAGGCTTGTAACTTTCTCATGTGATGCTCGTCGGCAAAATCGGAGATGTCATGTCCTCGACGCTGCAGTCCACTATTTGGCGTTGTTTTGTTGTTCGGCGCTACCTCCCCACGGCTCTGTCGTTGGTTGTGCCGTGATCTTGTGTATGGCCAGGTCGTCCGTGTGTGCCCCTTGTGGCGTTTCTAATTTAGGTTTCCGTTTGGTTTTTTTCTAATTAACCGGACAACTATCTTCTTCTTAATCAATGAAAATGACAAATCTTTTGCCTTGTTTAAAAAAAACAATGGGTGTTTCTACGGATACGGCGCACAGGCAAGCAACAGCTACTCATGCTTGCTGTAGATAGCAGCTGCCATTACACTGTTAAAAAACTGCTACCATAACGAAAAGTCACTTGCATGAACAATCAATGTGAGTCTGTCTTTGCTACTTCTCAAAATGAAAAAATGTGACACTTTACTTGCTTGCAGGGTGCGCCTACCCGGTGAACGCCCAACCACTGATGCCCGGTGGCCAGCTATGGAGGGTCGCACTGCTGCTGGGGTCCGCGCCGGACGAGGATCCTCTGCCGTTCGATCACTGACAGGCGGGCCCAGCAGGAAGTTCCCACCCAATCAGGCCAGCTCCACCACCCTGCCGTTTGCCAACCTCCCCGACGGCTTGTACAGACACTCTTATATGAACTCATTTGCCAGGGACAGGGAGAGGTGAAAAGAACCCTGGAGTAGGTAGTGAAATGGAACGTGAAAATATGCTGAGCTCTATGACCTCTTTTTTTTAGACATGGCTCCATGACCACATGACCGGTGAAGGAACGAAGAATGATGAAAGACGATGCTCTACCAGTCCAGTGTTTAGGCATTTTCGTGAGGTGCATAGCCCCAAATTTCGTGGGTTTGCAGAGCTGCTGCTCGCATATTTGTGCCTCACGTGTCGTGATTATTCCTGGCCATGTGGAAACTTCTTATACTAATTGCTGGGTATTTGTGCCAAAATGCACTTAACTTACTAAACAGCAAGATAACAACGGCTGAAATTAACAGTGACAGGACGAGCAGGAGAAATAACTTTCTGCGCTCATCATGGCCAGCGCAAAGGGACTTCACAACATTCTGAGATATCATGTCAATCGAAATGATAAGGAGAAAAAATGAGAGCAGCACTTCTCCTTTGATGATACCCATCCATTGGTCACACACAATGACACAACACAATACAACATTCCCCCACACCGTAAGCACAGAAAAACCGTATATATCGATAGGCTCCCAGCATATTTAGCAGCAGTCGTGAGTAATTTCTCTGGAGCGGCACATGATCTACTAGAGTTATCCCCGCTTACAGTCCACGGCAAAATCGCATTCGACAGGATATGGGGTCAGGCTATATATCCAAAGTTCAAAAGGAAAATATATATCACCACTTCTCTCCTTTTAGCAAACGCTCGGATGACCACTTCTCTTACACATAATGACCACATCACCCCAGCTACCAATGACCTGCACAAACAAGGAACAAACAGAAGATGATTTTTCTTGAGTAGGTAGGGTACAAGAAACAGGAAGGGGGTTTCCTTCAGTGGATAGGTTTATATATCTTGTTACCTTAACAGTCTCGTCATCATACCTGCATGTGTAAGAAATATCAAAATACAACTCGCGTTAGATGCTTCAACTGATAAGTACTGCTATAATTATGTGCCCTGATACAATGATTTAGAGATGACCAAGCAAATACCAGTTTCTATTCAAATCTAACTTGAAAAGACGCTACGTAATACCACAAAATGCAGAATAATAAGTCTATACAAGCATGTCAGTATATGATACATGTAGCATTTGGCTACTGCAGGTAACGTAGCACACGAACACATGACATTGCACTACATCCAGTGATTCACAGGAACTGATTTGTAAAATGTTAGTTTATTAGCGATAGCAGCAGCATATTATAGCTACCTCGAATGCACCGATACTTAATGAAATATTTGTGAGCCCAAGCAGCGGACACTTGAAGAAATAGAAGCCTTTTATCAATTTGAGTTTATTGCCATTGTGAAAAATGAAGCTTCAATGATAAAGAATTTTATTATGAACCATGGCATGCGACTCTCAATGTTTAATGAATTCAGCCCCTTGAAGTTGCTTGCTATTGCTGAAACAAGGTTTGCCTCTGTTGTGATTATGTTGCGGCGGTTTGTTTTGGTTAAGAATGCTCCAGTCCATGGTAATTAGTCCTCAGTGGGATATCTACAAAGATGATTCTGAAGCTGCAAGTGTTGTCAAAGAGAAGATACTCTCTGATGTGTGGTGGAGTAAGGTGGAATATATTCTCAAGATTACCGAACAAGTACATGAGATGATTCGTGTGACGGACACGGACAACCCATGTCTTCATCTTGTTTATGAGATGTGGGATTCCATGATTCAGAAAGTGAGGAAAGCAATATATGAAGGGGAAGAAAGGAACTTAAATGATCACGAGGAGTCCCCTTTATTCAATCAGGTTCACAAGGTATTGATTGCTCGGTGGACAAAAGGAAATAATCCACTCCATTCACTCAACCCAAGGTCATAATCTGATTTATTTGTTCATTGTTGCTCAAGCTATTCATTGTTTCATTTATACAAGTTCTAGTGTTCTACTTTTGCTAATGCTCACTTTGTCTTTTGTAGATATTATAGTGCCAAGTGGCTTGCAGCAGGCGAGGGTCGTGTACCCCCACACAAGGACCTTGAGGTTACAGCCATGAGAAACAAATGCATGAAGTTTTTCCCAATTGCAGAAGATTTGGCAAGAGCGAGGGAAGAATTCTCAAGATTTTCTACTTGTTCGGAAGAATTCAATGATCATGATTCAATCAATGATAGATGGGCTGGTTCTGCAATGTCTTGGTGGACAAATCATGGAGTGTCCATTCCTTTATTGCAGAGTTTGGCTATCAAATTGGTTAGCCAACCAGCTTCATCTTCTTGCTGTGAGAGAAATTGGAGTACATATGGATTCATTCATAGTGTGGGCAGAAGTAAATTGACTCCTCAACGAGTCAAGACTTGGTTTTTTGCCATTCAAACCTTAGACTTCTCTCAAGAAGATCAGAAGCATACAAGAAGGGGGAATCGCTTATGTGGGATGTGGGAGGGGATTCTCATGAAACTCTAACTGGTGTTGGTGTTCTTGAAGTTGCTAACTTGTCTCTTGATGAACCAGAGTTGCAAGGCATTTCTTTTGGGGATGTGGATGCTAGTGTTGTCATCTTGGATGATGAAGCAATGAATCTAGATGAGGAGTACGAGGACGAGGCCTAGCTTATTTAGTTATTTATCAGTACTGTGGTGCTGTAATATGTTCTTATTCGAACACCTATGTGGTGTGTATGTTGCTTGATACTAAACTGCCAGTCTGCCACCTATGCTATGTCCTATGTAATATTGAACTTCAAATGTCTGGTTGTGTTGCACTGTTTTTTTGCTGTTTTACACATGTTTAATTTATTTTGGTTGGCTGTTGCTACTTGCTAGATGGAAATGAAAACATGCAAGTTGGAACTTATTGCCCAGATCAATCCTGCAAACATTCTAAGGTGATGTAAAGTTGACTGTTGATTTTCTGCTCCATATTCATATTACAATAGGGTAGGCTAATTCGTTTCTTTTGGTGTTTGAACTTGAAGTTGGAACAGGGCAACTGGAGAAGCTATTAGATGCATTTTGAGGAGAGCAAACATGAAGGTAACCTGCTATTCCTAACTTCTGTACCCCTTTTTTTGAATTTTTAAGAAAATAGTAAAACGTATCCGTATTGGCACTTTTTGAAAATGACGAATTTACGTATCCGTATTGGCCCGATACTGATACCCGTATCCATATCGGTGCATTCGAGATAGCTACTTGCGGTACGTATTAAGTATACTGACTCTACTACAATACAAAGGAATCTCATTCAAAGATGCAACAAATGTTTACCTTGTGAGCTGTTGTGGACTAGATGTAGTCACACAATGCAATTGATAAGCAAGCCTTCAGTTGACTAGGAGAAGCAACCCCTTTCAATGGAATCACAGGCCATTCAGCCTCTACTGTCTCCTTGTCAAGGATAAGATGATCATCAACAAGCACTTTCCCTCTTCTCAATTTCAGAATACCCTCTACATGCACCCGGGCTCCAACAGGAAGGGAGAGGACATCCCTAAGTAATGGAATTTCAACCTTTGTCTCACTAAGAACGCATGCAGTGACTTTTGGGAGTTGACTTCTAAAAAGCGTGAACTTCGCACCATAGCCTTCAACTGACAATGTAAGTTCACCTCGGATATAAAACTGTTTAGCACTGACATCGACACGACGATCAAGAATGAACCTGACTGTGCAACGAAGGGCGTTGCTAAACGTAATGGACGAGATATTTACAACTCCACCTCGGATAGACAGTAAGCTGCATCGGGGCTCGTCAATGTAATCAGAACTGAGTGGCAATATTGCTTTGAAAAGTTTGTCACACAATTCAGGGTCCTCGACCCCAAAACTTGACTCAGCCGGTACGTCGAGTTTAATGACCCAGGACTCTCCGTCAGCAGTCATTGAACGAGTCGGGCCAGTGAGAATGAGCGAATCCTGCATATATTATAAAAATATCAGAAGAGTTTCCATCAATTACTAAAAGAAAAGTAAGATGTGGTTTATGAGTATGTGGCATACCATGAAATCAGAACAGGTTTTCTTGGTATTTCTTGACAGCCAATTGGAACGCCTTCTACAAAATCGGCTCTTGTCCCCTTGCTTAGATTTATAAACTAATGTAGCACCTTTATAATCATAAACCAGGATCGTCTTTATCAAGGCCAAGTTTGTCTCTACTCTAAAAATTTCAAGAAGAGTCTCCCCTGTAGGAACTGATCTTGGGGGTGTAAATATTTCAGGTCTTGAGGGAAATTTATTCGTTTGTTCCTCAACAGAACTCCCCTCTGGCAACTCCTCGTATCCACTTGAAGACGTCGAAGAATCCTGTAGTAATGACAACACTTCAGCCAAACCAGTTTCTTGTGCTTCTAGAGGATCACTTCTTCTGCTGATGATAGAGAGTTCAGGACCTCTTTTTGTGATGACAAAGGATTCCATTCCTTCTGCGGAAGGAGCAGCTGCCTCCAATGGGATTTCGTGTGAAGGCCCAAATACAAAAACTCTAGAAATTGAATCCCCAAAATTTTGGAGCTCAAAAGTTGAAATGAAAGAAGGTCAAGACTCACCTTGCTGCTGTTGTGCGTGGCCACCGTCCCTGGTCCTGCAAGCAGACTCTTGGCGCTTGAACTTGTAACACTTGGAGTCAGATTCTTATTAGACGCAGTTGCAGGAGAAATTTGTTTATCCACATTACTATCCTCAATGGTAGACAGACTTGTTTGAGGTAAATCGGAAGGGTCAGAAATCCTAAATTACAACAGTGTCAAAACAAGGAAAATATTCAAAACGAAATGTCAGTATATAGTAAATGCAGTACAAAAGTAGACAGTCTTTTCAACTAACTATGGCACTGCCAAGTTTCAACAATAAACCTACCTGGCAAGATAATAAATAATTAGTTTCCCTTCACTAGTCAAACATAGTAGAAGATGTTGAGGGGCAACCTCCTTCTGTTCAGGTCCAACCAGTACTGTGATCTTCTGAAATAACGAAACATTCTCCACGCCAAACCCCAATATAACATTGTCATCAGCATTTTCTGAAAGCCAAAAGGAGTATATTGTTTTCAAAACAATGTATTGTTTTCAAAACAATGAATAGGTTATTTTATTGTGATTTTCCGAGTTATGGCATACCTTGCAGATCAATTCTAGGACTATATGTATCCTCCACCATTTCGAGGTATACCACAGTTCTTTCCTCATCAGTTCTGGACGGCCATTTCAAAAGAGAAATGTGGTCATCAGTGCACTTTTTATTTGTAACAACCAGGAGATCCCTGTCAAATTACACAAATATATCAGACATGACAACAGTAACATGATAATGACAGAATTCATCTTGCAAATACCCTTTTCAAATATTTTATCAATCTGTATGGTACTATGGTGCACTCTGTTAAATAATTATTCCAGACGTAGAGACTTCCCTTACAGTATTTATGGGGAAAACAGTTCTTTCCAACACCACCATGCACACAAAGTACATGAAATAAACAATAGCTAGATTATAGAAGTATTATTAAATAAGGAATGTTGAGTCCGGTTTTGCATACCAGCAATGCAGATAGCCCAATAGCAGATTTGGTCCAACTCCAGATGGTAAAATATCATTCCTTATGCCTCCGAAAACATCATAGCTAAGAACAATTGGCTTGCTTGAGCTCTATAAGGCATTAAGAAAGCAACAACATTAACTTCAGCCAGTCAGTAAGGAAATTCAGAAGTCAAAGAGGAGTAAATATGTTTTGTTATACAATACAAAAGGGTCATCGCATATAGCTGAGTTTTCCTTCGTAAGTTAAATATACGTGATCATATCCATTACAGAACCTAATAGGCAAATAGCCCAATACATCTTGATTTTAGCATACATGTGGCATTCCTACATCTTTTCAGGATAAATTTATGCGAAACCAAATATCAGTTCAGTAATTTTGGATAGACATATGTGCAAGTAGTTTACTAATGGACTCTGCTCCCAAGGGGTTACAAGTGTCAACTACCACTTCAAAAGATTAGTCTTCATGAATAATCTACAAGTCAGTGACAATATTGATATTATTACCACATCCCACATGCCTGAGATCTCATTGGCAGCGGGCACAGTATGGCCCAAAGGGTGCTTTCATTCCTAGATTTCAGCATAATTTGCCAACATATGCAGAGTGAAAACACCATTTCTCACACACAGACAACCAACAATAAAATGAAAATCAAGACTATCATTCAGATAATGGTGATACATCTGATTCATTAAGACAAGACTTTGATCAATTATTACTCTAATAATATGTGGTTTCTGTCACAGAAAATTTCAATTATTACTAGCACTTTCGAATGTGAATCTAATGGGATCACTTTTCTGTCATATAAATTGTGTTTTGAAGGATAATACCATAAGTATTTGATTTACATTTCTTAAACACATACAACTATTGACCACACTTAGTCTTGTGTGCATAAATATGCTTCATACATATTTGCCAAATTGAGGTAGCTTTACCCAAGAATGTTCCCAGAAAGATCATTTAGCAAATGACACATTCACCAAAGAAACACCATACAACAAAATGTGAATCAAAAGAGGAGAAGCAGCCAGAACTAGAAGAAAATTCACCTCGAAAAATGTATCTCCTCCACTTCTTATAACTTTTACGAGATAACCCTCTTCATTGCTTTCTTCATTCAATCGAACACAACCGACAACAATGCTATCATCGCGAACCCACCCGATGGAATCCACTGATGGAATTTTGAAAATATAACATCAACAAAGAATCATGGTAACATCTACTACTAAACATGATTTGATGTATTGAGTGGTGTATCTGCAAGGACAAGAGTAAATAATACTAAATCGATGAATCTAATGATTGGAGAAGTGTGCACCACAATGGGATGAATGTTGAAACCAAACTTCACTATATTGTTTCCTAATACATCTCAAAATTTTCTACGGAACTTGCATCTTTGTTGATGGTTCTTCAATATATAATTTCAGAAGATGGCTATGATACAAATTTTAGCCTGTGGTGCACTTCACAAACATTTTTTACACCATGTTGTTCATCCTGCAATGTGATCATATTTGTGAACTGTGTGTTGCTCGCTCATTTTGCACCTAAAAATAACCATGCTTACTAGCACGATCTACTACAGATTAAAAATCAATTTACAAGGAAAAGAACATATCGTGAGTCAACTCTCAGGGTAGCAACATAATCATATTTATGAAACTGCATTATCTTAGTGCCGCAATCAGCCATGAGGCCATCAGGCATAACTGCATATCCTTACAGAACTGGGGAAGGGGTGACTGTGTATACAGAAAATAACAGCAAGAAAATTGGAGTAACCCAACAATTCAATATATACCTGAGACATATACCAAAAACCAAAATGGAGACTCATTACCTTTGATGTCAGTGCCCTCTGAATCACTATCAGGCCACAACTGAAACAAGAGGGCCATGCAACATGTTTCCTTCAAATCTGGTGATAATATCCTGAGTGACTTCTTTCTTGCCACAGCAATATGGTTCCCGTCCTTGGAACAGTCAACTACATATATTTCAGAAAGATGGTAAACTTCAGCAAAACCAAGACAATGATGAGTAACTTCAATTACAACACAAAAAGAAATGTCTTAGCAAGTTCTGAAGGACAACACATATCAGCCCCAAAAGTGAGCCGGTGCCTGAAGATGGGTGCTGCGCCATACTACATTTTGTACCAGCCTTATTGTCATACAGCCCTCTACCAATACTAATCAGGTTGATTTTGTAAAGCCTAAGCGTTACAAAGAATAATACCATTTTTTTTGGGGGGGGGGGGGGGGGGGGCCCCAACAGGAGTGGTACATATTATAGCACTATTACATTAAGTTCTTGTTGTATTGATCCTCAATAATGTAGCAGTCGAACAATTGACATGCTCTATGATATAAGTACTCATATGTCAAAATCAGTGGATTATTAAAAGCTAACCACTTGCTTTTCTAACAAACCAACTGACAGGTATCCTAGAGCATGATTTCTTGTCATATGGTAGAAGTTACATAAGTCGAAGAATGTTAACCCAGGAAAAGGGTAGGAAAAGAGACAAACCAGCATCAACATCCTTCAGGCCTTGCCCCAAACTCCCATGAGATAGCAATCCATCATTTGAGAGTACAATATAGGCATTATCTAGCCATTTGAAATCTTTGACAGTGCCAGATCGTCCCATGCTACATGATGATGACGGCTTGATATCCTGTAGAGCAAAATTATTAGACAACGCTAATCTTGGAAAAGGCAGCTACTGTTGAAAACAGTAAAACTACGATTTATTATACGGCAACCCAGACCATATCCAGCACCAGGATCAACAAGCACTCAACCAGTAAAACTGGTCATTGCCAGGAATCGCCAAAGCATTAAAAAACTGATAAACACCATCAATGCCATTAGCTCATTACTCATTACTAGCAGCTTGTTCTTACACAAATATCAAACTCCGAACATGCTGTGAAAAAATGCACTGCAACAGAACAGATAATCCCATTCTAATATTCTATTGTGGCATTGTCCTGTTACGCTGCCCTGGACTGACATTGCATTGTTCACATGATTTTGTGGGGAACTGGAAAAGATGGTCCAACCTTATTAGTGAGCAAGGAAGTAGCCGAGAAGAACTGGATCTCACTGCCCGTGCAGGCAGCTAGCACGGACTGGTCGCGGGAGAGCGCTAGGAGAGTGACGCCGGGGAGGGGCACGTCGGTGACGCAGCAGTCCTGGGCGCAGCGGGTGCTCGTCTTGCCCTTCTCCCTGGCCTCCTTGCTGGCCTCGATCAACGCCTTCGTCCTCGCGGCGATAAACCCTGGAAACAGAGAGCGGGAAACCCTAGGCGGTGAGACCGACAGGAATGCAGAGGCGGGCGCTTGGCTGGTCGGTGATTGGGGCCGCTTACCGTTGGGGTGAGCGAGGAAGACGGCGGCGTGGAGGTCGGAGACGGCGAGCGGGCGCGCGGGAGGGGACTGGAGGTCGAAGAGGGGGAGCAGGGCGGAGGCGGAGGGTAGGAGGGGGATGGGGTCGCCGATGAGGCGGAAGACGAAGTCGATGGTGCCGTCAATCACGCCCTCGACCTCGTCGGAGAGGTCCAGCTCGCGGGGCGCCGCCATGGCCGGCGGTGGCGGCCGGGGCTAGGGTTATGGGGAGGAACTTGGGAGAGGGGGAGGCGTCACGCGGCGGGCGGACGATTTTCCTCTGCCGCGACGCAGCAGCCACGGGGGCTTCCGAAATTCGGCTGCAAGACAGTTTTCGGTCACGTTCCGTTTGTGGGAGTTCCAATAGTTCAAAAAAAAATTGACCCTTTTAGCGAGAAATTTGCTTTGGCACATCCTGCCATCGAAAAATATATTTCAAAATGTCAAAAAATTTCAAACACAAATTTGAGGCATACATCTCAACATTATATGTGCTCACACCAAGTTTCATGAAAACCCGACATTTTATACACCTTGTGTAAAAAAGACAAAAAAATATGTCATGAAAAGCCTTTTTTAACTCTAAATTTTGTCTTTTTTACATGAGACATAAAAGTTGTCGGTTTTCCCCGAAACGAGTTTGTGTGCACGTAGAATGTCGAGATGTACGCGGAAATCATTTTGTCGGAATTTTGTGACATTTCAAAATATGTTCCAAACATATTTTAAAAACTAGGAGCATACGCTCCCATGTGCCAAAACGCCACTCTCCTTATTAGCAAAGAATTTAAGGATCTGACCATAAATGCTTTACCAAACTAGAATTCATTTCATAGGAGCATATCTACATGGCACCCGCAGGCTATGGGTACAGGTAATAGGTGCCTAAACCCGCACCCGTCTTAATATTTTTTGCCCAAACCCGTACCCCTACCCGCATCTCGGTTTTTAAATTATTCCCGTCTCGGTATTTTATTTCAACATGTTTAAAGTTGACTAAACAATCATCAGGACATTCAAATAATCCATTCATACATCATACACATTCATCATAGAAATTTAAAAAAAGGTGTTAATGTGGAGACCAAATGGGACGCTTCTCATGCTTCACCCTTTTCATTGGCGGAGCACATGTGTTGCTCGTTGGAGTAGCCGGACGTTGCAGAGGGCAGCCACGACAACGACCATGCCACACCTTGTAGTCGTCGCGACACCTAGGCATTTTCCCTTTTGAAGGTGGATGAAGGCGCGAGGATAGAGACGACAACAAATATACTTGACAAGCTATACTTAGCGCCCTGTAGCTTAGGGTTTTTTCTCAATCTAGTCAATGACACATGGGAACTTCGCCTATGTTGTCTCAACGTAGCCGGCCCCAAGCCCGGGTAAAGGAGGAGAGTTGTGATAGGCTTGGCGAGCCAACGTAAAAACTTAGCCATTCTTATGGAGATGAAACCCAAAAGATTTTCGTTCGGGCGTAACCCTCTCAGCGACTTGCTACATCGGAACCCGGTGTGGTGGAAAATGGGCAAGGGTCGGGCCGTCACTGCTACCTCTTGAGCACTGCGTTGGTTTTCCCTTGAAAAGAAAAGGGCGATGCAGTAAAGCAGCGTAAGTATTTCCCTCAGTTTTTGAGAACCAAGGTATCAATCCAGTAGGAGACCACGCGCGAGTCCCACGCACCTACACAAACAAACAAGAACCTCGCAACCAACGCGATAAAGGGGTTGTCAATCCCTTCACGGTCACTTACGAGAGTGAGATCTGATAGAGATGATAAGATAATATTTTTGGTATTTTTATGATAAAGATGCAAAGTAAAATAAAAGGCAATAAAAATAACTAAGTATTGGAAGATTAATATGATGGAAGATAGACCCGGGGGCCATAGGTTTCACTAGTGGCTTCTCTCGAGAGCATAAGTATTGCGATGGATAAACAAATTACTGTCGAGCAATTGATAGAATTGAGCATAGTTATGAGAATATCTAGGTATGATCATGTATATAGGTATCACGTCCGCGACAAGTAGACCGACACCTGCCTGCATCTACTACTATTACTCCACACATCGACCGCTATCCAACATGCATCTAGAGTATTAAGTTCATGAAGAACAGAGTAACACATTAAGAAAGATGACATGATGTAGAGGGATAAACTCATGCAATATGATATAAACCCCATCTTTTTATCCTCGATGGCAACAATACAATACGTGCATTGCTACCCCCATCATCCGGGAAAGGACACCGCAAGATTGAACCCAAAGCTAAGCACTTCTCCTATTGCAAGAAAGATCAATCTAGTAGGCCAAACCAAACTGATAATTCGAAGAGACTTGCAAAGATAACCAATCATACATAAAAGAATTCAGAGGAGATTCAAATATTGTTCATAGATAATCTTGATCATAAACCCAAAATTCATCGGATCTCGACAAACACACCGCATAAGAAGATTACATCGAATAGATCTCCACAAGAGATGGGGATAACATTGTATTGAGATCCAAAAAGAAAGAAGAAGCCATCTAGCTAATAACTATGGACCCGAAGGTCTGAGGTAAACTACTCACACTTCATCGGAGAAGCCTTGGAGATGATGTAGAGGCCCTCCGTGATCGATGCCCCCTCCGACGGAGCTCCGGAAAAGGCCCCAAGATGGGATCTCACGAATGCGAGAAAGTTGCGGCGGTGGAAATAGGGTTTTGGCTCCGTATCTGGTAGTTTGGGGGTACGTAGGTATATGTAGGAGGAAGAAGTACGTCGGTGGAGCAACGTGGGGCCCACGAGGGTGGAGGGCGTGCCCAGGGGGTAGGCGTCCCCCCTACATCGTGCCCTCCTGGTTGATGTCTTGACGTAGGGTCCAAGTCCTCTAGATCACGTTCATTCCGAAAATCACGTTCCCGAAGGTTCCATTCCGTTTGGACTCCGTTTGATATTCTTTTTCTGCGAAACTCTGAAATAGGCAAAAAACAGCAATTCTGGGCTAGGCCTCCGGTTAATAGGTTAGTCTCAAAAATAATATAAAAATGTATAATAAAGCCCAATAATGTCAAAAACAGAATATAATATAGCATGGAACAATCAAAAATTATAGATACGTTGGAGACGTATCAAGCTTCCCCAAGCTTAATTCCTGCTCGTCCTCGAGTAGGTAAATGATAAAAAAAGAATTTTTGATGTGGAATGCTCCTTAGCATAATTTTAATGTAATTCTTCTTATTGTGGCACGAATGGTCAGATTTAATATGATTCAAGATAAAAGTTTAATGTTGACATAAAAACAATAATACTTCAAGCATGCTAACCAAGCAATTGTGTCTTATAAAAATAACATAGCCAAAGCAAGTTATCCCTACAAAATCATATAGTCTGGCTATGCTCCATCTTTCCCACACAAAATATTCATATCATGTACAACCCCGGTTTTAGCCAAGCAATTGGTTCATACTTTTTAACGTGCTTCAGCCTTTTCAACTCTTACACAATACATGAGCGCAAGCCATGGATATAGCACTATGGTGGAACAAGGTATAATTGTAGGGGTTATGTGGGAAGACAAAAGAAGAAAGTCTCACATCAACGAGGCTAATCAACGAGCTATGGAGATGCCCATCAATTGATGTCAATGCAAGGAGTAGGGATTGCCATGCAATGGATGCACTAGAGCTATAAGTGTATGAAAGCTCAAACAAAAGAAACTAAGTGGGTGTGCATCCAACTTGCTTGCTCACGAAGACCTCGGGCATTTTGAGGAAGCCCATCATTGGAATATACAAGCTAAGTTCTATAATGAAATTTCCCACTAGTATATGAAAGCGACAAAATGAGAGACTCTCTATCATGAAGATCACGGTGCTACTTTGAAGCACAAGTGTGGTAAAAGGATAGTAACATTGTCCCTTCTCTCTTTTTCTCTCATTTTTTCTCTTTTTTTATTTGGGCCTTTTCTATTTTTTCATGGCCTCTTTTTTTTTAGTCCGGAGTCTCATCCCAACTTGTGGGGGAATCATAGTCTCCATCATTCTTTCCTCACTTGGGACAATGCTCTGATAATGATGATCATCACACTTTTATTTACTTACAACTCAATACTTAGAACAAAATATGACTCTATGTGGATGCCTCCGTGAATGCGGGATATGCAATGAATCAAGAGCGACATGTATGAAAGAATTATGAATGGTGGCTTTGCCATAAATACAATGTCAACTACATGATCATGCAAGGCAATATGACAATGATGGAGCGTGTCATGATAAACGAACGATGGAAAGTTGCATGGCAATATATCTCAGAATGGCTATGGAAATGCCATAATAGGTAGGTATGGTGGCTGTTTTGAGGAGGATATAAGGAGGTTTATGTGTGATAGAGCGTATCATATCATGGGGTTTGGATGCACCGGCGAAGTTTGCACCAACTCTCAAGGTGAGAAAGGGCAATGCACGGTATCGAAGAGGCTAGAAAATTGCGGAAAGGTAAGTGTGTGTATAATCCATGGACTCACATTAGTCATAAAGAACTCATATACTTATTGCAAAAATTTATTAGCCCTCGAAGCAAAGTACTACTACGCATGCTCCTAGGGGAAGGGTTGGTAGGAGTTAACCATCGCGCGATCCCGACCGCTACACAAAGGATGACAATCAACAAATACCTCATTCTCCGACTTCGTTACATAACGGTTCACCATACGTGCATGCTACGGGAATCACAAACTCCAACACAAGTATTTTTCAATTCCACAATTACTCAACTAGCACAACTATGATGTTACCACCTTTATATCTCAAAACAATTATCAAGCATCAAATTTTCTCATGATATTATAATTAAAGCAAATTGCCATGCTATTTCAAGACCCTCAAAAATAATATAAGTGAAGCATGAGAGATCAATAGTTTCTATAAAACAAGTCTACCGCCGTGCTCTAAAAGATATAAGTGAAGTACTAGAGCAAAAACTATATAGCTCAAAAAATATAAGTGAAGCACATAGAGTATTCTAACAATTTTCGATTCATGTGTGTCTCTCTCAAAAGGTGTGTACAGCAAGGATGAATGTGGTAAACTAAAAAACAAAGACTCAAATAATACAAGACGCTCCAAGCAAAACACATATCATGTGGTGAACAAAAATATAGCTTCAAGTAAAGTTACCGATAGACGAAGACGAAAGAGGGGATGCCTTCCAGGGCATCCCCAAGCTTTGGATTTTAGGTGTCCTTAGATTATCTTGGGGTGCCATGGGCATCCCCAAGCTTAGGCTCTTGTCCTCCTTGTTCCATAATCCATCAAATCTTTTACCCAAAATTTGAAAACTTCACAACACAAAACTTAACAGAAAATCTCATGAGCTCCGTTAGCGAAAGAAAACAAAACACCACTTCAAGGTAATGTAATGAACTCATTATTTATTTATATTGGTGTTAAACCTACTGTATTCCAACTTCCCTATGGTTTGTAAACTATTTTACTAGCCATAGATTCATCAAAATAAGCAAACAACACACGAAAAATAGAACCTGTCAAAAACAGAACAGTCTAGAGTAATCTGTGACTAACGCAAACTTATGGAACGTGAAAAATTCCTCCAAATTAGGAAGTTCTAGATAATTTGTTTATTGATCTACAAAAAAAAGAATCAACTAAAAATCACGTTCCTGTGATTTATGAAAACTAATCTTGTGCGCGCAAAGTTTCTGTTTTATGCAGCAGAATCAAATAACTATTACCGTAGGTTATCCTAACGGTTTTACTTGGCACAAACACTAATTAAAACATAAAAATGAATCTAACCAGAGGCTAGATATATTATTATTTCCTAAACAGAAGCAAAAATAAAAAATAAAAATAAATTGGGTTGCCTCCCAACAAGCGCTATCGTTTAACGCCCCTAGCTAGGCATAAAAGCAAGGATAGATCTAGGTATTGCCATCTTTGGTAGGCAATCCATAAGTGGCTCTTATGATACATTCATATAGTAATTTTATTTTATTTCTAGGAAAGTGTTCCATACCTTTCCTTAGCGGAAATTGGAATCTAATATTTCATTCCTTCATATCAATAATTGCACCAATCGTTCTAAGAAAAGGTCTACCAAGAATAATAGGACATGAAGGATTGCAATCTATATCAAGAACGATAAAATCTACGGGCACATAATTCCTATTTGCAACAATAAGAACATCATTAATTCTTCCCATAGGTTTTTTGATAGTGGAATCCGCAAGGTGCAAATTTAAAGAGCAATCATCAAGTTCATGGAAACCTAGCAAATCACACAAAGTTTTCGGAATCGTGGAAACACTAGCACCCAAATCACAAAAAGCATAACACTCATGATTTTAATTTTAATAGTAGGTTCCCACTCATCATAAAGTTTTCTAGGGATAGAGACTTCCAACTCAAGTTTTTCTTCATAAGATTGCATCAAAGCATCAACGATATGTTTAGTAAAAGCTTTATTTTGACTATAAGCATGTGGAGAATTTAGCACGGATTGCAACAAGTAAATATAATCTATTAAAGAGCAATTATCATAATTAAATTACTTGAAATCCAGAATAGTGGGTTCATTGATATCTAAAGTTTTAACTTCTTCAATCCCACATCTACCAAATTTTGCATCAAGATCTAAAAACTCCGAATTTTCGGAACGCCTTCTAGGTAAAGGTGACTCATCTTCAGTCCCATCATTATCAAGATTCATATTGCAAAACAAAGATTTAATAGGGGACACATCAATAACTTTTAGATCTTCATCTTTATTTTCATAGAAATTAGAAGAACACGCTTTCATAAAGCAATCTTTCTTAGCACGCATTCTAGCGGTTCTTTCTTTGCACTCATCAATTGAAATTCTCATGGCTTTGAGAGACTCATTGATATCATGCTTGAGTGGAATAGATCTAAGTTTCAAAGAATCAACATCAAGAGAAATTCTATCAACGTTCCTAGCCAATTCATCAACTTTAAGCAATTTTTCCTCGAGCAAAGCATTGGAATTCTTTTGCGAATTCATAAACTCCTTAACACTATTCTCAAATTCAGAGGGCATCTTATTAAAATTTCCATAAGAATTGTTGTAGGAATTACCATAATTATTAGAGGAATTACTAGGGAACGGCCTAGGATTAAAGTTTCCTCTATACGCGTTATTACCAAAATTATTCCTACCAACAAAATTCACATCCATAGATTCATTATAATTCTCAATCAAAGTAGACAAAGGCATATCATTAGGATCAGGAAACACTTTTAGTAGCAAATAATTTCATAAGTTCATCCATCTTTCCACTCAAAACATTAATTTCTTCTATCGCATGCACTTTTTTATTAGTAGATCTTTCAGTGTGCCATTGAGAATAATTAACCATAATATTATATAGGAGTTTAGTAGCTTCTCCTAAAGTGATTTCCATAAAAGTGCCTCCCGCGGCCGAATCTAAAAGATTTCTAGAAGCAAAATTCAATCCGGCATAAATTTTTTGTATAATCATCCACAAATTCAAACATGAGTAGGGCAATTACGTATCATTAATTTCATCCTCTCCCATGCTTGTGCAACATGTTCATGATCAAGTTGCTTAAAATTCATAATATCGTTTCTAAGAGAGATGATCTTAGCGGAGGAAAATATTTAGAGATAAAAGCATCTTTGCACTTATTCCAAGAATCAATACTATTTTTAGGCAAAGACGAAAACCACACTTTAGCACGGTCTCTAAGCGAAAACGGAAATAGCTTCAGTTTAACAATATCATTATCAACATCCCTCTTATTTTGCATATCATACAAATCAACAAAGCTATTTAGATGGGTAGCGGCACTTCACTAGGAAGGCGGGCGAATTGATCTTTCATAACAAGATTCAACAAAGCAGCATTAATCTCACAAGATTTAGCATCATTAAGAGGAGCAATCGGAGTGCTAAGAAAATCATTATTGTTGGTATTGGTAAAGTCACACAATTTGGTATTATCTTGAGCCATCGTGACAAGCAAGCAATCCAACAAGCAAGCAAACAAGAAAAGAGCGAAAAGAGGCGAACGAAAGAGAGGGCGAATAAAACGGCAAAGGTGAAGTGGGGGAGAGGAAAACGAGAGGCAAATGGCAAATAATGTAATGCGAGGGAGATGAGTTTGTGATGGGTACTTGGTATGGCTTGACTTGCGCGTAGAATCCCCTGCAACGGCGCCAGAAATTCTTCTTGCTACCTCTTGAGCACTGCGTTGGTTTTCCCTTGAAGAGAAAGGGTGATGCAGTAAAGCAGCGTAAGTATTTCCCTCGGTTTTTGAGAACCAAGGTATTAATCCAGTAGGAGACCACGCGCGAGTACCACACACCTACACAAACAAACAAGAACCTCGCAACCAACGCGATAAAGGGGTTGTCAATCCCTTCACGGTCTCTTACGAGAGCGAGATCTGATAGAGATGATAAGATAATATTTTTGGTATTTTTATGATAAAGATGTAAAGTAAAATAAAAGGCAATAAAAATAACTAAGTATTGGAAGATTAATATGATGGAAGATAGACCCGGGGGCCATAGGTTTCACTAGTGGCTTCTCTCGAGAGCATAAGTATTGCGATGGGTAAACAAATTACTGTCGAACAATTGATATAATTGAGCATAGTTATGAGAATATCTAGGTATGATCATGTATATAGGCATCACGTCCGCGACAAGTAGACCGACACCTGCCTGCATCTACTACTATTACTCCACACATCAAGCGCTATCCAGCATGCATCTAGAGTATTAAGTTCATGAAGAACAGACGCATTAAGAAAGATGACATGATGTAGAGGGATAAACTCATGCAATATGATATAACCCCCATTTTTTATCCTCGATGGCAACAATACAATACGTGCCTTGCTGCCCCCTCATCCTTTGGGAAAGGACACCGCAAGATTGAACCCAAAGCTAAGCACTTCTCCTATTGCAAGAAAGATCAATCTAGTAGGCCAAACCAAACTGATAATTCAAGAGACTTGCAAAGATAACCAATCATACATAAAAAGAATTCAGAGGAGATTCAAATATTGTTCATAGATAATCTTGATCATAAACCCACAATTCATCGGATCTCGACAAACACACCGCAAAAGAAGATTACATGAATAGATCTCCACAAGAGAGGGGGAGAACATTGTATTGAGATCCAAAAAGAGAGAAGAAGCCATCTAGCTAATAACTATGGACCCGAAGGTCTGAGGTAAACTACTCACACTTCATCGGAGAGGCCTTGGAGATGATGTAGAGGCCCTCCATGATCGATGCCCCCTCCGGCGGAGCTCCGGAAAAGGCCCCAAGATGGGATCTCACGGGTACAGAAAGTTGCGGCGGTGGAAATAGGGTTTTGGCTCCGTATCTGGTAGTTTGGGGGTACGTAGGTATATGTAGGAGGAAGAAGTACGTCGGTGGAGCAACATGGGGCCCACGAGGGTGGAGGGCGCGCACAGGGGGGTAGGCGTCCCCCCTACATCGTGCCCTCCTGGTTGATGTCTTGACGTAGGGTCCAAGTCCTCTGGATCATGTTTGTTCCGAAAATCACGTTCCCGAAGGTTTCATTCCGTTTGGACTCCGTTTGATATTCTTTTTCTGCGAAACTCTGAAATAGGCAAAAAACAGCAATTCTAGGCTAGGCCTCCGGTTAATAGGTTAGTCCCAAAAATAATATAAAAGTGTATAATAATGCCCAATAATGTCCAAAATAGAATATAATATAGCATGGACCAATCAAAAATTATAGATACGTTGGAGATGTATCAGTCACCCCCAAGGTGGCGCGCCGTATCTTGATCCGGATAAGGTGGCAAGTGAGCGAGGATCGGGTCGTCGCATCCTTAGTGGCGTGCTACATTGGCGCCCGGATGTAGTGCAAAATTATCAAGGGTCTTCGCATTTGAGTCGACGAGTGCGAAGGGTAAGGAAGCTAGCCGAGCCTAGGAGGATTCGCTTAGGTAGCTAGAACGTAGGGTCTCTGACAGGGAAGCTTCGAGAGCTAGTTGATGGAGTGGTGAGGAGAGGTGTTGATATCCTTTGCGTCCAAGAAACCAAATGGAGAGGACAGAAGGCGAAGGAGGTGGAGGATACCGGCTTCAAGCTGTGGTACACGAGCATGGCAGCAAATAGAAATGGTGTAGGCATCTTGATCAACAAGAGCCTCAAGTATGGAGTGGTAGACGTCAAGAGATGTGGGGACCAGATTATCCTGGTCAAGCTGGTAGTTGAGGACTTGGTTCTCAATGTTATCAGCGCGTATGCCCCGCAAGTAGGCTACAATGAGAACACCAAGAGGGAGTTCTAGGGAGGCCTGAAAGACATGCTTAGGAGTGTACCAATTTGTGAGAAGCTCTTCATAGGAGGAGACCTCAATGGTCACGTAGGTACATCGATCTAACAGTGGTTTTGAAGGGGCGCATGGGGGTTTTGGCTATGGCATCAGGAAACAAGAAGGAGAAGATGTCTTAAGCTTTGCTCTAGCCTACTGATGACCCACAAGTATAGGGAATCTATCGTAGTCCTTTCGATAAGTAAGAGTGTCGAACCCAATAAGGAGCAGAAGGAAATGACAAGCGGTTTTCAGTAAGGTATTCTCTGCAAGCACTAAAATTATCGGTAACAAATAGTTTTATGATAAGATAATTTGTAACGGGTAACAAGTAATGAAAGTAAATAAGGTGCAGCAAGTCCTTTTTGTAGTGTAGCGACTAGACCTCAAACAGTCTGATCTCTGTGCATCAGTGTCATCCCTGGATCGGTAATGCTGACACACACAGTACTTGAAGGATTTATAACAGAGTAGCAATCACACACTTATTACATCAAATGTCTCAAAAGAGAGCTTATTACAATAAATATGGCTTAAGGCCATCTAATACGATAACATCGAAGGCTTGGAAGATAAAGTGAGTCCATCAACTCCAACGGCATCACTGAGTGAAAGACCACGACCTAAGGCACCTTACTCATCGTCTGAAAAGTCTGCAACATGATATGTTGCACCCGAAAACGGGTCAGCACATGGAATATGCTGGCAAGGCAACATAAAAGAGTAAGGACAGAATAATGCTATCACTACATGCATATTTGGCTGGTGGATGCTGTATGGGTAATATGTTTTGCGAAAAGCCAATTTTTCCCTAAAACAAAGGAATAAATTTTATTTAACTATCATGGTGGTTATTAAACATTGAGAAGGTAAACCCCATCTCAATCCCAATTAAGCATCATCATTAAACCCAATCAAGTTAAATTATATTAAGAGTGATGAGATCCACATGATAATCCAAGAACTAGATACTCAAGATGTCCATAACCGGGGACACGGCTAATCATGATTAGTTTGTACACTCTGCAGAGGTTTGCGCACTTTTCCACACAAGACTCAATCTCCTCCGTTGGATTTCTTGCACTATATGATGTTTGAGAAACGGATGACCGAGACACAGTCTTTCAGAAGAGGTCCCCTTAACCGATAGATAGGCCTGTACACCTACAATCCCCTACATCTGCTAGCCCATCATGGAAAGAGTTCCCACAACTTGATCAACTATGCCAGAGCCCATAATGGCATGTGGCTGCACATGGAATTTTCCAACATGAATAATCTTATGATCCCTTCGAGCCTGGGTGGCAGTCCATAGGAGAATCACACGGTACCCCGGGATTTCCAAAAATACAAACAACACTAGGTTCCCCAGGTGCCTCAATCCACCCAGATGTGTATTTAAGTTGCCACCTTAAGTTAACCATTAATTAACAATACTCACATCTGTCATGGATACACTCACCCAATCCACGTCTACAAGCATAGCATAACAATATAAGCTATGTAGAAGTAACTCCCAAAGGTTTCATAATAAACAGGACAATAGGTACTACCTCATCTACTTCCCAAAACCCACATATTAATCAGATCCTAATCATGCAATTGTTTGAGGATTGATCTAATGCAATAAAACTGGGTAGTAAAAAGGTATGATCAAAGTGTTACTTGCCTTGCTGATGATCCGTGAAACCTAGAGACTCGTAGTAGCGCGCTTCGCACTCCGGGTACTCTATCGCAAGAAAACAAGCATACAATAAGCAATCAAGCAAAGATGCATAGGTAAAACTCAAATAAGAATATCTAACCAGAAAGTTCAACTTAAGAACTCCGGTTTGCAAAAGAATCAAAGCAAACGAAGCAACGAAACTCAAGTTGCGAAAGAAACAAGCTCCAATTACTAATCTGAACTTAAATCAATTTTTACAGTAGCGAAAACTTGTTCAAGTTGGTTAAACAGAAAGAGGGCTTCGAGACGAAACTCTAGGCGCTTGAATCGCTTGATTCAGATAAACGAGCGAAAATTTATACTAGAACGAAAATCGGGTCAGAAATCACGATCGAAAATAATCGCGGAAAAACCCTGGAAAAAGAAAACTGACGAACAGGCTAACGAACGAACGTTCGCTGTCTGTGGCTAAACGGTGAAAACCGTTCATTAAAAGAATGTACGGACGAACGTCCGCTAAATAACTAAACCGAAAAAATAAAACCGATCTAACGAATAAACCGAAAATAAAAAAACCGGGGTTTAACCGAAAAAAAACCGACTGGTCAAACGGCGGTCAACGTCAACGAGATCCGGCGGGCGGCGGCAGCGGCGACAGTAGGCGACGGCGGCGCTTGCGGCGGCGACGACTAGGGTTTGGGCGGCGGGGCGCGGGATGGGCTGCGGGCGGTGGTTGGCTGCGGGGCAGGGGTGGGGCGGCTTATAAGGGGGGGCCTGTGAGGAGTCCGGGCCGGATACGGCCCGTAGGTCGGTTCCCCTTTTTTTTAAAATAATTCCGCTTGGAAAAACGAATAAAAAAAATACTAAACAGACTCCAAAAATCCTGAAATAAATTTTCCCCGTCCTCTAAAAATCTATCGAACAAGGTGAACATTTATTTGGGACTCTAATGCAATTTTGAAAAACGCATATTTTCCTAATTCAAATAAAATAGCGATAAAACTCTGAATAAAATTCTTAGTTGATTTTAATATTAAATCTCCAATATTTCCTTATTTTGAGGAAGTCATTTTATCGTCTCTCTTTTATTTTCATAAAAGAAATATTCAAAGATAAAATAATTAAATCAAATGATCCTATTTTCAAAATTTGAGAAAACTCAAATATGAAAATAACGAAATTCCCAACTCTCTCTGTGGGTCCTTGAGTTGCGTAGAATTTCTAGGATCAAGCCAAAATGCAATAAAATATGATATGCAATGATGACCTAATGTATAACATTCCAAATTGAAAATTTGGGATGTTACAAACCTACCCCCCTTAAGATGAATCTCGCTCTCGAGATTCGGGTTGGCTAGAAAATAGGTGAGGGTGATCCTCCGTAGGTCTTCCTATCGTTCCCAGGTGGCTTCATCCTCGGTATGGTGGCTCCATTGAACCTTGCAAAACTTGATCACTTTGCTGCGTATGACTCGGCTGGCAAACTCGAGAATCTTGACTGGTTTCTCCTCGTAGGTCAAATCGCTATCCAACTGAATCACTTCCAAAGGCACTGTATCTCTCAGAGGAATATCAGCCATCTCTGCGTGGCACTTCTTCAACTGAGAAACGTGGAACAAATCGTGAACTCCTGACAATCCTTCGGGTAATTCCAACTTGTAAGCAACTTCTCCCATACGTTCTAAAACTTTGTATGGTCTTACAAAATATGGTGCTAACTTTTCCTTAACTCCAAAGCGCTTCACTCCTCGAACTGGTGATACACGAAGATATACTCTGTCTCCGACTTTGTAAACTGTCTCCTTGCATTTAGAATCCGCATAGCTCTTCTGCCTGGACTGGGATACCTTTAGCCTATCACGAATCACCTTAACCTTCTCTTCAGACTCTTTAATCAAATCTGGTCCAAACAACTGACGGTCTCCAATTTCATCCCACAACAACGGTGTCCTACACCTCCTTCCGTATAAAGCTTCGAAAGGGGCCATCTTCAAACTGGCTTGATAACTATTGTTGTAAGAGAACTCTGCATATGGCAAATTGTCGTCCCAACTAGATCCGTAATCTAGCGCACAAGCTCTCAACATGTCCTCCAGAATCTGATTGACTCTCTCAGTCTGTCCATCTGTCTGCGGGTGAAAAGCTGTACTGAACTCTAGCCTCGTTCCCAAAGTCTCATGCAACTGATTCCAAAATTTGAGGTAAACTGGGTTCCTCTATCTGATACAATGGTCCTCGGAACTCCATGCAAACATACGATCCTGGTCATGTATATCTTTGCCAACTTAGCACTGGTGTAAGTGGTCTTTACTGGGATGAAATGAGCTACTTTCGTCAAACGATCGACTACAACCCATATCGAGTCATAGCCTGAATGAGTCATGGGCAATCCCGTGATAAATTCCATGCCTAGCTTATCCCACTTCCATTCGGGTACCGGCAATGGTTGTAACAATCCAGCTGGTTTCTGATGTTCTGCCTTCACTCTCTAACATACATCACAAACTGCTACATACTCCGCAATATCCTTCTTCATTCCGGTCCACCAGAAACTGTCCTTCAAATCCAGATACATCTTGGTATTTCCTGGGTGAATCGAATATGGCGAATCATGGGCCTCCTGCAAAATCAGCTTCCTGATCTCCTGATCATTTGGCACATATACACGGTCCTCAAAACATAAGGTATCGTCCTCATCCTCACGAAATCCTTTAGCCTTTCCTTTGCTCATCCTTTCCTTTATCTCGGCAATCTCCTTGTCCATGTTCTGAGCTTCTCTAATCTTATCCGTCAACGTAGACTGAATTTCCAATGCTGCTACATAACCTCTCGGAACTATTTCCAAACATAGCTCACGAAGATCCTCTGCTAACTCATTGGGTAACTCTCCGGTCATGAGTGTATTGACATGACTCTTGCGGCTCAACGCATCGGCTACTACGTTAGCCTTTTTGGGATGATAATGCAATCTCATATCATAATCTTTAATGAGTTCCAACCATCTCCTCTGCCTGAGATTCAACTCCTTCTGCGTGAAGATATACTTCAAACTCTTGTGATCCGTGTATACCTCACAATCACTACAACAAAAACCACTTTTAACAACGGATATGTAGCAACGAAAGATAGCATGTGTTGTCGGTGGTCCACCTCCCACCTCCCACAAAGAGGTAACCTCCCCGTGCTCATCTCCACGTTATCTGGAAAGTACCACCCCGTCCAAATATCACGCAACAAAAAAGAGTTGCCACAACCCCGCTGATTTTGTGATTCCTTTCTCCGCTGATTTGGTGATTCCTTTCTCACGAGCTTCGTGACCACGAAGCTGCCGCCACAAACCTCCGACTCCGGCTAGATCCAGTGCTCTTCTGCACAGCCGCTCTCCAGCCCATTCCCCCTACGGTTTTCCTCTGTTCCTTTGTCGCGGGGTTGCGGCGAGTTCCTCCGCGCCGCCGCCCAACCTCCCGGCTCCTCTTTACTGCTTTCCTCCGATCCCCGATCGCGCGGACGTCCTCCGCTCCCTAGCACCCGCTCATGGTCTCGGGAACCCCTCACCGCTCTCGTCCGATCCATTGCATGGCGACGCCATCCACGCCTCAGACGCCCAGGAACCCTAGCCGCCACGGTGGCTAGCGCATCTCCCATGTCTCCTCTCGTTTGTCTGCCCACTAACCCGCGTATCCGCGCGCGCGGCTGCCGGCTCGGGCTATACCGTGCTGTTCCACATCGAGTCCTCGACTACCTCGACTGAAGCCAGACGGTTCAGTAAGGCCCTCCTCCTTCGAATATTGTTTGTACAATGACGAGATAATGGGAATCATCCGGATCAAACAAATCGACGACTTCTTTCATTTTTCTTATAGATTTGTTCAGCATATTTTTGACAAATTTACCCTGTTTCCTAAAGATTATATAACATAGTAAGTTTCATGGAGGAAGTTCACATTCAATGGGTTTTATCTGCAGTTGCAGAGACAACAACGCTTTTGTGGTTATGAGGCTCAAAATTGCCACTGTAAGATCCCTTGTGCTATTACTATATCTCGATACCTTTATGTTGCGCCAGTAGATCTTCTCTAATAGCAGTCAATTACAACAATTTGCGATGAAGTCATAAATGCAACATCTAGAAGAATATTGTCACCCCAGTTTTAGATGTTCATAGGTGGACTTTTTCTTACGTGGTTGAAGCGATTCACCATTTATGCATACTCTGTACTGTTCATTCAGGAATAATTTTTTACCTTTTCATTAATAGTTCTTTCTTGTGATGCATTAGGCTCTAATTTTCTTGATTCTACGTGCCTAGATAATTGTCCGATTTTTGTGAGGAGGATCATGGTAGATTAGTTAAATAAGTCGATAGTATCTCCAAATATCCTAGTTAATAGCCTATGACCATTTCATCAAAGAACATCTCTTCAAGTATCAGTTAATAGGCGTAGTACTATTATCTATAACATCATGATTTTTAAGAGATAAAAAATCTCATTAAGCGTTATCAATCCTTACTGATTTACATTACACGCTTACGTAAACTATAGGAATAAGCCCACATGCATCTCTACTGTCCTAACATTTCTTTTTATTGTATAATCTTTAGTTTCATCTTCCCTCGCAGAGTTACGAAGTTGACTATGTACTTCAGCCAACACGTGTTTGTTTGTTCTTTATCTTAACGGTATATCTTACGGACTTGTTAAATACTGCAATTAGGAGATATAAAAGTCAACACATACATAAGAGGCCC
The DNA here is from genome assembly GCA_021605145.1 of Aegilops bicornis. Lineage (NCBI taxonomy): Eukaryota > Viridiplantae > Streptophyta > Magnoliopsida > Poales > Poaceae > Aegilops > Aegilops bicornis. The sequence continues at coordinate 69,083,467 of CM038670.1, read as the reverse complement.
TAAAAAGAATTTGAAGCCTCGGGAAATTGAAATATTCAACTATGTATAATCAATATTATTGGTTACCTATTGTCATTTAGTTGGTTCGAATTCATATCATTGTTAATATATATAATGTTTGGATAATCATTACTATAGTAAATACATGCTGATGGTTCAAAATGAATAGCCCCATCCAATTTTTCAAAGATCTCGGTGTTTTACTATGCAGTTTCTGATTTGAACGAGTGGTGGATATTCAGAACTTGTGCAATTCGCAAATGAGAGAATAGAATGTTGTCAGTTTACAGAAATTTTCAAGACTTCAAGACTCTGTGTTTGTACTTCCTAGCATGGTGATGTCCCTTCTGCTGCTGTTTATTATGATGATTCATATAGTAAGTTGAAGCGGATGCAAAAATAAAATAGTACACAGATATAGGTTGCATCTGCATTTTTATTAATAAACTCCTGTTGAAAATGTTTTGTATTCACATTATTAATTACCCCCACATCTATATGTAAATCAGTGTCTTGGTAAGTCATATTTGTGAGCATGTATCACAATACCTAATTTAACTTTGGTGTGAATTATTTTATTTGAACTACAGTATTTTTGATTTGTTGAAATCTTGCATCTACTTTTATTTTGTGGAGAAATCAGATCTTTCTTAGCAAACGAAAGATGTGTGGTACTCCCTTCGTTCCTCAATATAAGGTGTCTTTAAAAAAAAAGTTAAACTTCTCTAAGTTTGACCAAGTTTATAGACAAAAATATCAATATCTAGAATACCAAATCATTATCACTAGATTCATCATGAACTATATTTTTACATTTTATATATTTAGTATTATAAATCTTTATATATTTTGCTGTAAAGTTGGTCAAACATAGACAACATATGACTTTTTGAAAAACTAATACACCTTATATTTAGGAACGGAGGGAGTATTTCATTACATGATTTTTTTCCCAAGGGGGTACCTCGTGTCTTGCTTAGTATGCTTTTGAGGTTTATTTTACTCAATCAACATATAGCATTTTTTTCATAAGAAAACAAGGATAAAAAGTGATGGTCAGATGTAGGCTAGTACTCTCCTTTTCTTTGGCTCCTCCATAACTTTCTGCTTTGTTGATATTCTCTATCATAGGTTACTAATCTCATTCCTTTGTTGTTCTAGACTGCCAAGATATATTCAAGATGCACGGATGTTGATTGCAAGGTCAAGAATGGCAATTTTACTAGATAATTAGAATTTCATTTTGAAGTGTAATGTTTCAAACACTAAGTTGACTGAATGATCAAGAATTAGGCTAGTACTAGATGGTTTCAGATATGTAATACTTGTATCGTGTTCTTTGTAATGCAATACATCATGTTTAATATATTATGGGGATTCCACTTATTATATTGTCGCTCCTATCCATCGGCATTGGAATAATAATTTTGGTTCATAGTATAAAATACCATTAAGTTGTTCATATATGTCAAAGCATCTTGTCGCTGCAATGATATGTTATGTCCATTTGAAACTTGTTTGTGTTTGGTAGTCACCAACGCATATGAAGCGATGTTACGCTTCAGTTCTATACGTTGCTATTTTGCAACACTTCTACACGAGGTTTACCAACGGATGTATATACGTTGTTGTAGACCATTGCAACGCCACCAACGGCAACGCATGCTAATCCGTTGGTGTAGACCTTAGCAACGCATATACAGACATACGACAACGCATGGATGTGTTGCTGAAGGGGGGTTCTTGTTGTAGTGAATGATTTCCAATGAGAAAATGTCTCCAGGTCTTCAACGCATGCACTACAGCTGCTAGCTCCAAATCATGGGTAGCATAATTCAACTCATGGGGTTTAAGCTGTCGGGAGGCATATGAAACAACTCTTCCCTCCTGCATAAGTACGGCTCCAAGTTCTCGATGAGAAGCGTCACAATACACTTCATAATCCTTGCGTTGATCTGGCAGAATCAACACTGGTGATGTAACCAAGCGTTTCTTCAACTCCTGGAAACTGGCCTCACACTCCTCACTCCATTTGAACTTGGTGTCCTTCTTCAACAACTCCGTCATGGGTTTTGCAATCTTCGAGAAATTCTCAATGAACCTTCGGTAGTATCCTGCGAGTCTAAGAAAACTCCGGATCTCTCCAACTGACGTGGGTGCTTCCCAATTTGTCACAGTGACAACTTTGGTGGGATCTACTGCTATTCCTTCCCCGGATATAACATGTCCAAGGAATCCCACTTCCTTCAACCAAAACTCACACTTGCTGAACTTGGCGTATAGCTGATGTTCTCTGAGCTTCCCAAGTATCAAACACAAATGCTCCTTATGCTCCTCTTCATTCTTCGAGTAGACCAGAATATCATCAATGAACACCACGACGAACTTATCCAAAAAATCCATAAACACCTTGTTCATCATGTTCATGAAATAGGCAGGTGCGTTAATCAGGCCAAATGACATAACGGTACACTCTTATAGCCCGTACCTCGTGGTAAAAGCTGTCTTAGGTATATCCTGCTCTCGAATCTTCAGTTGGTGGTACCCTGATCGCAAATCGATCTTAGAAAACACTTTAGCTCCTTGTAGTTGATCAAACAAATCATTGATCATGGGCAGTGGGTACTTGTTCTTGATCGTTACTTCATTCAACCCTCGGTAATCAACAACCATCCTCAACGGTCCATCCTTCTTCTCCACTAGAAGCACCGGTGATCCCCAAGGTGACGAGCTTGGGCGAATATATCCTTTATCCAGTAACTCCTTAATCTGCTTCTTAATTTCCTCCAAATCCTTTGCGGGCATCGTGTACGGTCTCTTAGATATTGGCCCTGCACTCGCAAAAGCTCAATCAAAAACTCAATGTCTCTATCCGGTGGCATGCCTGGCAATTCTTCTGGAAATACATTCGGGAAATCCTTCACCACTGGTACTTCCTCCTGTACAACTCCTGATAAGGAATTTACTTGAGTCCTCTTCGGCACATGCCGGGATACATGCTTAATCCTTCTCCCTTCTGGGGTGGTGAGCAAATCGACTTACTGGCGCAATCAATGTTTCCTCCATACATCGATAGCCAATCCGTACCCAGAATCACATCCAAACCTTGCGACTCCAAAATTATCAGGTCTGAGGGGAAAACATGCCTACCTATGGTCAATGGCATCTGAAAACATCCTTGGCTTGCCATATACCGCTCTGGCGAGCTTACTAACATAGGTGTACTAAGAACTTTGGTGGGCAGTTTATACTTATCCACAAATCCCTTGATATGTATGAATGCGATGCACGGTATAAAAAGAACGATTGCAGTAAATGACTTAACCAAAAACTTACCTATTATCGCATCCGGGCTTCAACCTCCTCCACGTTAACGTGGCTCACTTGTCCCCTGTTGAAAGGGTTGGGCTTCTTCCCAGAGCTTCCATTGCCGTTTCCATTCTTAGCTTCAGGACATTCATTGGCGTAATGTCCAGTCTTTTGGCACTTGTAACAAGTGACGTGGCTTAGATCTTTCTTGGAGGGCGTTGCTGGGTTGGTACGGTTCTGGCCGTTGCTTCCTCCATTACCATTCCCATTCTTGGGGCCACTATGGTTGTGCGAACTTCTTCCATTGTGATTGTGACCTCCATGGTTATGCTGAAGGGGTCCTCCTGTGTTCGGGGTAAAACGGGGTCTCTGCTGGGCTCCAGAATTATATTTCCCTTGTCCATACTTCCTCTTGCGGCTGTCAATCTGTTGCTGCTTCCCTTCAATCACGAGAGCTCTATCTACCAACTCCTGGTAGTTGTTGAAAGTTGCAACCATCAGCTGCATGCTCAACTCATCATTCAGTCCTTCCAGAAACTTCTCCTGCTTAGTTGCATCTGTAGCAACGCGTCATCCGGGGCATAACGTGCTAGCTTACTAAAATCATCCACATACTGGCCAACTGTGCGTCCTCCTTGGCGTAAGTTGCGAAACTCACGCTTCTTCATGGCCATAGCTCCCGCTGAAACATGGGCAGTATGAAAATCCTGCTGAAACTAGTCCCATGTGAGAGCGTCGATGGGGTAAGTGGCTGTGAAATTCGCCCACCATGATGTTGTGGGTCCATCAAGCTGATGTGCGGCAAAATGCACTCTCTCCGCATCTATGCATCCTGCAGTGGTCAACTCCCTTCCAATCTTGCGGAGCCAATCATCTACAACTATCGGCTCGGTGCTACTGGAGAACACCAGCGGATTTAGCCTTAGAAAACGGGCTAAGTGATCAACATGTGGTGGTGGTGGTGGGTTGTTGTTGTTGTTGTTGTTGTTCCCCTGATTCTGATTCTGAACTAGTGTCTGTATCAATGCATTCTGCTGCTGGATCAACTGGTGATCTTCGGCGGGAAAACAAATCCGATGTCACGTCTCGGAGGCATCTGATGGGTTTAGAGGGGAGAGATCAGAATAGAAAAGAGGTCTAGTGAGGAAACACTACCCATATGCACATGAGACAAACACAATCATATCACTCAATCAATCAAGCAAGGGCACACAATCGGTCTATAACTATCGTTAAAAGTGCTTGAACTACTACTATGTACATGGGGGATTTCTACTACTTATTTGGTGGTCGACTAGAAAAATTGCTCGGTCGAAGACTCCATAATATCTGCTCCAGCTTCATCAACATAGTCATCATCGCTATCGTCAGGGTCTGAGTCGGTGTCGTCGATGATGATGTAGTTCTCCGGGCAAGTGGAATCGTCGTCTTCTCGTCCTGGCGTGAGGTCTCCCATGAACACTCCTAGCTTCTTCTTCAGATCATCATTCTTCTCCACGAGTATCGTCATTTCCTCCTCATATCCATCGCGTGTAGACTTGAGTTCTTCTTCCAGCTCCGTGATCTTGGTCATTGCCTTCTTCAAATCCATCATGCTGCGCAAGACATCCGGGTTCTCCACGGCAACAAATGTGCTGGTTTAACTCCTGGATAAATGCGGCAATCGATCTATCCTTCCTGGTGCTGATCATCTCCCATTGCTCATCTCGGCACCCACAAATCTGGTAAATAGTATCCTTGAGATCCCTGTGGTAAACTTCTCCAATGCGTCCCATGTCAATGTGGCCTGCCATGCTCTTTCCTAAACTCCAGGTTGGGGCATCAAAGGAAAACTCTATGGGCTCAGTGTCTAGCGTGAATGTTCTTCCAGGAATCTGAACTTGAATCATCCAACGCTCCTCTTCTGGTAAAGTGGCGATGTAGGCCCCGGTGAAGCTTGGTATTCCGATGTTCAGGTATTTAGTGACTTCCTTCAGGTGTCGTCCAAACGGTGTATCTTCATCCGGTTGAGTGAACTTGATCCTTGCATCCGCCATCCTAAAGAGTAGAAAATGGAGAGGAGTCAGAAATCAGAAGAGAGTAGTGATCTAGGGATTTAGCTTAGTGGTCGTGTCCTACAGTCAGCGTGTGCTATGATACCATCTTTGTAGCGACCAGACCTCAAACAGTCTAATCTCTGTGCATCAGTGTCATCCCTGGATCGGTAATGCTGACACGCACAGTGACTTGAAGGATTTATAACAGAGTAGCAATCACACACTTACTACATCGAATGTCTCAAAAGAGAACTTATTACAATAAATATGGCTTAAGGCCATCTAATACAATAACATCGGAAGGCTTGGAAGATAAAGTGAGTCCATCAACTCCAACGGCATCACTGAGTGAAAGACCACGACCTAAGGCACCTTACTCATCGTCTGAAAAGTCTGCAACATGATATGTTGCAGCCCAAAAACGGGTCAGCACATGGAATATGCTGGCAAGGCAACACAAAAGAGTAATGAACAGAATAATGCTATCACTACATGCATATTTGGCTGGTGGAGGCTGTATGGTTAATATGTTTTGCGAAAAGCAAATTTTTCCCTACAAGAAAGGAATAAATTTTATTTAACTATCATGGTGATTGTTAAACATTGAGAAGGTAAACCCCATCTCAATCCCAATTAAGTATCATCATTAAACGCAATCAATTTAAATTATATTAAGAGTGATGAGATCCACATGATAATCCAAGAACTAGATACTCAAGATGTCCATAACCGGGGACACGGCTAATCATGATTAGTTTGTACGCTCTGCAGAGGTTTGCGCACTTTTCCCCACAAGACTCGATCTCCTCTGTTGGATTTCTCGCACTACATGATGTTTGAGAAACGGATGACCGAGACAGTCTTTCAGAAGAGGTCCCCTTAACCGATAGATAGGCCTGTACACCTACAATCCCCTACATCTGCTAGCCCATCATGGAAAGGGTTCCCACAACTTGATCAACTATGCCAGAGCCCATAATGGCATGTGGATGCACACGGAAGTTTCCAACATGAATAATCTTATGATCCCTTTGAGCCTGGGTGGCAGTCCATAGGAGAATCACACGGTACCCCGGGATTTCCAAAAATACAGACAACACTGGGTTCCCCAGGTGCCTCAATCCACCCAGATGTGTATTTAAGTTGCCACCTTAAGTTAAACATTAATTAACAATACCCACATCTATCATGGATACACTCGCCCAATCCACGTCTACAAGCATAGCATAGCAATATAAGCAACGCAGAAGTAACTCCCAAAGGTTTCATAATAAACAGGACAATAGGTACTACCTCATCTACTTCCCAAAACCCACATATTAATCAGATCCTAATCATGTAATTGTTTGAGGATTGATCTAATGCAGTAAAACTGGGTAATAAAAAGGTATGATCAAAGTGTTACTTGCCTTGCTGATGATCCGTGAAACCTAGAGACTCGTAATAGCACGCTCCGCACTCCGAGTACTCTATCGCAAGCAGACAAGCATACAATAAGCAATCAAGCAAAGATGCACATGTAAAACTCAAATAAGAAGATCTAACCAGAAAGTTCAACTTAAGAACTCCGGTTTGCAAAAGAATCAAAGCAAACGAAGCAACGAAACTCAAGCTGCGAAAGAAACAAGCTTCGATTACTAATCTGGACTTAAATCAATTTTTACAGTAGCAAAAACTTGTAAAAGTTGGTTAAACAGAAAGAGGGCTTCGAGACGAAACTCTAGGCGCTTGAATCGCCTGATTCCGATAAACGAGCGAAAAGTTATACTAGAACGAAAATCGGGTCAGAAATCGCGATAAAAAATAATCGCGGAAAAACCGTGGAAAAAGAAAACTGACGAACAGGCTAACGAACGAACGCTCGCTGTCTGCGGCTAAATGGTGAAAACCGTTCGTTAAAACGAACATACGGACGAAAGTCCGCTAAATACCGGAAAAATAAAACCGATCTAAAGAAATAAACCGAAAATATAAAAAAATGGGGTTTAACCCAAAAAAACCGACCGGTCAAACGGCGGTCAACGGCGACGAGATCCGGCGGGCGGCGGCGGTTCGAGCGACGGCGGGCGGCGGCAAGCTGCGATGGAGGCAGCAGGCGGTCGGCGGCAGGCTGCGGGGCAGGGAGTGGGGCAGCTTATAAGGGGGGGGCGGGGCCTGGGAGGAGTCCGGGCCCGATACGGCCCGTAGGTCGGTTCCTCTTTTTTTAAAATAATTTCGCTCGAAAAATGAATAAATGAAATACTAAACTGACTCCAAAAATCCTGAAATAAAATTTCCCCGTCCTCTAAAAATCTACCGGACAAGGTGAACATTTATTTGAGACTATAATGCAATTTTGAAAAACGCATATTTTTCCTAATTCAAATAAAATAGCGATAAAACTCCGAATAAAATTCTTATTTGATTTTAATATTAAATCTCAAATATTTAATTATTTTGAGGAAGTCATCTTATCCTCTCTCTTTTATTTCCATAAAATAAATATTCGAAGAGAAAATAATTAAATCAAACGATCCTATTTTCAAAATTTGAGAAAACTCAAATATGAAAATAATGAAATTCCCAACTCTCTCCGTGGGTCCTTGAGTTGCGTAGAATTTCTAGGATCAAGCCAAGATGCAATAAAATATGATATGCAATGATGACCTAATGTATAACATTCCAAATTAAAAATTTGGGATGTTACATGTTGCGAAGGACGAGCGTGGACAAACTCTTACATAGAGATAAACGCTCCCGAGGACACATGGGAATTATCGTCAAGCTAGTTTTCATCACGCTCATATGATTCGCGTTCATTACTTTGATAATTTGGTATGTGGGTGGACCGCTGCTTGGGTGCTGTCCTTTCTTGGACAAGCATCCCACTTATGATTAACCCCTATTGCAAGCTGATACGTCTCCAACGTATCTATAATTTATTAAGTATTCATGCTATTATATTATCTGTTTTGGATGATTATGGGCTTTACTAAACACTATTATATTATTTTTGCGACTAACCTATTAACCCAGAGCCCAGTGCCAATTTCTGTTTTTTCCCTTGTTTCAGTGTTTCGCGGAAAAGGAATATCAAACGGAGTCCAAACGGAATAAAACCTTCGGGAGCGTGATTTTTGGAACAAACGTGATCCAGGAGACTTGGAGTGTATGTAAGGGAAGCAACGAGTAAGCCACGAGGCAGGAAGGCGCGCCCTACCCCCCTGGGCGCGCTCCCACCCTCGTGGGCCCCTTGTGGCTCCCCTGCTCGACTTCTTTCGCCTATATATGTCCATATACCCTAAAAACATCATGTAACACCCCGGATGTAACTTTCCATATTTGTAACTCCAACTCTTGCCATTTTCGGCATTGTGATATGATATTCCCTCCGTGGTTGGGTTTTTCTTCATTTTGCATTCTGTGCATCTCATGTCTCTTATCATGTCATCATGTGCATCGCATTTTCTTATGTGTTCGTCTCATGATTCCGAGCATTTTCCCCGTTGTCCGTTTTGCAATCCGGCACTCCTATCTCCCCCGGCGGCCCCTTTTATGTTTTTCCGTGTGCGGGTATTAAACCTTCTCGAAATGGACCGAGGTTTGTCTAGTGGCCTTGGTATACCACCCGTAGACCACCGGTCAAGTTTCGGTCATTTGGAGCTCGTTTGGTACTCCAGCAGTTAACCGCACTCTCGCGAAGGCCTCTTTTAAGTTGCAGCCCAACACCCCTCCAAAACATCCCAATAACCCATCTAAGTCACTTCCATGCTCTCCGTCGTTCGATCACGATCGTGTGGGCGAAAACTACACCTCATTTGGACTCTCCTAGCTCCCTCTATGCCTATTTAAATATCTCCCCCCGTCCAAATCCGGGTCTTCTTCCCCCGAAACCCTAAAACTCCTCACGGGCCCCGTCACGGACCGTCCGCCCTTGACAGACGAAGCGCCCGCGCGTCGCGCCACTCGGAAGCGACACATGTCGCGCCGCCGCCCAGCGCCCGCCCGGCCGCGGGCAGGCGAACCCGCCGAACCAGCGCGCGCCGGCCGCCAGACGCCGCCCGCGCAGCCACCCTACGCCGCGCTTTCGGGCCGCCGCCGCCCTCCGCGCCAGACCTCCCTCGCCGCCACCTCGCCGCCGGCCTCGCCCGCGCGCCGCCGCCGGCCCGGCCCATGCCGGCCCGCCGCCATGGGACCTCGTGACCCCAGCCGTCGCCGCCTTCCCCGTGGCAAGCCGCCCGCCCTCCGCCGGCCCGACCCGCCAGCGCCCTCCATCTCCCTCCCGTGACGCCTTGCCGCCATTGTCGCCGATCGGGCCGGATCCCGATCCGATCCGGACCCAGCGCCCGTTGACCTTCTCCCCCCCTCATTTCTAAGTTTTTAATCCTGTTAACATTTCGTGGCATTTTCATCATAGCATATCTTTGCATCTGTATCCATTTTGCGCGTATAATATATCTAAATGTTCGTCTTGAAGAGTAGATCATTTCATATCATTGCATCATTTTCATTTGAGCTCAACTTGATGCCCGAAATGCTGTTAGAAGAGGACTATGTGATGTTAGTTTCTGTTTCTTAACAGAACTTGCACTTTTGTTATTTTTGCCATGATTAATGTGTGCACCCTATGAATTTGAGTCTTACGTGTGTTTTGTAATATGACATTCCATCTTTCCAGGGGTGTATGCCATGTATTTTTGTGATCTATGTGGTGACTAGCACAAGCATGCAAAGTAGGTGTCCTGATGTTGCTGTTTCCAGCTCTGTTTTGCTGATATTTTGATGCCATGTTAACTTGATGCTACCGAGAGATCCATGCATATTTTGAGATACTTCAGTAAGGATGTTTTGTTAAAAATGTCTTGCTCTATCCATCCATGTCCTTGTTTGCAATTATGGAGTACTATAGCTTGAGTCAATCGAGCTCTACTTTTGCTATCAAGTGTTTCCTGGCAGATTGTTTACAAGTTATTCAATTTTGCCAAGGTTGTTGTGGTTGATCCATGCATGCTATGTTATTGTTCTTGCCATGTATGTCTTATATGCCATGTTTTCTTGATGTATGTATGCTTAGTTTATCATTTAAGACTCTGTAGTGAGTGCATTGAGCTTGTAAACATGCCTACTTGTTATCAGTTTTGACATGCGATGTTGCTGAATCTGTTAACGAAACTTTCAATATTGACATGGGTGTTACTATATTTTCTGATCCTTTTTGGCTTATGGTCAGTAAGGGACTTTTGTTTTATGCTTTGAGTAGATTCATGCCATGCCTTGTTTTGATATTTTAAGTTCCCTTAGCATGTAGTTTTCTTGCTCTGAACATTGCAACCTGATGCTGTTTTTGCCATGTCCAGCCTGACATTTTGTGCACTTTTGCCATGCTTGTTTGAACCTGTTATGATGTGATTTAGCCGAAGCTCAGTGCTCATATTTTGTCAAGCATCTTGTTTAGATCACTGCCATATACTTTGTTGATACGTTTGGGTGCAGTAGCTTAATTTCTTGTTGCTTGCTAAGTGGCATCATGCTGTTAATGGCAGATTTGTGCCATTCTTGTTTTGCTTGTCATTTCCAAACCGTGCATCCGATTCCGGTGATCTTTATATCGATTTCAACCGAAATCATCTCATCTTTTCAGTGGCATACTTGGTTTGCCAAGTTGATGCCTGGTTCATCATTTTCCTTTCGGGCCTTTGTCGCATTGCATATCACATCTCGCATATCATGTCATGTTTTGCATCATGTTGCTTGTGCATTGCACCGTGATTTATTGTGGTTCCTTTGCTTGTGTTCTTGCTTTGGGTAGACCCGGGAGACGAAATACGTGAACGAGGAACCTGTTGAGAACGCCACGAGGATCAAGCTTTCGACAACTCACGAGAACATTGCGCATAAGATGACCATACCCTCGAAATCACTTCTATCTTTGCTATGCTAGTTGCTCGTTCTTTTGCTATGCCTATGCTGCGATGCCTACCACTTGCTATATCATGCCACCCATATTGCCATGTCAGCCCCTAACCATCCTTTCCTAGCAAACCGTTGATTGGCTATGTTACCGCTTTGCTCGGCCCTCTTATAAGCGTTGCTAGTTGCAGTGAAGTTGAAGTTTGTTCCTTGTTGGAACATGGAGATGTTGTTCCTGATCGGAACATGTTTACTTGTTGGGGATATCACAATATATATCTGCTATAATTAATACATCTATATACTTGGTAAAGGGTGGAAGGCTCGGCCTTATGCCTGGTGTTTTGTTCCACTCTTGCCACCCTAGTTTCCGTCATACCGGTGTTATGTTCCTTGATTTCGCGTTCCTTACACGGTTGGGTGATTTATGGGACCCCCTTGACAGTTCGCTTTGAATAAGACTTGTCCAGCAAGGCCCAACTTTGGTTTTACCATTTGCCACCTAAGCCTTTTCCCCCGGGTTTTCGCGAGCCCGTGGGTAATCTTTTTTTAACCCCCCCCCCCCCCCCGGGCCAATGCTCCTCTGAGTGTTGGTCCAAACTAGAGCCACTTGCGGTGCCACCCTGAGGCAACTTGGGGCATCTTCGGTTGCCGTGCGTAGTGTTCATCCGGATGTGCCACGAGAACGAGATATGTGCAGCTCCTATCGGGATTTGTCGGCTGTCAGGCGGCTTCTTGGTCTTGTTTTATTCTTTGTCGAAATGTCTTGTAGTCCAGGATTCCGAGATTGATCGGGTCTTCCCAGTAGAAGAAATATCCTTCGTTGACCGTGAGAGCTTATAATGGGCTAAGTTGGGACACCCTGCAGGGTAATATCTTTCAAAGCCGTGCCGCGGTTATGAGGCAGATGGGAATTTGTTAATGTCCGGTTGTAGAAAACCCGAAGTTGACCTCAAATAAAATACACATCAACGCGTGTGTAAACGTGATGGTCTCTTATTGGCGGAGTCCGGGAAGTGAACACGGTGTTTGAGTTATGTCTGACGTAAGTAGTTCAGGATCACTTCTTGATCGCTACTAGCTTCACGACCGTGCTTTGCTCCTCTTCTCGCTCTCTTTTGCGAAGTAGCCACCATATATGCTAGTCGCTTGCTGCAGCTCCACCTTACTACTCTGTCCTTCCTATAAGCTTAAATAGTCTTGATCTCGCGGGTGTGAGATTGCCGAGTCCCGTGACTCACAGATACTTCCAAAAGCGATTGCGAGTGCCGAAGCGATGCGGTCTGGTGACTCAACCGAGCTCAAGTGGGAGTTCGACGAGGAACGTGGTTGTTACTATGTGTCTTTTCACGATGATCAGTAGTGGTGCCCAGTTGGGACGATCGGGGATCCGTGTAGCATTTGGGGTATCTTCTTTTATTTTGGTTCCGTAGTCGGACCTTGAGTGTACTACGAATGATGGATGTTTAATTATGTACCGTGTGAAGTGGCATTGTAAGCCAACTATGTACCTCTTTCCCCTATTTATTACATGGGTTGTGTGAAGATTACCTCACTTGCGACATTGCTTTCAATGCGGTTATGCCTCTAAGTCGTGCCTCGACACGTGGGAGATATAGCCGCATCGAGGGCGTTACAAGTTGGTAATCGAGCCTTCCCGACTTAGGAGCCCCTACTTGATTGTTTCTTTGGCGTTGTTGAGTCTAGAATGGAAAAATGTTTTGAGTCTTAGGATTATATATATTGGAGAGTAGGATTCTTTTTACTCCCAGGTCCTTATAAGCTACGTGAGGTATCTGACGTAGTGTTTTGACTCTTCTCTCCTCAAATTTCACTAAAATTTTTTAGGATCACGTGGGTATCTTGGAATCGTTCCGATGGTTTTGTGACGAGAACATTGTTCTTGGTGCCTCGACATTTAGGGGTTGTGGCGGTGTCCCGGGAGTTGAGCTCCGAGGTGTTGTCGTCACAATTTTATCATTGCAGTTACGGAATACACGAGTTTTGCCGACATCGAAATCTCTTTTGTGCGATTGTTGGTGAGATAACCCGATAGCCCAAAGATCGAGGCGAAAAGGGAGTATTGCCATGACTTGTATAACGGATGTTTTTGAAGGTCGAGGTACACGATTTCCGAGGATTTCTTGGTTATGTGTTGACGGATGGATACAATTGGATCTAGGTATTGTTAGTTTGGGTGATATATTTTGTGTCCCTGTATCCCCAACACCAGATTGCATAACCAGAAAGTTTCGGGAGTTTATAGGTGGGAATTCTAGTAGCTTACGGGATATCTTTCCGACGGATGTATGATTTGAGATTGGGGTCCAACGTCTAGTGGTCCGCCCATTCACGGTCGATTCTGATGGTCGCGAGGCGTCTTAAAGAATCCTTGGCTATGCTGATTCGGGACGTCTTGTTTGTCATTCGTGGCCGCTATACGTCGTGCCGTGTGGGCCCCACCACTAACACTTTGGGCGTAAATCTTTATCATGTGTTTGTTCGGCTCATTCTAGAAGCCAATCTTTTGTTTTCAGTTGTGATATTCGATTTATTTCTAAGATGTATGTTGTTTCCATATCTTTATCTAAGTGGCTTCTCACCTTAATGGACGTGTGATGATTAACTTTGGAATTCATTCGTTCATTCTTGTTCGAATGTTTATTGTGAAGACTATATGTTGCAATTTCTATCCGTTGATTCTACTTATCTTTTGTCTATCAAAGGACTAACGGATGTCACCCTCTTGAGGATGGCTCCGCCTCTGGCGTCGAATCCGGATCGTAATGATGGGGATCGGTCGAACCCTCCACCTCCACCTTCGCCTCCGGAGGCTGGCAAGCTATCGGGGCAGCCACCAATGCCAATGCTCGATGATTTTGCAGCTCTTGCAAGAGCGTACTCAAGGGCAAGGCAGTCAAGGAAATCAAGGTCAAGGCAACAATCAGCCGCACTTTGCTACTCTCAGTCAGTTCCTCGCTAATCAGCCGAAGTCTTTCAGTTTCTGTGTCGAGGCCACAGACGCTGAGGATTGGCTTGTGGACATCTGCAAGCATTTTGATTGTAGCAATGTCAGACCTGAGGACTTTGTCAAGTTTGCATCGTTTCAACTCAAGGATCAAGCTGCTGAGTGGTACCGACAATACAAAGATTCCAGAGGAGGTCGTGTCATTACGGGATGAGTTCCGTCGTGATTTGAGCTCATCACATTCAAAAGTGTTGTTGAGAGCAAGCGTGAGGAGTTCCGCAATCTCAAGCGGGGCAACATGTCTGTCTATCAATACAATATCCAGTTCGAGCTCGCTTCGTTTTGCTAAGCAAGACGTTCTGATGAAAAGAGTATGATCTATCAATTCAGAGGTGGTGCGAGAGAAGATCTGCAATTAGCTCTTGTGCTTTTGAGCCAGATAAGTATGATGATTTCTACAACATGGCCTTTGAAGCAAGAAGCTGCCCAGCTCAAATGTGAGGCTTCTAAGAAGAGAATCGGGGATGCGATTCGGTCTTCTTCTTCCTCTCAAGTGGCAGCTAAGCAGCAGAAGTTTTACCTTCCTCCTCCTCCGTTCCGTCGGCCTTATCGCCAGAAGAACTCATGTGGCCGTGGATCTTCCCACCCACCCAACCCAAGCTATCGTAACAAGTCTAATTCTCAAGCTCCAAGGTCAAGTGCTCCTTATCACCGTCCGCTCTACGAGGTGACTTGCAACAAATGTCGTGAGAAAGGTCACTATGCGAACAAGTGCTTCAACCAAAGGCGCCTTCCGCCTCCTCCTCTGTGAAATCTTCGGCAATGCGGTGGTCAAGCATAATCCCAAGTCCGCAAAGGTGAACATGATGAATGCAGCTCAAGCGGAGGAATCTTCGATGTGATAATGGGTAATCTTCCGATTAATGATATTCTGCAAAAGTCTTATTTGATCTGGTGCATCACATTCTTTCATGTCATATCCTTTTGCATCGAAGCACAATGTTGACACAGAGTTTTTGTCCAAAGTTATGCAAGTTGTTTCTCCCGGAAAGCTTATGACTTCTAGTTTGTTTGCTCCTGATGTCACTATCAAGATGGGCAACTATAGATTTCTGGCTAAACCAATTGTTCTTGGTGACTCAGATATTGATCTTATTCTCGGGATGGACTGGCTTTCTCAGCACAAAGCTCAAATTGATTGTGCTGCCGGGAAATTCAATTGACTCACTCTTCTAATGATGTGATCATCTATGCCGCTTCGTGATGAAACCATTCGGTTGTTTTC
The DNA here is from genome assembly GCA_021605145.1 of Aegilops bicornis. Lineage (NCBI taxonomy): Eukaryota > Viridiplantae > Streptophyta > Magnoliopsida > Poales > Poaceae > Aegilops > Aegilops bicornis. Next base: position 69,067,980 of record CM038670.1, on the reverse strand, counting down.
TCTCAATGAGAAGGGCGAGTTGGATGCTATCTCTCGATTCCAGTCGTTTGTGAGTACCAAGATGTCTTTCGGAAGAGCTTCCAGAATGCCTCCTCACCGGCCCGATTGAGTTCGTTATTGATCTTGAGCCCGGCTTGAACCCGTTTGCAAGCGTCCATACAAGCTTGGACCTAATGAGCTGAAGGAATTGAAGAAGCAGCTCGATGAGCAAGAGCGTCTGGGTTTGATCAGACCGAGTTCATCTCCTTGGGGTTGTGGCGTTCTTTTTGTCCAGAAGAAGGATGGCACGGACCGACCGTAAGGCCGTCGATTCATCCATTGAATAAGAAGACAATCAAGAACAAGTATCCACTTCCCAACATCAATGAGCTTTTCGAGCAACTCAAAGGTGCTAAAGTGTTCTCCAAGCTTGACCTTCGTATGGGTTATCATCAGTTCGCATTCGTGAACAAGATATTCCCAAGACGGCATTAGAACAAGCTTTGGTTCTTATGAATATCTTGTCATGTCTTTCGGCCTCGCCAATGCTCCTCCAACATTCTCTCGGATGATGAACTTCATTTTCAACCCCTACACCAATGAATTCGTCTTGGTCTATCTTGATGATATTTTGGTCTTCTCCAAGAATAAGAAGGATCATGCCAAACATTTGCGATTGGTGCTAGACAAGCCGAGAGAGTATCAATTCTATGCGAAGTTCTCCAAATGTGAATTTTGGCTTGATGAAGTGCTTTATCTTGGTCATATCATCTCCGCCAAGGGCATCGCTGTTAATCCCGAGAAGGTGTCCGCAATTGTGAATTGGGAACCTCCTCGGAATGTCAAGCGACTCCATGATTTTCTTGGTCTTGCAAGCTATTGCGAAGATTCGCCGAGAACTTCTCCAAGATTGCAAAGCCTCTTTCCAACCTCCTCGGGAAGCATGTGAAGTATGTCCGGTCTCCACGAGTGTGACGTTGCTTTCAATACTCTCAAAGAGAAACTCGTCACAGCTCTTGTCTTGACTCCTCTGATGAATCCAAGCCATTTGAAGTTTTCTCGTGATGCTTCTCTTCAAGGTCTCGGTCTTTGTGTTAATGCAAGAGAAGAGAGTTGTGGCTTATACCTCTCGTCAGCTGAAGCCCAACGAAAAGAACTACCCCACTCATGATCTTGAGTTGGCGGCAGTTGTCCATGCATTGATAACGTGGAGACATCTCTTGTTGGGAAGGAAAGTGGACATTTTCACCGATCACAAGAGTCTCAAGTACATTTTCACTCAGCCCAACCTCAACCTCGTGCAAACTCGATGGGTCGAAATGATTCAAGAGTACAACCCAAGTATTGAATATACTCCGGCAAGGCCAATGTCATTGCAGATGCTTTGAGCAGGAAGGCTTATCGCAGCAGTCTAATCCTCAAGCCCTTCCAACCGGATCTCTGTGAAGCTTTCCATAAGCTGAATCTTCAAGTTGTTCCTCAAGGCTTTCTTGCCAACCTCATAGTCTCTCCTACTTTGGAAGATCAGATTCGTGAGGCTCAACTTCGGATACCATGGTGAAAAGGTGAAGCGTGGTATCGACAAGGGCATTTCCAAGTACAAGTGCTTCCACGTTGATGACAAAGATACTCTTTTCTTTGAGGACCGGATTGTGGTTCCTAAGGGTGATCTCTGAAAAGTCATTATGAACGAGGCTCACAATTCGCTTCTATCCATTCATCCCGGAAATGCGAAGATGTACCATGATCTCAAGCAGTCATATTGGTGGACTCGAATGAAGCGAGAAATTGCTCAATTCGTGAATGAATGTGATGTCTGCAGAAGAGTGAAAGCAGAACACCAAAGACCAACTGGTCTCCTCCAACCTCTTGCTATTCCAGAATGGAAGTTTGATCATATCGAGATGGACTTCGTGGATCGGATTTCCAAAGTCCAAGCGTGGAAATGATGCTATCTTCGTTGTCATTGACAAGCTTACTAAAGTGGCTCATTTTCTTCCTATCAAAGAATCCATCACAGCAGCTCGGTTGGCGAGCTTTACACCTCGAGGATTGTCTCCTTGCACGGCATTCCACAATTGATCTCTTGAGACCGTGGCAGCATCTTTACCTCCAAGTTTTGGGATTCTTTTCAGAAGGCCATGGGCACCAACATTCGTTTCAGCATAGCTTTCCATCCCCAAACAAGTGGCCAAGTCGAGCGAGTTAATCAAATCCTTGAAGATATGCTCAGGGCTTGTGTCATTTCTTTCGGTATGAAGTGGGAAGATTGTCTTCCATATGCCAAGTTCTCCTACAACAACAACTTCCAAGCGAGTTCGGGCAAGGCCCCATTCGAAATTCTCTATGGCAGAAAGTGCCGTACTCCTCTCAATTGGTGCAGGGCAATTGAACGCCAACTTCTTGGCAATGACTTGATAATGAGCAGTAAGAAATGTGCCAAGTCATTCGTGAGAATCTCAAAGCCGCATAATCGCGCGGAAGAGCTATTATGATGACAAGCACCGTGATGTGACTTTTGAAATCGGAGACCATGTCTACCTCGCGTCTCTCAATTGAAAGGCACTCGTCGCTTCCCGGTATCAAAGGGAAGCTTGCCCCTAGATACGTGGGTCCTTTCAAGATAATTGGCAAAGAGGCGATCTCGCCTATCAACTTGAGCTTCCATCCAACTTTGCAAACGTGCACGATGTGTTCCACGTGTCACAGCTTCGCAAGTGCTTCAAGACTCCTGAACGCACTATCAACTTCGAAGAGATTGACCTTCAAGAAGATCTCTCTTATCATGAGCACCCCGTTGCTATTCTTGAAGAAACCGAGCGCAAGACTCGCAACAAGTCAATCAAATTCACGAAAGTGAAGTAGTCACACCATTCCGACCGAGAAGCTACACGGGAGCGCGAGGATCACCTCCGTTCGAATATCTGGAGTTCTTTCAGTCCTAGATCTGGGGCGAGATCCTCTTGTAGTGGTGGAGTGTTGTAACACCCCGGATGTAACTTTCCATATTTGTAACTCCAACTCTTGCCATTTTCGGCATTGTGATATGATATTCCCTCCGTGGTTGGGTTTTTCTTCATTTTGCATTCTGTGCATCTCATGTCTCTTATCATGTCATCATGTGCATCGCATTTGCTTATGTGTTCATCTCATGATTCCAAGCATTTTCCCCGTTGTCCGTTTTGCAATCCCGCACTCCTATCTCCCCCGGCGGCCCCTTTTACGTTTTTCCGTGTGCGGGTATTAAACCTTCTCGAAATGGACCGAGGTTTGTCTAGTGGCCTTGGTATACCACCCGTAGACCACCGGTCAAGTTTCGGGTCATTTGGAGCTCGTTTGGTACTCCAACGGTTAACCGTGACTCTCGCAAAGGCCTCTTTTAAGTTGCAGCCCAACACCCTCCAAAACAGCCCAATAACCCATCTAAGTCACTTCCATGCTCTCCGTCGTTCGATCACGATCGTGTGGGCGAAAACTACACCTCATTTGGACTCTCCTAGCTCCCTCTATGCCTATTTAAATATCTCCCCCCGTCCAAATCCGGGTCTTCTTCCCCCGAAACCCTAAAACTCCTCCCCGGGCCCGTACGGACACGTCCGCCGCCGACGGACGAAGCCGCCGCCGCGTCCGCGCCACTCAGAAGGCGACACATGTCCCGCGCCGCCGCGCCCGCCCGGCCGCGGGCCAGGCGAAACCCGCCCAGCGCGCGCCCGGCCGCCAGCTGACGCCGCCACAGCCGACCCTACGCCGCCGCTCGGCCGCCGCCGCCCTCCGCGCCCAGCCTCCCTCCGCCGCCACCTCGCCCGCACCGGCGGCGCCCGCCGCCGCGGCCGCCCATGCCGCCGGACCTCGCCCCATGGCCGTCGCCGCCTTCGCGGCGCCGGCCACCGCCGCGCCTCCGCCCGGCGGCCCGACCCTTGGCGCCCTCCATCTCCCTCCGGCGAGCGCACGCCGCCGCCGCCGTCGCCGATCGGGCCGGATCCCGATCCGATCCGGACCCAGCGCCCGTTGACCTTCTCCCCCCCTCATTTCTAAGTTTTTAATCCTGTTAACATTTCGTGGCATTTTCATCATAGCATATCTTTGCATCTGTAGCTCCATTTTGCGCGTATAATATATCTAAATGTTCGCCTCGAAGAGTAGATCATTTCATATCATTGCATCATTTTCATTTGAGCTCAACTTGATGCCCGAAATGCTGTTAGAAGAGGGCTATGTGATGTTAGTTTCTGTTTCTTAACAGAACTGGCACTTTTGTTATTTTTGCCATGATTAATGTGTGCACCCTATGAATTTGAGTCTTACGTGTGTTTTGTAATATGACATGCCATCTTTCCAGGGGTATATGCCATGTATTTTTGTGATCTATGTGGTGACTAGCACAAGCATGCAAAGTAGGTGTCCTGATGTTGCTGTTTCCATTCTGTTTCTTGATATTTTGATGCCATGTTAACTTGATGCTACCGAGAGATCCATGCATATTTTGAGATACTTCAGTAAGGATGTTTTGTTAAACATGTCTTGCTCTATCCATCCATGTCCTTGTTTGAAATTATGGAATACCATAGCTCGAGTCAATCGAGCTCTACTTTTGCTATCAAGTGTTTCCTGGCAGATTGTTTACAAGTTACTCAATTTTGCCAAGGTTGTTGTGGTTGATCCATGTATGCTATGTTATTGTTCTTGCCATGTATGTCTTATATGCCATGTTTTCTTGATGTATGTATTCTTAGTTTATCATTTAAGACTCTGTAGTGAGTGCATTGAGCTTGTAAACATGCCTACTTGTTATCAGTTTTTGACATGCCATGTTGCTGAATCTGTTAACGAAACTTTCAATATTGACATGGGTGTTACTATATTTTCTGATCCTTTTTGGCTTATGGTCAGTAAGGGACTTTTGTTTTATGCTTTGAGTAGATTCATGCCATGCCTTGTTTTTCTATTTTAAGTTCATGTAGCATGTAGTTTTCTTGCTCTGAACATTGCAACCTGATGCTGTTTTTGCCATGTCCAGCCTGACATTTTGTGCACTTTTGCCATGCTTGTTTGAACCTGTTATGATGTGATTTAGCCGAAGCTCAGTGCTCATCTTTTGTCAAGCATCTTGTGTAGATCACTGCCATATACTTTGTTGATACGTTTGGGTGCAGTAGCTTAATTTCTTGTTGCTTGCTAAGTGGCATCATGCTGTTAATGGCAGATTTGTGCCATTCTTGTTTTGCTTGTCATTTCCAAACCGTGCATCCGATTCGGTGATCTTTATATCGATTTCAACCGAAATCATCTCATCTTTCCAGTGGCATACTTGGTTTACCAAGTTGATGCCTGGTTCATCATTTTCCTTCCGGGCCTTTGTCGCATTGCATATCACATCTCGCATATCATGTCATGTTTTGCATCATGTTGCTTGTGCATTGCACCGTGATTTATTGTGGTTCCTTTGCTTGTGTTCTTGCTTTGGTAGAGCCGGGAGGCGAGTACGTGAACGAGGAACCTGTTGAGAACGCCACGAGGATCAAGCTTTCGACAACTCTGAGAACATTGCGTGCAAGATGACCATACCCTCGAAATCACTTCTATCTTTGCTATGCTAGTTGCTCGTTCTGTTGCTATGCCTATGCTGCGATGCCTACCACTTGCTATATCATGCCACCCATATTGCCATGTCAGCCCCTAACCATCCTTTCCTAGCAAACCATTGATTGACTATGTTACCGCTTTGCTCAGCCCCTCTTATAGCGTTGCTAGTTGCAGGTGAAGTTGAAGTTTGTTCCTTGTTGGAACATGGAGATGTTGTTCCTGATCGGAACATGTTTACTTGCTGGGGATATCACAATATATATCTGCTATAATTAATACATCTATATACTTGGTAAAGGGTGGAAGGCTCGGCCATATGCCTGGTGTTTTGTTCCACTCTTGCCACCCTAGTTTCCATCATACCGTGTTATGTTCCTTGATTTCGCGTTCCTTACACGGTTGGGTGATTTATGGGACCCCCTTGACAGTTCGCTTTGAATAAGACTTCGTCCAAAGAAGGCCCAACTTTGGTTTTACCATTTGCCACCTAAGCCTTTTCCCCGGGTTTTCGCGAGCCCGAGGGTCATCTTTATTTAACCCCGGCCAATGCTCCTCACGAGTGTTGGTCCAAACTAGAGCCACTTGCGGTGCCACCTGAGGCAACTTGGGGCATCTTCGGTTGCCGTCGTAGTGTTCATCCGGATGTGCCACGAGAACGAGATATGTGCAGCTCCTATCGGGATTTGTCGGCACAATCGGGCGGCTTTCGGTCTTGGTTTATTGCTGTCGAAATGTCTTGTAGTCCGGGATTCCGAGATTGATCGGGTCTTTCCGGTAGAAGGAATATCCTTCGTTGACCGTGAGAGCTTATAATGGGCTAAGTTGGGACACCCCTGCAGGGTAATATCTTTCGAAAGCCGTGCCCGCGGTTACGAGGCAGATGGGAATTTGTTAATGTCCGGTTGTAGAAAACCCAAAGTTGACCTCAAATAAATACACATCAACCGCGTGTGTAACCGTGATGGTCTCTTCTCGGCGGAGTCCGGGAAGTGAACACGGTGTTGGAGTTATGTCTGACGTAAGTAGTTCAGGATCATTTCTTGATCGCTACTAGCTTCACGACCGTGCTTTGCTCCTCTTCTCGCTCTCTTTTGCGAAGTAGCCACCATATATGCTAGTCGCTTGCTGCAGCTCCACCTTACTACTCTGTCCTTCCTATAAGCTTAAATAGTCTTGATCTCATGGTGTGAGATTGCTGAGTCCCCGTGACTCACAGATCCTACCAAAAACAGTTGCAGGTGCCGACGATGCCAGTACAGGTGACTCAACCGAGCTCAAGTGGGAGTTCGACGAGGAACGTGGTCGTTACTATGTGTCTTTTCCTGATGATCAGTAGTGGTGCCCAGTTGGGACGATCGGGGATCTGTGTAGCATTTGGGGTATCTTCTTTTATTTTGGTTCCGTAATCGGACCTTGAGTGTACTCTGAATGATGGATGTTTAATTATGTACTGTCTGAAGTGGCGACTGTAAGCCAACTATGTACCTCTTTCCCCTATTTATTATATGGGTTGTGTGAAGATTACCTCACTTGCGACATTGCTTTCAATGCGGTTATGCCTCTAAGTCGTGCCTCGACACGTGGGAGATATAGCCGCATCGAGGGCGTTACACATCAGGAGCAGAATAGATCGGGAGTTCCGCCGCCGCAAACCTCCAGAGCCACCGAGAACCAATCTAGACCCGTTCCGGCACCCTGCCGGAGGGGGTATCCCTCTCTGGTGTCCATCTTCATCATCCCGGCGATCTCCATGACGAGGAGGGAGTAGTTCGCCCTCGGGGATGAGGGTACGTACCAGTAGCTATGTGTTTGATCTCTCTCTCTCTCTCTCTATCTCTCTCTCTCTCTCTCTCTCTCGTGTTCTCGAGGTGGTATGATCTTGATGTATCGCGAGCTTTGCTATTATAGTTGGATCTTATGATGTTTCTCCCCCTCTACTCTCTTGTAATGAATTGAGTTTTCCCTTTGAAGTTATCTTATCGAATTGAGTCTTTAAGGATTTGAGAACACTTGATGTATGTCTTGCCGTGCTTATCTGTGGTGACAATGGGATATCACGTGATCCACCTGCTGTATGTTTTGGTGATCAACTTGCGGGTTCCGCCCATAAACCTATGCAAAGGGGTTGGCACACGTTTTCGTCTTGACTCTCCGGTAAAAACTTTGGGGCACTCTTTGAAGTACTTTGGGTTGGTTGAATAGATGAATCTGAGATTGTGTGATGCACATCGTATAATCATACCCACGGATACTTGAGGTGACATTGGAGTATCTAGGTAACATTAGGGTTTTGGTTGATTTGTGTCTTAAGGTGTTATTCTAGTACGAACTCTATGATAGATCGAACGGAAAGAATAGCTTCGTGTTATTTTACTACAGGCTCTTGAATAGATCGATCAGAAAGAATAACTTTGAGGTGGTTTTGTACCCTACCATAATCTCTTCGTTTGTTCTCGCTATTAGTGACTTTGGAGTGACTCTTTGTTGCATGTTGAGGGATAGTTATATGATCCGATTATGTTATTATTGTTGAGAGAACTTGCACTAGTGAAAGTATGAACCTTAGGCCTTGTTTACTAGCATTGCAATATCGTTTGTGCTCACTTTTATCATTAGTTACCTTGCTGTTTTTGTATTTTAAGATTACAAAAACCTATATCTACCATCCATATTGCACTTGTATCACCATCTCTTTGCCAAACTAGTGCACCTATACAATTTACCATTGTATTGGGTGTGTTGGGGACACAAGAGACTTTTTGTTATTTGGTTGCAGGGTTGCTTGAGAGAGACCATCTTCATCCTACGCCTCCCACGGATTGATAAACCTTAGGTCATCCACTTGAGGGAAATTTGCTACTGTCCTACAAACCTCTGCACTTGGAGGCCCAACAACGTCTACAAGAAGAAGGTTGTGTAGTAGACATCAAGCTCTTTTCTGGCGCCATTGCCGGGGAGGTGAGTGCTTGAAGGTATATCTTTATATCTTGCAATCGAATTTTTAGTTTCTTGTTTTATCACTAGTTTAGTTTATAAAAGAAAATTACAAAAAAATGGAATTGAGTTTGTCTCATACGCTTCATCTTTTAATATCTTTCGTGACAATGATGGAAAGGAAAATTGTGCTTAAGTGCCAGGAGAAGAAATCTATAAAATGTTTGGCACTAGATCTTTGAATGATGAGCATGATTGCAATGTTGTTAGTATGAAATATTTGAATATCCATAGTACTAATGATGATTGCACTAGTCATGATGAAAATGTCTCTTATAAGCATGTCCATTTCTGTGGAGTGCATAAAGTTTGCAAATACATACCAAAAAGGGAAGATAGATTTTGTAAGAGGCATAAGTATTTAGAAACCAAATTGTTGCAAAAAAGCTAGATGTTTGTGCTGAAAAATTAAATTTTCTTAGTCATCCTTGTGAGCTCTGCAACGAACGTGGTCATTTAGATATCCAATACAAATTGTTTCATGATCGTATCATGTCCAAAATTTGTGATGACTTGATTTCCCTTGCACATCATAATGAACTTAGTTTGCTCTTGGGTTATGAAGAAATGAAACCTATAACTAAGGTTATTCCAGAATTTGCCCTTGAAAGAGTTCTTGATTTTTATCTAGAGGAAATTTATATGTATTGTGCGGTGAATTGCATTGAAAATCCTTATATTGCCAATTACATAAAGAAAAGGAAACAAATAGAAGATGAAGAGAATACTAATGAAAGGGAAGAGACTTCCCAATATCCTTCTATTATTTCTTATGATGAATCAGGTAATGAGGAGGAGCCTTATATTCAACCAATCTCATCAATAAGGAGCTCAAAAAAGAGGGTTAAACCCACACATGATGTGAAGAAGAAAAAGAAAAGACGGAGAAGCAAATTTAGAAAGGTATCCCTCCCAAATGATGTTTCTCCTATTACCCATTGTGATGATGGTAATTGCTATACTATTGGTGCTATCCATACTATTAATGATGAGAGTGATTATGCTTATGATATGAAAAGGCCCAAGATTGGGGATGCTATGTTTGATGAGAATGGCATGTTTCAGAATATATTTGCTGCAATTAATGTTTATCCTAAGCTTGGGGATGCTATGTTTAATGAAGATGATATTTTTAGCCTCCCAAGTTTTGATGAGCAAATTTATTATGATGATAGCATGTCTCCTATTTATGATGATTATTGTGATGACACCTATGCTATAAAGAGTAGTGATGATTATATTTATAAAACTTATCATGATTATGATTACCCTTTTTCTGAACATTACTCTTTTAATATGGAAACAATTTATAGTATTCGAGTCTCTTATGATCCTCCCACTATCTCGAATGAGAAGAAATCTGCTTATGTGGAGAGTAATAAAATTTCTATGCTTGTGGATCATGAAAAGAATGATTTAGGTGCTGGTTATATTGTTGAATTCATTCATGATGCTACTGAAAATTATTATGAGGGAGGAACATATGCTTGTAGGAATTGCAATAATATCAAGTTTCCTCTCTATGTGCTTAAAGTTTTGAAGTTATGCTCGTTTTGCCTTCCTATGCTAGTTGATTATTGTTTCCAAAAGTTGTTTACTCACAAAATCCCTATGCATAGGAAGTGGGTTAGGCTTAAATGTGCTAGTCATATTCTTCATGATGCTCCCGTTATGTTTCAATTCTTATCTTTTATGTGAGCATCATTGTCATCATCATGCCTAGCTAGAAAGGCATTAAAGAAAAGCGCTTGTTGGGAGACAACCCAATATTTACTTTTACTGTTTTGTGTGTCCACATGATTAAGCTACTGTAGTAATCATGTTTTATATATTTTGTTTCAATAAAGTGCCAAGTAAGACCTTTAGGATAGCTTACGGTGATAGTTATGTTGATCCTGCTGAAAATCAGAAATTTTTGCGCCCAGTAAATTAGTTTTCATAATTCACAGAAACGTGCGTTTTATCTGATTCTTTTTTATCTGGATTGGTACACAAATTTCTCAGGTTTTCCTAATTTGATAGGATTTTTGGAGTTACATAAGTATTCGAATGATACAGATTACTATAGATTGTTCTGTTTTTGACATATTCTGTTTTCTATGTGTTGTTTGCTTATTTTGATGAATCTATGAGTAGTATCGGAGGGTATGAACCATAGAGAAGTTGGAATACTGTAGATATTACACCAATATGAATTTAGAATGAGTTCACAACAGTACCAAAAGTGTTTATTTATTTTCTTATACTAACGGAGCTCATAAGATTTTTTGTTGAGTTTTGTGTTGTGAAGTTTTCAAGTTTTGGGTAAAGATTCGATGGACTATGGAATAAGGAGTGGCAAGAGCCTAAGCTTGGGGATGCCCAAGGCACCCCAAGGTAATATTCAAGGACAACCAAGAGTTTAAGCTTGGGGATGCCGGAAGGCATCCCTCTTCGCCTTCGCTTCATCGGGTAACTTTACTTGGAGCTATATTTTTATTCACCACATGATACGTGTTTTGCTTGGAGCGTCATTTTCTTTTGTTAGCATTTGATTGCTGTTATTTAGAATAATGTTTTGCGTCTTTATTTTCAATAAAATATCAAGGATAGCCTTTACCATGCTTATTTTGCAAGTATACATGTTGCTGTTTCAAAACAGAAAGTTTATCGCTGTTGCAAAAGTTCCCTAGAAAAGTCAGGAAATGATAAAATATTGAAACTTTTTGCATAGTAAGCTCTGGTAAATTTTCTACAGTATGGTAGAATTTCATAACGTTTGGAGTTAGAGAAGTATGATGAATCTTGCATTCTTTACAGACGGTACTGTTTTGACAGATTGCTGTTATATTTGCATTGATTGCATATGTTTGCTTGTTTAATGATTCTATTTGAGGATAGGAGTATTAAATATGCAGAGGCATTTAGTATGCAACTAGCGGGGTGGCCCGCGCAATTGCGCGGCTAGATTTTCTATATGTTGTTATGTTATGCATGTATTTTTCTTATTTGGAACTACATGTCTGTAGCCACAGTACATTGATGTATTAAAAAGAAACACCATAACAAAGAAAATCCACTATTTTTGCTTGACTAATCACGTATTCGTTTGTAGATTAACAACCATAGTTAGGAACTGTGATTATACATAGTCTCCTTAGTTGGCACTTTTATGTTGCTAAGTAATTAGACACATATTAAGGCACACTTCAGTACGATGCTTCTTTAAATCCTTAATGAGTTCTAAATCATGAAGTATTAAACTTAAACATGTATGGCTCATACATAAACCATGTTTTTTCATCATGATTTGTGGAATCACATGCATTAAGAGGCATCTAAATGCATCCACATCTTACAATATAGTTTCCTCTATCGCTGCCAACCTAGTTCAATGTAGTGTGTACTCATACAAAAATGCCGAAATTATATCACTTCGGCACTCGCATCATCACTTGTGTTTGCTTTCATGCGCTCGTGTTGTTCGTATCTACTTATATTTTTCCACACACAACTAAAATAACTTATTACCCATTTGAGATTGGAGATTACAACATTTACTCCTACTATCACGACATTGTGTTACTTTTCTCATAAAATCTGATGAGTGAAACATATGTTGTCTTACACGATGTCAAGAGCACCTGCTCATAGATAAATTTCCATCTCCAATAGACCACTTCAATATTTTTATGACCATGATGTCCGTCGGTGACAATTAATTTATGACCGATTGTGTCCGTCTACATTATGTCATTTTTTAACCCTTTTCATATACTTCGAAACAAATGCATGTCCATTCGTTCTAGGTATAATGTACTAATGATTACCAACTATTCCACTACATACTGTATGGCATGGAATTAATACCATTAAATTTGTTTTACCTTTATTGAGATTTAAATTTTAGTGTCAGTTTATATTTTCTAGAATTTATTTTTTTATTAACCCTAGTTGAACTTTGTACAAACGCAAATTATCAACTTGCAAATGAAATCATTTTTTGACTGTCTATATATTAAAATATTTGAAGCATTTATTTACTTAATAAGATGTTGTATATTATGATTTTAGGGGTTTCATATCAGGTTCATACAAAATGAATTTGTTGATACTTTATATTTTGAATTCTATCAGTATAATTGGGTTGTATTCTATAATTCAACTAATATTTTTCATATAAATTGGTTCCTCAGATGTTGTTATTTATGGATTATGCATTGATTTCATCCAAAAACACGTAGCTAACTTTCGTATATTATTCCATTCAATCTGAAGGTAACCATCTCATTTGCCCATTAGCTTCTAACATACTTTATACATGTTGACTTATATTTTAAGATGATCCCAAGCGCATAATCTCGACGAACATTTTTCATGTGAATATGCTTTCATGAGAATATAGTTATATTGTTGAAGAGAAGTTTCCTGACAGCTAAATGATCATATTTTATAAATATATCTGAACAGTAAACGGTAGAGAAGTTCGACTACAATCATCCTTCTCAATCAAAGCTCTTATGATTTAGTAGTTAATTTGACACCAAAATATGATCACCATAAAGAAGGGAACCGGGTTATGTATTTTTTAAATCAGATATTTCTGCTCACATCAGCAACACTACCATTGTACGCAGAATTTTAATTGAGCTGGTAACATCCGCAATGCTATTTTTGCTAAGAATTTGCATCCGCGTACAGCATAATGTGTTGGTCGATGGTCTCCCAAGAGGCTAAGTATTGCTTTCCTACTGCCACCTGGACGGCCGGTGTATAGGTTCTTTTTTTTAACTGGCGTGTACGTTCCTGGTCTAGCTTATCTTTGTTTCTCTCTCTCAAAAATAAAGAGCTTGTCTTTGTTAATTCCTCTTCTGGTTTTACCTTTTTATACTTCAAATCGGATTGCTTTGGCTTGGTGGGCTTGTAGTTTTGCAAGTGCCCATCTCCTGTACGTTAGCTCATTACAACTTTATTTTAAAGTGGCTCATGACAATTCTTGCATGTGTCCATCGATCTCTAGTACGTATGTTCATTGCATCACATGTGTCCGTGTGACCCTGTGTTTTTTTTTTCAGGGGACGTGTGACCGTATGTTTTTATATGGTATATGTGAGCCTATGTGTATATACGTGACAAAACAACATATATTTGGTTACGTTAAGAATTTTTAATCAGGACCATTGTTTTAAATTCTATTATATATATTCTTTAGAGATTTTTTTTATTTCTAGAGTCCATTGTTTACACGTGTGTTTTTACCAAGAGAATATACCAAAGCATGTTGAATCCGTTTGGCACTTGGGCTATTGACTAAAAAACTGTTCGGCTCCTCTTTTTCTGAAAAAGGAACTCCTCGCCTATGCCTTTGTGCCCCATGTACGTGGCCTTTTCTTTTCACCATGTTACACATCACCAGGTTATACACGTGTTAGGGTTACGTAAATTTGTACCTGTCTTTTCCAAGTACGTCATGCACTTTTCCTTGGAACATACATGTCCGTTATCGTGACAGGCCAGTATGCGTTTATACATAATATTCGTATGTAACGTTATATCATTAAATCTCAGCCGTTTATATCTATTATTTTACGGTTGAGATAATTTAATCTGTGTGGATGAACGTGGTGCCTTATTTTACTCTTGTTTTAATTATATAATATATAATAATAATAATAGATAGATAGATAGATGTTGAATAATAATTTTAGTGATTTGTTACAATAGAAAATGATAAGATTTTTGCATTGGTTTATACTAACTTATCTCACGAGTTCTTGTTGAGTTTTGTGTGGATGAAGTTTTTGAGATTTAGGGAGACCGAGATATAAAAGGAATTAAGGAGACACAAAAGCTCAAGGTTGGGGATGCCCAAGGCATCCCAAGATAATATTTTAAGAAGTCTCAAGCATCTAAGTTTGGGGATGCCCCGGTAGGCATCCCACCTTTCTTTTTCAACGACTATCGGTTAGTATCGGTTGATCCTAAGTTTTTGCTTCTTCACATGACGAGTGCTATCCTTGAAATGTCATTTTATGTTGTTTTGCTTGCTGTTTGTATAATATCCCAAGATCTGAAATTCTTATATGAGAGAGAGTCTTCACATAGCTACATAATTATTTAACTACTCATTAATCTTCACTTATATCTTTTTGGAGTACTTTGTCATTTACTCGTGTGCTTCATTTATATCCTATGAGTAAATGGTTGAATGAATTGAATATCATAAATATGAAATTATATATGTTTCTATGCTTATCCCATGGGGAGTAATGACTTTACATATAAGAAGTGATGTGGTAAATTTATTGAAGGTTAGCAAACATTGTATTGGTCACTTGAACAATTCATGAAAGAATATTGAAGGAAGAGAGATTTCACATATAAATATACTATCTTGGACATCTTTCGTAATTGTGAGCACTCATTAAAATATGACATGCTAAAAGGTTGATGTTGGACAAGGAAGACAACGTAATGGGTTATGTTTTCTTATATCCGAAATAAAGTATATTGTCATGAATCGCCCAACATGTTGAGCTTGCCTTTCCCCCTCATGCTAGCCAAATTCTTCGCATCAAGTAGAGAAACTACTTGTGCTTCCAAACATCCCTTAAACCAGTATTGCCATGAGAGTCCATCATATCTACCTATGGATTGAATAAGATCCTTCAAGTAAGTTGTCATCGGTGCATGCAATAAAAATTGCTCTCTAAATATGTATGATCTTTTAGTGTGGAGAAAATAAGCTTTATACGATCTTGTGATATGGAAGCAATAAAAGCGACGTACTGCATAATAAAGGTCCCTATCACAAGTGGCAATATATATATCCAATTGGATGCAAGGCATCATGAACTATTATAGTTGACATTACCCTTGAGGTAAAAGGTTAGGAGGCGAATCTATAAGCCCCTATCTTTCTCTCGTAATACGATTAAAACTTTGAACCCATAAATATCGCGTGAGTGTTAGCAATTGTGAAAGGCTAAATGATAGTTGAGTATGTGGAGATTACTAAATCAAAGCTCTGACATAGACTCTTCTTGAAAATAAGATGGATTGTAATTGTTTGATGACTAATAACACGGTTTGTTAGTTTTCAAGAAAGTTTATGATCTATAATTTAACATGTGAATAGCTTGTTACTTGATCATGAGAAGCTTTATGAGATGAGCTACTGTTATGATATATAATGATACTAGAAAAGGTGATTGAAATTATCATTGATCAAACTTGTGCACCTGCTAGCATTCACACTTCATAATTTTTTTTATCATTTACCTACTCGAGGACGAGCATGAATTAAGCTTAGGGATGCTGATACGTCTCCAACGTATCTATAATTTATGAAGTATTCATGCTATTATATTATCTGTTTTGGATGATTATGGGCTTTACTAAACACTTCTATATTATTTTTGAGACTAACCTATTAACCCAGAGCCCAGTGTCAGTTTTTGTTTTTTCCCTTGTTTCAGTGTTTCACAGAAAAGGAATATTAAATGGAGTCCAAACGGAATGAAACCTTCGGGAGCGTGATTTTTGGAACGAACGTGATCCAGGAGACTTGGAGTGTACGTAAGGGAAGCAACGAGGAAGCACCGAGGTAGGGAGGCGCGCCCTACCCCCTTGGGCGCGCCCCCACCCTCGTGGGCCCCTCGTGGCTCCCCTGACCGACTTCTTTCGCCTATATATGTCCATATACCCTAAAAAATCAAGGAGTAGAATAGATCGGGAGTTCCGCCACCGCAAACCTCCAGAGCCACCGAAAACCAATCTAGACCCGTTCCGGCACCTTGCCGGAGGGGGGGATCCCTCTTCGGTGGCCATCTTCATCATCCCGGCGATCTCCATGACGAGGAGGGAGTAGTTCACCCTCGGGGCTGAGAGTATGTACCAGTAGCTATGTGTTTGATCTCTTTCTCTCTCTCTCTCTCTCTCTCTCTCTCTCTCGTGTTCTTGAGGTGGTATGATCTTGATGTATCGTGAGCTTTGCTATTATAGTTGGATCTTATGATGTTTCTCCCCCTCTACTCTCTTGTAATGAATTGAGTTTTCCCTTTGAAGTTATCTTATCGGATTGAGTCTTTAAGGATTTGAGAACACTTGATGTATGTCTTGCCGTGCTTATCTGTGGTGACAATGGGACATCACGTGATCCACTTGATGTATAATTTGGTGATCAACTTGCGGGTTCCGCCCATGAACCTATGCATAGGGGTTGGCACACGTTTTCGTCTTGACTCTCCGGTAGAAACTTTGGGGCACTCTTTGAAGTACTTTGTGTTGGTTGAATAGATGAATTTGAGACTGTGTGATGCATATCGTATAATCATACCCGCGGATACTTGAGGTGACATTGGAGTATCTAGGTGACATTAAGGTTTTGGTTGATTTGTGTCTTAAGGTGTTATTCTAGTACGAACTCTATGATAGATTGAATGGAAAGAATAGCTTCGTGTTATTTTACTACAGACTCTTGAATAGATCGATCATAAAGAATAACTTTGAGGTGGTTTCGTACCCTACCATAATCTCTTCATTTCTTCTCCGCTATTAGTGACTTTGGAGTGACTCTTTGTTGCATGTTGAGGGATAGTTATATGATCCGATTATGTTATTATTGTTGAGAGAACTTGCACTAGTGAAAGTTTATGAACCTTAGGCCTTGTTTACTAGCATTGCAATATCGTTTGTGCTCACTTTTATCATTAGTTACCTTGCTGTTTTTATATTTTCAGATTACAAAAACCTATATCTACCATCCATATTGCACTTGTATCACCATCTCTTCGCCGAACTAGTGCACCTATACAATTTACCATTGTATTGGGTGTGTTGGGGACACAAGAGATTTTTTGTTATTTGGTTGTAGGGTTGCTTGAGAGAGACCATCTTCATCCTACGCCTCCCACGGATTGATAAACCTTAGGTCATCCACTTGAGGGAAATTTGCTACTGTCCTACAAACCTTTGCACTTGGAGGCCCAACAACGTCTACAAGAAGAAGGTTGTGTAGTAGACATCACAAGCATCCGCAACTACAAAAGAAGTATTAAGGTAAACCTAACCATAGTATGAAACATATGGATCCAAATCAGCCCCTTACGAAGCAACTCATAAACTAGGGTTTAAGTTTCTGTCACTCTAGCAACACATCATCTACTTATTACTTCCCAATGCCTTCCTCTAGGCCCAAACAATGGTGAAGTGTCATGTAGTCGACGTTGATACGTCTCCAACGTATCTATAATTTTTGATTGCTCCATACTATATTATCTACTGTTTTGGACTATATTGGGCTTTATTTTCCACTTTTATATTACTTTTGGGACTAACCTATTAACCGAAGGCCCAGCCCAGAATTGTTGTTTCTTTTGCCTATTTCAGTGTTTCGAAGAAACGGAATATCAAACGGAGTCCAAACGGAATGAAACCTTCGGGAACGCGATTTTCTCACTGAATATGATCCAGGAGACTTGGACCCTACGCCACGGAAGCCAGGAGGCGGTCACGAGGGTGGAGGGCGCGCCCCCCTAGGGTGCGTCCCCCTACCTCGTGGGCCCCCCGAAGCTCCACCAACGTACTTCTTCCTCCTATATATACCTACCACTACAAAAAAAAGACAGATCCGTGACATTTTGGGCCGAACGAATTTTTTTTCTGTCATACATATGACACTTCTATGATGATAATTGTGACAAAACCCGGTATCATCATAGATGTGGTGGGCTCCTAGTTCTATGACAAAAAATCATGATAGAAAATGGGCTTTTCGTCCTGGGCGGGCCGAAGACGCAGCTGCATGACAATCTTTGGGCCGTCCATGACGGAAAAAACCGTGGTAGAAGCGAGGGTGAGGAAAATTTCGGGGAGTTCCCGGTTACGGTGGGAGGTCGGGGCGGCGATGCGCTGCTTTTCAGACACGACGCTGCTGCGTGTGTCGCGGCGTTGGCTCTAATCGAACCCGAAGCGAGGCGTTGGGCTCTAATCGAACCCGGCGATTACGCTGACCGCAGCTACGCGTTCATCGAACCCGAAGCGATCGATCGATGGCTGTTAATCGAACCCGATTGAGCGATTCTTCGCTCTGCCGCTAACTGAAGCCGATCGATTGGATGAACAGTGAGCATTGCGGGGGTGGATGAACAGTTCCGATGGGGGTGGATGAACAGGACCCGTGGTGTTGCCTCTGGATGAACAGGACCCCGATCGATCGAGCGGTTGGGGCTGGATGAACCGGACCCGTGGAGGGCTGGATGAACAGGACCACCCGTGGTGGGCGGGATGAGCGATGAGCGGTGGAGGGCAGGATGAATAGTAGCTCGTGGAGGGGTGGTTGAACAGGAGCCCGTGGAGAGGGTTGATTGAACAGTAGCCGGTGGAGTAGCGCGCGGTGGAGGCTGGATGAACAGGAGCCCGTGGATGAACAATCTAGGTGGAGGCTGGAGGAGGTCGACGGTGGATGAACAGTAGCTCGTGGAGGCTGGAGGGGGTCGACGGTGGAGATGAACCGTATCCCGTGGAGTCCCGTTTTGCGGTACGCCACACCCCTCCCGATGAACAAGACCCCCCTTTCGACCGTAGCGCTCCAACACAAGTCCGTTTCCTCCGTTTCGCGGTACGCCACACCCTCCCGATCAACAGGACCCCGTTTCCACCGTAGGAGGTCCGTTTCCTCCGTTTTGCGGTATGCCAGACCCCTCCCGATGAACAGGATCCTGTTTCGAATATGGCCGATCGAACACAAGGCCGTTTCCTCCGTTCTGCGGTACGCCAGGCCTCGTTTCCATCGCTTGTTCCGTCCAAGCCCCCCGATGAACACGACGCATTCCGTTGCCTCCCCATGAACACGACGCATTCCGTTGCCTCCCCATGAACACGACGACGACGTTATTTCTCCGTTCCGACCCAGCCATGTACACGAGCCCTGGCCGTACGTATGCGCGAGTAGGCGTTCGAGACCCCGCCCGTATGTACACATACGTGGCCGTATTTTCTTTCTTGCACCCTGGCCGCTGTACGTACGTGTACATGCTACGTGCGTGCCTCTACTACGACACGTGCGCGCCTCTACTACGACACGTGCGCGCCTCTACATCAACCAGTATATATGTACGTACACGTTCGCGACTAGAATGACAACGCTACGTACGCTTCGACCAGGTGGGTCCCGACTGTCAGACACTTCCTTGCCTGCGAAGATGTAGCTGGTGGGTCCCAGCAGTCAGGGGGCGAATCGTTTTTTTGCCCGGACGCACTTCCTTGCGTGCGAAGATGTAGCTGGTGGGTCCCAGCAGTCAGGGGGCGAATCGTTTTTTTTCCGGATGCACTTCCTTGCGTGCGAAGATGTAGCTCGTGGGTCCCAGCAGTCAGGGGGCGAATCATTTTTTTCGTGAAATATGGTGGCCCGTCCGGTGGGTCTCCGCTGTCAGGTGAAAGAATAATTATTTTGCGCGTAATAAGAAGGCACTTCCTTGCGGCTGCCGTGGACCCAGCTGTCAGCCTCTCGACGTACAATACTCTTCCGATGGAAGTCGGTCGTTGACCATGTTGACCACGCCGCGCCGAGGCCTAGGAAGGGGACGACGTGGAGCCGGAGAATACGTAGCAGTGGAAGCCCGCGCGGAGAGGAGTACGAGGGTTCACTGGTTGGGCTGCAGTGTGAGGCTGCCGTCGCCGCAGAATAACAGGGGGTGTGGGTGAGTAGAGGGATGGCCTGGCCAGCGGTGGGAGTAGTACGGAGCGGTGAGGCCTCCGCGGCATCACAGCCGGCCACGGGAGGCAGGAGCACGCCACTCGACCGGCGCTGCTTTGGGCGGCTGGAGCAAGAAGACCAGAGGTTGAAGAAGCACTACGGCCGTTGGATGGACATCGTACGATCACTACAGCTAGAATCGTTTATATTGACTAAGTTGACAAAGCCCTTGGTACGCGTCAACTTAGTAGGCCCACAGCTCGGATTTGGCAGAGAACATATAGCCCATTTGCGATTTCTAAGAATGTACAACCCATTTTTTAATTCTAATGGAATTTACTACAGCCCATTTACAGTTTGTTAAAAGTACAGCCCAACTTCTAGCTAGGAGAATGATTAATAATTTCAAACAACCGCTAAAAATAGAATTAAAAAAATTCCCACATTTTGATGGGATCCGAAATATTTTTATCCAAAATTTCTAGTCAGGTTAAATATAATTTCAAAATAAAGTTGTATTACGTTAAAATCCAACAAAATATTGCTTGTAAACAAGTAAATGAAATTAAAGTTTTCAAATTCCAAAAATAATATATTTTTCAAACTAATTACGTGTTTGGTGCATACTAAGTGTCCAGTTATTATAATTACATCCCATTTATTATTTCTTAAAGTCTATTTTTTTGTTAAGCCTAATGCATACCTCCTAGAAAAGTTTGCAGCCCAGCGGGGCGGAGAATAACAAGTTGACCCGGATATTGTGTACAACTATCGGTCCAGTTGCATTGCTGATGTTGAAAAAAAAACTATTTTTATACACATATTTAATTTTTTTGTATAGATAAGGAACATTTTTTATACACACATTTAAAAAATTTTAAATACATGATAACCACTTTTTAAAACATATTTTTTAGTCAACAGTGGGCCCATAGCGAGCAGAGGAGGTCACAACACACATATTTTTTAAATACATGATTAACACTTTTGCAAAAACAATTAGCCCACAACGAGCCAATTATCTCCACTCGGCCCACAGTGGGCCGACATGACCCAATCAGCCCACATTGGGCCGACAGGTGTCAGTCGGGTAGCTGTAGGCCGACTGGAGTCCAATCGGCCTGCTGTGGGCCGACTAGGCCCAGTCGGCCTGCAGCGGGCCGACGGTGTATTATTTTTGAAAAAAATTTACCCAGCGTAATATTTATGAAAATTAATAAAAAAATGTATTATTTAAAAAAATAGCGAAAAAAGGCCTGTGTAGTACAGTACAACCTAACATGGTTACTCAGCCCACATTCAGCGACGCCGGAAAGGCCCAAACAAGGCTTCTGTACAACTTTTTGAAGTCACTGAGCTCAATTAATAACTTAAGAAAAAAGTTGATTACAGTGGAACCTAATTAAAAGCTGTCACGAGCAAATAAATAATTCAACGGGTCCCACTTGTGCATGTGTGTGTGTGTGAGAGAGAGAGAGAGAGAGAGAGATAGATAAAGAGAGAGACCCATCGGACGATGCTCGTAAATACATCTTTTAGCCATATGCATTGCTGATGCTCAGTAAAAATTTATATAGTTGACACAATCATATAGAACATCATAGCACACTGAACTTGCATACAAAAATTTCACGCAGGCGGCACAATCAGGATGGAAGCAGTGGATCGCTACGGGAAGGGCTATGTTGAAACCAACGAAGTCGTACATAATGGTTCATCGTCTTTATCAATGACGGGGAAATATCTTGAATGTTGTGCAAAGAAAACAGACAGACAACACAATAAGTTCTGCTAGCACATTAAGTTGACGTTCAACCCTTTCTAAAAAAGTTCAGGCACAAAATTAGAACATGTCACAATCAAATGTACTGGCATATCAGTGCTTCACACCCATAGCTCGGATTTAACTAGTATCTGACAAGATTAAGTTGTTACCTCAAATTAGAGCACATCCAGGCAGCCAGCCCTGCCTCTTCTCCCAAAGAAGCACTGGCCTCCGCCGCGCGATGGAGTAGGCCCTGTGCCATCTATCGTTCCGAGCAACACGGGGAAAGTCTGACGTTGACTCCTGTAATGGGCGTCGTCGACGGACCCTGGCACCAGCGGCGGCAGCAGGACTTCGAGTGATGGATTGACCACTTCTTCGACATGCACGAACACTCGATACAGGTACATCCCTAACATGGTCCGCGGAGGCCTTGGTGGCGATGAATAGTACAACCTCGGTTCCTGCACCGGTATCTCAACACCAATCACCTTCGGTATGGTGGCCGGCTTCTTCATCCATTCCATAACCGTCAGAGCCCAGCTGTCTGGAGGAACAAACATTCTTACGAGCTCACCTCCGAGGTCGTTGATAAGCTCGTTCATGGACTCGTTGTTCCAAGCACGTCGAGGCATGCCGTGGAAGGTAAGCTTTGTTAAAAACTCAAGCTCAGAGGGCACCGAGCCCCATCCTGTGTGCCACCGAACAAAGCTCACCAGCGCGCCATCGCAGAACAAACGCCGGGAAGATTCAAACACACGACTGCAGTCGAAAGTTTTCCGGAACCTGATGAAGAAATCAGCCGGTGGCGGACAGACTTCGACGAGCAAGTCACTTATTTGGATGCAGTGCGCAATGCCAAGAGCTTTGACAAGGTCATCCGGCGAGATGGGAGGCCGGTCGCCGTTGATGGTTACCATCAGCACTTTGCCGGCAAACTGGTCGTTAAGCGCCGCCATGCCACTGTTGAGCGACAGCACGCAGCGACCGAAGGCAGGACGGACCTCAGGATCTCCGGCTCGGAGATCCGCGTTTACCGGCGGCATGATAGTGCACTTGAGTACAGGGAGTACAGGAGGCGGATTTGGGGGAACTGGAGTAGGAATCGAGATTCTAGAGGTGGGGGAGGGGCAGGAGACTGGGGATGAAAAGGTAGCATGAATTTCAAGCACGCGCCAATATGCTCTCGGCGTGCAAGCGCACGAAAACACCGGTGGCGCCCACATGTCGGCCTAAGAGTCCTTACTCTTTCTTTTTTGGAGAGCCCGGCCTTTTTTTGTTAGGATATTTTGAGAGCGCGGCCTGAGAGTCATAATTGACCTATTTGGCAGTGCGTTACTACTCGGCCCATATTCAACGACACCTCACTGGCCCAAACAAGTGTACATCATCGAAAAGACACTGAGCTCAAATTATATAACTTGAAAAAAGGAGATATACTACGAACATCGGAGAATGGTGATGCCCTCATTTAGCCCACCAAGAGTTCGAGACAAGAAACAGATTCAAACAACGATATATACAACATTCAAACACCGACTAGTGACTACTACCGCATAAACATCAAGACATGATAGTTCATAAGAAGTCTTGCTACACCACCAAAACGCACCCATCTGCGGCGCTTTCAGGACTCTCGTGATCCAGGCGAGAATGACATTCTAAACAGAAGCAACTATTACATAGTAAGAGTGACATAGACGAGGATGACCAAATGACAAGGAATATGCATAACAAAAGAAAGAACTACCCATCCAGAACCAGCAGCAAAGACAACAAAGTCATTCAAAGAGATGATCCAACACCATCATAATTTGCAGCCCTGCTTCAGCGACCAGTGATCCGGAGACACCAGTACTCCACCCTTTCGATGCAACAGCCCAATTACCTATGAACCTGAAGGCTCGAACTACATCACCGCCTGTCGTAATTGAGACATCCATGGATCAAAGTTAATCCGGTGCCTTTGTCATTCTCACCTTCTTTTGGCTGCAGGCTGTATCTTTGACAATCAGGGGAGTTTGCTCCCGAACTCCTAGGGCTCGCTGTGTAGACACAGTTTTCCATAGCAAACAGAGCCTCTCTTCCATCAAGGCCCTTGCCAACGGTGATCTCCTGGTTAATCGAATAATTGAGTCCGAGAAACAGAGAGTGTGAACAAAGGCTGTTTACCCGCCTCCAACTAGAAAATCCTGAAGGCCCCAACAAGCTGGTATCCTGCTCATAGACGTAACAGCCACTGTCCGGATACTCACGTATTACACGGTGCTTGTATACAGTGGGGTTTTTGCAATATAACTTTTCCGGCTCATGTGTCCGAATGATCATCGGTCTTTTGCCGTCGTCGATCGGCGAGGAACCAGTTGTGCTTCCCTGTTTTTTGGAAAAGGTGGTGTGATTACAAAGGGCGAATCGTAGGGACACTGCATCATATCAAAAAGGATAGGCATTGTTAATGTAAGATCAACATTGTTCAGAGTATGAGTAGGATAATGCAAGAAACAACATTGATATGTCCCTGTTGGAATTGGGAGGAAAATACAGGGAAATGTATAGTCGGTTCAAAAATATAGAAGTGCCATGCATGGTTATACTCATGTTATCTCGCAATCGATTCTTCACAAGAAACTACCATGTCATGCATGTTATGTAATCATGTTATATCCTCACAAACAAATTCTTCAAGGTAACTAACAGACCATGCATTGTTATATACTCGTGTTCTGTGGGCAACATTTTTGTGAGGGTATTATTCTAGCCATTGATTGCTGAAGGGCGAATATAGGTATGTACACATGGTAAGCATTGCAGGATTTCACTACTTCCAAATATAGAGTTCTCCATATGCACATTTACTTCTCGATGTATGGTTAGATGAAACCAACGAGTGTGGTGCATGTTTCTACATCATGAAAATGAGGAAACTAACATGGCCATTGATACACACTCATATTTAGTAGTAGTATATAGATTCTTGTAAAATAAGGATAATATCCATATATTCCTAACCGTTTGATTATTCAGGGTACAAATTGGCTGTAATGATATGGTCACAATCGCATGAATTAACTCATTCCAAATATAGCTGATTTACGGCGTCTCTAATACATTGCCATAGTTCTACTCAAATTCTGCTCAAACAGAGATATGTCAATCATCACAAAAAGTTCAAACAGTGTCATGGCGTCATCATTAACATGAGAGGAAACAACTTACACGCGCCATCCCAACAATACATGGTGCCATCTGCTTTATCGATCGCGTAGATGATGCCATTGTGTTCAATAGCATCACAGAAGTGTGTATCAGCTTTGACAATGATCCACTGCGAGCCGAGTTGTCTCCAGCTAAAGAAGGCACCACCGTAAAGATAGGCGAGTCCGCGGTCGAACAAGGCAATTAGCTTGAAGTCTACGTAATTCGCATGTCGTGTGGGCACTTGGCAGATTACAATCTTACGCAAAACAATGTCCGTCAAGCGGCGTAGTAATCTAGATGACTTGGACCGCGATGGTAATACTCTATATAATCCAACGGAGAAAGGATAATCTCATGGGAGGTGCGGAAGTTCACGAGCACCAACTTTTACCGTCTTCTCTAAAGGCAGCCATCAAGTGGGAGTTCATGCGACCCAAAGTACATACCTGCCAAGAAGTTTCGGCGATGGTGATCGGATCGATGTCGAGGAAATGATGTCTGGCGACCCACTACAGACCTGCAAAGAAGTTTCGGCTAATGGAGATCGGATTGAAGTCGAGGGCATCATGCACGCCCGTATCATGGTGAGCCAATCTCGCAAGACCGAGATAGCAGCAAGCGGTGTCTTGAAAAGCTTAGGCCTCGCTTCGACGATGGCCGTGTGCATGTCCCTCTAGCATGCAGCCGGTAGTAGGGCGCTCAACATATCCATACCACGAACAACAAAGGTCGAGGATGCGGCTGGGAGATTGCTCCAATCGCGGCTCATATGGATCTTTGTCGGTTCGCGTTCGGCCATGGTGGAGTTTGGAAGGGGCTTGATTTACGGGGAGAAGGATGTCGGTCTTTGGAGCGGCTAGCGAGGAATAGTGGTCTGGGGAGGCGAGTGCGGCGACGGTACACGGGGGCACAATGAGATGAAGACGGAGAAGGGGAGATGGAGTGGTGCTATGGGAGCGGAGAGGGAGACGAGGCGAGGCGCCAATGTGCTGTACAGCAGCGGTGACAGACTGCACTACGCACAGGGTGAGGCTGGCTTTGGTAACCTACTACTACTACTACTACTACTACTACTACTACTACTACTACTACTACTACTACTACTACTACTACTATCATCGCTATCACATCGCCATCGCTATCGCTATCGCATCGCCATCGCCATCGCTATCGCCATCGCCATCACATCGCTATCGCCATCATTACTATCGCCATCGCTACTTTACTTTCATCGCTATCGCTATCGCTCTTCATCGCCATCGCCATCGCTATCACATCGCTATCGCTATCGTCATCGCTGCCGCTGTCATTGCTCACATCGCCATCGTTGTTGCCATCGCTATCGTCACATCGCCATCGCTATCGCTATCGCTATTATCGCTACTACTACTACTATCTATTACTACTTACCTCACATTTCATTTACTTCCTACTTTCGCATCTACTCCTATCGTTGTCACATTTATCGCTATCGCTATCGCTATCGTCATTGTCATTGTTGTTGTCATTGCTATCGTGCTATCGTCACATTATTACTACTACTACTACTACTATTATTACATTACTATCGCTATTACTACTACTATCTTTCATCGCTATCAAGCATTACTACTATCACTATCGCTATCACATTATCATTTACTACTACTACTACTAATACTACTACTATCGCTATCACACATTACTACTACTACTACTACTACTATTACTACTACATTACTACTACTACTACTACTACTACTACTACTATCGCTATCGCTATCGCTATCGCTATCACATCGCTATCACATTCATCAAGCTATCGCATTATCTATTCATCGCTATCACATTATCACATCATCAAGCATTACTACTATCACATTACTATCACATTACTATCAAGCATTCTATCGCTATTCTATCACAGTATTCATCAAGCTATCACATCTTTACTACTATCACATCGCTATCACATTACTACTATTATTACTATCATCACATTACTATCAAGCATTACTATCATACTCCTATCACATCGCTATCGCTATCAAGTATCGCTATCACATTACTTTACTACTACTACTACTACTACTATTACTATTATCGCCGCTATTAGTACTATCGCTATCATTACTACTACTACTACCATCGTATCACATCGCTATCGCTATCGCTATCGCTATCGCTATCGCCGTCGCTGCCGCCGCCGCTGTCATTGCCTCGCTGCCGTCCGCTTGTTGCCGCCGCTTCGCCGCCGCCGCTCATTGCCGCTCGCCGCTGTTGCCGCTTGTTTCCGTTGCCGCTGTCATTGTTCGCCGTCATTGCCATCGCTATCACATCGCCGCCGTTGTCGCCATCGCCATCGCTATCGCCATCGCCATCGCTATCGCTATCGCCATCGCTATCAAGCATCGCCATCGCTATCGCTATCGCTATCACATCGCTATCGCTTCGCCATCGCTTATCATCGTATCATTATCGTCACATTATCGCTACTATCATTGCCATTATCCGTCAAGCATTATCATTGCCATTATCGTCACATTATCGCCGCTTCATCACGCTTTCCCATCATTGCTCCTATCGCTGTTCCTATCACGTTCTATCATCGCTTCCTATCGCGCCCTACTATCGCTTCATCATTGCTATCATTACATTACTGTCATTGCTATTATCATTGCTATTATCGCTATCGCTATCGTTACTACATTATCATTGCTCATTATCGTTGCTATCATTGCTTCCTATCGTCACATTATCATTGCTATCATTACATTATCGTCACATTACTATCGCTTCCTATCACATTATCATTGCTACATCGCTATCACATTATCACATTACTATCGCTTTTACTATCACATTATCACATTACTATTACTATTACTATTACTACTACTACTATTACTACTACTACTATTATCATATTACTACTATCATTATTATCATATTATTATCACATTACTATCAAGTATTACTATCATCACATTACTATCACATTACTATCACATTACTATCAAGTATTACTATCGCTATTACTATCGCTATTACTATCACATTACTATCAAGCTATTACTATCACATTACTATCACATTACTCATCGCATTACTATCGCTACTTACTATCAAGCCATTACTATCGCTACATTACCATCACATTACTATCAAGCATTACTATCTACATTACTATCAAGCATTACTACTACTACTACTACTACTACTACTACTACTACTACTACTAAAGTAGCGATTAGGAAGTTAATGCTCCACGCCTAAAGGTTTTGGGAAAACCTGATTTTCATAAGGTGACTTATACTCACCTAAACGGAGGGAGTATTCCTTAACCAGAGAATGTTGTGTCTCCCACTCAGCGCTCAAAAAAAAACTACGACACATTTTTATCTGTTTGCATAGGTCCCACCTATCGGAAGGATGGGCACGCATACGAACAAGCACGGCTCATCGGTCTACCCGCATAGCCTTTTCGTTTAGTCTACCTAGTCGCCGGTGTCAAAACCGGCGGATCTCGGGTAGGGGTCCCCAAAGCTGTGCGTCTAGGGCGGATGGTAACAGGAGACAAGGGACACGATGTTTTTACCTGTGTTCGGGCCCTCTCGATGGAGGTAAAACCCTACTCCCGCTTGATTAATATTGATGATATGGGTAGTACAAGAGTAGATCTACCACGAGATCAGAGAGGCTAAACCCTAGAAGCTAGCCTATGGTATGATTGTTGTATATCTCTATCGACTAGCCTGGCCTCGGTTTATATAATACACCAGAGGCCTAGGATAACAAGAGTCCTAGCCGAATACGCCGATGGGGAGGAGTCCTTGTCTTGACGCCAAGTCTTGTGGAATCTTCCTTGTATGCGGCAACTGTCCGGACTGGCCCATGAGTATATGGCCATGGGGGTCCTCGGCCCAATCCAACTGGTCGGGAGACGACGTGGTGAGTACCCCCTAGTCCAGGACACCGTCAGTAGCCCCGTGAACCGGTCTTCAAGTTAGGGACGCTCCTCGATTCTTCCGAACTGTTCTTCATATTCGGTCATCGGTCTTGAAAACTGGTTCAACAAATCTTCTCATCTTCGATCTTGAGGATCTCCGAAGTGCATCCGAAGAGTTTACACGTTGGGTATCCGAGGAGCCCCTTTAAGTTTCCGGCCTTTATCAATGCTTTGTTGTTTTTATGTCGTGCCTCGGGTTTGAAGTTGTTCCCGAGAGGCAGTGTCCTCTTGCGTCCGAGCTCCAACGCCGGACTGCACTCGAGGTATCCTTTGCAGCCGAGCACCAATGCCGGACTGCTTCCGAGCTCCAACGCCGAAATGTATCCGAGCTCCAACGCCGGACTGTGTCCAAGCTCCAACGCCGGACTATATCCGAGCTCCAACGCCGGACCGTGTCCAGGCTCCAACGCCGGACTATATCCAAAATGTCATAGATCATCCTGGCTCAAAAAAGTTGAAGGAGTTTAGCCGAGCTTAATGCTAGAAATGCCCTTTATGGAGCTAGCCGCCACGCCGAAGCTTTATGCCGATCGCCTCCGGTGGTGCACCACCCGACCACGGGCTGATTTTTGTGAATATTTTAAGCGGTGCGGTCTATTCTCCGCCAATGTATATCCAAAGAGCCTCAAGGCGTGTATCAGCCTAAAACCGAGATGCACCTGAAGGCAAGCATAAAACCGCTGTTCCCAAGAGCCTCGAGACTCCGGTCGATGCGTGAAATCGGCACGAGGATCAATTCCTAGCTCGGCAGCATACATAGGAATAAAAACGCAGTGTAATATATTAGAGATAATAGTGATCGGCGAACGGGCCCCTGAGAGAGGGTCGTGAGAAGTCGTCGCAATATACTAGCTTGACGCCGGATAGGTTCCATATGGTACCTATTATTGTCCGAAGACATGCATGCGCATAGTTCGGTCAAGCTGAACACTGGGCACTTTGAATTCTCTGCATTGAATAAGCAATGCAGTAGCCCCCGAGACACTGGTCGGGTGGTAACACAAGATCAGGGGATCGATGTGCCCCTTTAATATTTATAGATAATGAGCGCAAAGCCCAGTATCCCCCGAGCCTTAATGTGGGCACGTGTGGCCGAATTAAGGATCGATATCCAGAGTAAAATCACAGATTATGTGTAATGATTCTATGTATCCAAGTACTTTACATCATTATTTTGACTCCATTGCGACCGTTTATCAGTTGAAAGTGGCCCATCGTCGGCTTCTACCCCTTGGTAGATACTACACAGGGTGTGTCCGTACTTAACAAAACAACCCTTAGCCAATGTCTCGGTGCCCAAAGGCGGTTGTGTTGACAGAAACGAGGCAATCAGATATGCGGGCTTTATAACTTTCGCTTAGTAATAGGAGCTTTAAACTGGGGAAACTAGCTATGAGCCCCCGGTTAGTGTTCGGCGACATCCGTGGTCAAGCCGTAAACTCTTCGGCCAATGTTATGAACGGCCCGTCATTCAACTTAGTCATCGGATCGCTGACCAGTTTACGCCTATTGTGACAGTCAGTTTTCGGCTTTCTCCACTGAGGTGCTTAACCATGCGAGCTGGAAGCACAATCACAGTGGTTCTCTCTCTGCACGCCTAGCCGAACAAAGCGGAACTTAGGAGGCAAGCACAGGAGCCAGGCAACCCAACTATTGACCGAAGACACAATTCGAAACCGATGCATATATAGCAATATCCGAGAATGTTTTGCCGAATCCCTAAAGGTGTCCGGCGTTGCACTGCGAGACTAATGCTGGAAACGCACAAATAGTTTAAAAGTGCCATAGGCTCGAAAAGCCAAAAAACTTATTCAAAAGTTTAATGTCCGAACTAGATCAAGTGTTCGCTGCCAATCCGAAAATTGGACTTTTTTTAAAGGTGCTTCTGTCGTGCTTTAACATGGCATATCCTATCTCAAGACTTCAAGCGGGTCAGCCTATGGCTTTAACCTTCTTATCCCGAAAGCAGAGGGCTTCTCTAAGGCTAGTTTAGCAAACTGCACTTGAGCGGATTTGGAGAGAAGCAAGGCTATCCGGCTATTGACCACACACTTGCATCGAGAAAGGAGTGATAGAAAAAGACTTTGCAACGACTAATAAGAAGAACACTTATTATAAAACAGCTCTCATAATTTTAAGAGCCCCCGAGTGACTTGGGTAAAAGAATGATTGTCTGGACCGAAGTGCTTATATCATATCTATGTTCACCCGAACTTTAAACGCGTCTTAACCGACCGTCGGCTTCTCCCTCTTCGGTCAAAGACCGAAAAGTGTTATGTACTCCACCTGTTGAGAATATCGATGGTGTTTCCGATAACCAGGCAATCAGGTCATAAGGCTGTAACAGACAAAGCGCGCTCATGGAACTTATGCTATATTACTGATAAAGTGTAAGAAGCATCTTCGAAGAAAATAGTACCCCCACCGATACCTTTCTTCGGTGCTCATTGTTAATATGAGACTTGTGCAATAGATTTTTTGTACTCATGAGTTCCTTTGTGTGCCGACCATTATTGAAAACAGTAAGAGCGCTTAGCTTCGGCTTCACCAGTTCGAGGTCCGGCTCGGGCGACCCGATCGTGACAATCGCAGAGGTGCTCCTTTACTCCCTAGCCGAACAATCGGAAACGTAGGGGTAAACACAGGAGCAAGGCAACCCAGCTTGCAAATCGCTTAAGTCAATATGGTGCATATTGTATGTAATACACTAACAAGGAACGAAGCCGCATAAGTATAATCATATGCAAGAGGAAAAGCTTCATGAAGGAAGCCCCCAAATGAATTGGGTATTTGAATTTATGCGTCACAAACAAAGTTTGGACAAGGAAATTTTTACAAGCAACATTTTTCCAAAAAGTATAATGCTTGGTCGAACGGAACACAAGTTAGAAATTAAAGCTTTGAGCATGAAAGCGACTTAGCTGGTTAATGTGTTCGGTATTGATGACGCGGTCCGAGCTTGATACGGGACAAGGTTCCATCCCCAAGCCGGTCCCGAGGTGGCGGAGCGGAGAGCTCGACACGCCAAGTGGTGACATAGCACGGTCAATGCCGATCGCGATTGACGCCAAGTCCCTGATCATTTTCCTGTGCACAAAATGGTGCAAACCGGAGATAATAGTAATAATGATAATTAAAAAATCGTTGCATAATAAATAATTTATGCAAAGTGAGTAATAAAAGAAATATGGCCTGGCGCCAAGTCAATGTCGGCGCAGGCGTCGGGCGTGATGCGGTAAAGGCGTGGCAAAGCCTGAATTCACAGTGTCGGTCCGAAGCCGGATGCGGGCGTCACGGACTATGTACGGAAACTAACCGAATCGCCATGTGACTATCGTTAATGCGGCCACCATTTGATAGACCTGTGTACATATGATGGACAAACCAGAGTAATAATTCCTTGGGAAAAATGAACCCAAACAAACAAAAAATACTGGAATTAATAGCACCTGGTTTATTTGTTGTAGCAATCCGAAGGAATGTGATTCTCAAAACTGGGACTCGATCCGTGCACCCATTACCTGATGGGCGATAAAACGACGGCATGGCAATGCTGGCAAAGGTTGGCTCGCCGAGGCAAAGCCCTCGGTCCAGCTAACGTGACGGAGCTGGTCGGCTAGTGACACTGAAGTGTCCGGAGTAGGTTGATGAAGAGATGGCGAAGCCCCCGTTCCAGCCGAGATGTCGAAGTAGGTCGGCGTGATGGACACCAACTTGAAGAAGCAATAGTGCGGCCCTGCCGATGCAGGTCGTGACGTGGTCGATGCCGGCTTGGTGAAGCGACTGTGCGGCGATGCCGGTATGCCCGCTCCGTGTAATCCGTCGGGCGGCGATGTTGGTGATGATTTATCCTTCGCGATGCCGGACTCTTGTTCGGCTTGCCGAGATGATGATCCGAAGAAGTTGAGCTCGGCTCAACAAAGTGACAACGCGGTTCAGCGCAGGTCGGCAGCCGTGGAGCAATATTGCCGGATTGGTTTGACACCGCATGATATTGAATATCATGTTCAAAAGATTTTAAAGTTAGTGGGATTTGTTGTGAACAAAACACAATACCCCATACAAAACTTCCTTCAAAAAGGATGTCCGAAATCCCGTTCGTAAAAAGGATGAACTCGGGTCGGATTTGTTTTCGCGCAGAAAACAGATCCGAAAAGTGATGCACTAATCGGAAGGTTCCCGGAATTTGGACGGTCGGATCAAGCTGAAATTTTGAGGGGTGGTAGATATAGG